>JARFIY010000354.1:2400000-3031536 GCA_036346155.1 Sinelater perroti | reverse complement strand
AGATGGCCTCGACGTTATGGTCCATAAGAATTCCCTTGCGTCTTGCCTTACATATACCGGCAGTTCCTTTCACCTTCTTATGTAAATTGAATAAACGTGTTGCCGTTCTAGCTGTTCAATTATGCTGCATTTTTCTGCTAGCCAGTTTTCTTTTGCTTCTTTAATTTTCTGTTTAACCTGCATATAAAGTCATTTATATTGTATTTCGCCTTTATTTTTATATGTTCTGCGTTTTCCATAAGATCAAGGATTTTATCTGTTATCCATTCATTATCCTTTTTCCTTGACTTTGATACGAGCTTTAACTTGCTTATGTCTATGATTACTTGAGCCAGTGCCTTCAAGCAGAGCAGACGTGCGTGCCGAGCTATACCTGTGTTATCGCAGCAGCGGAACCGCAGCCTTGCTTAAGGTCAGGCAAATTTATTCATTTAATAATTTAATTTATACGATAGTGACAAACGCTTTGCTAAATAGTGCAAGTTTATTTAAATATTTAAATATTTAAATAATTTAAACTAAATCAACAAATGGAATATTATCTTTCCTTTCCCAACGAGTAATTTGAATACCAATTATGGATATGTCACTAACACACCTACAAATCAGCCACCAAATCAATATCAAATTTATCAATTATCTCAAGGTAGTCAGCAATCCTTTCCACCTAACTTTACATACCAAACCTCCTTACCTAATCTAGCCATGAACACTCCTTATATCGACCCAAAAGTAACAAGCCAACATTAATCTACAGAAACAAATAACCCAGCCTCTACTGATGAGAATGTAACCCAGAAAATAGCAGATAGTACTCACCCATGGCAGATGGTCAAAAAAAGGCGAAGAGTCAACAAATAGCATCGTGGTAGACCAAATCTATCCCAGTACCAATAACAGATACAAACGTATTGCGCAAGCCTCAAACCCGACAAATCCAATGCAAATAGATAGCAATGACAACACTACAAAAACTCCTAGGTCACCACCAATTTACATATAAGGTGTTACTAACCTCAATCAAATGCTACAACATATTTCTGCAGTCGCCGAAGTTGAACAATTCTACACAAAAACGCTAGGAAATAATACGGTTAAAATTAACGCACATACATCAGACACGTACTGACGACTTATCAGATACTTTAAAGATAAAAAGTAATCTTAAATATGAACGCGCATATAGAGTAGTTCTTAGATATCTACATCATTCAATACCCACTAAGGACATTAAAGCTGGACTTGAACAAGCAGGACATGAAGTAAGGAACATAATGAACATTTTACACAGGACAACTAATGATCCACTTCCACTTTCCTATGTAGATCTTGAACCTAGTGAAACCAATAAAAAAATCTTCGACATTGAATTTCTCTGCTATAGCAAAATCAAAGTAGAACCACTACACAAAAAAACTGGTATTATCCAGTGTACAAGTTACCAAAGTTATGGCCATTACAAAAATCTACTGAACCAGACAGTATTGGTGTGTTAAATGCGGGAAACAGTATGATTCAAAAACGTGTGCAAAACCAAAAACTACGCCAACTAAGTGTGCATTATGCGAAGGAAATTATTCAGCAAATTGCAGGGGCTGTTCTGTTTACCAAAGCAAAAAACAAAACATCTAATAATTCAACTCGATACAGAAATATTAACTAACCACCAAACACATTCTAGAAGCCATCAACCCAACCACATAACGTGATTCCCCAAAACTACCTTCCTACCTATGCTATGACTGTACAATCTCGTAATACCATTACTAACAACAACGATCATCAAACTGACACTGGAAGAGAACTAACAGCTTTCCCGAACGAGTTCAAGAATAGGTTCGCGCAGCTTATGAATCAAAATAACATCATGCTTAATCTCCTGTCAACTTTAATTACTAAATTAACCATTGGCTAATGTAATACGCATAGCCACTTGGAACGCAAACGGTCTTCTCAACCATAAACAAGAAATTATTACCTTCCTAGACCTTAATAAAATTGAGGTGTTACTCATTTCCGAAACACACTTCGCTGATAGAATTGTGATGCGTATTCCAAGTTATTCCATTTATAACACAAATCACCCAGACGGTACTGCACATGCAGGGGCAGCAGTAATAGTCAAAAACTCCATATCACATCATCAACTCGACTCTTTTCAATCCGCAAAACTCCAAGCCGCTAACGTCGAAATCAATGCACACCAGTCATTTACTGTATCTGCAATTTATTCTCCTCCCAGACATACTCTTTCTACAGAGAACTACATTCAATTTTTTATACTCTGGGAAACAGATTTATTTCTGGAGGCGACTGGAACTCCAAACACACTCACTGGGGTTTCAGACTCATAACAACAAAAGGTCGTAACCTCTTTAGGTCAATCATGGCATTGAGGAACCAACACATTGCCACGCAGACTTAAACAAACTCCCCGATGTGTTAGATTTTTACATTTCACATGGTATATCTACAAACTCTGTGCTGACTGAACCAAGTAACGATCTTTCTGGAGAACGCGTGACTGTAATCTTAAATATAAGTACCAAGTCTATTAATACTAAACGAAATCTCAGATTAATATCAACACAAACTGATTGGCTTATGTTGCAACAATCTCTTCAAAACAAAATTGATCTTAAAGTGAGTATAAAACAACCTGAAGACATAGATCAAGTAGTACAGAACTTTGTTACTCACATTCAAGAAGCCGCCTGGGAATCTACGCCTATTGAATACGAGAAAGTACATCATAAAAATAACATACCACTCTATACAAAAGAACTAATTGCAGAAAAAAAGACGCGCTCAAACTAAATGGCAAAGAACTCGTAATGTCGCCGACAAACTAAACTACAACAGATTATCTCAACGCCTTCAGGCGGTCCTTCTGGATACCCAAAATAACTCCTTTACTCACTATCTTATGCATCTTAACCTCGAAGATTACAGCATTTGGAGAGCAACTAAAAAATTTAAAAGACCTCAAGCCAATATACCGCTGATAAGGAAACCTGATGGTAGTTGGGCTAGGACTCACAAAGAAAAATCTGATATCTTTGCTGAACACTTATCTACTTTACTTCAACCACATCACTCCGACATCGATGATGAGGATATAAAAGAATATCTAGACGTTTCATGTCAGATGACGCTACCTATCAGACCTTTTTCACCTGCAGAGATTCAATTCGAGATAAATAAAACAAAAAACCATAAAGCACTAGGTTATGACCTTATTACTGGCCAAGTTCTAAAGATGCTCCCAAAAAAGGCGATACTATTATTGACAACTATTTATAATCGAATGCTAAGCTTATCGTACTACCCCTACTACGGAAACACGCGCAAATAATAATGGTCCCTCAACCTGGTAAACGACCCGAAGATGTTACTGCATATAGGCCAATTAGTCTTTTGTTCATCTTAGAAAAATATTTGAGAAACTATTCCTTAAACGCCTGCTGAACGACACAGATATCTTGTCACATATACCTCACCATCAATTCGGATTCCGCGAAGGGCATTCTCCAATCCATCCAGTGCACAGAATAATAAATCAAATTTCACTGAGCCTTGTAAGAAAAGTACTGTGGAGCTGTATTTTTAAATGTTGAATAGGCGTTCGACAAAGTTACTTCATAAACTGAAAAGGCTTCTCCCTAGCTATTTTTATCTTCTCCTTAAGTCCTATCTTACTGACAGATATTTCACAGTTAAATACAATAATGAATTCTCCAACTATTTCCCTCTCAAATCTGGTGTCCCACAAGGTAGCATCCTCGGATCCCTCCTATACCTAGTGTACACAGCTGACCTACCTGAAGATATAAACACAGTTATCGCCACTTTTGCCGATGATACCGCCATCCTATCGACGCACGAAGATCCCTACGTAGCAGCCGCAAATCTCCAACAACATCTGAACACCATAAACAAATGGCTTACTAAATGGCGTATTAAAATCAACCCAACTAAATCAGTGCAAATAACATTTACCACTCGATTCAACGTATGTTCGCCAGTCACCTTGGATAATGTAGAAATTCCAACAAAAACAGAAACTAAGTACCTAGGATTACATCTTGATCAGCGTCTTACATGGAAAAAACATTTACAAACCAAACGCTAGCAATTAAACCTGAAGTTCCGCCAGATGCACTGGTTATTAGGAAGAAAGTCAAAATTGTCAATATCAAATAAGCTGCTGCTTTATGAAACTATCCTGAAGCCCGTTTGGACGTACGGGATTCAGCTATGGGGATGTGCCAAACCATAGTGAATGCACCATGGTATGTAACAAATGAGACACTGCATGAAGATTTCAGCATTTCCTTTATTACTGAACAGATTCACCGATTTACTCAGAATTATCAAGAAAAAAATAGCAATCATCCTAGTGAACTAGTCCACCAACTGTCTAGCAACGTCCTCCCAGTGAGACGACTAAACAGAACCTGACCTTTAATCTGTGAACTTCCTAACACTGCTTATTTATTGTCATCACATTTACTTAATACTCCATGATTGTAAATTTACAATTGTTAATAGAAGAAAAAAATGTCCATGATTATATTTTTAACGATATTCCATCTCTGTTCGATTTCAGTTGTTGTATCTTGTTTGACCTGATCAATCTTATTATTCAAGTGTTGTGTTATTCTTGCCCTCCGTTGTGTTCTTGTTAGTTTCCTTAATCGAAGTCTTAATGTTCCCAAGAGTAGGTTGTGGTCGGATGGAACATCTGCGCCAGGATAAGTTATTGCTGAAGTGACAGCATTTCGGAATCTTTTGTTTATTAACACAAAATCTATTTGATTTCCAACGATACCGCGTTCATTATTCGCAGGTGATTTCCATGTATATAGTCTACAAGGTGGTAGTCTAAAGAAGGTATTTATGATTATGTATTGATTTTCTTTGCAGAATTGTGTTAAGGTATCCTCTCTCTCGTTTCGGTACCTGCCGACTATATCTTCTTCCGCTTCGTTCCCTACCTTTGCATCAAAATCTCCCTTAAGTAAAATTATTTCTTCTTTTTTTGTTTGTTTAAACGCTGTTCTAACATCCTTATATAATTATTCAAGGTCTTCCTTGCTACTTTCGGAAGTTGGTGCGTATACTTGAATTACATTCAGTTTACATGGTTTTACGTTGAATTTAATTACGGCTACTCTATCTGATTATTTCTTTAGTTACTATTATGGCAGCTCCGTTTCGATTATGCTCACTGTCTTGTCTTGTGTAATAAATTTGGTGATCATCAATCGTACATTTCCCATTACTTGGTCATCTCATCTAACTTATACCTAGGATGTCAATCTTCAATCATCGCATTTATTTTATTGCATTCGCTGCTTTTCCGGCTTCTCATCAATGTCTGGACTTTTAGAATATTAGCTGACCGGGGAATTCTTCGCATCCTCTTCCCACTTAAGGGGTGCCCGGAACTGAGAGCCATGATAGTTTGTTTTTCAGTCATAATGATATCATAGGAAATGTATAAGAAAGTATACAAGTATACCTAGGTAGTTCTCCGTTGCTTTCTAGGTTTATATTTCAGTCGCCCACCCTGGATCAGACGCTGTTTGCAGCCGCTTCTTTGAAGACAGTTGCTGCTAGGCTAGTTTTGGTCCGCACCGGGTATTTGATTTCCTCCCATATCTGAAAGACATTCCGCTATCCGCCACCTGGAGGGGGAGGGGCGCCCGATGGAGGACTAGCAACCCCAGCTCTTGCTTCCCATAATATGCAAGCCGTTTTTCACTTGGTCTTCCCACCTGCGCTAGAAAAGAGCCTCTGAGCGCTTTGAGAGATAAACTCATGGATTGTTGGCACGACGGCATCGCGGTAGAGGTTTGTGTTCCTGATATACCAGAGAGTGCTAAAGATCGGCCTTAGGGCCCGGTTCTGTATCACCTATAGTTTAGGTGTGTCTTGGCGCAAAAACTCCAGACTGGGCATGCGTACATCATGATCGGGTAGATGATGATGTTGTTTATTGTCATTTTGTTTTGGAAGGAACAGCCGGATCCGAAGATGGAGGAGGGAGCCAAGGGCCTGTCGGTCTGCCTTCGCCTTTCTTACCGCCCGATCAAGGTGCGGTCTGAGCTTCTCATTTAAGGTTACTCCCAGCTACCGTGCTTCTTCTTTCCAGGGTATCTTAAGTTCGAAAATTCTGGGTTTAGCCAGGTCAGGTCGCCGACGAAATCCAACGATGTTGGTGAATAGGACGGCAGTGCTTTTCTCCGCATTCACGCATATTCGCCACGTGGTCACCAGTCTTCTAACGCGTCTAGTTCCTCTTGGATGCGTTTGATTGCCATCATTGGGTTTCGCGAGCTTGACAGCACCACTGTGTCGTCTGCATATTAGGTCATCGTCGTGGAGGGCGTAGTGGGGATGTCCCCGACGTAGATGTTGGATAACGTCGGGGACAGCACTCAGCCTTGGGGGTCGGAGACCCTTTTTAATGACTTCACACCACCGAGTTTGATCCGAAACCTTCGGCCAGAGAGGAAGGACCGGATCAATTGAGTGATCGGTAGCGGATGGACGCTGAAGCCATCTTGTAGACGAGACTCTTGTGCCAAACCTTGTCGAAGGCCCTGTGGAACTTCTTCAGAAAGCCTTTCGAGATCTTATCCATCACCCAGAGTAGCTGGTGAATGGTGGAGTGGCCTGAACGGAATCCAAACTAATTCTCCGTAATTAGTTGGAGGTCTTCGCGAGCTAGTCTGCAGCCGGTGATAAATAATGCGTTCCATCAGCTTCTCCAGGGTTTGCAGGAGACTGATTTGACGGTAATCCTGGGAAAACGTGCCGTCTTCCCAGTCTTAGCAAACATCACGACATCTGCGACTTTCCAGGAATTCGGAAAGTGACGGAGTTGGAGGATAGCGTTGGCAGGCTACGAGGGTGCTGAAGTCTCGGCCGGCAGTTGATTCGTGTCCGTGACATCGGCGTACGCTAAGGGTTAGTTCTTCCGGTGGTGGTTCGAACAGTGTTCGCACTCGTTCTTCAGTTGGTAATGCCGCTGCCGGTTTCACGGGGGGAGATTCGCTGAACAGCTTCTTCAGGAGCCCGGCGTTCTTCGACAGGATCCCTTCTGGTGTCCTCCTTCTGGGGTGTCGGTAGTAAGGAGGACAGCGGTTCTGGTACCGAGTTCTTTGGCGATAAGCTCGCCACTGGTTCCGATAGTACTTTTTATGAGGTGTCGATCGGACGATGTTGGTGTTAATCCTCCTGGGGCCATAGACCACGGTCACGTAGTTGTCGGAGATGGCTTACAATTCGGCATGACTCTACACCTAACGGAAAGTACGATTCGATAAGGGCCAAAGCTTTTAGACAGCGGCAAGGCCAGTTCGAAGGCTTTGAAATAGCGGCAGCGAACTGTCTTGGACTGGAGTGAGGCATGCTTTTATCCCCCAGGGATTGTGCGTGGGAGGGGTGACTCCTAAAAATATTGTGTGATTGAGCAGGCTTGCATCCCCAATTGCCTGTTTCTGGGAATGCTGAAAATGACATATTCTTGCCTTGTCTTAGAAAACTATTGTGCATGATTAGACTAATTCTTTAATGCTTCATAAAAGATTTGCCCCGACTAATTCTTGTCTTGGTTATTATTCAAATTTTCGAACTTTAGCCCAACTATATCTTTAAAGTGTTAATCATAATATTTTAACAGTCCATTATTAACCATCAAAATTTTTTTACTTTATGGCCACTGAAAATTTATATTCAAATTTCTCTACGTATGACAAATATGTTTACTGAGAATATTAACCATGACACAAAAATTTTATTTTACTTTATGGCTAATGGAAAATTTAATTTTCTTTTCTATATAGTTAAATTTGGTTTAATTATGATGTTCAAGCACCTATCTTTATTTTAACTCAACAATTTTTGACCGCATACGCAATTGTTTCAGAATATACAGATACATGATAATAAATTTTTGAACACCACCATGGACGCGTAATGCTTTCAATGGATGGGAAGTTGCCGTTGAGACCACCACGACAAACACGTGCTAGGGGAAGACTCCAGAACAGGCGCTGAGCTATAAATAGCACGCAACAGCAGCAACAAAAGTTAAGCCAAGTTACCGGTAGCGAAGTCAACGGTTCTAGTGCAAAATAAACTGTGTTGCAGATAAATAGAGTTATAGAATGTGATTCTAGATTAATAATTCTTGGTGTTAGTGTAAAAAATGATTTAAATGATTAAATTGTTGCAAGTAAATTAAATAAGTGGTTTAAATAGATTTAGACGTTTTATTAACCACAGATAAAAACAAAAACCTTATATATCTTGTATTGAGGTACTTTAGCATTCACTTTCTGTTGCTAGTTATAAAAATGATTAGAAATAAATTAATAGTTGCATGTTTATTTCTGAATATTTATTAATTGACACGATGTGGATCTGCGCAAAAAGTATTTCAGTCTAAAAATTACATTTTTAACATTCTATATAGAGCCGTGCTGGTTCAGTGGATAGGTCGATAGACTACGAAACTAAAAGTTGCCGGTTCGAATTCAATCGCTACCATTTTTACGGCCCAGCTCCACTCAGGCTGAAGTAAATGAGTACCTGGAGGCCAACTCTGGGGTAATAATAGGCGGTCGGTACGTAGCGCTAGCCACGTTACTACCCTTGTGTACCGTAGGCTCTAGATTGTAGCAGACCTATCCTGTTACGACTCCAAAGGGCGTTCAAGACGTATTACGGGAAACTATTATTATTATTATAGAGAGTACCTCAACGGCAACAAATGTATTTGAGTAACTTACAATCAGGCTACCTCCGTTAGCTCAGTGGTCAAGATATTGTCCTGTTATTAAGTGTATGTTAGTAGGCATAACAAGCCCTTGAGGCTGCAGTGCCAGTAAGTGCGCCAAAAAATAGTCACAACAAAACCTTTAGACTAAAAACTACTTGCAAAAATCTTGCATTTGGTGTATATATATTTCACCACTTGGTATGTTTGTTGTATTTCCTAATTCTTATCACAACACAAACTTTTTATGTTACTTTATTTAACATTTTCTTTATAAGTTTCCACAACTATCTTACGTTTAATCTCTCTACTGTTTCTTTTATTGTGTAAATCTTTGGTTTGGGGACGCGGTGGCTCAGAAGGTTCAACCAGTTGGCTCTGTCCTTTAGCCGACGCGCGCGAGTTCGAGTCTCGCTCATCCCATAGGTGTGTGTGTGTGAATTTCCTAGAATAAGTGCATGTTAGTGGGCACAATAAGCCGTTGCGGCAAAAAAATCTTTGGTTCTGCTCAAAAGTTGTATTTCGGCGTTTTTTACTTTTAAACTGGTACATTTTGATTGTTTCTGTGTAAATATCTTTTTCGCCAATTGTGTTTATTTGTTTTTGTTTTAATACCTGTATCTTTAGTTTAGATATAAATAGGTAATGACCAGAGTATATTTAGGCTCTTCTCTTTATCCTCGTGCCATTTACTTCTGTTCTATGATTTTTATTTACTAATGAATAGACTACTATAGACCTTTTATTTTTACTACTTACTTCTCTTGTGAATTTGTGTATTTCCTTATGAGTACAAAATGTGTTAGTTACTACTAGGTTATTTAATATGCAGGTATCTATTAGTTAATTACTTCTCCTGTTATTTTACTATTTTTGTCTACTCTCGAGTTTATAATTAAAAAGATGCAACGCAGCAGGGCATTATAGAATATATACAGAGATGATCACAAACTTTTAAATTAATAGTAAAGTTAATAAATAAAATTTAAAAAATAAACAAATAATACAAGACTGGGAGATAGGAATACTAATGCCAAGGGACACAGAGGACTGCTCTTACTACAGGGTACCACTTTGTGGTGCATACTAGCCAAATTATTTAATGAATTTTGGAAAACCAGTAGAAAATACTTGAAAAACAATTAGAAGAGACACAAAGTAGGTGTAGAAAAGGCAGAGGACACCACATATTCGTGTTGAAGAAATTGATAGAGAAATATGCTACTAACAAAATTTCGTAGTTATTAAAAAGCGTTCTATAGTGTACCCAGAGAATTAGTTTGGATTAACCTAAGAAAAAAAGAAGTAAATAACAAACTAGTAAATTGTATTGAAACTATATTTAAAAACACAAGAACTACGTTAGAACCAGAAATATAAATTTGTAACTACGGAGGAATTAAAACAAGGAGGAATCTTTAGCCCAATAATAATGGACGATGTTATGAAGGGAGTAAGAATAAAAATGAGAAAACTGAAGGAATGGAACTGGTGGAGATAGCAGATAGTGTTTTTGTAGCCAATTTGGTGGTTTATGCAAAGAACAAGGATAACCTTTAATATAACTTAAGTATTTGGACAAGGGCTTTAGATTTAATTTAAAAATAAATGTAGAAAAAACGAAAGCTATGGTAATAGAAAAGGTAAATAAATAATAGTAAAACTAAACAGCACAGACATATAGCAAGTAGGTAACATTTCAATACCTAGTGGTAAAAATACAGAAAACGGAAATTAAGTGACAAGTTAGAAGCAGAGGCCTTAAATAATGCATTTATAAGAAAAAAAGGAGTGCAAGGGAAACTAAGTTTATAGTGTGTGAAACCGTATTTGAATCTATATTACTTTACGGAAGTAAAAGTTAGACATTAACGAAACAAATGGAAAATAAAATACAAGCAATGGAAATAAATTTCTTAAGAAGAACAGTGGGAATAACCAAGAGAGATAGAATAAAATATAGTAAAGTAAGGAAAGAACTGGAAGTGGAAGCAATAAAGGAAGATATCTAACAACGACAGTTAAGATGGTTTGGTCACTTAGCATAAATAGAAAAGGATAGAATAGTTAAAAAAGTCTGCTGCCTATCAATGGATAGACGGCCCAAACGACCATCCAACGTCCGACTTGCCATCTGGAACGCGGACGGAATGAAGGACAAGAAGGACTAACTGCTGGAGTTCGCGCATCGTTATAATTTGGATGCCATTTTAGTCAACGAGACCCATCTCAAGGGCGAAGATGTGGTCAGGCTTTCAAATTATACGTCCTACCGCACCGATCGACTCCTAGCAGCCAAAGGGGGAACTGCCGTGTTCGTGAAGACCTGCCTAGAGCACCACCCAGCCCCGCTCCCGGCAACCGAGCACCTGGAGGCAACAGCCGTATGCCTCCAGACGAGGGATTACGGAGTTGTAAGGCTCATTGCTGCCTATAACTCCCCGATGCACAGACCTGGACGCCATCTTCGGGGAAGACGTCGCTACCATCTTGGCAGGCGACTTGAATGCCAAACATCCCTCGCGGAACAGCCGATTCCCGAACACCAACGGCAGAACGCTGTATGGGTACGCCCTACCCCGCGACCTGGTAGTGGAGGGGCCGCTAGAACCCACCCACTACGGCCTCGCAGGTCGCCCAGACGTCCTTGACATCGCCATCTTCAAGGACGTCCGAATGCAGCACACCCTTGAGAACATCAGCGAGCTTGACAGCGACCACAACCCGATTCTCCTCACCTTGGGGATTCCAGACGGGATGGATGACGTTTCATTCCGTTCCTGCGTGTTGTGGCCAGCCTTCACAGTCCACCTGAAGGAGACCATTGGCCGAGTCCCCATCATCCGCTCCAGCGAAAACCTGGAGGAGCTCCATTCAGGAATCCATCCGCTTCGCTACCAACCCCGTCCGCACCGGAGATGGAAGGGACCTTCTGCCTCCGGAGTTGAAGGAGCGGATTCGAGAGAAGAATCGGGCGCGACGGCCCGCACAGCGGTCCTTGCACCCCGATGACCAAAGGGAGTACAAGCGACTAGCTGCCCAGGTTAAGACCGCCGTCGCGGAGCACCGCAACGCCGCCTGGGAGAGCAAGCTCGAAGCCCTCGATGTGACCGACCACTCGCTCTGGAGAATGGTCAAGATCCTGAAGAACAGAAGACACCCCGTACCGCCCATCCACGGGGAAAATTGCTCCGCGCACACCGCTCAAGACAAGGCAGAAACATTTGCAGACTGCCTCGAGCGGCAGTGCGACATCGACGCCGATTTTGACCATTTCGACGCGGTCAATCGCAGAGTGGGACGCCTCCGGGATCAACACGTCACCGATTCTTTGGAGCACGCGTCCCCCCGAGGAACTTCGAAAACTCATCAGCGCGCTGCCCCTCCGGAAGGCTCCCGGACCAGATGGCATTCCCAACCGCGCGCTGAATGCTCTCCCGAAGATGGCAGTCGTCTACGTCCTTGCCATTACCAACGCTGTCCTAAGCCTGCGACACTTCCCGAGCCAATGGAAGATCGCAGACGTGGTGATGATTCCCAAGCCCGGGAAATCAGGTACGTTCCCCCAGGACTATCGGCCGATCAGCCTGCTGCCGAACCTGGGGAAACTGGTGGAACGCATCATCCACCACCGCCTTAGGACAGCGGTCGAAGAACTCGAACTTCTTCCATCCAATCAGTTCGGGTTTCGCCACGGCCACTCCACCACCCACCAACTCCTTCGGGTGGTAGAGAAGATCACGGAAGGCTTCACCAAGAAGCAGTACACAGCTGCGGCCTTCCTTGATGTAGCCAAGGCGTTCGACAAGGTATGGCATCACGGCCTCGTCTACAAGATGGCTTCAGCCAACATCCCGCTGCCGATGTTACAACTTATCCGGTCCTTCCTGTCTGGTAGGAGGTTCCGGATCAAATTCGGCGGCGTGAAGTAATCGGAAAGGCGTCTCCGAGCCGGAGTCCCCCAAGGCTCGGTACTGTCCCCCGTACTATTCAACTATTGTACTTGTACGGCATGTCCAGGAGGAGCTCAACAACATGGAAGATTGGTGCGACAGGTGGAGGATCAGGATCAACCCAGAGAAGAGTGCGGCGATCCTGTTCTCCACCAAAAACAAGCTACGATGGCGCGGTGACATCAAGAACATCAGGATCTTCGGACAGGATATACCCTGGAGAGAAGAGGCACGATACCTCGCAGTGACCATTGACAAAAAGCTTACCTGGAGAGCTCACGTGGACACCATGGTGACGCGAGCCAAGGCAGCCCACTAAGCCTTGGGCAGCTTGCTGCACCCCAACAGCAAAATGTCCACTCGAAACAAGCTACTGCTGTTCAAAACAGTCATACGACCGACTATGACGTACGCTTGTGCTGTTTGGGGTTATGCAGCCAAGTCTCACGTGAACAGACTCCAGGTGGTCCAGAACCGGGCCCTTCGGACCATCTTTGGCGCTCCGTGGTATGTCCGCAATACCACCCTACACAGCGATGCCGACGTGCCAACTGTCCAGGAGTATATCTCCCAGTGCGCCCTACAACTCCATGCCAGCGTCCAAGACCACGGAAATCCAGCAGTCCGTGGTCTCTACAACTATGACGTTGACAGGGGCGCCCGCCACAAGCGCCCGAAGATCCTGATTCCCCCGTAAGGCGGAGCGGGGGCGGCCTGCCTTACTGCAGGCCAACCACTATCCACAAGATATCACCGCAGCGTTGGGGGTTAGGGGCTGGGATCCCAGGAACCCCCAAACCCGTAATGAGGATGAAGTGAAGTGAAAGTTAAAAAAGTATGGCAAGCAAAAGTATAGCAGAGAAGAATAACGTGGGATGTTAGTAAATATGCTAGGAAATATAGGAATTACATGGAACAAAGGCATAAGAGTGGCACATAACAAGATAGAATTAGACCAAAAAAGACATAGACAACACAAGTAAATAAAATTGATAAATAATATTGAAAAAAACAATTATTTTTTGACACTTATAAAAGCATATTTCGTATTATTTAAAATAAATTATATTTCCTAATGTGTAAATTGAGAAGCAAAACTTTAAATAGGAATATAAGAATATTTAAAACAATACAAATGTAAAAATGTAACACAGTTCTAAAAGTTTTGTCAGTATAAGTATAGAAAGAAGAATAAAATTAGAATAATCAAAATATGCGACTATTTTTTGATCAAAACAAATGGATTCAACATACAAAGAATAGCTCATAGAAAACTTTGCCAGCGATATATAGGACTTACCCTAGTAAAATACGTTAACTTCATATACTTAATATAACCATAAAATATGTGCACAAAATAAACATAAAAATAAACTTAAATAAAAATAAGGTGCTCATAGAAGAATAAAGATATCAACTCGCCAAACGATTTGTGTATTTATGAGCGTTATAGATGTATGAATGGGTTTTGTTGCAGTGAATAGTGTTGAATATAGGGAAACACAAAATGATTTTTATTTTGTTGAGGCGCCCTCTTAATGTTCCTTTTGCAGCTCCCATTCTCTTTAAGCAATCCTTAATGGGTTAGCTTATCCTCGATCGCGAGCTCTCATCCAACCTGCGCTACAGGCCATAACCCCAAACAAAGGGCGCATTTGCCCCGCTTCTCGAAGCTCGATGATGATATCGGCCAAATAAGTGCCATTACCCGCGCCTGGAGTGCTGAAAGCAAAAATTAGTTCTGGTCAGCGGCTGATTTAGGGCACGCACTTTCCCGAAGGCGAGAAATCCCGGCAAAAGCGTTCCTCTGGGGCTCTCCGCGCTGCGCAGAGCATATGCTAACATCGCTCACCCCGGCTTCCTTCCATATTCTGCCTCTGGAAGGCGTAAAGATTTCAATTTAAGCCGTCTCTGCCCCTTATTGGCACATCGTTGTCTCCTTATAGACTCGTACGTTCCCTGCAAGTCGCCCGTTGCTTCGGCTGATTTGCGTGGCGATCGGAATGGAATAAGGACAGGAAGTTCTGAAAGGCAAATTTCGCTCGTTACAAGGCCTGTTGGGCTTAACGGAAAGTTTGCAAGCAGCGGGGCATAAATCACGTTCCAAATTTTAGCGAAAACTTCATAGCCAACCCCTCAAGGGTTGTTGCTTCCAATTAAGACAATAATATGTCAATTAGGGAGTGCGTGCAACTTTACGATTGAGGGAACATGGCAACCGATAAAGTTGTAAAGGATAAATTATATGTGAGACAGCCAGAGCTTTCGCAGTTTGCGCACAGTGGGGTCGAAGATCGCGCTCTCTTCAGATCATTACACTGACGTAAAAACTGGCGGAAGCTAATGGGGGTCAATCCGGAGCGGGCGCAGAAATCTATGAAACCGTTTCTTGGCGTGAAAAATAAGCGGCCGCGGGGGCGATAAAAAGCAGCCGAATCAATCGATGCAACCCTCTCCGCGCCCTCTTGTTCCCCCGTATCACGTATCCCTAGGTTGCCCCGCGAAGGGCTCTATGGTCAGCGAAACAACCACACCCTTTCATCTCTGACTTTATGTCGGGACCGCGGTCCGCTCTGACGGACTTGGCTTTTCGATTACTCGCTCGTCCTTTTGTTGTTTTTCGCCGCCCGAGCGGCCGCAGCCCGAAAATTAAAATGCGACGGCCTCTGCGGGCTGGATTTGCGCCCTACGAGGGCGCTCAAGGCGACGTCGCCGCGACGAGCGCGCGGGGGGCGACCGCGCAGCTTTCGCAGGCAATCCACGTGTAATATATTGAAATTGGCTTTTCACCGGGGTAATTTAATGATTGCGACGGAAATTTGCTAATTCCAATATTAATTGCCTGCGTGCTCTACCTTGCGTTAATATGAGTTGATGTTGGGAAGCGAATGAAGGGGTGACTGCTTAAAAGCACCATAAAAATATATTTTGGTTACGCCAAACAAAAGTGGACACTATGCTATTAGTGGGTCCGAGTAAAATATAATTACAGTTTTTTATAGTAAATTGCTCTAATATCACGGCGTTTACCATATCTGCTTTTAAGTTTTTTTACGATTTTTAATTGTTATATATTAAGCAGCGTTCTTCACGCTTTGTTAGTTAATTGTATCTTGTTTATCCAAGCATGCGTTTATTAGATTCACAAACAGTTTTTTGAATCGAATAATATGCACTACGGGATGTTATATATTTTGGTAGAAAGACCCTACCCTGATGCTGGATAATATAAACTAAGAAGGGAAGGACCCCAGGTGTCAATCCTGGAATTGAATAAAAAGTTGTTTTTTGTACTTGGGGTGTGTGGTTCTTTGACCACACTGCCGATGTTTGAATGAGGTGGCGCTTGTTGCGCTACCACTTCAAGCAAGGCAAGGTAGAGTGCCGGAGTCTAGCGCTGGAGGTAGTTGGATCAAACCTCGGTCTGGCACTTTTTCTTTTACCTTACTTAATGGTGTATTTATGCTTAAAATGATAGTCTTTGGCATTTTCATGGAATTTTAAGTAATTTTTGAGGAAAGGCTCAAACATTTTTTGCTTAAAACAAATCTTTATTCATGCAAATGTGGTTTTTTAACATTTAATACAAGATTAAAGCACAAAAGCAAGTGACGATGAACACATTTTATAAAATAGTAAGCTTCACGGTCTTGGTGACACACTTCCCATTAGCATCCTTGAAGCTGACTTGGTTGATATTCTGAAAGACTTGCTCCTCTTCATCGCTATATCCAATTTAAACACCGGTGACTGTGACTGATTAAATGCAAATGACTGCATTACAAGTATGTTGAGTCTTCTGTGTATGTTCAAATCAGACAAATTGTTGAGCATTGCAAAATAGTACATTGCTTTCACTAAAACCCTTGAGCTGTCTGAAGAAGTATACATCCAATGGCTAAACCATTCCAGATGTTTTCGGAGGTATAGTTAGCTGATTTTATTGCTTATCAAAGCATTGACCCAACATGGTTTGGTTTTTTTGTACAGTCTATTAATCTTCCATTAACACGAATGGCTGATTTTCAACTACAGGTTTCACGCATTTATTGTAGAACTGCGTTACCAACTCTTTTGAAATTTTAGCAGAAGAGCTGCATTTCACAATAAAATTTAAAATTGGGTTGTTTCGCAGTTTTCATGGCAGTTTCTCCGAAAGTACCACCTGTTTTTTGTAACACAACGAATAGTTTACCAACAAGATTTCCAGACATCGTCAGCAATGGCTGCACCGTGTAGCTGTGTGTTGTCACATTCATTACTTTTGCTTGAAGCAACATCTCTTTCTTGTCAAATGTTTCTAACGTTCGCTTCGAGTAAAATTCATAATTAAAGCCTGATTGATCTGTGTTAATAACATAGTCGGGATCGTACTGAAAGAAAGAGCGTTAAGCACAAAGTAATTTGTTGATTTTGCTAATTTCTCATAATCAATGTTACGTCGCGTTGTAACCACTTTTATTACCTTGCGGGACGTTATTCTCTGTTCTATTTTAAAACTATGCAACCACTTGCGGGAAGCCTTAAATTAAAACTGGATCTATTGAGATTTTTGGTATGCCCAGGCTTTCAAATGACGATCATGCTCTGGCAGATGCTGTGATCTAGCAGTTCAAAATTCGCAACCGTCTCATCAATCATTTTGATTTTTTCACATCGGGTTTCTCTCTGCTCTCTGTGTTTCTAAAAGTGATAAAGCTGCTTCGGGGAAGTAAGCTTCGGAAATTTTGCTTGAACTGACCGGAAAGGTCTTTTAGGGCTCTTATGTTTTGCGCTATATGTCATCCAGTAATCCAAAGTATTGTTTTTCTGCTCCCAAGTCCACCAGTCATGTCCGCTTGCTTCCATGTTCTCCACTTACTCATCACCATCAAGGTCATCGTCAGAATCTGAAAGCTTGTTGTCTTCGTTTCCCGAATCTTCTCAATAGTCGCAAGAATCCATGTCGTCTGGATGAAATAGTTGCTTTTGAACAACATTCGTGCAATCTCCTTCTCCTCTTCTTTTGCTGGGGTTGATGGTTGCGCGTTTCTAAAAAGAACGTCGCACATCCGCTTGACTTCGATCCAAACGTTCTTTGGGTTTAGCACTTTTGAAATACCTACAAAGAAAGAAGCATGAGAATACGCTAGATAACCCACAACCTACAACCTAACCTAACCCAATCCAGCCTAATCTAATCTATTCTAACGAATCCCAAACAATGTGGCCCAAAGCGCAATATGTGAAACCATATCGTCCCATGACCCTCGCCTCTTCTCACCAGTGTCCAGGGTGCAATGTCTGTCATCGACAGACATACGGGACTGGGTTTTGAGCCGGCCTTAAAGTGGCCTTAACGTCCAATGTCGAAAAAAAGCACACCGACACACACAATAAACGCACACCCCAAGTACAAGAAACAAATTTTTATTCAATTCCAAGATTGACACCTGGAAAATTTCTCTTGTAAATTTGTCAACCATTTTGTAGAGTTTAATCGACATAGAGTGGCTAATATCACCCGATACTAGACGAGCATTAACCAAAATAAGGACATTTTTTCTTTTCAAGTCGCGACAAGAAGCAATCTATAATAGAAAGTATTTCTGCGGAATTTATCTAACCAACTACAAGAATGGTAGCTAGACAGTAGCGTGTGTATGAAACATATAAGTTCGCTACTTTTATTTTTATTACTGGTTTTGAAACAAGAGCTCGAGCTTTTTTTAAAATTAAACTTACCTGTTGGATACTGCAGGGTGGATAAGGTAAATTCGAAAAACAAATACAAAATGAAAATAACATTAAAATACAAAAATAATTAAATTTATTTGTTTGAAACTTGTCACAATGTAGATCCCATCACCCGCCACAACCTACTCAAACCTACTGCAGGCTAACATAACTTCCTCCTTGTCCATATGTTTCATTACCTCCATGATAGAGGCTCCTAAGTTGCCTTTGTAATGATGCCTTTGCCTCAACTCACACGTAGTATTTAAGGTAGCCTCAAGTCAGGAGAGGAGTAGTAGTACAAAAATTTTTAGTATAGCTATGCATTAGTCTTCCTTTCCTTGTAGGCTAGAACGGAATCTTGCTGAAATACTTACTGGCCCCCAACGGCTTGACAACTGTCTTCAGCACGTTGATATAACTGTTGTCGGTTAGTTTTAAGTCTTCTTTAAATATGTGAGGCGCCATGACATTTCCTTTGCTGCTCACAAGCCCCAATGCCATCACAAAGCGAAACTTTGTGTACTCATTACAGTAGTCAATCTCGAGGCATCCTAGTAGCTTTCGGAAAGCGACAACTGTCGTCCTTGATGCCCTTCAGCAGTGCTTGAGCCTTTAACTTCCTGTGCATCCTGTTTTTCTCAATCAGTAATTGGTGGCTTCTTGGGACGTAAGACTTGTAGTGCAAATTCTGGAGCACTGCTAGACTAGCGTTGACCTCGCCACGCCCATTTTTTTTGCCAGGTCTGTCGTGCATCACCCATGGCCTCTAGATTCTTTCAATGTGCGAACGAATTTGTTACTTTTTTAAGATAAGATTGCTTGATGCGAATTGCTCTATCAGCAGCAACCCTTCTAGTAGCAAGGTTTCCTATACCTTTTGACTACAATTTCTGTCGCCAATAACATCTGGCCCCAATGATTCGACTGCAGCATCTCTGCGGTCGTATTTTCGGCTCGCTTTGTCGACTATTTTAACTTATTGAGTATGTGAAGCTAACTTGTGTTACTTAATAGAGGACCGCGAATTCGTATAAAACGGCCTTTCGTCGTTCCCGCAATATAACCTAAAGTATTCTGGATTTATCTCGACGACCCTGTATATGTCAATGATATTTACGTTGTCTAGCCTTACGGATAAAATTTTCTATCTGGAGCGATGGAGATCTGAGTGGCATAAAATAAAAAGAAAACTCCAACAAGATATTTTAGGAGTCATTGCATAAAAAATTGCAAGTAGCTGGATAGTACCGCAGGTGCTTATTGCAGCCTTTTTGACTAAAGGGTCTAATAAATAGTGAGATCCGATATTAAGCATTCTAACTCGTTTTTGTCTCATCTGCCTCATCTGTAACAATATTTATTTTTAACCATTCTTTTTAATTATTCCTGAGCACATTGCACGCCATATCTATTCTCAAACTTTTTGCTATATTTAACATTCTAGCGCATTGTAATCCTGAAAATATTACAAAATGACCAATTCATAGTATACACCTTTTTCTTCTTTATTGTATAATAAATTTTACAACTTAGCTACGTCACTTTGAAAGATTATGACATTAATCTGTGATTTGTTCTAGGTAGATAAAGTGCTTCTTTGGGTCTGAAAAATATTTCCATTTATTTTCTTTATAGGTGCTACAATCACTCTCTTCTGTATTGTACCATTTAGGTATTTAGGTGGAAGATGCTTCTATCAGTGTTTTGCGTTTCATATTTTATTTGATATTTGGAGAGGCAGGCGTGTACATAGCCGCTCTCGTGGTGCGGTGTGGAAACGTAGTACGGCCCGTTTGGAACGTCAACCGAGAAGGCCCAAATCGTCCCTTAAACGGCCGTCGCGTAAGCGGATGGGGGCGGCTACCGATATCAACCAACGAATATTGCCAAATCGCTCACCTGAATCGGCTTCGGCTTCGGCTTCGTCGGCGATTCCAAGGTGGCCACCTCTGCGCTGCGGATCTGGTATCTGCGGGCTGATAAGACGCGACCGAATTGGCCGCGCTGCGGGGTGCGAACGTTTCTTGCGAGTGAAGACACGACCGAACTGGTCGAGCTGCGGATGGCGAGTGTTCCTTGCGGGGTGAAGACACGACCGAATTGGCCGCGCTGCGATGCGTGAATGTTACCGGGCTTCGCGCCTGGCTTGGCGGTAGGTCTTTTCGGGCAATTTTCATTCGCCAGCACCTATCATATCAAAAGGTGCCGCCGACGGCGTATGCAGACTTGTCGGCTGAACAAAAGCCCATATGCCGTTTTGTGTGCGATGGCAAAACGTGCAGATATCAAAGTCCAGCATGCCGCCGCGATATAAAGCGGTTCAAGGGCGAAAAGGTCGCCACACCAATATTGAACTATTGAATCACTAATGCGCGTTACATTTATTTCTTATTTGATTTTGTTGTTGTCCATCGTTTTAGGAAGTTAAAACTAATACATTTTTTGCAAAATTGTATGCATTTATATCTGTTTCTTTTCGTTCCGATCACTTGCCTTCTCACCTCACTGATGTGACCAAACTTTTTTGTACTCCTTTTAATATCTCATATTTTGTTTAAAGGTCAGACAACCAAGAAAATTTGTTTAGTGGTTGCATAGTTTGTTGGCGTGGAACAATTTTAAATCCAGTTCAGCTGTACTCTTTAAGATCCATCACTTTGTTTACTAAATTTGCAATTTTCTATTACTTCACTCAGTTTAAGTGTCGTTGTTTGTGGAATAATTCTCGACGTTTTAATCTACATATTTCCTAAAAAAAACTCTGAACCTTTGAAGAAGATTAATTCTTTATGTGCTCCAAATCACTATTTATTGGATTGAAAGAGTAAGTTTGGTTAGAATGTTCTTTGACACAAGATGCGCTAGTTTGTTAATTTAGAGAAGTTGCATAACTGATGGCGGGGAGCAATCTGAGGTCGATATTTGTCTGATTGTTTGATCTACATGGGTTCTTTGGAAGTACCAACAAAGTATTTCATACACTCTTTGGAATTCTTTAAATCGGTTATTCTTAGCTACATAAATAAAGGCAGCCATTTTGTTATTGCTAATAAAATCCATATAAACTATGAATAATTTTTTTTATTAATAAGCGACTAATTTTATTGCTAATGCTTCTGATGTATATTTCGAGAAGCGTAAAAGTGGGGAACCGCTAAGAGTACCGTTAGTTTGATACTAAAATTTATTTTAAAGGGTAAAGTAGTTATTGGACAGCTAATGGTTGACACTTATGTGCGCACTGAGTCTTTACCACGTTGATGTACTCCCAGGGTACCGAGGTACTCACCTCTGGTTTAAATTTTTTTTGAGTGCAGATGTGAACGGAATAATCCAAAATTCAATTAATTAAATAAACATAAATAAAAAGCTTCTGAGCTTTATCTAAGTCTCGTAGCACAGTTTCGTTTCCACAGATCGAAATCGGAGCTGAGTCTCGAGCGCTCTGCACGTGAGACGCGGCCAGTTTTCACCTTTAGCCGTCGGTAAATGCTTAACATATTTGTAGTGGTGATTGTAGCATAGCAAAGCTTCATTTCTGTAGCATCGGAGCCTACAGTGATGCATCTGCGATTCAGTAAGAAGTGACTTGTGGAGGTGAAAAGACGTGTATTGCACAGTAAGTCGACTAGGCTGTTGAGCGTCGAGCCGCATAGCGGTAGAACAAACATCGTTGTTTATCAATCAGTTAATTGCTAACAATTATGTAAATTTAGTAATCAACTTCTCATTATGAGAAAAAATTTATTACGTTCGAAATTTGCGAGGTAAGCATCACTTTGTCCCATAATTTTTATTTTCTCGAATTTTTACTATATTTTTCAATCATAACATTATGACTATTGATTGTAAATTGAGATTGACTCGTGCTAAGAAGAAAGAATATTTAGATAATATACTTGGAAAAGACGATGAGAGCTCAGAATATAAAGACGACAGTGGAGACGCAGACTGGCTACCAAACCACGCCAACTGGCAGCAGATGCTACAACTGCTGGCAAGGCGTCGGAAAGAGAGGTAGAAATCACTAGTAAGTCAAAAGAGAGTAAAAGCGAGAATACAGTCGCAGGTATATCGGCGAAAGGGAAAGAAGCAAGTATAGAAAATTCCAATTAATTCACTGTAAAAGACAAAATTATCTGGAGTAAGAGGACGCCTAAAATTCGACAAACTGCTTCTCACAATAAATATATTCAAAAGAAGTAGCCTATGAAGACCTACAGAAACGTTGTCAATCAGAGATACATTTAAGATAATTGTTACAGTAGAATTAGTTGACTTTATTGTTTGTTGTACTAATCGAAAAGCTCTAAACGTTTATAATAATTATAATGCGAATTATTTTCCAATTAGAATGGACCGTGGCGTCCGGTAACTACACAAGAAATGTATGCATTTATTGGGACTTTCATTTGTTCTGGGGTCATAAAAGTAAAATTTGGAGATGTAAGTCATATTCTCTTTATCGTGCAGCATGGGTTTTAATAGGTTTCGTTTTCTATTGCAATTTAATTGTTTTGATGATACCAACACGCACCAGGCACGAGCAGAAGCTGATAAAACTGCTTCTATACGTAATTTATAGACAATGTTTAATGCAAATCTGGATAAAGTTTATAAACCAACGGAAAATTTAACAATTAATAAACAGTTTTATCTTTATCGTAGGTACACAAAATTCAAATAGTACATTCCATCAAAACCGGCTAAATACGGCATGCAATTATAAATTCTTTACTCGGGTGAAATTGGAAATGTTCACGAATAAATCAAGAAAAGAGGGTCGTAAAAGAACTTGCAGCTCCATTCAAAGAAAGTGGCCGAAATATAACCATGGATAATTATTTTGCAACTTTACCTCTAGCTAAACACTTGCTATCATAGCAATTGACGATCACTGGTACATTGTAAAAGAATAAGTCTTATGGACCCAAAGAAATGGCTGCTAATAAACCTAGAGCGGAATTCTCTTCTCTCTTTGGTTTTCACAGCGTAACTTTGCACTTTGCGCGTATGTGCCAAAGAAAAACAAAGCTGTTATTATGCTTTCGACAATACATTCGGACACAGCTGTAAATGACGATGGTAAGAAAAAACCTCATATGATTACTTTGTTATGATAAATATAAAACTGGCGTGGACAGGATGGGTCAAATGGTAAGCCGATGCACTGCTCGTAGACGTACTCAGATGTGGTCTCTTCAAGGCTTTTAATGTCATGTTGGTGCTTTTTCTGCGTAATTTACTATTGGAATAATAAAATGCTCAAGAAAAAACTAATTAGCGACGTACTTTCTTGCGCCACTTAAATGAGTAATTGGCAAAACCTGTTATCGAAGATCGTTCTTTGAACAATCAAATAATGAGCAATCGAAAGCGTGCTCAGATTTCTCTTACCCCTGTCGCTGTTGCTAAAAAATAAGCTGAGCTTTGCGGTAGCTCTGGTAGGAAAAAATAGCTGGTTCTTGTCATGTTTGCTACAAACTGGCACTTCTTATGGTTGTTACAACTCAGTTGTGCAAACATGATGCACACACTTTCCATTTATTCGGTTACTATCCGCGAGGGTAGGTTTTCTGATAAACCTGTATGGTCTCTCTACCATTTCTATTTGTTTGACACATACGTACAAATAATTTTTGCTTGTTGTTTATAGAAATATATTTGCATGCATTGGATAGATAATGCTGTTTAAGGAAGGAGTATTATTTTTGATATTGTAAATTAATTTTAATAAGTACAAGGTGAATTGAGTTATTAGTACACAAGGAGGCATCATCAAAGCTGACTATAATATCATGAATAAAAAGATAAATTCTAAAAGAATTTTATAATATTTTAGCACTTAGCAGCTATGTCTATGCGGACATAGTCTCGTAGTTGACGCGAACGCTGTTACAAACAATTTTTTAAAAATTACCTGTTAAAATAGCAACACGTTTCATTTTTGAAGTTTTTTGAGCATCTTGCCGTATCACGAATTACATTCTGCCCTTTGCTCGTCGGTTAACACACGGGTATCAAAATGAAGGAAACGATTTTTACTAGAAAGTAGTTTTGCAGGACACAAATTGCTAATATGGTAATACTAAACACTTGGCATTCAACCATCTTCCTGACAGCAGAAACGCTTTCCCGTAACCTCTAACCATGTTTCAAATTAGCATTTTCTTTCTGAAACTGGCGACATTACTTAATATGATCGTGCGATGAGGACAAACATCTCTCAACTATTTTCTTCAAAAATTGAGCAACACTGCAAAGTAATAGCAACAAATTACCCAGCATTCTGTTTTTAACCAAGATAACGTTGGAAATTCCTTTCACTGTCGGAATTCAGAAGCAACTAACATCTGCAGACCATGCTACTGGCTGCAGTGCAAATTTGAATGTGTTGTAATACGTGTTGATATTTATTTAATCTGATTAGTAAAAATATGTAATATAAAAAAATTCAATATTGTCAATATTTCTATTATTTAGCTTTAAAACAGTGAAACCCAAGTTTAAGATTTATAGAAATTATTATACATCCAAACCAAAGATAATTGCCTTAAAACTTTTACATCACTTAGTTGGGACTTAAAAGTTAGCTGTCTGTAGTATAGCAGCTTCAATATATGTTATCATTTTATAGCAAACGAATTGTACACTTACATCAAAAATCCATTTTTATAAAAACTATTGTCGCGGCTAATTTAGTCTGATTCTCGCAAGGTTGGGCAATTTCATTTGGTATGGTAGAATACAAAACTGTGTCAGACTCTTTTTCGGCTCCATTTGTAATTGAAGCTTCAATTATCTGTGTTGTAATAGATGTTATAGATGTTATAATAGATAATTTGTACCCTATAATTCACTTCTCCTGTCATACGATAAACAGCGCTGCTGTTCAAGGCAAGGCAACAATACATTTTACTTACGATTACCGCTTTGGGCAATTTACGCATCGTTAGAGAAATCAGAATATTCTGAGTGAAAGGTTTACACCCGAAGTTGTAGGTTACAATGGTGTTCTTTCTGTGGCGCCGTGAAATAACATAAACTTGTTTTTACTATCAGATGTGTTTTGTAATGTTTGTAAGAAATTGTTTTTGAAGAACTTAACTTTGTGTAAAAAATTTCATCCAGAGCATAAGTTGTAACAACAGCAAGACATAAGGTAATTCAGTACCTAAATTAGATGTATTTAAGTGCAATTTTTGATTAAAATCAAAAGACTTTTCTGTTCAAGTCGAAAATATACAGCTTAATACATAAAACAAATTTATTTGTAGAAGTCAAATGAAGAAGACAAAACAATGAACTCATGTTGTTTATAACATGACTTATTTTACTTTTAATTACACTAGAAATATGTACGTATATTTGCATTAATCTAATAAGAGTTATTTTAGCCAGTCTCTATCGATGCTACTTTGTAAGAAAATGACACTTTTAAAGTAAATTACCTAAATATACTTATGTGGTATTGAAAATAAATAATTAGTGATATCCAATATAGTGGCATAAACATAGGTATCTAGGATAGTGGATAAAGTTGGACAATAATTTACTGATACTATTTTTAATAAATGCTTTTTATAAAGAAAAAGCTTCTGTTCATCATAAGTATTGTGCTATAGGCGTGTGAGTAGATAAATTAAAGAGTAGTAATTGCAGTTTTTTGTCAAATAGATCTTCTAAACCTATGGCTAGTTTTCTGTATCCCAATTAATGCTATATGATACATATTGTATAATAAACAATTACTTTTTCTTATCAATATAAAAAAAAATTAGGTGCGCATGATGACTTAGTATGGTAGCAAACTTGCTGGTAGTTAATTTAACTTACTGGTGGTCTTTGGTGAATTTGTAACAGTAATATCATTATAACCGCATATACTAAATACACACTTTAGATATTGATAAAACATCTAGTTTTGTAAACAATAATGAAATACGAAATTGTTAAAACTGTATTTTTTCTTCATAGTAACATTTCACACAAAGGCAAATGTTTACCGCGCTAAAACCAAAACTACACGACATGAAAAATAAAACTCAAAACAATTCTGAAATATAACATTTAAAAACGAACTGAGATATTAAATATATAATATTTATTTAAAACGTTAATAATGCTTTTTATACAAACAACAAATTTAAAATAGGGATAAGCATACTCCTCTTTTCTAATCAAAATCAGTTACACATTCCAAAATCGTGCATTGCTTTCACTAAAAACCTTGAGCTGTCTGAAGAAGTATACATTCAATGGCTAAACCATTCCAGGTGTTTTCGGAGGTATCGTTAGCTGCCTGCGTTGCCCATCAAAGCATTGGCCCAACAGACTTTGGGTTTTTTCCAGTCTGTTAATCTTGCATTAACACGAATGGCTGATTTTCAATTACAGGTTTCACGCATTTATTGTAGAACTGCGTTACCAACTCTTTTGAAATTTTAGCAGAGGAGCTGCATTTCACAATAAAATTTAAAATTGTATTGTTTTGTAGTTTTCATGGCAGTTTCTCCGAAAGCACCACCTGTTTTTTGTAACACAACGAATAATTTACCAACAAGCTTTCCAGACATCGTCAGCAATGGCTGCACCGTGTAGCTGTGTGTTGTCGCATTCATTACTTTTGCTTGAAGCAACATTTCCTTCTTGTCAAATGTAAAAATCATAATTAAAGCCTGATTGATCTGTGTTAATAACATAGTCAGCATCATACTGGAAGATTATTAAGCGAGCGTTAAACATAAAGTCATTTGCTGATTTCGATAATTTCTTATAATCAATGTTATGTCGCGTTGTAACCACTTTTATTACATTGCGGGACGTTATTCTCTGTTCTTTTTTAAAATTATGCAACCACTTGCGGGAAGCGTTACATTAAAACTAGATATATTGAGATTTTTGGTATGCCCAGGCTTTCAAATGACGATCATGCGCTGGCAGATGCTGTGATCTAGCACTTCAAAAATGATTCGCAACCGTCTCATCAATCATTTTGATTTTTTCACATCGGGTTTTTCTCTGCTCTCTGTGTTTCTAAAAGTGATAAAGCTGCTTCGGGAAAGTAAGCGTCGGAAATTTTGCTTGAACTGACCGGAAAGGTCTTTTAGGGCTCTTATGTTTTGCGCTATATGTCATCCAGTAATCCAAAGTATTGTTTTTCTGCTCCCAAGTCCGCCAGTCATGTCCGCTTGCTTCCATGTTCTCCACTTACTCATCACCATCAAGGTCATCGTCAGAATCTGAACGCTTGTTGTCTTCGTTCTCCGAATCTTCCCAATAGTCGCAAGAATCCATGTCGTCTGGATGAACTAGTTGTTCTCGAACTGTTTCAAACAACATTCGTGCAATCTCCTTCTCCTCTTCTTTTGCTGGGGTTGATGGTTGCGCGTTTGTAAAAAGAACGTCGCACATCCGCTTGACTTCGATCCAAATGTTCTTTAGGTTTAGCACTTTTGAAATACCTACAAAGAAAGAAGCATGAGAATACGCTAGATAACCCACAACCTACAACCTAACCTAACCTAACCCAATCCAGCCTAATCTAATCTATTCTAACGAATCCCAAACAATGTGACCCAAAGCGCAATGTGTGAAACCATATCGTCCCATGACCCTCTCTCTTCTCACCAGTGTCCAGGGTGCAATGTCTGTCGTCGACAGACATACGGGACCGGGTTTTCAGCCGGCCTTAAAGTCGCCTTAACGTCCAATGTCGAAAAAAAGCACACCGACACACAATAAACGCACACCCCAAGTACAAGAAACAAATTTTTATTCAATTCCAAGATTGACACCTGGAAAATTTCTTTTGTAAATTTGTCAACCATTTTGTAGAGTTTAATCGACATAGAGTGGCTAATATCACCCGATACTAGACGAGCATTAACCAAAATAAGGACATTTTTTCTTTTCAAGTCGCGACAAGAAGCAATCTATAATAGAAAGTATTTCTGCGGAATTTATCTAACCAACGACAAGAATGGTAGCTAGACAGTAGCGTGTGTATGAAACATATAAGTTCGCTACTTTTATTTTTATTACTGGTTTTGAAACAGGAGCTCGAGCTTTTTTTAAAATTAAACTTACCTGTTGAATACTGCAGGGTGGATAAGGTAAATTCGAAAAACAAATACAAAATGAAAATAACATTAAAATACAAAAATAATTAAATTTATTTGTTTGAAACTTGTCACAATGTAGATCCCATCACCCGCCACAACCTACTCAAACCTACTGCAGGCTAACATAACTTCCTCCTTGTCCATATGTTTCATTACCTCCATGATAGAGGCTCCTAAGTTGCCTTTGTTATGATGCCTTTGCCTCGACTCACACGTAGTATTTAAGGTAGCCTCAAGTCAGGAGAGGAGTAGTAGTACAAAAATTTTAGTATAGCTATGCATTAGTCTTCCTTTCCTTGTAGGCTAGAACGGAGCCTTGCTGAAATACTTACTGGCCCCCAACGGCTTGACAACTGTCTTCAGCACGTTGATATAACTGTTGTCGGTGAGTTTTAAGTCTTCTTTAAATATGTGAGGCGCCATGACATTTCCTTTGCTGCTCACAAGCCCCAGTGCCATCACAAAGCGAAACTTTGTGTACTCATTACAGTAGTCAATCTCGAGGCATCTTAGTATCTTCCGGAAATAATCTCGGAAAGCGACAACTGTCGTCCTTGATGCCCTTCAGCAGTGCTTGAGCCTTTAACTTCCTGTCCATCCTGTTTTTCTCAGTCAGTAATTGGTGGCTTCTTAGGACGTAAGACTTGCAGTGCAAATTCTAGGGCACTGCTAGACTAGCGTTGACCTCGCCACGCCCATTTTTTTTGCCAGATCTGTCGTGCATCACCCGTGGTCTCTAGATTCTTTCAATGTGCGAACGAATTTGTTACTTTGTTAAGATAAGATTGCTTGATGCGAATTGCTCTATCAGCAGCAACCCTTCTAGTAGCCAGGTTTCCTATACCTTTTGACTACAATTTCTGTCGCCAATAACATCTGGCCCCAATGATTCGACTGCAGCATCTCTACGGTCGTATTTTCGGCTCGCTTTGTCGACTATTTTATCTTATTGAGTATGTGAAGCTAACTTGTGTTACTTAATAGAGGACCGCGAATTCGTATAAAACGACCTTTCGTCGTTCCCGCAATATAACCTAAAGTATTCTGGATTTATCTCGACGACCCTGTATATGTCAATGATATTTACGTTGTCTAGCCTTACGGATAATATTTTCTATCTGGAGCGATAGAGATCTGAGTGGCATAAAATAAAAAAAAATTCAACAAGATATTTTAGGAGTCATAAAATATTATATAATAAAAAATTGTAAGTAGCTGGATAGTAGCGCACGTGCTTTTTGACTAAGGAGTCTAATAAATAGTGAGATCCGATAGTAAGCATTCTAACTCATTTTTGTCTCATCGGCCTCAATCTATAACCACATTTATTTTTAACCATTATTTTTATTTAATGCTGAGCACATTGCAGACGATTTCTATTTTTGAACTTTTTTTGCTGTATATAACATTTTAACGTATTAGTTCTGAAAATATTACAAAATAACCAAGTCACAGTATACAGCTTTTTTTTCCTTTTTGTATAATAAATTTTACTACTTGGCTACGTCACTTTGAAGAATTATGACATTAATCTGTGATTTGTTCTAGGTAGACAAAGTGCTTCTTTGGGTCTGAAAAATATTTCCACTTATTTTCTTTATAGGTGCTGCAATCAATCTCTTCTGTATTGTACCATTTAGGTATTTAGGTAATTAGGTGCGGATGATGACTTAGTATGGTAGCAAACAATCTAATTTGCTGGTAGGTAATTTAACTTAGATATTGATAAAACCTCTAGTTTTGTAAACAATAATGAAAAACGAAATTGTTAAAACTGTATTTTTTCTTCATAAGAACATTTCACACAAAGGCAAATGTTTACTGCGATAAAACCAAAACTACACGACATGAAAAATAAAACTCAAAACAATTCTGAAATATAACAAACGAACTGAGGTATTAAATATATAATATTTATTTAAAACGTTAATAATGATTTTTATACAAACAACAAATTTAAAATAGGGATAAGCATACTCCTCTTTTCTAATCAAAATCAGTTACACTATGCAATTACTACATAATAATGCGGAAATCATACATAAATTTATCACAAAATTAACCCCAGTCGTTTCGTCCAATCAAAAGCTAGACAGCACTCGAACCTTAAATATGCAATCTTGAACATATCAAAATTAACAAATAATAAAAGTGGAAGGCACAATAAGCCAGTAAAAATTATAGCCATTTTACCACAACAAATAAATTTGTAGAACAGATACTATAGTTATTGAAAATATAAGTAAACAAGTACAAACTACTCCGACGAAACCAAAACGCCAAACTCTACTTCAATTCTCATGCAGGAGGTGACAAACTACAGCAGAATGATTGACAATTTAACTCAAGTTATGAGAAAACAGCAAAAATATTTCAATAAACATGAATAGTCACACCTCCGAGAAAAAATGTATTTGGCATCTAAGAGATGAACGTGTCTCCAGAGCTGTATTGGGTGCTTTCACTGTATTTATTGTATATACTCATTGTACAAAAGAAAAGCTAGAAAGAAAGGTCCTATAATACAAAACACTACGAATATCAAATACAGAATTACTAACCTTTGTTTCGTCTTTTCTTTGCCGATTTAGAACTTTGTATCGATAACAAAACGATACACAAGCTAGAATATTTAAATCATAAAAAGTTAAAGTAAAACCTTCCATTGGAAAAAATTGTTATGTAATAAGACAAAGGTGTCAAAGCTATGGTTATTCTAGAACCTATTGAACTATGTAATTACGCAATGTGATCAACAAGTCTTCAAAATATGCAAAAAAGCCAAGGGTTTTACAGAAAAAAAATTTTTTTTGTTCGATTACGTAAATGACTACAAAGGATGTATAATTTACTAAAGGGTTGGTTAATACCTGGTTAAAGTAAAACGATAAGTAATATTTATAATCATAATGCAACACTAAATATTAATAGCAAATAATAAACGAACCTAGCTGGTCTACTGACTGAAGCTCTGACAGAATATAAGAAGATGTTACTCTGTAATAAATCAAAATCAGATTTTTTAATACTTACTATCAACTATTGTATGTAGAAGGTACTTATTATGGCTAAGCTATTATTGCAACTTTGAATGCTAACGAATTGCTTTACAACCAAAACAAATTTTTTGCAAATTATTAAAGTAATCATTATGTTGGTTTTAAAGACTCAATGTGCTGATAGAACGGTATTTTACATATCACATTTTATTGTATATAATACAAATTATCCTGACAACACTACCTACTTAATAATAAAATGCCTGCTGATTGGTTTATGGGTTTCTCCAAACAATAAGTTCTAAATTTGTAATAGGAGATTGGAGTGCCAAGTACATCCATTAGTGTCCTGGACTGACCAACTTAATTTGCTAAAAGCCGTGGTTATCAATAACAATATATACGTATTTAATGGGAAGACTATGTAATGGTCAATGAACCCACTCAACGTTCTAAATCCTTTAAGACGTAGCTTCAAATCATACGACAGTTAAATAAAACTTAAAGTTATCGTCACACCATGCTCCCATTATTATAGTTGGTAACCATTAACATGCTAATTATAAAAACACCGATTGGGAAAACATTCAAAAGTACACAGAAGGAAACATAAAACTTCATCTGCAGACCAACAAACTAAAGAATTTGATTTGCATGTACAAAATTTAATTATTATTAAAAAGCTACCTAGAAATGTAAGCGCTAAATATTGAAAATAAATTAAATAACCACAATGTATCTTACATATCAATAAATTCATGGCCAAAAAGTGGTACTATAGCTAGACGGCAAATATTAAAAAATTTAAAGGAAAAGCAACCTTTCAACAAATTAATTCGGAAAGAATATCAAATCTTTAATAAATTTAAAAATTCCACGTTCCAGGATTCCCTTTGACATTTGAGAAGGTGTACCATTTTAATAGGTTGTCAATAAGTTTTGACCGGTCTCTTATAAAATCTTTATTTTCACATTAAGTTCGAACAAACGACAAAATCGATAACCAAAGTATTGTTCTTCGGTTTTGTTCTGCCATTTTTTGGGTAACAGTTCGGTGCTGTGGTGGTAGAATTCAGTGACGAGATGCATCAAGGCGTTTCTTTTCCTGATCAAATTGTTTGAGTAGAACAGTCTAAGGTCATCGGCTAACATTCGGCAAGCCATCACTGAATTTCCTTTAATTGTGTGGAGCACAACTTGACGATCGACTGCTCACTGGTGTTCGGAATGTTCCTGTCGATCAAACATTTTTGCCTTCTTTGAACCAACGCCTGGAAGTGGCTTCTCCAACAATACCGTCTTCGTAAGAGTTGCAAACATTTCTGCTAGCTTCAATCGCACTCATTTGTAAATTCAATTTTTATTGAAAATGCAACAACAAATAATTGTTTTTCGTGAAAGCTGTATCCTCTAGCAATCGTACAAGTGGAGTATATCAGAAAATGCGCAAAAGAGTGCAAAAATAAAAAAAATTCGCATATAAATTTAATTTTAATGAGATTGATCGAAATTTTTTATCACCTATCAGAAGAACTAATGATGATTGAGTTAGACAAAGATGAAACGTTTGCAAAACGCTAGTCCAACTTTGTTCGACTTTTTATTTTATTCCCTATTACTACTACTACTGCTACTACAGTGAAATAGAATTTTTTTAAATATACCATAATAATTATTACTATCCATAAAAATGATTATTCTTGGCGAAATGAACAAGTTAAAACTTTATAAATTTCTAGGCTATGCTTAAATAATTGGTTAAGTGTTACAAATTATTTTTATAAAAAACAACAGTAGATTGATAGCAGCATATATGTTGCGTTACTCTATACGTCCAGATAGTTATAAATAAAGGTATAATATTTTATAGACTTAACAGTTTGTTTACTCAGCTAAATAAGGAGTTTGAAAAATTACTATTCTAGTAACTGCAAAAAAGCTCCAAAATTTCACGAAATTGTCAACAAAATTACTAAAACCCCAAAAGAAAAAGAATATTATACTGTAAGTTCTTGGATACAATACACGAATGTGACAAGACGTCGCATGTGCAAACATCCCTATTAAGTAACTACTACTTACTGATGAGAACGTAATCAGCAGACCTTCATCTCATACACTCAGATGACCCTAAGGGTAGTGCACTTGATTCCATTCTTTACCTTATATTTTCATTTGGTATTCCTGAATCTCTCAACACTAAACTTGCCAGCTTTGTTGACCATACTGCTGTAATATCTACGTACTAAAGTTCAAATATTAGACCAATATTAGACATCACTGGTGTATGTCACCCTGACACGTCGTAAACTAAATAATCTACCAAAATTTAGACATGCTATTGATTATCAGAAAGATATAAGGGTTAGTGAAGACTACTATGAAAAACTATTTGAACGGCAAAATTATCAAACACAAAGGAAATAACCTAAAGAAGACTAAACAGAAAATGGGGTAATAACTTGTAGTGAGACGTGATAGATCATTCCAGCTAGGTATTCACAAGACCCAACATTCCTATTCAATGATATGTACGAGGCGCATTCATAAAGTAAGGGCCGTTTGCATGTATATAAATAGTGGCGCTTCGAAGCACAGTTTTACCACTGCAGCGCCATCTACTGACTCATTGCGAAGCTACAGCGTCATTTGTTTTGATTCTGAAATTGTATTGTTGTCAGTGAATGCAAAGAACAATGGCCGCGAAAATCGTTGATCCCGCCAAGTGTGAAGTGCGTTCTGTGATTCGTTTTTTATGTGCAAAAGGATCGTCGGCTGCTGAAATTCATCGGGAGTTATGCCTGGTTTACGGACCTACAGTTATGAGTGAAGGAAAGGTTAGACAATGGTGCCGTTATTTTACAAATGGCCGAACAAATGTCCATGACGAAGAGCGGAGTGGCAGGCCCAGTATCCAGACTGATGAAATCGTTTCACAAGTGGACCAAGCACTGCGATCTGATCGTCGATTGACGATTAGTGGCCTGGCTGACAAATTTCCTCAACTTGGACGCACTACTGTTTACAATATTGTCACAGAAAACCTCGCATACAGCAAATTGTGTGCAAGGTGGGTACCAAAATGCTCACCGACCACCACAAAGAGCAAAGAATGTCTAGTGGACGAAAGTTTTGGCCCGTTATCAACAAAATGGAGATGATTTGTTTTCTCACATTGTTACTGGGGACGAGACGTGGGTATCCTACGCCAACCCAGAAACAAAACTGCAATCGATGCAGTGGCGACACTCATCCTCACCAAAACCGAAAAGTTTAAACAAACTCAGTACACAAGTCGAAAATTGATGGCTACAGTTTTTGGGACAAAGACGGTGTTCTTTTGGTTGATTTCATGGAACGTGGGACAACAATTACAGCTGACGTGTACTGCGAAACGCTCAAACACTTGAGAGTGCGATCAAAAACAAACGCCGCGGAAACTGTCATCTGGCATAATCCTCCTCCACGATACCGCGCGTCCTCACACTGCTGCCAAAACCATTGAGAAAATTCAAGATTTTCGTTGGGAACTTTGACCACCCACCGTACAGTCCCGACCTTGCACCTAGTCACTTCTCTCTTGCATTTTAAACGGTGGCTGGGTGGACAACGTTTTGAAACCGAAGACGGACTCAAAAACGCCGTTGTCAACTGGTTCAACTCTCAGGCGGCAAGCTTCTATGCAGAGGGGTTAAAGAAGCTGGTGCAGCGGTACGAAAAATGCTTAGAAGTGAACGGCGATTATGTAGAGAAGTAAAGTAAGATTGTACCTAACTAAATATGGCAATAAAATTTGTTTCTTATGAGTACATTTTTTTCTGTGACCAAACGGCCCTTACTTTATGAATGCGCCTCGTATTTGCCGACACTTTTGCTACTCAGAGAAGAAAGCAAAATCTCAATAGATTTTATTATTTCTTGTATAATTATATTAATTTTATTTCTGTTTGTTATTAAAGTTAAGATTAATGTTACTTTCCAACAATCAACAACGATATGCAATAGTTCATGAACTAATTTTACTATCTGACGGCAGTGGCGGCAGCGGGTTAAATCTAGTCCCCGACAAGGCCCCCGCTGGATTGTTGCAACATTAGGGCTTTGAAATAGCGGCATAACAGAGTTATGCGGATATTCGACCCCTGATTGATGGCTGTTGTGATGTAACTAAATTATTAAGTAAACAATCTTCCGCAAACTCGCGAAATTGCCCTGGATATGGCTGCAAATAGCAATTATCCGTGCTTAATATGGGAAACAGAAATTATTGGAGTAGCAGGAAGTACTCCGGGATACCAGTAAATAGAACAGTAATTTACGCAACGTCGGTGATTAGTTTCTCCACTGTGGGGGAAGCAAAGCACTGTGCGGCAGCTTAGATGTAGGCTGCAATTAAATCGGAAGCAATAAGCGTTTTCGGCTGCCACAGCTCTGTCTGGTGCATGCTCTTTTTCTAATAGATCAAGTGATATTTGTGTCCGATGCACTTAGAGAAAGTTACGATGTTTGATTTTTTGTTTAACGAAGGCGCATTAGATAACAATAAACAAATAAAAGAAATAATATCAAAGTAAGAAAACACTAGAAGAAGGAGCTTAAGATTTTTTTTAATATAACACCAATGGTGCTGCCAATTAAAACTGATCTTTTAGATCAACCATTAACTTGTTTCTGATACATCTTAACAACTAAATACTTAACAACTATAGTCCATTCATCAATGTACTGTAGATATTTCTGTCTACTATACGCACTCTCACTCGCGCACTGTGCTCTACTTTTACACAGTCACTTTACACAAGCTCAAATGGTTTGGTTCTGTTCAGTCTTCGGATTATATGTTGTCTATCCAGCAGCTGGAGGACTTTTACGCTTTCGTGAAGGTGTAGCCTGGTTTAAGAATATAAATAACAAAATTAGAAACCAAAAAATTAATTAGTCAAAAAGAAATGAGATATTTCTTGGAATGGACAAAAATGGGACGGTTTACCTTTGCGTGGTTGTTTGATCCTTTGCTTCAACGACGATTTAATAAAAAAAAAACCAAAGGATAAGGACACTAAAGTGTACGGAAATTGTTATCTTGCTAGCTGTGCGAATTTTAAAGGGGACTTCGCATTGGGGATAGTTACAGCAATGTAAGTTGTCGCAGTGTTTAGAAGTATTAACATCGAGAAACTTTCACCTTTTTAATGGAAAATTTGAAAGTACCTGTCGCCCATGACCTCCTATTTGATTAGACCTGACCTTTACCAACGACTTGGAGGTTTAACTACTAGACGTTTTTATTTTCTAATTATTGCCAGTACACATAAACAAAATGGCCACATTATAGCTTAAAAAATTGGTGAAGGAATTCGAACACAAATATCTAAAAGGCTGAAATTTTTCACTTTTTTTAAAATACGTTACATACAATTAATCATTGTGGCTTATCTTAGAATATAAACGCTTACTACATCTCTTTCCTATTCTATGTTTTACCATATTATAGATAACTAAACATACATTTATTGCATTATAATCTACAGTACTCGTGTTGCTTTTATATATAAAATGTTTTAAAATATAATCTTTAAGGTTATCCATTTCAGAAAAAGAAAAAGTAATACAAAAACATTAAAAACAATAATATAAATTAGAAACAAAAGCCTGATAACAAAAGAAATGAAAACACGGAAGACAAAAAACAACACAAGAAAAGGTAGTAATTGTTCTAAACAAAATATAGAAATAAAGATACAGAAGAGGATGTAGAAAAAATAAGAAGGAACGGAAAATGTAAGAAATAAAGGGTAAGACTAGTTGTAGCTAACGAAATAAAATAAAAAAATATAAATCATAAAACATAAAGAAATTAAGAACACTAGAAGTATGGATGAAGATTACTCGAAAAATGTGCAAGAAGAGCAAATACAATCAATTCCAATGATCAAAAAAGCAACGAAAAAGGCAAAAGAAGCACCTAAGGTACAACAAGTTGACAATAAATAATAAAATCTATAAAACACTACCAAAGAACACAGATAAAGAAAGAAAAGAGAAAAAACGCAAAGAAGAAATGCCATCTTCTTCTTTGCAGAACAAACAAAAAGCTAATACAATATCACCGGAATTAAATACACTGGAGGAACTAAGAAAAATCTAATAAAGAAAGATAAGAGTGAAATGTTAACGACTCGAGCAATGAAAATAGAATAAATGGGAGCAAAGAAAAATTAACAACATAAGACATCAATTATTCAAAAGAAAATAGAACTAACAGAAAAACTAATAAAAATAAAAATAGACCTTATAATAATCAGAAGAACAAAAATGGAAAGTTACAGTCTATACTACTCAAAGGTACCACAAGAATACAGATCAAAAGGAATAGGTTTAGTAATGAGTAAGAAAATGGAAAAGGAACGTTTAAATACAAGTCATATTTATAGCAATGCATTTTGAACTATAAAGCGTAATAGCAATAATACACATATATAGCTCAATAGAAGAAACAGAGAAAAAAGTAGTGACATTTTATAGAAAACTACAGAAAAATTATAATAGTAGAAGACTGGAATGTGGGTAGAGATGTAAAGAGAGAACTAGGACGTATAGGACGACATGCAAAAAATTTTAAACAAGAATGGTGAGAAGACCATGAATTTTTATTAAACAACTAAACTATTATAAAAAATACATACTGGGATCAAGGAACTGAAGAAAAATAGTTTAATTGACCATACAGTGTATGCAAGAAATTTGGAATAAGACGTTATAAACATATAAACAGAAAAAGAACTAGAATTATCAACGTGACACCGGATAATCATGGCCGTATTAAAGGATAAAATAAAAAGAGTCAAGTAGAGACAAAAATTCTATAAAACAACTATAAAAAATTTAAAAAAAAGGATATCAAAGACAAAAATGGTAAATATACAGGGTCCGCCATCTAACGTTTTTTTTTTTGAACTAGCGGTTATTCGGTGAATGGCAACACTTAGCTCATGACATTTTTTACAGACAATTAGTTTTATCCTTCCGCTGAACGAAAATGGTTGTGTATACGCTTGAAGAACGCTGGGAAATATTGCGACATTACTTTGAAAATCATGGTAATGTTGCAGAATGTGTGCGAAAATTACGTACGTAAATGGGAAGAAAAGAGGCACCGTCAGCTCCGTATGTGCTTTATCCTGTTAAAAAAAAGTGAGAGAAACTGGCATGATTATTGACAAATCAAAGCGTGAAAAACCAAAAACAGTGCGTACACCCGAGAATATCGGTGCTGTTGCCGAGAGTGTGGGTGAATCGCCAGGAACATCAGTTCATCGTCGTTCTCAACAATTAGACATTTCGGAGACATCATTGAGACGAATTTTGCGTAAAGACCTTGGTATGACGCCGTAAAAAGTCCAATTGGTTCAGCAATTGAAGTTAACTGACCATCCAATGCGTTTTCGCTTCGCTTCATGGGCTTAGGATCGACTTAAAGAAAATGCAGGTTTTGGGCGAAAAATCATCTGTTCAGATGAAGCTCATTTCCATCTCGGCGGGTATATCAACAAGCAAAATTGTCGCATCTGGGACACAGAAAACCCGCACGCGATCGAAGAAAAGCCGATGCGCCTACAACGAGTCACTGTTTGGTGAGGATTTTGGTCCAGAGGCATCATTGGGCCATTTTTCTTCGAAAATGAGCAAGGAGGGGCTGTTACAGTCAATGGTGAGCGTTATCGGGCCATGTTGAACCAATTTTTGTTCACAGAAATTGAAGAGGAAGATATTGGCGACATTTGGTTTCAACAGGACGGCGCTCCGTGCCACACAGCCAACGTTACAATCGATCTTTTGCGCACTGTCTTCGAAACTCGCATTATCAGTCGAAATTCTGATGTCGTTTGGCCGCCTCGGAGCTGCGATTTGACACCGTTGGACTATTATTTGTGGGGAGCCGTCAAAGATAAGTGTTACGCCGACAAACCAGAGACAATTGAGGCTTTGAAGGACAACATTCGTGCAGCCATAGCTGAAATAGAGCTGCATACAATCGAAAATGTACTCAAAAATTGGACCGATCGTATAGGCTACTGCATGGCTAGCCAAGGCAGCCATATGAATAAAGTTATATTCCATTATTAACCGGAAGGATTGTACTTTCAAATAAAAAAAAATTGGAAAAATATTCAGTCGTTTTTTATTTATAGCATTAAAAAAGTTATATGGCGGACCCTATATATAGAAGATTTGAAGAGCTAAAAAAGGAGTGGCTACTGGAAGAAAAATAAGCTACATTTGGAGAGACTATAAAAGAAGAAACAACAAAACGTAGCATAAAATGCAGGAATGTTAAGTACAAAAGTAAGGAAAAAATAGAAGAAACAACAAAAGACACACAAATATGATCCAAGAGTAATACCAACGGACTGGAAAAACATCTAATAGCACCTATATGTAAAAAAGAGAAACAAGTAAAACGCAATGACTACAGAGCTATGTGGCTATTATAAATAAGCTTTAAGATTACACAAAATAATAGAAGAAAGACAAATCGTATAAGATGAGAATGAAGAAAAACAGGCAGCATTTATGAAAAAACCGACAAACGTTGTTTATAATAAAAAAATCTAATAAGAAGAAGCTTGGAGAATAGTAAAAAACTTATTATGGCGTTTATAGATCTCAGATCGCCGTTTTATTCAATACAAAAAGAAGTGGTGTGGGGCTGTCCAATAGAAAACAATATTCTGAAAACAACCTTACAGTTAGTACGAAACATTTATAATAAAGTAAAAAGAAAGATTAAAATATCAACCGCAAGATGAGAAAAATTTGCATGGAATAAAAGAATCAAGCAGGGGGATAGCCTCAGCCCCCTCCTATTTATAATGGTAATGAACAAACTTATTAAAAACACTAAAAAAAAATTGGAAAATAATAATATACCAAAGTTCAGAGTCAAACACGCTAATTCATGTAGACGATATTATGCTAACACCGGGCGCAAACAAGTAAACACAGATAGTGATCTGATAAAAATAGAAAGAAATGCGTAGAAAATTAAAATAATGGCAATAAATAACAATCAACTAAATAAAACAAAACTTGATAAAGTATACCCAGAAACCCATAAAACGAATGATGGGAACATAAACATAAAAATAATAAACAGAGCGAGAAATCCAACTAAGCTTTACTATGCATTAAATTCAACACAGCGAAAAACGGAACTGAAACAAAAAACAAAATTAAGAATCCAAAATATCATAACCATTCAAGCGTAAACTAGACATTGGAGAATCAGCATAAGGGACAGATCAACGCAATGAAAATAAAATACCCAAAAAAATTACAGAAAAAGCAAAATGGGATAGAATTATTATATAACAATTAAAGAGATGAATAAACAATAACCAATAATAAGTAAAATATAAAGAAATAACTAAACCCAAACAAATTGGACGGTGGGGTTTGGGAAGCATACAACAAAAGTAGAAAAGGAGCGCCGAGAAAAGCATACTTTCAACAAATATTAGACGTGGGAAAGAAAACGCCAAAATTATAGAAGAAATAAAGAAAATGAAGGTAAATAGAAAGCATTACAAGAAATGAGTGAATTGTTGAATGAACCTAACCCAGAAGAGTACAAGGAAGAGGTGAAAAAAGATAAAAAAAAACTAAAGCACACAAGAAAATACTGCAACTAAATCAAATATGGAATTAAGAGAATTATAGATAGTTAGAAAAGGACAAAGTCTACTCCTGAGCCAAGCCATTTGTATGTAAAATTACGAAACAATAATCCTACTACATTATAATGGGTTAAGGAATAAGTTGTCATTTTTACTAAAAAAAATTATTTTTAATCAAAGCGATAGTCAATTTAATAAGTAATGTATTGGGACGCATTGGCTCAGATGTTTCAACCAGTTGGCTCTGTCCTCTAGCCAGCGCACGCGAGTTCCAGTCTCGCTCAACCCATGGGTGTATGTGAATATCCTAGCATTTAAGTGCGTGTTAGTGGGCACAGTAAGCCCTTGTGGCTGCAGTGCCTGTAAGTGCCCCTCCCCCCTCAATGTATTCTTCGATTGTATTTACGACTTTTTGGCAACGTTCAACAAGTTTTTAGATGCCCGGCGACAAAAATCTCCTGGTCACGCAAACTGCTGACGAGCGATAGGAAAAGATAGAAGCCTTTTGAGGTCAAGTCCGAAAAATATTTTGGATGCAGCAGGACTTTCCAATTGAGTGCGTGGATAGCGACTTTTGTCATATAGGCTATGTGGTAACAAGTATTGTTTTTTGCAGAAAGACGCCATAATGTCAGTCAGGTCACTTTCGATAAATTGCTTCGTTAAGTCGATTTGTTAAATGTATAGATCTGCATTGACCGTCTCATTATTTTTAAGAAGTTCATAGTCCCTTTTTAATTCCACCACACGCACTGCATTGTCGTCCAAGAACGAAGTCCTTGGTTTGCTCGCGATGGTGTTTGTTTATTTGGACTTTCGACTGCTTCACGTTGACATACAGTAAGTAACTTCAGTAGCCTTCGCATCTTGCCCTTCACGATTGAAAGGATATAGAAAAAAGTGTCAAAAATCTCCATTTTTTAAGTTGACATTTTATTTTAATGATATAAAACACAAATTAAGTCAATCCTAAAATCCGCAAACAACAATTTATATAGAAATCTTTTAACTTTTTAGAAATTCACAAACAACGAAAACGTGGGCGATGTATGTTCAAAAAATGTTAACGCAAAGTTAATACAGTAAAATCAGTTTGTACAACTGTGATGTAACTTGGCACCCGATGAGAGTGGAGTGTAATACGCATGCGTGAATAAGAACCACATTACTGGCCGGGTTAGTTTAGTGTTTTGTGAAGTATTATCTTTTATATACAATGATTGAGAGAGTAGAACAACGAATTTGTATCACGTTTAAAAGGAAGGAAGTTGTGCAAAATCGCCCAGACGAGATGCAGTTCAATGAGACGGGGTAGTTATTCGCGAATTCAACACAAGCTTTTTAGAATATTTTGAACAGTGTAACCTGCGCTGGGACAAGTGTGTGAGATTCCAAGCAGCTCACATTGAAGGGAACTGAGCATACCTATTATTTTTACTAAATACACAAACTCTTGTTGTAATTTTAATTTTTTGTATTATGTGCGTCGATTCTTCCGAGGCAGAGCAAATTATAATAACCACCAACTTATTGTGACACAGTACTAGACGAAGAAATGCTCTATTGGGTGGAAATCCGTCATATCGTGATTTATTTACTAAGAAGCCTTATATTTTCTGATAATCTGGCACTACCTGACAGTTAAACGGATTTTTTTTTAAGAGATCTTAAAGATAATTTGTGCAAAGGAAGCTAGCCAACACCCAGTATTAAGCATAATTTTATTTATTTCAGTTTTATTAAAAGATAAATTTAAGTTCCTTTTTAAAAAACTTTTATTTTGAAGACTTTATTTTATATATTTTTTGTAAACTTTAGCTAACTAATTATTGATACTGTCCGATAATTGCCTCATCTGGTGAGCTTCCAGACCTCTCCTTCAATAAAAACATGTGAAACATAATAAAACAGATGGAATGCTTACTACTGTACCTCAAAGCTTTGATCGGGAGCAGACCGGGCTCTACGTTAAAGCAAAAAATTGTAAGAATTCAATTTGTTTCTGACGTTAAGTCTTTGTTGCTGGTTATATCGGTTAAAAGGAATTTTTTTTAAACGAGGATTATTTTTTTTCAAGGTCCGATTGGTCGCTAAATGAAAATCACAGTCAGAATCAAGAAAATTTTATATAGAACAACGTGATACAATATTAAGCTAGTTTTCGATTCATACATTTGTCGTAGCGTGGTACCAATTTTCCAATACCTTCATCATAGAAAGCAGCCGCCTGTGTCTTCAGCCAATTCTGTACGCTGGTCTGCAGTTCGTTGTCTGTGGCGAAAGTTTGTCCTCCTAGCCAGCGTTTCATGTGGGCAAAGAGATGAAAGTCTGAGGGAGTCAAGTCAGGACTGTATGGTGGGTGATCAAAAACTTTCCATCTAAAACGCTGCAGGAGGATCGTTGTTGCAACTGCAGTGCGGCCGCGCATTGTCATGAAGAAGGACAATGCCTGACGACAACATTCCTCTTTTCTTGTTCTGAATTGCCCTTCGAAGACGTTAAAGAGTCTTTCTGTACGAAGCTGCAGTGATGGTTGTGCCACATGGCATAAATTCCACCAAGAGAACACCTTTTACGGTCCCAAAACACTGTAGCCATACACTTTTTGGTGGAGAATGTGCGCTTGAACTTCACTGGTTTACGACTCGGGGAGTGTGAATGCATCTACTGTTTGGATTGCTCTTTCGTATCGTCAATTTCGTAGTGGACCCATGTCTCATCTCCTGCGACAATTTTGTCCAAAAAATCATCTCCGTCGTAATGGTAACGCTGGAGGTAGGTTAATGCGGCGCCCATTCGCTGAGTTTTGTGATGGTATAATGAAAGGTTTTATTAGCAATCAGAATTAACAATCCTATGAGGTAATGTGCTCGCTTAAGTACTAAATATTTCCAGCAAAGTGTCCTCTTCAACCGTCAATTAGGTCTATTGGCCAGCTTCTTCTCAAACATCTGTCAGGACGGTCTTCAAGTAGTGGATGTAGCAAAATGTTGCTGTGGTTTTCCAATTTGTCATGGTGGCGAATGCTTCGTTCCGTGATGACGTCTGTGACGTAGGGTACTTTTAAATCATCGTGGAGTGTCTAGTTAGTGACGTACCAAGGTGCATTTGCAATAATTCGTAGAATTTTCTATTATTACCTTTGGATTATGGTTATGTTACTTTTGCTTGCACACCCCCAAAAGTTCAGCTCCGTATAACCATACAGGTGAGAGCACAGTCTTGTAGAACAGCAGCTTGTTGTCTAGGGACAAACATGGGTTTCTTCTAATCAGCCAGTGCATATTTTTTGTTTTTAAGTCACGATGTTTGCGCTTTTTAGTTATGTGTTCTTTCCAATTAAGTTTACTGTCCAAGTGAAGTCCTAAGCACCTGGCCGTATTGGACTGCGGTATATTTACGCCATTGATGTTGACTGGTGGACATTGATCTTTCCTCAGCGTAAAAGTGACATGCACTGACTTGTTTTCATTAATTTTTATTTTCCATTTTGTTAACCATGTTTGTAGCTCATCTAGATGTTTTTGTAATTTAGTGGCGGAGTTTGTGGGTTTTGGTCCCTGGCTATGATTACTGTGTCGTCTGCGAACGTTCTGGTTGTAGTGTTGACAGTTGTTGGTAAGTCACATGTATAAAGCACATACAAAACTGGACCGAGTACGCTTCCCTGTGGAACACCTGCTCTTATTTCATTTAATTCAGATACCGCTTGATTCACTATTGTTTTAAAAACACGATTAGTTAAATACGATTTAAGTATTAGGAAGTAACTTGGAGCAAAGTAGCGTTTGATTTTAAATAATAGACCTTCATGCCAGACCTTATAAAAGGGCTTGGCTAATGTCCAGAAAGATTGCTGCGCATAATTAAAAGGAATTTAAATTGCGTTACCTGTTTTACAACTTTTCCTTCAACTTCTAATTTACTGGACTCTTACAAATTGTCATTGCTTTTGTCTAATGCAGTTACTGATAGTAATAATAATAACAATAATGCCCCGCGTGGGAGTATGGCCTGGGATGTTTTATTGATTCAATTATTTTATCCTTTAGTAGATTAAAGAGGCACGATCTTAAAGAATCGCCTTGCTTTATACCAGTTTTGATCTCCACAGATTTCGCGTCTCCATTCCCGGTAATTGTTTTGTTTTACTAGATCGAACACATTCTGAAAGTGCACATAAGAGAAGAACAGAGACTTATTGTATTCTATAAACTTCTCATTTAACTAACCTAGCATAAATGTGTCAATAATTATGCTTCTGTTTTTTAATGAAATGATCGATTTTTTAACTTCTCCCACCGTTATACTGGTGATATCCGTTAACGTTATTATTTTCATATGATGCTATTACGAGATCGTCTTCTTCGTTTTTTTTTTGAAAATGTTTTATTTATTAATATTCCTCTAGCTATTAATTCGTACATTCTTAGTTATTGCTATTTTCTTTTGAGTTCGTACCACTTTCCATACTTTATGTTGTCTGTGATGCAAGTCATGTCTCATATCTTTCATATATTTTTCCCAGTAATGATGTTTGATATTTCTTATTTGTCGATTACCCTGTTTCTGATTTTTGTGCGATACTTGTTATATCTTACTGCTGTTATATTTTTAAAACGCCTTTTTCTTTTTGTCGATATCATTGTCTCTTCCCTACACCATGGCTGTTTCCAATTTAGACTTATTTTTGTTATTTTTTTTAAATCTTTATAGCATTCCCATTTTTGTTTTAGGAGTTTTTATATAATTGTTTTTTCCTGGAATTTCAAGGTTACTCGAAGAATTATTTCATTAATATACTTTAGATCTGTTATATTGTTTACATACTGTATGCGTCCTTATTTGTTTATTTACACTGCTGTACACCATTGAGTAATTTCCTCTTATTCCAATTTTTTCCTTTCTCTTTATGTTAGTATTGCATGTATGAATATCATGGTTTTCAATTCTGTTATTACTTTTTGCTCTTCAGTATTTCAATAATCTAGTTTTCAGGTTTCTGTTCTTATAATTTTTTTGTAAATTACCTAATATAACTCCCAGAGTATATCCATTTGTTTATTTTATGTAGGTTGCTAGTTTTGCCACGTCAGAATTTTTTATCAATCTTCTCTGATCTATATCAGGGCTACTTCTAATAAGATGTGATTCTTCACCATGCACAACAGTTTTGGTGTGCAGAAGCTCTGCTTCCATTGGCTCTACTAACGCTGCACCCACAACTAAATAATGTGTAGTTTGTTACTTCACAGACTATAAAGAACATGTGATCCCACCTCACAGAATGTTATTCATCCTTAATACAGTTTTAGAGAATGCATACAGCGAAGAAAATATTAATTATCATGTTCAACTAAAATATAATACATTTGTATCATCATCAAGATGTGCCCGTAATGCACGACAGAAATTTACTGAGAATTCTTCAATAACCAGACCAAAATAATTGTTGCGCTTCGTACGGTAATAATGATGGTAAATAGTTATCATAAAAAACTTTTATAGTGATTGAGAAATTTCTGTGTAGAAAGGGCATATCAGTAACATAATTTTTTTTTATTTAGGTTAGTATCTCTAAAAACAGTTTATTGCTGTAAAAATAGTTTGCTGCAGATGTTTACAACAATGTACTAGAAAAGAGCTTTTCTTATTTAACTGATGATGTACTATATAACAAAATTTAGAACTCATGTTCAGTGCGTCGCAACATTTAAACTTTGATAAACAACAACTAAACAGTGTGACAATTAGTTATGTGAGTAGTTTGATAAGTAATTTCGATTACATACTGTGACAAAAAAACCTAGACATGTATATAATCAAACAATTTTCTTTCTATAGATTCCATGGTTCTAAACAATTTTGGCACTAGCTCATTGTTTAACAAATGCTTAAGTATTCTGCGTAATTGCAAAATAGATAAAATTAAAATTTGTAGTATTTTTTTATGGTATGTTTTCCTTAATGGATCTATTTTTATTGCAAGCTATGGCTTATTGTGTATCTGAAAGTCTTCCGGTTCCAGGATCGGTTTCTCGAATATGTGTTGCCTTTTCCTGCACATCGCATTGCACTTGCACAGAATGAATAAATCTGTTTCTGGTTCCTTGCTGCAGAGTCTGCATGCAAGGTCACCATTGAATTTACCGATTTTCCAGAGGTGTTCTTTAACAGTTGCATGTCATATGAAACACCTTATGGTTACCTTTAGCTGTGGCCTACTTAGATTAAGGAGTTCTGCAGCTCTCTTTTGGCAAGATTCCTTATTGAAGGTTTTGCTGAAATTATGCCCTGGTATATTTCTGCAGTACATTCCAAAATTAGCGCGTGTCCTTTCCTTCATAAAGCTTTGGACAGCACTTCGTGAGATTTTTAAAGCAGGTTCTGGGCCAATGTAAGGCTCACTAGATTACTGACTAGCTAATTCATCGACTTCATTGCCGTAGATACCACGATGTTCAGGTACCCATAACAGTTTTACTGTGTTATCCTCTGCCAGTGCAATGAGGTCGCTGATGCATTCCCATACCAGTCTAGGTGATGTTTTAGTGTTGATAAAGCCTTTAAAGTTGCCTGGCTGTCTGATGTAATATAGATCCGTTTGCTCCTGTAAGCCCTCTTACCGTTTTCATGGGCACACTCTGGCATGGAGTACATTTCTGTCTAAAAGATAAAGGCGTACTGTCTCAGGGAAAAGCTTAGCTCTACCCACCTTGGTTTTAGAACCATCTGTGTACTAAGTTAGGCTACCAGGTGCAATTGTTTGTCTAAATGTCTTGCACCTACCTCAATCCTGCATGATCATCTCGAATAGAGAGTCGTCACATATTTTTGACGTCATATAGTCCGTCCTCATGTCCAGCAGAGCCCCCCCCCCAGACTATCAGTTATTCTAGTACGACTGTACCCGTATGTATTTTGTACAGTGAATGATGCAGCCTGTAGTGACTCAGTTTTGCCTCCCTTTGAATTATTATGTGCAGAAGTGGGAGGTCTAGAAGAGTCTCCATTGCTGCAGTGGACGTGGTTTTCATAACCCCTGTAATGCCTAAATAGGCAAGTTCTTGTAACTTGCTTAGTTTTAGTTTGGTGGTTTCTTTGGGCCACCAGACAAAAACTGAGTACATAAGAGAGGGTTTGATCACTCTAGTGTACAATCAGAGCACCATTTTTAGTTTTAGCCCCCACGATTTGTCGTACATTCGTCTGATAACCGCTAAAGTTGTCACCGATTTGTCAACCACTTTTTCAGTATGGCGGTTCCAAGTAAGTTTAAAATCGAAAACGACTCCTAGATACTGTACTTTTCCTGATATGGTGATTTATTTTTCGACAAAGGAGAGAGGTGCAAGCCCCTCTAATTTTTTCCTTCGCGTGAAGGGTATAATTGTGGTTTCTCCGGCACGGATCTTGAGGCCTTCTCGTTCAGTCCACTCAGTTACCACGTTCAAAGCCGTTTGCATCAGGGAGATAGATAACTCCTTCCTGAGGACACCCCCCGCTATCTGGATTATTATGGTTTCGTCAAACACAGACGAATAAACCATTCTTCTTTTGAGCATGCAGTCTATTCACCTGCAGCGGGTTTCCTCCAGGCCACAGCCTCTCAGGGTAGAAGTTATGGAGTTAAAAGATGTAATATCAAAGGTCTCTTCCACGTCCAAAAAGGCACCTAGAAGGATTTATTTGTTGTCTAGCGTTTTCTGTACTCTCCAGCTAAGGTAATAAAGTGCTGTTTCTGTCAAAAGAGCAGCTTGATAGGCAAATTGGTTTTCATATAGTAGTTAGTGTATCAGTATATCTTCCTTAATATGCTTGTCAAGCAAATAGTGGGCTCGACCAGGCTTTGGTAGCAGTCTGTAGCGTGGAAGGAATAATTCCGTCCGGTCCCGAAGATTTATAGACTTCAAATGAGTTTATAGCCCATTTGATTTTGTTGAGATTTACCACTCTTCTTGCAGTTTTACCAAGATCACGGGATACCTGGTTTCTCCAGTCTAAGGACGACTGCTGTATAATTGCAGATCCATGAAAGAATATCCGAGTGAGTTTGGTCAATATTTCTCTGCCTGTTTTGGTGTAGATTTGGATTCAAATTTTAGAGTAGCAATCCTATGGCAGCGAAAGTCTTTTGAGAGTACTTTTCGGAGTCTGGCACATCCTGGAGTAGTTTCAGTCTCCTCACAGTACCTCCTCCATAATGTTCTCTTGGTACCTTTCAATGCTTTGTTGTATTCGGTTAGAGGTCTTTTGTAAGTATTCCAGTCACCTGATATTTTAGCCCTGTTAAACAGTTTTTTTACTTGTCTTCTCATGGTTGCAAGGTCTTCATTCCACTAGGTCACATTCTTGCTCGAGGCCTTTACAACTACAGGACAGTTTTTATTATACGCTGATATGACTGCCTCAGTTAACTGATTCACAGGCATTTCTAGTTCAAAGTTATTATAAACCTTCCTTATCGTTCTCGCCAAGTTTTATTCTAGGTCCACCTTATAAGCTTCCCAGTCCGTTTTACGAGGATTATGATAGTTTTCTGTTACTCGATGAATCAAAAAGATATCAAACTTAATGTACCTGCTATTTCCTAACAAAGTTACTATCAAAAGAGGTACCGATTGTTATATCAATTACTTTCCTTCTTTGTCTGGTTACAAAGGTTGGTGTATTACCCTTATTCAATGTGTCTAAATTGTTTGTCACAGTGAATTGTAAAATTAACTCATCTCTGATGTTGGTATCGGTGCTACCCCATGAGAGGTTGTGTGCATTGGCATCGCAGCCAATGAGCGTATGCAGACTAAAGTTTCTACAGTGTCTCACAAGCTCATCCACTGCCCTAGACAGTGGAGGATCTGGTTCATCAGCTGGGAGGTACACCAATCTTAGTATGAACTTCCTCGGTCCTCCTCCACTTGTTGTTAGCATCACTGCTGCCATATACTAGAAACAGTCTTGTAGAGGCAGCAAACATTTGATGTATTTTTTAATTAAAATACGGGTTCTGAATCTATTTAAGAATCTACTGTATATTAGGTCTTCTCCAATTCTCCCAGACCTTTTACCTTACCTTGATGGGTCCAAGGTTCTTGGATGAAAGCAACATCGCAGCCCACCATCATCTTATATAGCGCCACCAAAGCAGCCCTACTGTGTTGGATGTTTATCTGAAATACCCTCAGCATCTTGGGCATTTTGGATGGTCCTGAAAGTAACTGCCCTGTCTATAGTAGGCCATCGATAGAGTAGGCCAGGATGACTCCTTTTTTATACACCTTTTGGCTAAGAAGTCGCCAGTCTACCGTTTTTAACTCTAGGTTTTGAAGCCTAAGTCGGGTCCTGGCGCCTGATGAGGACTTTGTGGCCCTCAAATGCTAAAAGTTCAACTTTTTCAATCAGCGCTCCCCAATCTAAGATAGTTCTGCGCAACCAATATTTAGTATACTCATTGGCACGCGAGATCCATAAGACACCTCCCGTGTATCTCGATCTTTTGAACTGCGGTGCATTAGTACTTTTTCCTAAATAAAGTCCGATTATCCTTGATTCAATAGACTGTCTGGATAGCGTTTGTCCAACACCGCCATTCTTAGCCCTTTCATTTCGGCGCTGTATTGACCAGTCTGCTCATCGCTTCTGTGTTTCTTTGCCGTTTATTTTGGTTTCGGGGTTGAAGAGTCTGAGTGGAGTCTCTTGGTACCCTCACTTTTTTTTTATTCCCCTTCTTTTACAGTTATCACAGGTCTGGGCTTCTCCTTTGTCCACGTGCTCTCCTTGATCTTTGCTTATTTTTACCCCTTCTCTTTTGGGCCCCAGAAAGTCTCTTGGGTTGCAGTCTCTCAGTCCTCTTATCTGCAACCTCCTGACCCATGTCTGATGGTTTCACCTCACGCCTTACAGATGACTAACTCCTGAATTGGTTTCGCCTCCATGGGCTTAATATGCTTTATCAGGGAGTTGCTACTAGAGTCCTCTTCTGACATAAGTAGGGGTTTTATATTTATTGTTGTTTTATCTGTGTCCATAATAGTTCTCACGAGTATAAAACATAATAAAAAATTAATAGCTATATACAATAGGGGACGCCCGGTGCCCAAGGGAGGATCTAGTAGGGACTGATCAACTAGGTATTGAGGTTGTCCTCTCTCGATTGGCGGTTAAGCCAATATTCTCAGCACAGATAATACATGACTACAGCAGAAACACCCATGTATGGTATATCGGCAATGACGTGACCTGAGGTTCGCCTTTTTGCTAACATTGTTAGCTCAAGTGCAGACCCTTAGTCACGGCACGATGGCTGGGTTGGGGAATGTTTATCAACTTTCTAGTCTGGATCGGCAAGGCTCAGTTTCAACAGGGTCACTACAAGAAGGATGCAATCTTTAGGATCGCATATTACTGTTCATAATCAATGATACTCAACGGTTTTCCTCGTTGTTAGGCGGGGGGCGTAAGGCCTAAACAGCTTGGCTGCACTATCTTGGCATAAATATTTACAGCATTTATAGCCGATTAGTTCAGATGACAGTGGTATAATCCAATACTTTTTTTTTGTAATAACAGATAAGAAAGTTAGTGAATGTATTTAGTCTGCATTAGTACCAGTTCGACTTTGGTTACATAAATTTAAGGATAGCATAATAAACAACAGAAATGCACCATGCCTTAAAGATACTAAATATCCCTCAAGCTAAAAATAAATCAGTAATAAAGTCTGTAATATGATTTTGACTAACAGACTAGTAAAATTGGACGAGTTAACATAGGCTACAGACGTATTTATCGAGCAAGATAGGTATTGCATCTGTTCTCTCCAAAGCAAAAGTAAATTCGTGAGCAAATATCAGCCATCTACCTGTTCAAGAAGAACCCAACGAATTATCGCGGTGGTTCATAAGCATGGAGAGAAGATGGATTCAACAATATATACTGGAAGAGAAACAACACTATACATTGGAAACGACACAGCACTCTAAATAGTAGGCACCCCCCCCCAAGAAGACGAAACTCGTACGATTCTCTGGATGAGATACGGAAGACATTGTGCTAATCGACTACCATCGTTAGCAAATATTGCCCAACGTTTTTAAATGGATGGAATGCAATAACATTTACAGAAATAAGTTTACAAAAATTAGAGTATTTCAAGATTATTAAAGAACCCTGAAAAGGCATTGACATAATTGTATTAAACTTCAAGGGTATTATTTTGTAAAATAAGACAAGCTCAAATTATTATCTACAACATTAAACTAAGGTACTCATAAAACCATCCTCCTAAATGTAACATAAATTCTCAGTAAAAGTAAATAATAGTTTAAACTATATATGTCTAAAATTAAAATTTTATTTATTTTTAACTTTTAAATGAATGCAAAGTATATTTAGGTTAATATAACATTTTTGTCCTTAGATTCTTCCTATTTTCCTGCCAAAACTTTTTATAGAACTCATAAATCACCCTGTAGATTAGTGTTAATGCTACTTAGTGCACAAGGAAGCCATAGAAGCCATAAAAAGGCACCCTGGAAAATGTATCTGAAAAAACAAGTAGATAAGCCCTAAAGTATAGACACTTAGTTGTAGAAGTGCAAAGTTCAGTTCCAAAAGGCGAGCGCCAGGGCGCGATAGCGCAAGCAGGTTTATCCGGATTTGACAGGCAAAACTAGGATTAATGAAAGCTGGATGATTCAGAACTTTTGGGGTTTACGTAACTTAATGTTAACATTTTATGATTGCGCTACATCTGCGCCCCAAATAATTACTTTCACCGCCTTGTCCGAACAGCCGACTTTGGCGCACTCGGAAGAGCCGAACAGCCCGCATAAACCACGATAACACAATGAAAGCTGTAATTCCTGGGCAGTCCCGCGGAGCGGCAATAAGTAATTAATTTCGTTCGTCTCCCACATTCCGTTACAGTGGCAGGTAACCAATTAGCGGATACCTATAAACAGAGGAATCTGTGATAAATCTCCGCTCGTTTGTGCTCGATAGTCATTTTGCGGCCGGCGCGCCACAGAGCATGGTCGTCACAACCTTCGCCCTGCAATTGCATCATTCTCTGCTTGTTTTCTGAGGCCATGTTGCGCCCTGGGACCTACAACTCCTAGATTGCTGCGGAATTGTTGGCTGGTGTACTAATATTAGCTGCAAACTTCAGGCCATATGAATGTTTCGTAAAGCTCGCCATGCTTTTAAATAATGTTGACACTACAAGAATAATAAAGCAAGAATTTGTTTCTGCAGCAATTAATTAGTTTTTAGTGGTACATGCTGCAAGTCACCTACAGTCTGTTCAAAAATAAACCGATCGTTGTAGTCTTAAAAATGTATTTTTTTATATTAAAATATACATTTTGAGCTAATATCTGGTCTAATCACCACCATTACTAATTATATTTACAATTTTTTTATATGCTTTCGACGAGGTTTTCCGCACAATTATTGGCAAAATCGCCATATCTTTTTAATTTGAATTGACAGCTGCTTTATTGTGTATACTGACTTTTCTTTGAGCTTGATTTTCATGCACGATCAGACATTTTCAATGAAATTAATATCTGGAGACATTTTCGGCCATTCCAGAGTAGTGGCGTTATTTTGTTGTTCCCACGCATTGTACAGTTTTCTGCAATATTACAGTAATTGTCAGAACTTGTCAGAACCAAATACCTTTCAGCAGACTGCAGCAAATTTTTCTGCTAGATGGTGCGTTTAAATTGTCCGTAAAGAGAAGGAGACAACTATAGCCGCATTTACATAAGCATCCCCTAAACTTGCATTTTTATATGGTGCTCTGAAAGAGGACTCGTTCGTGAAGATAACATTGTCTCAATCTTAATCCAAATTTTCTTTGTCCACGTGCTTTTGAGATAGTAAGGTTGTCTCAAGGTTAATCGAAAAGAAACGTTTTTTACGCATAATCGCTTTATCCTCCTTCATTGTTGTGACGCAGAGTACTCCTTCTTTTTAACCGATGCCTTCACGTCCGCATATACTTTGCAGCCGCTTTATACGACAGTTTCGGTCCTTTGCATAAGACACTGCTTCATATCCCTTCAGGAATTGTACACTCATTGTAAAGATGACGAATTTAATGACAAATTGCACAACTGAGCAAAGAGAACGAAATAAATATTCAAAAGAATTAGCGCAGATAGTGCTGCAATGTTTTTTGTCATCTTCTTCTCGCGGTGACTTGGCCCTTAACGGCCGTTGGCTTTTATGTTTACTATAGTGGCTTTATTGACTGCTGTTAGGAACAATTAAATGGTCGTCTTCCCAAGTTCTTCAGCCAGGAAGTCCTTCTTCTACCTGACCCACGTTTGCTGACTATTTTTCCCTGTATGGTTAAATGAAGAATTTCATATTTTTCGGGGTGTCTCATTATGTGACCGAGGTACTGTAGCTTTCGCTTTTTTGTAGTTTTAACTATTTCCAATTCTTTATTTATTCGCATGAGTACCTCGTTATTACTTATTCTGTCTATTCAACTTATCTTTAATAACCTTCTGTATAACCATATTTTAAAGAATTTTAGTCTTTTAAGTGCGGATTTTGTTAGTATACACGCTTCGACACTATACTATAGAAGAGGGGAGACATAGCATCACACAGTCCTCATTCTTCGATCAATTCTTAGGTCGCGACTACATAAGACCTTTCTCATTTTAATGTTTTTGCTATATATAGACCGTGACTTTTACATATATATTTTTTTAAACTTGTATTGGTTTGCCACAATGTAGGTGCAATATTTAGCACGCAAGAGAGCAAGCGATAAGATTGCTAATGAAATTTTGAATTCGCCCGCGAATTGAAAGAGAAGATCGATCAGGATCTTGAGCCGAGCATGACTGACCTAGTAATAGAAATAGGTTAAGTAACATGACCTGCATTACAAGTCTATTGACCTGAGCAACCGCTAAATGTTGACTAGGAAAAACAGGAATGACAAAAATTTAAAGATCTAAACACTACTGAACGACATTAAGCGCGACAGCATTAGCTTCCCGACATTTTTTGCAAACAGATCTTCATCCAAGCGATTAATCTTCAAAATGACTGTTGAACCTGTCGAAATATCTCTGAAGTGCCTACCGCAACACATATAAAGTTTCTCGCCTCTGAGATGATGATGGGGCTTATGAGCAGTGAGAGATGCAGAGCTCCTTAACCTAAGTAGACCACAATTAAAGATAACCATAGGGTTTCTTACAGGACATGCGACTGTTAATGAACACCTCTGGAAAATTGGTAAATTCAATGGTGACCTATGCAAACTTTGTAGCAAGGAAGCAGAAACAGCCTTACACATCCTATGCAAGTGCGACGCGCTGTGCAGGAAAAGGCAACATACATTCGGAAAACCAGTCCTGGAACCGGAAAATTTCCAGACACATCCTGTAAAGGACCTGTATCTGCTGATTCAGGGGACATCAATTACAGATTGGTTGTGAATTTATTTAACTAGGGTAATCACAATAAGCCATAGGCTGCACAGACTGCAGCGCATAAAAAAAACCCAATAGTTATATCAAAAAACTGCAGATAATTACCAAGACCTAAACAGAGGAAGTAACCGCTAAACGAGAGTACGTACTTCAAAAAGACTCCGCTTTAACTCACAAGTCAAAATAGATCCAGGCATGGCTGTACCACAAGTTGTAATAACACTAATCTTCTGACTTGTGGCCACCCTCTAGCCCCGACTGCAATCTCTTTGGTTATTACGTGTAAACAGTAATCAAGGCGAAGGTCATTAAAAAGCATCATAACTCCAGGAATCTCCGTTATGAAGGTAAGGACACATATAGACAATAAAGTCTAGACTTTAAATGGTTGTGATCACTGATAGGGGCTGTATCAAATAATATGGTTTTCACTACTACTGTTTTATGTATTTTGGTGTTTCTTTCATTGTCTGTTCCTGTAAATTGTTTGACACATATTACCTTCTTGAAAGTTAACGTCAGATAGGCTTATTTAAGTAAACTGCTAGATCAACTTTTATGTTATCTGTTAAGTTATTTTGTTTTAACAGATTTATTTATCCATTATGTGCTAGTTTTCTTTTGCTTGCATTATATGTAAGCTTCTCTGTGGTATCGTTTTAAGATTTAATTACTCGTGTGTGGTTGAATGAAAAATAAAATACTAAACACGCTATGTTTGATTAAACTTCTGTTTCAAATATTCCAAAGATTTATTTATGTAGTACCCTACAATACTGATGAAACCAAACCAATTACATTAATTTTTCGCTTCAAAAACAGAATAGGGGTAATATTTAAATTGAAACCCATCATATTCATTTGCAACATAACCGTCTTTGTTCGTAAAGTAAACCGCAGAAAATTGTTTTATGTTTTTAATGGAGAGATTGATAGGCACGCCGATACCAGCTTTTTGTAATTTATAATTATTGATGGCTTTGTATCTTCAATTATTGAAGTATTTTTGATGTTTGTTGCTAAAGCAATTCTACTTGTGTAGTAGACAAAACACATCCGAAGCCGAGACGTTAATTTGCGGGAATTGTGGAGGCCACAAATTTTTATCTGAAACAGTCCAGCAAGAAAATTTATTTTAATTAATGTTATAGAATGTCGATGGGTCAAAAAAAGTAAAAAAATCAGACAATTGGCACACGCTTAAAAAATCAAAAACTTACCGAAAATTTTCAAAATTTTTGCAATACCTTTTGTATTATACAAGGGTGGATTTTAAATATTTTTGGTCGATCAGGAAGCTAATTTAATAATAAATTAATCCTATAAGTTTTAGCGTAATTGGCTGATTAGTTTTTGAGTTATTTTTCCCGCAAACAACAAAAATGCTGTTTCGAGAAAAACGCGTTTGAAGTTTTGACTACCGCACCGACAAACAACTGCAAGTTTCAAGTCTAAGCCTCGGTGCCACTTTCTTTAAACTTAACTTTCTGTTTGAACTCACGACAAATCAACATACTAGCGAGGGTGTTGAGGACTGTAAAAAATTCAACAATGCGGTAAGAAAACAAAGGATCGCTGCTCACACTATTGGCGTTGGATGTGGAAAATTTTTGGGAACTAAAACTCGATGAATCTAAATCTGAGCTGCTCTCTTTTTTTGCCGGTAATGCACTGTTTATCACGCAATTTATTTCTGCGCGTTTTCGATGCTCGATAAGGATCATCTAGAGTCTTCTTGAGATAAGAAAACATTTTTAGCAAGCTTTTTATTTGAAAATAAGAAAGCAAAATTTGTAAATGTTGTACTTTTCCAAATTAATTTTAAAATTTTTAACCTTTAACGAGAGATACAAACGACCTCTAAAAATATTAAAAATATATAGGGTTACTATCGTCGGCTCCGCCGCGCTCCGCCGACGCTAGCTCCTGCCGGAGGGGCGACTACCCTATTACAGTTAGTGTTTATGACACATTGTAGTAGTGTTGGACCCATATTTTTTGACGCATTATATTACATTACACCTAAGTCTGTACCGGGAATGGAACCCAGAACTCTCGTCTCATAACTCTCCATTGACTTCCACAGCCTCTTCCATCGACTCCTGACTCCTCCCCATTGAATCCCATTGCTTCTCCATCGACTCCCCATAACCTCATCATTGACTTCCATTAAAAACAACGGCTTTAACTAATAAATATCAAACATTTATTATAGCGCTGATGAGATGATTATATTTACAGATATACAAGATAATGAACATTTTCTTCGCCACAGTTTGCTGGTGTCGGGTCGCATATGGTTCGATAGAGCAGTTTCAATCCTCATCCGTTGAATCGTCCAGGTCGGTATCGATATCAGAATTATCCAGCGCTGCCGGATCCTCGGGAACGGATCGCTGAATCGCAGGGTTAGCGGCGGGACGGAGAGGCTCGTTTGGGTTGATGAGAAGTGCGCGGTACCCCTCGTTTACGGTTTCAATCGTCTTGTCCGCAGGAACAACGTAGTGCTCGCCAGTCATCCGATGGGGGTCAATCTGAACAACCAAATGGTCCGGATCCGATGCTCTCGACAGAGCTGTGTAGAGCTGCCCATGGCTGAACACAGGACTTGGCAGAAATATACCGGCACGATCAAGAGTCTGTCCCTGCGCTTTATTGATGGTCATCAATCACAAAAGGAACGCAGCAGTTCTCTTCGTTGGTGGACATGTCGATGCAAGGGATGGCTATGAGTTGATCGCTATTCGCCAGCGGTCCTGTCAGAACTTGGACCATAACGAAGTCGGGGTGCATTTGTCGAATAACAACTCGAGTTCCGTTGTTCAGGTCGATAGCAGAATTGAGATTTCGGCAGATCATACAGACAGTGCCAACCTTCAAAATGAGCTTGTGAGGCGGCATCCCATTTGGAGTGAGCGAGTTGAAGAAGTCTTCGCCCAATACTTCGCTCATGCCTCGTAGGCGTTCGTCTTCTTCATTGGGGGCATTCGCACCTTCTTCTCTCTGGTCGCCTTCCTGATCGTTGTTGTTCTCGGACTGTTGCCGAACATAAGTTACCGCGAAACCGTCGATGCCCTTATCGAAGCTATAGAAGGAGACCCTCGCCAGAGTCATACTCGCCGGCAGTGAGGAATGAGGACGGCAAACAAAGGCCGAGGTGGCTGAATGCGGAAATCGTTCAGGAGGTTGTTTTCCGGAAACAGCAATCCGCACCCAGGCATGCGGCACACCGTTCGATAGCCCCTGCCACCGTGCATATAGCTGAGTTTTTTCTTGGCGATCTGCCGCAAGCCGCGGGCGCCAGCGGGCAAAACGTGTTTTTTCGCATGTTTTTTTGCATTTTTTTCGCACTTCCACTCACTCGCCCCCCGAAAGCGCAGCGGCTCTGTTCCGCACTCGCCGCGACGCTCACTTTAAGCCCACTACCGTCGCCGTACGCTGACCCAGTAACAACTTCGTTATTATTTTATTAAGTGTATAATTCTACTCGAGGAGTGCGATCGCATACGACTAGACATTTTTGTTTTCAAACTTTTGAAACAAGTAGATAACTTGTCGACGTTCAAGATCTAAGAAAAAACTCTGATTTTGTAAACTTTACTGACTTTCACCAAAAAAGGTCCCCCTTGTCGAACGCTCCAATATACTCGCTAAGCGCTCCAAGACACCCTTTAAAAAACACCGAAAAACGATAAAAAGACTTCGAATTTCAAAACAAAACTGTTATTAGCGTATTCTACGGGAAATTTACTAACTTTTTAAGAAAAAAATCGATTGTATCTACCCCCCCTCCTTAACACATAATTGTTCATCTGAAACTAATTGGACGAGTAACATTAACAACCAGTTTCTCATTCATTGATTAAGCCATAATATTTTCCGCCACATTCTGTGCACTTTTGTATGTGAAGATCTTATGTAGAATTGTTCAAGCACTCTTTTATCTGATAAGTGGTCACGTGCTTGTCGAATTCAAGCATCTTTTTGACAAAATGACAAATAAAGATAAATTTCCTAAAATAGGGATGTTTTTACAGACTAGAATTTTCGTTCTAAAACTTCTGATACCAACTGAATGCGAACATATAATGAAGACAAACACCTCCTGTCAATCGAGGAATTTCTTCATAGTAATACTTAAACTGTGGGCATTGTTGTAGTGGAAAATTATCACGTGTTACGTTTTTAAATAATGCGATACCGAGGTATTGTTATTGATACAGTTTAGGAGAAAATGACACCCAGAGATCGTCTTAGTAGCTGCAGCGCAGGTTTAAATCTATCTCAACGGTTCAACTTATCATAACGTGAGACTATCGACTGCGCTGTATTACAAAACTTTTCCATTCACAATTACACAAATTACAGGGGCGGATAAAAGCAGTCCATAACAAATATTTAATTTCTTTGTGGAATTAGTTCACCTGCATGAATTTAGGCGAAAAGACAATAAACACTAAGAATATTCCCGAGCGATCATAATTTTCAACTTCTTTAGTGCTCCCAAAAATTATTTATGCTGCACGCTCACATGAGTCTTATTAAAGGTATTGTCCTTGAACTGTGCCTTAAATCTTTACAAAATTTTAGAAGATTTTAGTCATGTCTTGAGACACTAAATAGTAGCTCAAAAACTAGAGGTAGATCCAATCAAAATACGAGTACATGTAAGTTCGCAGAAGCTATTAGGGTAATTTAGAAGGATTTCAGCAACAATGCAATGTAACAGATATAAAAGCATAATACAAAAAATTTATTGATAGCCCATCCACATTCTAGAAGACCATGAACGAGCAGAATAACGGAGAATGTTGAACGTGTACGGGTTCATCAACGGATTAAAAATCGATTACTGTCCAAATACTAGTCCGAGAACTACATAAATCGAGCGTTCCAAAAACTAAACCAAGTAAAATTTTGCAGTCAACGTGCTATTTTGAAAAGAACTGAGGCTTTTTATTATTGTAATTATAATTTTTAACTTATATGTTTAAATGATTTTGGGGTAGTTTAAGTATATATTGTTATTTAGATTTTATTATATAATTTATTATAACAAACAACGAGGACGCAAAGAATCTTCAGACATTATATAACGAAAAGTACACTAAAGATCGCAACACAAAATGTGTACGAAGCAGAAAAAGCGCATAACACGATAACTGAGATGAACAGACTAGTAATTAAGATCTTAGGAGTTTGCGAAACACGATCACCTAATTCTGGAATGTGTCAGATAATTTGGAAACAATAATGCCCATCACAAAGAGAGAGTCGGTATCATAATTACCGAAGGCATAAACAAGTTGGTTATTAATTGTTTCCCTTTCTTAGATACTATGATTCCAATTACACTAAAAGGAAAACATGGATTTTAACGTTACTCAGTTATATACACCTACTGCAGATACAGATTTAGAAGAAATCTAAAATTTTTATGATTTAAGCCAGTCACAAATTAACGATGAAGTACTAAATTAATATAATAATGGGTAACTTCAACGATAAAGTAGAAAATAAATTAACAAAAATGTAGTTGATGCATTTGGGCTGAAAAAAAGAAATGAAAGAGGACACAATCTCGTAAAATTTTATTAAAAAAAGGAAATTGTTAAGTTACTAATACTTAATTTTAATTTTCATCTCTTCTATACATGGAAGCCGCTACAAGATACCGAGAATTGCTTGAAGCCACATAGTTGTTGTTTTAATAAGTAAAGGGTTTTGCTATATGAGGTGTATTCAAGTTATAACACCTCCATTTTTTTTACAAACTAATAACACAAAAACTGTGAAAGTTGTGTCATTTCCCGACGTAATCTTCCTGCAGCCGTACACACTCTTTATAACGTCAACGCCATAATTCCAAAGCCGCTGTGATCGCTTTTTTATCAGTCTTCTTTGACCACTGGAAAATCGCTGATGCAATAGCGGCACGACTGGTGAATTTGCGACCACAGATAGTGCCTTTTAGTTGTAAACAGCCAAAAGTCGCTAAGAGCCAGGTCAGGTGAGTAGGGAGCATGAGAAATCACTTCAAAGTTGTCAGCATTCGTGGCACCCACCTGGAAGACACTTTTTGCATTTTCCACGGAAATGTCAACTTTGTAGGCGGTGTGTTCCATTCCACAGTCATTCAGCGATCCTCCAAAACTCTAAAGTTTCTGCACTTGCTTGATCATGTCGTCAGCGCAGCTGGCGCGAGGCCGATATTGTCTTGGTTTGTTGTCACACGCCGTTTTGCCTTCTTTGAACTGTCGCACCCATAAACGCGCATTAGACACATCCATAACACCATCACTACATGCCTCACTCAATTGGCGCTCTTCTTGTGATAAAAACGTCGCCATTTTAAGTATCAAAAAGAGTTCTCACTCTCACCGCTGTCGCTAGAACAATGAATGGGTGACGGGCAAAATTTAACATATTACAAAAAGATAAACAGACAGATTCAGACTGGAATTAAAGAAACTAATGACAAATGGACAATTCAGGAGTTTTTTGAGGATGAGACAAACAGGAATAAAAAATTAAATCAGCTTAACACAAAAAATGTAAGTACGATACTTGAATTTAATGTAGAAAATGCCATAAAACTTACTAAAACTAGAAAAGCCTTTGACCTATATAAAACATATTCAGAAATCTTCAAAGTTGGCGAAGAGATAGGAATTATGGTACAAACAAAAATTTTTAATAAAATATGACACCAAAGAATTACCAACTTCTATTCCAACAAAGAATATGCAAGAAATTACTGATTAGTTAGTCTAGTAAGTCAGGTATTTAAAAAAAACTTTTACAATAGGATATACGTTAAATGTGAATCATTTGTAAGCGCAACTCAGTTTAATTTTTGACTTAAAATGGACACCATGAAAGCGTTAAAAAACATGCAAGTTCTAGTTCAGTAATGTGTGGATCACTGCAAAGAAGTATATTCTTTAGAGATGCTGAAAAACATTTGACAAAGTCATTTAATTGAAAACATAGATGTTTCACAATATGGTAATTGACTTCAAAAATTTACGAATTATTAGAGAACTTTATTTGGATCAAAATGCTGTTGTTAGAATAAACAGTTGTTGTACACTTGCAGCACCAATTAAGCTATAATAAGGATCAAAAAGCACCAAATGGTGGAGCGAGGAATTAAGGGAAGCGGTTAAACAGAAAAAAACAGCATGGAAAAGATATCAAATATCAAAACAAAACGACGACAAAATAACATCCGATAGGCTGAAGAAAAAATGAAAGAAATGGTTAAAAGAGCAAAATAGAAATCTTGGGAAGATTTCGGGAAAGAACTTAGCGAAGGCTTCAAAAACAACAACAGAATTTTCTGGAACAAAATTAAACAACTTAGGGGTAAAGGTAGAAAGGAACTAAGCGGAATATAAGACGCAAACAATATACTACTAACAAAGACGGTAGAAATTACCGAAAGATGGAGAAAGTTCTTCTCCAAAAAGTTCGATGCCGATGACCAACACGAAAATGAAAATAGAAAAACGAGAGAGGTAGAAATAATGGAAGAAGATTTAGAGCAACATAGTATAAGTAAAAAAGAAGTATTAGATGCAGTAGCAAAAATTAAAATAGGAAAAGCTTGCGGAGAGGATAATATTAGAGCCAGAGATGGTCAAGTATCTGGGAGATATTGGATTGAACTGGATATGGGGGATATTTATGGAGGCATACAAGACAAACGAAATTCCGGAGGACTGGGATAAAAATCTTTTTTTTTATTAATAGGGGTTATGCCAGATCAGCATTACATTTTCTATTACATGGCAAGGTTAAAAGATTTTTAACATTTATATCACTAAAATAGATAGTTCATTGTGGTTTTGACAATTAAATTAGTTATTTTCACTATTTAGGACATCAATAGGTAACTTCCTTTTAAGTCTGGTGTGTAAGTTTTCAGTGCCCAAGTTGTAGTGAATCGCACCACTGCATTGATTTATGTTATCATAAAATTTTTGGGCTGTTTTCTTTATGAATTCTTCCACTGTTAGGATTCCTGTTTCTCGGTGGAGCTGCGAGTTTCTTGCGTACCACTGTGCATTTGTTATTATACGGAAAATTTTATTTTGTAACACTTGGAGTTTGCTAAGATTAGTTTTTGATGTCGTGCACCAGACACTGCACCCGTATGTAAAAATTGGTCGAATGATGGTCCTGTAGATGAGAACCCCACATTTTATTTTCAAAGTTGACTTCTTGTTGATGATGGTATAGAGCATGGCCAGTCTTGCGTATGATTCACCAGTTTTTTATTGGTGTGGAAACTCCATGTTAATCTACGGTCGAGAAAGATCCCTAGGTATTTCACCGCGCTATATTTCGGATTCCAAGGGATAGGTACATCATTGATAACGATGTTAGGTGGGTCTTGTGGGCGACGCAAGGTAAAGATTTTGGCATCACAGTTGCTGGGATTAATTCGTATAAACCATTTGTTAAACCATGAGTTAAGATGATTCAGACTTTGTCGCAGATTGTTTGCGGCTAGGTTAATGTCGTAGTCTTGAGTTATGATTGCTGTATCGTCGGCATACATTCCGATGTCAGAGTTTGGTGTTGTAGGAACATAGTGCATGAAAATATTGAATAACAAGGGATTCAGTACGGATCCCTGCGATACTCCCGCATTGATTTTACGTATTGATGAGGTATATCCTTTTATTCTTGTCTGGAACGTTCTGTCAGTTAAAAATGATTTAACTATGTTTAATAGGTAAACAGGGATTGCCAAATTTTTCATTTTGTATAATAAGCCGTTTATCCATACACGATCAAAGTCTTGTGCCATAAAAATCTAATACTTCCCATACACAAAAAAGGAGAAAAAACAAATTGCGAGAACTACAGAGCAATTTGTCGATCATCAGTGATATACAAAACATATACAAGAATAATAGAACTAAAATCAGAGCTTCCATTGAAAACAACCTAGCAGAAGAACAAGCAGCTTTTAGACCGGGCAGGCAAACAAACGATAACATATACATTCTAAGAAATATAATAGAGAAAAAGATGCAAACAGGGGAGGAACTATTCATAGCCTTCATAGATCTCCATGCAGCATTTGATACCATACAGAGACCAATAATTGAAGATTGCCTGGAAAAAAATTACGCCCAGAAAATTAATAAATTTGGTCAACTCTGTGTATGAAAATACCAAAACCCAAATACAAATAAACGGTAACCGATCCAACAAATTTAAAATAAAAATGGGAATCAAGCAAGGGGACAGCCTGAGCCCCCTTCTATTCATAATTGTCATGGATAGAATCCTAAAGAATGCCAGGAATAAAAGTAAAGATTTAGAAACTACAATAGAGTATAACAACTTGAGGCCAGTGCAATTGGATGTCTTATTATACGCGGATGATATACTGTTAGTGGCGGATAACAAAAAGAAAATGCAAGAACTAATTAATATATGGATAGAAGAAATTGAAAACCTCAAGATGAAAGTAAATATAAAGAAAAGTAAAATAATGATACTCAACACAATGAATATAAACGATACCTATACTTTTAATTACAAAGGAAGAATATTGAAAGAAGTAACAACTATGGAATACCTATGAAGCACATTCACCGACGATGGTAAAATCGACTTAGAAATAACCAATAAAATTAGGAAAACCAACATGGTATACTACTCATTAAATAAAACTATCTTTGGAAAAAAAGAGATAAATAGTAGAAATAAACTGAAAATTTATAACACCATCTTATCCCCAATACTGACATACTTTAGTGAAACTTGGACTATACTTAGTAAGCATAAACCCAAACTGACTGCCAGCGAAATGAGAGTACTGAGAAAAATTGCAAACATATCTAAAATAGACCACTTAAGAAATGAAGATATAAGAGAAATGCTACAGCAGGAATTAATCTGTACGAAAATAGAAAATAAGCAGTTAGAATGGTTTGGACATCTTAGCAGAATGCCGAATGAAAGAATGCCTAGGAAAGTAATGGATGCCAAAAATAGCAGAAAAAGAAAGAGAGGACGACCGAGGCAAACGTGACTAGAACAAATTACCAAAATAGGAAAATGCAGGGGCAAAACACTAATTGAAATGAAAGAGGACGCGAGAGACCGGAAGAAATGGAAATTATGGATAAGAAACTAACTGAAGGACAACCCGACACCCGTCTAGGGTAAATGGGTTAAAAAGAAGAATAAGAAGAGAAGAATAGCAGAATAATTTCGCCATGTTGCAAGGGGAGAAAAATATCGAATACTTTGTTTGAGAGAAATACCGATTTAGACAAAGAATAATGCAAAACTTGCATATCTGAGGCGTATTAGTGTTACAATAATAGTATGTTCTCGAGAACAATATAATCAATCGGTCTATAACATCACAAATTTGTGATAGCAACCAATAAACATGATGTAACAGATCACGTACAAAATGAAGGGAGAACAACACGGTGATTGACCATTTTCGAGTGCCTACGTAGTCATTTTTTGAAAAAGGAGAGAAAAAACTTTTAAGCAGTATTAGACATATTGAAGTGTATAAAAAATTTTATATAAAAAAAATAAATAAAAAGTACGAGTCGTTGTTTGAGTTAGCCTGGCAGCCGATTTCAGAAACACGATTTTGAGGAAAACGCGTTTAAAATTTTTGGTAGCAATGACATGTTAATAACTTTTGAAATTTTTTTCGTAATACAACTTATCGGTAAAAATAGAACTTATTTTAATCGGTGACTTTCTCCACAAAGATAATAAATTCAAACGGGTCGAAAACTACTGCTTGTACCAGCGCCGCATTGCCGACGACGCTTTGCAACGTTTGGGAGCGCCCTCTGAAAATAGCTCAAAAACCCCTTAAACATTTTTTAGCTATAAAGAAATATGCATCATATTTTCAAAGGTCCTGAAATTTTTTTAAAAATGTCTCCAAAAAATAATTTTTTAAAATTTTATCGTGATGTTCTGTCTTAATGATATAAGATGGACATTGATTCTCTAAGAAGAGTATTCAAAATAATGAAAATCGTCTTTGTAATAAAAGTGAAAGCCTAAGGAAGAGAAATTAAAATATAAATTTAATACAAATATGTGCTAACTTTTTTGATTTGCTAATAATTAAAGCCCGGATGTTGAGGCAAAATGCCAAAAAATGCTTATTTTGACTATTTTTATTTATAAATACTTTTTTTGCTAATAACATAAATTTGGTTTTTTATAGAATAAATAGCAGCAACGAAATCCCGTTTCGTTATTATTTACGTTAATTACTTGTTCCCGATAATCTGTTAATCCCTTACCGAGAATTCTACCTGAAACTGTATACCTACTTTGTTTGCTACTTTGCATTTATTTTCATTCATTCTTACAAGAAGGTTTGTTTCTGCCACAATGCCGAAAGTGCATTCTTCTATCACCGACAAATTAAATAAATTTGTGCGACAGTTTGGAAGTAATATTTGTTCAACTGATGCTTCTGTGCTTTTTTGAAAAATCTATGAGAAACCAATTAATTTTCAGAAAAAGTATTTTGTTATTCAACACACTGAAGGACTCTCCCATAAAAGAAAAATCGAAAAGAAAGTGGCCGCCCCAAAAACTCCATTACTGAAAACGTTTGTGTCAACGTCCAATCGACAAAATGAGTTCGCGTTTGACTTACGTCAAGCCTTTGTGAGGGCTGGAATTCCGTTATGAAAATTACAAAATCCGTCATTCCTATTATTTTTCGAAAAGCATGTCAATAAAAATTTGCCAAATGAATCAACGCTCAGAAAAAATGATCTCGACGGAGCTTACGAACCTACAATAGATTAAATGCGAAGAAACATAAAAGACAAGAAGTTTTGGGTATCAATAGATGAAACAACAGATGCTACAAGAAGATAAGTGGGAAATTGCAAACATTAGCTTCATTGTATCAATACAACGTGATTTTGCAGGCACATCGCCAATGTAATTGGTGGATCTTTGGAGCCAAAGAAAGCATGTAAAATTTATTTGTTAAAAACCAAATCTCTTGAGAGGACAAATAGCACTACAATTGCACATTATTCACGACGTTCCTGACACTACTTTAGCCAGAGAACATTTTTTTATGACAACGTCACGTTCGTAAGCTGCCCCATATATAAAAAAAGACGGAAAATGCTCTGAAAGTATTATTTACATGTATGTTGCATTTGACATGCCTTGTTTATGGGATACGTCGTGTAGCAGAGGAAATATGTTCATATCTTCAGTAAAAAGTTTTTTCCTACAAACACCATCTAGGATAAGATTTTTTAAAGAAATGGCACCTGACTTAGCTCTACCACCTCAACCAATATTACCTAGATGGGGTACGTGGATTTCAGCTGCATGTTACTACGCTACCAATTTTTACAAAAATTAAGGAAATAGAAGTTTAGACGAAGGTTCGGCAGCATCAATCAAAACAAACCAGAAACTTTTTGAAAAAAAATGATCTGACCTTTATTTCAACTAATTATGTTGTGATTCCTAGTGCAATAGTAAGTTTCGAAAATAGGGACTTAACTTTAGTTGATTCCATCAATATTGTAAATAATACCATGCGAGACATGTAGTGTCTCAAGCAATAAGGGACGCACTATTAAGAAAAAATGTGAAACTGTATTTACCACACATCAAGATTTAAAAGTTGTAAAAAATCTGGCTTGTATTCTTTCTGGAAATGTAAGTGTAAAAAACGTAAATTACCGTGTTCCAGAAATCACGTGTTTCACATTTGCTCCAGTAACATCAGTAGATGTAGAGAGATATTTTTCTTAGCTAAAATATTTATTGTCCGATAGGAATAAATCCTTAACGACAGAGAATTTAAGGAAACATATTATTAGCTGTAATTCTTATAAATAATGTTTTTTTTTACTATTGTATAGTTTAAAATGCAGTATACATGATAAATTGCATAACAATAAAATCACTAAAGCAATAATGCGTATTCAATTTCTGAAAATGCTTATTTCATTTTTGAATGCCTGTATATTTTAATGTTTTTTAGTCCCTAAACATCTGGGCTTTAGCTATAAATAGGCGTAAGCAAAATATGAAAAAACAAACGCTTTTTTAGGTTATGCATTATTTTTGTTGTAGTTAATATATCCATAAGTAATAAATTAAATTTACATACTACGAAAGCTCTCGGCGAAATTATAATTAAAAAATATTTAAACCTTTTTGGCCCTAAATAAATAAAACTTGCCAGTTAGGGTCAAGCTTTTAAAGATTTTGCACATGTTCATATTTTTTGAATAGTGTATTAAATAGATTTTTAAATTTAGAACATGCTGAAATAATAAGAAAATAAAATTTTAAGACCAGGTTTTCTAAACTTTCGTTCAGCAAAATTATAGAAAAACTTATCGCAATTTATGCTCCCAACCAACTCACGCCGAAAGCCTGGATTTGACATGTCTATTAGGCTCTTTTGGATTGGATAAAATTAGCAATATATTACATTTAGATTTGAAAAAGAAACATTCTTCAGCCCAACAAATACAGGCAAGTGTAAAATAATTCCAAGTAAAACTAAAATGCTGAAATGCCACAATTATTTACTCGATAACATTTTAAAATATTTTTAATAATTATTTTTCAAATAAATACTAACAAGTAATATCCAGAAAGAAGACAGGCACTCATATAAAAAATATAATAAAGTATTTGTTGGGTAATTTAAAATTGTATTATAATTCAAAATGCCCTTTTTTAACTCCACCTTTAATTATCATGTTACGTCCATCATCAGGTTACCATTATTTTATATAATTATCGTATAATAGATGTTACGTAGATAAAAGACCAATAAAACGGCCACCGAAGGACGAGTGATATTAAAAGACACACAGGAGTAGATGCAAATAGCTGTAAACAGACAGGACTGGAAGCGACTTGGGAAATTATAAGTATTACGTACTCAAACTTTAAACTGAGTTTTCGGTTGACTTTTCTAGCATAAAGACGTGTCGATCGCCGCTCTCTTATCTCTGAGGGTCGGCCGGGGTGATTACGGACTAGTGCAGACGGCTGATATCACAGCTACTCACGCATAGTGTTAGTAAGTTTTATAATAATTTTTAAAAATTCGTTTAAATTATCGTTTATTAATTAAAGACATTCCTGCAGTGAAATGTTTCCAGCCGGGAATATATCCGGTCCATCCAACAATTATACAAACAACTGGAATAAATTACAACCGATGTCCACAATGAAAAGCCAATTTCATCCACCGCCAATCTATCCAGGTCAGCTAAGACAAACACAATCAAATCATCAATCATTTCAAATGTATCAAAACCAAGCACCTCAACTTTACCAGCAATACCAAAACCAATCTCCTTTTCCTAACACAACTAACTTTAACAGCACTTATCTAGCAACACAATTCATACAATCTTCACAATAGTAAAACCGACCATGACGAAACAATGACAACAACCAAGAGGACAATAAGAAAAAACATTTACTAAGAAGAGAAAACGAATGCGACTAACACAAACTGTCGAAAACGCTCCCACAATAGACACGGCAAATAGATTTCAAGTATTCAATGAACATGAAGAAAATAACAACCCAAATGATAACAGTGAAACCCAAACAAAATCTCATCTACCGAACCATAACCCCCACCAGTATATATTTACGGTGTTACAGACTTTAAAGCCATGACTGATAACCTAAACAAAGTCATTGAAGAAGCACAAAACCAAATAATAAAGAAATCTACAAAGTCGAGTTTTTACAAAATTCAAAAATAAGAGTAGAAGCACCGCGCATTAAAAACAATATAGTACAACGTACACGATATCAAGCCTATGGCCACTCCAAGACATACTGCAGCAAGCCCTACTACTGCGTAAAATGCGGACAGCAACATGATAGCAAAACCTGCTGCAAATCTAAGAATACTCCTGCTACGTGTGCTTTGTGCGGCAGCAATCATCCAGCCAATTATAAAAGATGCACGGTCTTTAGAGACTTAAAAACTCGAACCACATCTAAGCAATCCGTTATAAGAACACCAAATAAAATAAATCCAGTAATTAGTTTACCAACTAGCCAGCAAACCTTAAAAAATCCCTCTCAGAGATACCCAAGTTATTCACAAGTAGCTGCAAGAAAAACTAACAATAATGACGAGATAGCTGATAAATTAAACACTTTCTTAAACGAATTCAAAAATATGTTCATTCAATTATTAAATCAGAACAGCATGACTTTATCTATGCTTTCCGCAGTCATTAATAAAGTAACCCAATAATGGCTACTTCGATAAGAATAGTGGAATGGAATTCAAACGGGCTGAAAAACCATAATCATGAAGACACTCTATTTTTAATTATCAATAAAATCGACGTTCTGCTCATAGCGGAGAGCCATTGTACACTAAATACAGTTATAAAAATTCCATACTACTCTATATATTACGGAAATCACCCGGACGGAACTGCCCACGCAGGTTCAGCAATCATAATCAGAACAGCATTAGACCACTACCCGCTACCACCCTATACAACTAACAAAATCCAAAGCGCTTTGATAAAAATAAATTTATTCACCTAGCCATTAATTGTCGGAGCCATCTACTGTCCCCCTAGGTACACCATTTCAATTGAAGAATATCAAGAATTTCTACTACCAATAGGACCCCGCTTCCTTGTAGCAGGTGACTGGAATGCCAAACACACTACCTGGGGATCCAGGTTGATTACACCCAAAGGACGAGCAACCATATAGCAACATAATCTAAAATATATATCTACCGGCGAACCGACCTATTGGCCGTCAGATTTAAATAAAATTCCCGACCTGCTTGACTTCGCAGATACCAGAGATATTCCTGATGTGTACAGCAAAATTGAAAGCAACTTTGATTTATTTTCAGACCACAGTGCAATAATAATTACTTTGAGTACAAATGTTATTTATAAAACCCAAATACCAATATTTTCTACAGCTAACAATGAATGGGAGCAATTCCAACACCACATCAACTGTAATATAAGCTTAGCCCACAAAATGCATACTCCAAACGAAATTGATGAAACCGTGGAGTACCTCACAAACCTAATCCAAAAGGCATCCTGGGAAGCTACACCGACTGAACACAAAAACGATTCAGTAACATATAACATACCCCTACATATCAGGCAGCTTGTCATAGAAAAACGCAGAGCTCGTGGAAAATGGCAAAGGACCAGAAACCCTCCAGACAAGACCATCTTAAATAATTTAACCCACCGTCTTCACGAAGCTCTACATGGAAACAGAAATACAACATTCGGGCATTACATCTCTAGCCTATCTCCAGTAGATTATTCTATCTGGAAAACTACAAAAAGAGTCAAGAGACCTACTACTCTAGTTCCACCACTAAGAAAACCTGACTATAGCTGGGCTAGATCAAACCAAGAAAAAGCACACACCTTCGGAGTACACCTTGCACAAGTCTTCACACCACTGACATCTAATGATCAAAACTTTGATGCAGAAATAGAAGAATATTTATGCGCGAATGGCCGATTATACCTACCCGTCAGTCCCTTTTCACAGGCAGAATTGTATAGGGAAATTAAATTAACCAGCTTGTATAAAGCCCCGGGCTACGACCTGTAGTAGGGGAAGTACTAAAACACCTTCCGAAAAAAGCAGTAGTACTCATCACAACGATTTTTAATCGCATGCTTACCATTTCTCACTTCCCTACTCAGCAGAAATACGCTAAAATAATCATGATTGCTAACCCTGGAAAACCTCCACAAGAAACCACCTCATATCGGCCAATAAGTCTGTTGCCACTATTATCAAAATTATTTGAAAAACTACTGCTATACAGAATCAAGGAAATAAGACAACCAAATGAACGAATACCGTCCCATCATTTTGGCTTCCGTGAGGGGCATTCAAACATTCAACAATGCCATAGGATAGTTAACTACATCAAAGAAAATCTGGAGGGGAAGAATATGTGTGCATCAGTGTTTGTAGATGTGCAGCAGGCTTTTGACAAGGTATGCCACACAGGACTACTATATAAAATAAAAATAAAGTTACCTCATCAAATTTATCTTCTTTTAAAATCCTATTTAAATAAACGACACTTTCAGGTTCGAGTTGACAACTCGCTATCACCCTACCACTCCCTTAACTCTGGAGTTCCACAAGGCAGTGTCCTTGGACCCTTTTTGTACCTCCTGTATACCGAAGATGTTCCCACTACAGACACTACCTTAATTGCCACCTTTGCAGATGATACTGCCATATTGTCATATGATACTAATCCTAACCGGGCATCCGAGAAGCTGCAACTACACCTAAACCTCCTACAAACTTGGCTAGATCTCTGGAGAATCAAAGTAAATAGTGAAAAATCCACCCAAATCACATTCACTACAAAACGATCCACCTGTCCACAGGTTACTATTTATAATCACCCCATTCCCATAAAAACTGAGGTTAAATATCTAGGACTCCACCTTGACCAAAAGCTGACATGGAAACCCCATATAAAAGCCAAACGGCAGCAACTAAATTTGAAAACAAAAAATTTAATTTGTCTCATCGGGCGTAAATCGCAACTAAGCATCGAAAATAAAATTTTACTGTATAAAACCATCTTAATGCCTGTATGGGCCTACGGAATCGAGCTCTGGGGATGTAGCAAACCCTCCAATACCAATATTCGAGAGTCCTTTCAGTCGAACACTATACGTACTCTGGCAAACGTTCAATGGTACATTAGTAACCAAACTCTGCACCACGATCTCAGAATTCCCTTCATCAAAGATGTCATCAAAACTTCAGCTCGCATTAGCCGAGACCGCACATTGAACCACACCAATCAACTCATCGCCAACCTCTAGAACCTCCAACCCGCAAATCGGAGACTCAAAAGGCAGTGGCCTGAAGATCTCGTCGAGTGAATCTCGGAGACCCATCAGTAGATAGAGCCCAACTCATGACATTTAGCAACACCGTCACATTATTTACTTATTACTCTGTAGACGGAGTAGATTTTAAATTTGCAATAAATTCACAAAAAAAAACTTTAAACTACGTTTGAGTTGAAAAATCAAATTTTGAGCTGTTTGGTTACCAAACGCATACATTAAAATAAAATCAAATTTAATTATATCTAGTCACATACTTGGTAGTAATTGTAAGTTCGAGTAAAATAAGAAACTACAGCGTTTAACAAAACTATCTACAAAAAGTATAATGTTGTTTACTACAACATTTTTTGTGATTCTATTATATGGATTACACAAAATTGTAAAAAAATTGACATGTTCCTATAACATACACATGTTTTTTGAAAAAAGAAGATTTAGAAAAATATAGCGCATCTGAGAAAGCATTTAAGTTTATATGAGTATAACTCATTAACAACAAAACTTCTTAGACAAACGTGAAATGCTGATTGTGAACATAACGTTACTAATTTATGAGAAGGTCCCTAATGTACCTGTATTAAAAAATAAGTGGAAAATTTAATAAGCCTAGCAACCATTTATGACAAAACCTGCAATTCCTTACATATCTTGATTTTGTCAAGAAAATTATTAAGTGGAAGCGAGGGGTAGACCAGAAGTCGACGTTAGACCCGAATACATTGAGAAGGTAAAACAATATATGTTATTTTTCAATTTTTGACTTGATTGAATAGATAAACATTTTTAGCAAATTTTTAATAAATTTCATAAATTGGCCAAAAAATGTTTCACCACAGGCAATGTCCAAGTTGATAAAGCAGGAAAGTCCGGTCGCCCAGTATCAATGAGAACTGAAGCGAATATTGATAGTCCGAAAACTCGTGGGAGAAACGGTGTTTATACCACAGACAATCGCATTGAAGGACACTGGAAATAAGAGAACGCCTTTTCAAAAGATAATGAAAGAAGATTTTGATCTTTTCGATTAGAAAATGTAAGTGCATTAACCGCTAAGTGATAAAGTATTCATTGAGAAACATAATTTTTCCAAAATTTTGGAGCAAATAATCGAACTAAAAGAAATGGATTATCAAAAGGTATGATTTTCGGATGAGCTTTATTTTGAATTGGAAGACTACCTCAACAGTCAAAACTACCCGATATAGCAAAACAAAAAACCGAAAATAATAACCGCACGCCCCTTACACTCAAAGCGAATAACTGTTTGGTGTGCCATCAACTACTATGGTATGGGCTCATATATCTTGACAAAAACAATTACTAGTGAAATTTATAACAATCAAATTTTGGACTTATTTTTCGATAACATTAGCCAAAAAAATTTATTAAAACCAGTATTTTGGTTTATGCAAAATGGTGCCCGATCCCATTAAACTCAGTGAAACACGGCTGTTATATTATGTGTCTTTGGCTCAACTATCATTGTCTTGGATGCAAAGACGAAGGACCCCAACCGACGACCCATGCCGCTAATGTTTCTGGAGCTGAAACATAGCGACAAGGGAAAAACGACATTTAAAATCAGAGGCGTCTTTGATGTGGCTGTGATAGTGAAGCAGCCGGTTTGGTCACCCAGTGCCATAGATGCCAGAGTTTTTGGCCACGCGCAGCGTTGCTGCCACGCCGGGCCTAAATGTGTAGAGTGAAGCCAGGACCATCACTCCGGGTACCTCAAAAAGCCACGGAGTGACCCCGACCTGTGCCAACTACCAGGGCTTGCATCCTGGCCAACTTTTGGGGATGTTCCGCATTCTCGAAGCCAGCTCTCAACCAGATGTCCACTGCAACCAAGGGCGAGTCAGCAGCAACCAACGAACAGCTGCCAAACGCTGAACAACAACCTCAAACCAACAATCAGGTACAACAAAGCATCACGGTTGGGCAACCGTAGCGGCGCTGTTCGAGAACGTGGAGTTTTCTGAGTTCTTGAATTCCGCCTACACAATAATGGCGGCCACAGAAAACGCCAAGAACTTCGTGGCGGCGGTAACGGGGCTGATGTCCTACCGCTCCGAAATCACAACTATTCTCGGCATGTTTGGCAAACGCTAAACGTGCCTGCTACACTAAACTTCTGCCATATGGGAAGCGCCCAAGGGGCACGCAAAATTCCAAGCCAGGTCTTCCTACGGTCAAGGGTTTAGTCCCAGGTACCGTCTTTGCCAATCATGGTGAGTGGTGACTGAGTGCAAAGACGAAGACGGGCGTAGGAATTGATTGGGCACCATATTCTCCTATTTTAAACACCTATCACTATTTACTCTGGAATTTAACAAGAGACATTGCCTATTATCTGCGTCTAAAAATTATAAAGAACGTTAATGGAATCAAAATTTATATAAAAGTTGCCATTAATTCAATAGAATAGGAAAAAGGACACAAAAATATTAATTACTTTTTGAAACGGCTGGGCCTCGTGACAAAGAGCAAAGAAAATCATTTTGAAAATATTATTGTTTAGATCTTTATCTAATCAATAAACAGCAATTTACTCGGTCCGAATATCTTTTGTAGTTTTTTTGTAATTTAATTTCGACCATCAGCATCCAATTAATGGCCACCTTGTATTACAGATATCTAACAATTTATTTTTAAAAAAGACGTTTAACTCATTTGTTTTTCATTATTATAAAGCAAAAAAGGCTATTTATTACTTTTGTTATTTGTTATGTCAGAGATTCTAGAAGCTACGGACTATCTTCAACAAAAAGGTTATTGGTATTATATGTATCTAACAAATATTATAGCAATTAATATTCTATGATAAAAGTTACAAAGGCACATGTTTTACCGCGTTGTTAAATTTGTTTAGCACGGAAGGATGTATTTAATTCTACAATTCATAACTCTGAAAAGACTAAGTCAGATTTAATATATAATACAATAATAATATCACGTGGTTTGATTTGTACGATATTTTTTCTATTTACTTTTTGTATTTGGTTTATTAACTTTTTTCTTTAACTTTTTCTAGCATCTTTAGAAGTCGTCTGTAGCACCACATCACGTGATTCCGCACTTTTATTGCGAAGGCAGCGGACGTGTGTTTGTGCGCTTCGAGATATTGGTGCCCGAAGCGTTCGACGCTGCCCTTGCTATTTAAGATAAATGGTCAACTATAAATTTTATTTATATTTAATAATATTTTACGAAAATAAGGCCGCCGAATTACGGGTATCAGTACCAGCAAAATCAATAACCTGTGACGTACGACCAACAAATCATTCAAGGCACATTTCAACCGATAAGTAATTACGACAGGCATACTTAGCCTCACAATCGCAACCGCAGCCCCAAGTTCAAGTAACGCCGCATTATTTCCCAAACTATTCACAGCAAAACACAAATCAACATTCAGCAATCACTCTAATGCAAACAGAAAATGACGATTCCTGGCAAACGCCAATTCTAAAAAAGACAAACACTCTTATACTGATACACATCGCCATTCGAAACAAACAAAAACAGACAATTACTGGTTAAACGCTACAGAAACCTCAGACCGATATCAACCTCTCGCAGAAGAGAGGATCGAAAATATCAGCACGGAAAAAGTACAACCACCACCAATATTTGTTTACGAGGTTAATAATACCAAAACCCCTCATCGACATGTTAAAAGAAAGAGTAAAATATCAATACACATTCAAACTGATAGGAAACACGCAAATCAAAAACAAAGCGATAAAAAATATAAAGTGGTACTGGAAGACATACACCTGTCAACCGACCTTAAAGAATCAGCAGCAGAAATTACAAGTCACGGATATCAAGTATTGAACATTCGTAACGTAAAACACAGAATTACAAAATCTTCCGCTACTCTTCTTCTTTGTAGCACTTTAGCAAAAAAATAATAACAAAGACATTTACAAAATTGATTATATTAATGCACTATAAAATACGCACACGTTAAGTGAGAGGTTATTCAATGCCAAAAATGTCAAAGACGAAGGACTGGACGCGTAAAACTAAAAGTACAGACGTAAAATGCGTTAATTGCCTGGGCGACCACCCAACTAATTATAGAGGATGTACGATAGCCAAGGAAATCCAAAAACGAAAATTTTCCCCCTTACGCTCAAGGCAAGTTGAAATTACACCCCCTTCAAACTAATTAGTACAACAGGTTTGAGATACTCACACAGAACGCAAGGAATCAGCCCAGAAGTGCCTACTACCACACCACAACTACCCAACAAAAATTCACCTATATCAGATAACAATCTACAAAAAATGATGGTCAAACTGATGGAAAGACATTATGCTTAATCTTTTACAGCCCTGGTCAGCAAATTTCAATTATAATGAACAACACTTTAAAAATCGTAATCTGGAACGCCAACGGATTAGCACAACACAATTTAGAAGTCAAACAAATTCTCATAAACAACAACATTGATATTATAATGATATCAGAAATACATTTCACACACAAAACTTTACATGAAAATACCCAAATATACAACCTACGCAAAACTGCACTTTTAGTTGAATATACCTTAAAGTACTATGAACTTCCCAAATATCATCAGAAATACTTACAAGCCACCACCATTGTTGTACAAGAACAGAACAAGGAAATAATATTCTCTGCAATTTACTGCCCGCCCAAGCACAACATAACCAAACAGAAGTTTACCGACTTTTTCCAAACGCTTAGACTCCGCTTTATAGCAGAAGGAGATTATAACACCAAACACCAAACTTGGGGATCCAGAGTTACGATCACCAAAGACAGAGCTATTAAAATTCATCAAAGATAACAATCTTTAATACCTATCAACAGGTTAGTCTACATACTGGCCTACCGATCGACGAAAACTTCCTGATCTCCTGGATTTTTGTGTGATTAAAAAAATATCTCCCGCCAAACAAACTTTCACTTTCAGCTCTATGTTAGGTGTATAAATAAGTTCTCAGCTTTTTTCTGCAAAATTAAAGTTTTATTTAAAAACAAACAAAAAAAATTTAAGCATCAAAGTATTCTCCGTTGGCATCGATCACCTTTTGCCATCTTTCGGGTAGCTTGCGAATTCCCTTGTGATAAAAGCTCACCGGCTTCGAGACGATAAAGTTATCGATGAATTTTCGGATTTCTTCTTCTGTTTTGAAGTGCATATCAGCCAAGTGATGCTGTAACGACCGGAATAAATGACAATCGGAAGGGGCTATGTCTGGGCTACATGCCGCATGTGGGAGAAGTTCCCAGCCTAACGCGAAGATGTGGTCGGGCATTATCATGGAGCAGGATGACTTTGGGATTTCCTTGTCCAGTAAATGGCCTCTTTTCTTCAATTGCGTCGCCCAAATTGATGAGTTGCTGTTGGTAGCGATCCGCCGTAACTGTTTCACCTGGTTTCAAGAGTTCATAGTACAGCACACATTTCCAATCCCACCAGATAGAGAGCAAATTCTTTTTGGCGTTGATATTGGGCTTTGGAGTCGATTTGCCAGGGTCTACCCATGATTTTTCGCGCTTGGGATTATAGTACAAGATCCATTTTTCATCGCCCGTAATAATTTTATGCATAAAATCCTTTTTTAGGTTCCTTGAAAGCAAAGGGAGTACCGTGTCACGCCGTCGATTTTTGTTGTCTTCGGACAGTTTATGCGGAACCCATCTGCCTTCCTTTTTGTATCTTACCCATTGTATGCAAAAGTATGGAAATGGCTGGCTGAGTGACGCCAAGCTGTTCTGCAAGCTCTTTTTTAGTTTGCGCATTGTTTTGATCCAGCAATGTCTGCAGCTCATCCGTGTCAAATGTTTGAGGGCGTCAAGCGCTTGGTTGATCTTCAAGACTAAACTCTCCTCCGCGAAATCTTTGGTACCACTTTTTGTATGTTGCATGACTTACAGCATTCTCACCATATGCAGCACAAATCATTTCGGTGGCTTCGGCAGCGTTTTTCTTAAGATGAAACGCGAAGTGGGTAGAAAATCGAATATGCTCTTTTGTGATTGCCATCGTGAACACAGCTGATTATTGAGCTTATGTGCATCAAACGCCAAATCGTATGATGTTTCGAAAGACTAAATGTCATTGCTTTAAAACCGCAAGAGGGCGGACTAATACGTTACATGTAAACGGTGATTTGCGTCCTGTGAAATCTAAAGCTGAGAACTTATTCATACACCTAATAAAAGATCAAGCAGGTCACATGAAAGGTCAGTCTTATTCAAAGACTCATAGCTCTCCTTGGGGAGTAGGCAGATTGAGACCCCGAGTGAAGAGCTAATATCTTGAAAATTTTCCCAAAATAGACGCGGTTCATCCCGCGAACTAAGTTGTTTAAACAAAGTTAACCGCGGAAACCTATCCGAACATTTTATACGCCTCTACGGGGAGGAAACTTTAAACTTAACTAAGCTATATTCAAAGCTTACTTTACGTAAGGTCAAACTTTTCTGTGACCTTACATTCTTAAAATCCTGCAGAGACCAACAGGTGATACCTGTTGGTTTGCGATTAAAACATCACCAGAAATCATCCACCATCTCCCGTATCTTTAAAAAAGCAGTGCTATCTCTACTATACACAAAAGTCATCTTGCCTTTTGAAAGCTAAACATTTCTCTAGTTTAGATCACGTACTGGAGGCAACTAGATAGAAAATAATTACAAATTAAGAATTAAGAGAGAGTACATGAACATTTGAACATTGTAGAATTGTGGCAAAGATGAAAATGTTAGATAAAAAATAATGCTAAACCAACTCAATATACGAGAAATGAGTGAATTAATATGGCCAAATAAAGGAGATATGCGATTGGTCACTTACAGAGTAATAAATATGGCTGTACAATGTACAAAGGATATAATCTTAGAGGTAAAGGAGTAATTATGGTGAAACTGCAGACACTTAAATGTATATAATGATGGTATAAGTCTGCAAGGTGGATTCAAGTTATAACATTTTCGATTTTTTTTTCTCATTAACTAAACTTGCGTCCCTTCTCGATGTAACATTTTTTACGTCGGCGCCATAATTTCATGGCCGCTACGAACGGTTTTTTAGATGTCTTCTTTAACTACTAGAAAATTGCTGATACTATAGCGGCACACTAGTAAATTTGCGTGTCTTTCTCGTTGGAAACAGCCAAAAATTGCTAAGAGGCAGGTCAGGTTGTCAGCATTTGTGGCACCCACCTGGAGGATACTTTTCGCATTTTCAGGTCTTCGTGCAGGATTGTGTGCACAGGTCCCACAGAAATACGTACTTTGGAGGCGATGTGTTTCTCACTCAATCGACGATTCTGCAAAATTAGTTTCTCTACTCGCTTGATCATGTCGTCAGACCGGTTGGTGCGAGCCGAGATTGTCTTGGTCTGTTGTCACACGACGTTCTGCCTTCTTTGAACTATCGCACTAACAAACGCACATTGGACACATCCATAACACCATCACCACATGTTTCACTCAACTGGCGATAAATTTCAATCGGTTTCGCACCACACAAATGGAGAAAACGAATGATTAGAAGCTGTTCTTGTAATGAAAACGTCGTCATTTTAGTATCTAAGACAGTTCTTACTCTCGCCGCTGTCGCTAGAATCCTGTGTGCCGTGCAGTACTGCCATGTCTCTCACGCATTTACAAAGAGTACGTGCTATTTTAAAATAAACCGAATATGTTTATCTATTCGCAGTCCCGAGAAAAAAATTCGGAGGCATTATAACTTGAATGAACCTCGTATATGCCAATGCATAATAATAACAAGAAGAAATTTACAACTAAATAAAAAAGTTATGAAGTATATCTAAGGTGACAAAAATATGATTCTAATGGGGGCTAAAGATGCTATTGTAGGAGAAAATTCTTAAATACATATAGTAGAAAGATGTGGTTTAGGAAAAAAATAAATGAAAGGAAAGAGAGAGTTTAATTTTGTGCTAATCATAATTTAGAAATAACGTCTACAATTTTCAAACATCACTTACCTAGAAGATGCCAAGTGACATCAGTAAATTCGAATTGGACTATCTAATAATACAGAGATATAGACATTATAGTGTATGGTAATGTCATTCAGTCTAAAATTTTAGAAAATGCAGAAAAAGGATAAGTTACATATTAACTAAATAACATGAAAGAACGTTTTAACTATAAACTTAATTATGCAGTTTTATATACGCATAATACTACAGAAAATAAGTTTAATGTTGTTGGAGCATTCTAAAGAAAAAATAACTAACGAAGCAGAAGAGGTATTAAAATGACATATTGATGAGAGAAGAAAACTGTAATATAAACCAAATTATAAATATAGCATTTTGCTATGTAAGCAGCATCATAACAAGTAATAAAAAGTTATTTGAAGAACAAGCTAAAGAAAAGTACGTTTTTTAACAAGGATTTCCGAATGGCTTGGGATAACAAATGTGCCCAAAACTTTCAAAAAAAAACCGCAGTGGCACGTTGGCGTAGTAGATAAATAAAACAGAATAAAATTTGGTAAAGTGCTTTTAGAAACATTACTACGTACTGCCTTACTAATTAGTGGTTTCAAATTAAACAAAAAGAGGCATAAACTTCGGAATAATTACAGTTTCCATATTTTGAATTAGCTTCTAAATACCGTTAAAAAAAGTTGAAACTCGAAAAAGTGTGCAAATTGTTTATTAACAACAAATCACTTGTAAAATTGAATATCTAAAGAATAAGTCGATTCCTAGGGGTTTTCGGGTGTGCTGATTACGAATCTGAAATCAGAGTAGCAAAATTCAAAATGGCGGATACAAAATGGCCAATTGAAACATAAAAAATTAACCAAAAAAAATCTGGTGTGAACATCACATGACTTTCCTTACTCTATTATTATTATATATTATACCGGGTCCATAGTCTCGGCCCTTGGCTGCTCTCGTCCCAGAACTTGTTATTTTAAAAAAGGACGAGGCGCGAGTCCAACACTCGAAAGCTGATTAAAATAAACAGTACAAGACAATAATTGACTCGTACTTAAAATTTTGCACGTCACTGAAGGTAACCGTGCGAGCTCGCCGCACAGCCTTCCCCATTATAGCCTGCGTGCTCCCTCCTAGCGGTCAATCGCTCCCCTCTGTCCTCCCGTAGTCGGCCAGGAAGCTTTCCGAGCGCGTTGTGATTGGTCCGTTTAATTAATTTTTAATCGGGTATAACTTATTTATTTGACCTCGCTTCAAAAAATTTCATTGTAATTTTTTGTTCGTCTCGGTTTGACCTATCCGGTAATATAAATTTACTGAAACATTTATGAACACCCGGTATATTAAATCATGAGCTTCAATTTTTTGAGTTCCTATTTTACCAACTTTTATTTTAAATTCATGTTTATCTCATGATAACAAATCATTTTTAGTCTCATAAATTTTTTGTATCTTCAACCGTTTAGATTCGCGACCGCTTTGCAACAAATTTCTAGTCTGTAGCTCTGACGGTTCTCGAGATATCCTGTTTAATTTTGCATAGCCAAATACGTTACAAAGTGCCACTGAAAATGAAATGTTATGTATAACAACAAACACGTAAAGATCAAAGATAGTCAAACCAACTTTTGATGTCCTGAGGCTATTTCGTCCAGAAATGTGAAAAACTGAGTAGGTCAAATTTCCGACGATTACATACTTCCTTATAGGATAAGGACAGTAAAAATTAACATAATTATAGTGGTTTTCAGGTGTGCTGATTATGAATCTAAAGTCATATTTTCAAAATTCACAACGGTTGAACATATTGTGAATTGCGTTAGCATAGTATTGGTGCAAAAAGTAATGTAAAAATTTATTTTCAATAATTGAATTAGTAAAATAATATTTGTTGGGTAAAGAATGCGTTTATTTTAAATATATATATATATATATATATATATATATATAATATATATAATATATATATATATAAACAACATGTATTAAATACAAAGGTACAAAGATACAAATATGTAAAGATATCAAGCTCATTGGAGAGGCAGGCGTGTAAATAGCCGTGCCCTCGTTGTGCGGTATGGGGAACTAAGTCCGGCCAGTTTTGAAAAGTAAAACGTTAAGGCCCAAATCGTCCCTTAAACGGCCGGCGTGAAAGCGAATGGGGGCGGCTACCGATATCAACTGATGAGTAATTGCCAAATCGCTCACCTGTAATGTCTTCGTGCCTGGGACACGACCGCACTGGCCGGGATGCGATGCAAAAGTCTTGCGGGGTAGTTAAATGTGGATAAAATAAACACGACCGAATTGGCCGCGATGCGGATCGAATATTTCTCCGGGCTTCGCGCCTGGCTTGGCGGTAGATCATTTGCGGGAAATCTTGATTCGTCAGCTCTTTTCGTCTCAAAGGGTGCCGCCGACGGCGTATGCAGACTCGCCGGCTGAGCTAAAGCACATATGCCGTTTTGTGTGCGATAGCATAACGTGGCGGCAGATACCAAAGCCACCAGCATGCCGCCACGATACACAGGTGGTTCAAGGGCGAAAAGGCCGCCTCACCACTCATTAATTATCTGCAACATTGGCTTGTTATCCAAAGTTTCTTCGATTTTTTCTACGTTTTCCAAACTTTCCGAAATATTTTTGGAAAATTTTCATTCACATCTATTACTTGTGAAGTATTGGTACTGCCCACTACTATTAATACACGCAGTATTTCCGCAGCCGCTTTTACAACCGCAGGATAATATCTATAAAAGCTTTGCTGTAGCTATTAAGCGTATTAAGAGTATTTTTAAGTGTATAAAGAATAGCATTTTTTCGTACATACATAACTTATTTTATCAAAATGATTTTTACAATAAAAGTATTGGATTATAAGTACCTACAGATATTTCACTTGTTGTTAATAAAAAAAGGCATCGAATATTATATTACTCACTCAACTTCATTTCACGTGCTACGATGCAACAACTAACGTACTTTTTCGAAGAGAATCGTAAGGTCTCTTTCACCACGTTAGAGACCACCTGAAAGCACGTGTATATCATAGAGTTATGTATAGCTGTTTTTTCTGAATTTTTTTAACTAAAACTCTTTTTTATCTCCAAAAAATCTTATTTTTAACGTTTTTTTGAATCTTCAGTTATCAACATTTAATAATTAAAAAAACAAATTAAAATATTGATAATTTATGTATAAGCTACAGCTTTGTGTTAAAAAAATTAAGTTTTTTTTTTGTTAAAATTATAACAAATGTTTCGGTGTCAAATTCCCCAAATTTTGAAGTCGGAAATTGTTTTATCTATTTTTTTTAAAAAGTGGCATGAAATATTATAATTATTATAAAAACATGGGGCCGGTGAAGAGATTGCTCTGTAAGCAATCCCAGAAGGAACTTAAAAAAACCTTTCGATTTAGATTTCAATTTCGGAAAATTCGAAATCGAATATCTTAATTATTCGATATAAATTTTTCGACTTCATTTTCAATTCAGCGTAAAATTTCCTATAAGAATCACATTTAAAATCGTAATGTGGAAAATTTCCCGAAATTCGAAGTCGAATATCTCGAAAACTATTCGACATAAATTTTTCGATTTCATTATTGAAATCAGCGTAAAATTTCTATAAAATCCATTTAAAATTTTAAAAGTCCATAATTTTGTGACAGCGACAGACAGACAGACAGACCGACAGACCGACAGATATATAGAATTCAGTAACGAACTTTTTAAGTTCGTTGATAAAGTATATCAAGTTAATGCAGAGATCATAAATTGATCATCTGAAAAAAATAAAAATATCATTTTGTAAGACTTAAATATTAATGGTCAAAGTTAGAAACTCGAAACGGAGAAACGTAATTTTTGAAAATTAGCGTATTTCAAAGGTCGGAATTTTGTAAAATAAATTTTTCTAATTTTTTTGAACAATGACGTATTTTAAATGATCACTTTAGGTATAGTATGCACTAATTCGATTATTTTATTTTTGTTTATTTTACATAGTTTATTACGAATTTAAGGAAATTATTATTGAATATGAAGACTTAAAAGAATTTAAAAAATGGTTTAAATATACGAATTATAAAGGTTGCGAAATATATCAACAGATACAAAATGCAAGAACCAAATCTAGAGGAAATAATAATCAAAACTGTAATCAACCCCAAATTCCACATATCCAAACACTGAACCAATCAATACAACACAACCAAGAACGGACTTTCTAACATATGCTGATGCTGCACGAGGCTAAATACAACAAATTAAGATAATGACTTCAGTGGCCAACTCAACCATTTCCTCACCGAATTCAAAGCAATGATCGATCAGTCAATCTCCCAAAACAGCATGATACTAAATATGCTATCAACTGTCATCAGTAAACTAGTCCATTAATGGACATCTCATCTTTACGTATAGCTCTCTGGAATGCCAATAGTTTGGCAGATCACAAAACAGAAATAACTTATTTTCTACAAATTAATAAGATAAATATAATGCTTATATCTGAAACTCATTTTACAGACCGATTAGTATTTAAAATACCATCTTATATTACTAATCATACCATTCATTCGGACAGAAGAACACATGGAGGGACTACAATATTCATACGATCTAAAATAGCACATCATGAACTTCCTTCATTTCAAACCAACAAAATACAAGCTTCTGAAGTTCATGTCAATGGTAAACCGAGATCTTTTACCATAGCAGCCATTTACAGCCCACCTAGGCACGTAATCAATACCGACGAGTATGAAATAATGTTTAACACTTTGAAACATGACTTCATAGTTGGTGGGGATTGAAATGCCAAACACTCTGACTGGGGGTCCAGATGTATTACGCCCAAAGGCCGAAATCTACTACGCCTCATAACAAACAAAAGTTATTCGCATTTGTCAACTGCTCAACCAACTTACTGGCCAACTGACCTAAACAAACTTCCTGATTTGTTAGATTTCTTTGTCATCAACGGCGTTGCAACTAACTACCTTTATATTTTACCTAATTGGAACCTTTTATCGAACCATTCCCTCGGTATCCTCATCCTTAGTACCCATATTATTATAAAATCAAATCCACCAAAATTAGTCTCTCCAAAAACTGATTAGACTAGCTTCTAACAGTACATCGAAAATAATTTAATCCTAAACATTAAACTAAAAGGATCTAGAGACATTAATATTGCTGTACAAAACTTTACTAATACAATACAAGAAGCAGCCTGGATAACTACACCAACACCAACCACAAATAGACAAGTAGTTACTAACATACCGCTAGAGATTCGACAGTAGATTGCACAGAAAAGACGTGCAAGACGCATATCGCAAAGAACTCGCAATCCTGTTGATAAAAATACATATAACAGGTATACAAAAGTACTTAAAACTACACTATAAAATTTAAGAAATTCTACATTTGAAACATACAGGGTTGTATCCAGAAGTAGTAGGACTGTTTTTTTTTCGCGCGCGCGGAGCGATGGAGGGGGCGTCTGCAAGGCCGGATGTTATGGAGCCTTGGAAACAGGTTTCGAACTGCGGCAGTCGCCTGCGTGCGTTAGTTGATTGTGGACCACTGTTTTAGTGACCTCCTGTTGTGACGCCTCGTCGTCAGTTGCAATGGAGCGAAATTTGGAGCAACGGTACGCCATCAAGTTTTGTTAAAAACTTGGAAAATCAGCGACCGAAACCAAGGAGATGCTTACGCAGGCCTACAAGAAGGATACCATGAGCCTTTCCTCAATATTTGAGTGGCACAAGTTGTTTCGGGAGGAGAGGGAGTTCGTCGAGGACGAACAACGTGCCGGGCGTCCGTCAACCTCGCGAACGGACGACAATGTGCTGAAAGTTAAGCAACTTTTGAACTCTAACCGACGGTTGGGCATTAAATTAGTTAGTAATGAGCTGAATCTTTCGTACGGGACAGTCCAATGCATCATCGATTTGTCGATGAGAAAAGTGCCACGGCGCGTGGATTGTGAGGGATCTCTTGGCCAAATTCGGCGTTTCCACGTTGCTTGCCCCCCCCCCCTCCTTACAGCCCTGATGTGGCACAGCCGGACTTCTTCCTGTTCCCCCGGATCAAGAGGCAGCTCAAGGGGCACCGTTTCGACTTGGTCAAAGCAGTCCAAGCGGCAACGACGAGGGCGCTGAACAGCATCCCGGAGGACGAATTTCAGAAGGCCTTCGCGACCTGTAAGGCTCGCTACCAGAAGTGTGTGGATACTCAAGGGACCTATTTTGAAGAGTATTAAGTCGATGTACCAAAATGTTCAATAATTTTTTTTTAAAATCAGTCCTACTACTTTTGGATACCATCCTGTATATTAAGTCTTTGTTGAGAGAAGACCACTTAGTGTAGAAAGCTACAAAGAAACTCAAAAGACCTACTAATTACATACCACCATTAAGGAAGCAAGATGGAACCTGGGCAAGAACAGATCAAGAGAAAGCAAATACTTTTGCAGAGCACATAGCTCAAACTTTTATTCCTCCAGAACTTAATATTAACATCAATATTGAGAATATAAATAATTCCTTAGCTGCACCATGTCCAATGACCCTCCCAATCAATCGTTGACACCATCTGAAATAAAACATGAAATTAACAATTGTAAGACACACAAAGCTCCTGGATTTGATCTTATAACTGGCCAGATTCTTAAGAAACTACCGAAAAAGGCAATTACAATAATAACTACTAATTACAATAGTATGATAAGACTCACCTATTTTCCATTTCTTGGAAATTTGCCCAGATCATATTAGTACCTAAACCTGGTAAACCACCTAATTCAACTTCTTCATACCGTCCTATAAGCCTACTTCCTCTGCTATCTAAAATATTTCAAAGATTACTACTAAAGAGACTGCAGACTGATACTACCTAAACATCAATTCGGGTTCAGAGAACGAAATTCTACAATTCACCAGTGTCACAGAATCGTTAACGAGATCATAAGAAGTCTGGAAGAAAAAAAGTTTTGCATCGCAGCATTTTTAGATATTGCTCAAGCTTTTGTGTTTGGCGTAAAGGTCTTTTATTTAAGCTAAAACAAATCCCTTCTACCTACTATTATCTCATTCTAAAGTCCTATCTCAGCGATCGCTTTTTCCAACTTAAATTTAATAATGATGTATTCACAATCTACCCAATCGAGTCAAGAGTACCGCAGGGTAGTGTCCTAGGGCCTTTTTTGTACCTTGTATTTACGGCGGACATATCAACTACTGATAGCACAACCATTGCCACTTTTGCAGACGATGCTGCGAACCTGTCAGTTGACAATGATCCTCAACTAGCTGCTGATTGTGTCCAAACTCATCTAGACAGACTTGAAGAATGGCTCAGTTTTTGGTGTATCAAAGTTAATGCCGTTAAGTCAACACAAATAAATTTCAAAACTAGACAAATCGACTGCCCAAATGTCTCTATTAACAATACCCAACTACCTGTTCAAAACGAGGTCAAATACCTAGGACTAATACTAGACTCTAAACTCACATAGCGGCCACACTTGATATCCAGAAAGAATCCCATAAACCACAAGATGCGACAAATGTATTGGTTACTTGGTCGTAATTCTCAATTGAAAATAGAAAATAAAATACTTCTATATAAATTTATTATAAACCCATCTGGACATATGAGATTCAGCTGTGGGGTTGCACGAAGGCCACAAATTCAAAAATTATACAATGACTGCAGTTTACAATCCTACGCATGATTCTAAATGCGCCTTGGTATATAAGCATTAAAACAATTCACGATGACTTAGCCATTCTTACAGTTGATGAAGAAATCCAAAGATTCCTCGCCACTTATTTCCGCAATCTCCCAGGGCATCACAATGTGGAGGTTAACCACCTACTGCATGAACTAGCCGTACCTAGAAGACTGAAGAGGAAAAGCCCCACTGATCTACAAAACCAAATTACTTGAGTATCACTTATATTACCTTTGTCATACATAAATCATATAGGGAGAGTGGTCGCTGGTCACTTCTCCCCTCATGTTGTACCTACTAATTATCCTATTTACTAAATGTTCTCATAGAACAGATTGTAAATTTGTAAATAAACAAAAAAACATACGTAATACTTCAAGGAATACTTACTTTTTAATGTCCAATTGGTTTTATATCTATTACTTTTGTCAATCAAAAGCTGCATTGAGTTATGAACAACGCGAGCACTCTGGCGGGCCTGCTCTTCGCGGTAACAGACAGTCGATACAGCGTCACTTACCATAGTGCCTTAGTTAACAATTTACTGCTTGTTCAATTTTACTCATTGTAACGATTGTTATATATGTTTGTTTCGTAAAATTTTCCGTTCTTTCGATTGGCGCTATTAGTTTTTTGCTACAAATTGAATTGAACAAGATATTTGCAAAAAGACGTATTTTTGCAATTTAATTGTTAAATAAAAAATTTTGCACAAGGTTTCGTGCGGCAACGTTTTGATATGTTATTCTGTACACCTTTACAAATAGATTCCCGCAAAAATCAGAGAAGCAGGAATTTTTCCGAAGTGAAAATCTAATTTGACTCCACTAATTACCATTATCATGTAGTTTAACATGGCAACGATTTTATAATATTAGCAACTATGTCTACAGGAGGAGTAAGAAGCCATATTTTCTAAATCTCTTTGGATAATTTTCTGATAATTTATATGTGTGTGCCTTTTAGATTACGTTTGAAATAGGGCTAGATATTGAGTTTTTATCGGGAATTTTTAAAGAACAATCTAATTTATTGATTCTGTGTTCTGCCTTTATAATCGTACGTACTAGACCGTAATATTTGGGGCCGTTGGCTATTTATAGCAACTATGCTTTGTTATCTGCTTTATATAATTTTTGAATAGTCAGTGGTAAACGTTTCTCATATATTTTAATAATCTCCTCTGAATTAGACATGTCTGTAGAGAGATATAATATCTCAAATCCCCATTTGCTAAAATAACACCAACCGTACAGCTTAATGGGGTGTTTAATAGAGCGTTAAAGTTTATTATTATTGTTAATACGACTGTTTCAAAAAATACTTTGTTCATAAATATAACGGTCGTATTTTACTATGTATGTAAAGTTGGGGGTTTTCAAACGCCGTATGACTGTGATCAGATATATATTGACACTGTTTTTGGGAAGTTCTAGTTAAGCTTAACAAGGTTTTGTTTTAATTTTCTCAAATAATCTTACTATCGATTCACTGTCTTTAGCTTTTATATCTCTGTAATTGAGCAATTTATCTAGAGCTATTACTTCCTTGTTCGGATTTATCAATTCTTACACAAAAGCAGTGGATTCTAAAGGCATCGCGCTACCGCTGCAATAATCATTTGGGGGTCTTGGGTTTGTGACACAGGAGACCGCTCTAAATATTTGCATAAAAATAACGCTCATTACAGAACAAGAGCAATTCCTATTGCTATACCTGTATACGCTCCCGTCTTTCTGAAATATTGACCGGACGCACTTGTGGGATTAATTGCACATTTAACTCTGTTTACCAATGCCAACGTTATACTAATGCCTAACTTATCGGTAAAAAAGTTTTGTATTTTATATCGACAAAGGAGTTTTTTGCAGAATCTAAGTCAAACGGAAAATGTTTTAAGCACCGGGCAGCAATTTTCAATAAAATCGCTTTTATCGCAATATAATGTATAGGCACGGATTTATAAAATTCGTTGGAGAAATATTTAAGCAATATCAGACAGTGTTAATTTGGTAAGATATAAATCTTGACCATTTAGCTTATTTGAAGTACGGTTCGAGCGCTCAAGCCGAGCACATGCCGAAGTCGTGCGCGCTGCATGTTATCGCTATCGTACAGTGAACCTCGAGCAGTGATAAACCAGTGCATTAATTGGAATAAACTGTTTTCATTTTTGTATTGTTTACTACATAATTCAGTGGATACATGTAAGTAAAACTAATAGCATGCTGCCATTTGGCAATAGCTACAACCCCACGCAACAAAATGCATCCTTTTACCAACAATACTCATCTATCCCAAATAACAACCCACAACAAATAACACCTGAGCAATGCCAGCAAATGCCCAATAGCTACTCAATGTCGCCACAAATACAAACATTCCAACCTTATCAATATGGCCACTCTTCTATGTCTCAATTTGTAATGCCGCCTCAAGTCCAACCATTGCATCAACAAATCACGACACAAAAACCAATGGAAATTATTATTAGCGACGCAGAGGAAGAAGAAAACATTGCAGACAAAAAAATGCTTGGCAAAAGTTAATAACCTAAAAAGAAAAAGAAGGAAATTGCAAAACACACAAAATCCGCCACAATCATTTAATCTAACACAAACTAACAAATACTCAATTTTACCAGAAGTTACAGACGTAACAAACAATAATCAAGATAACGCTGCCAACAAAAACTCAAATAAAATACCCAAACCCCCTCCAATCTACGTACATGGAGTTAACAATTATCAGGAAATGATAAACAGCTTGAAGGATATTATGGAACAGGAACAGTACACCACCAAAAGTATGGCTGATAACGTAGTCAAATTTAATGTGCATTCCCCGGATGTGTACAGAAAACTCGTCAAACATTTCCAGGAAATCAGTGTCATTCACCACACTTACCAAATCAAGCAGGATCCTGCATACAGAGTGGTCCTACGGCACATACATCCTACAATTCCAGTAGATGATATTACAGCTGAACTAGCTACTCATAATCACAAGGTTAGAAACATTATTAACATAAAACATAAGAAAACTAAAGAAGCATTACCACTATTCTTTGTAGATTTGGAGCCAGCCACCAATAACAAAGACATGTATAACATAAATTACTTACAAAACTTAAAAATTTCTGTTGAACCGCCCCACAGAAATATGAACCTGGTCCAGTGCACAAGATGCCAAAACTATAACCATATAAAGTCATATTGTAATAGGCCATACGCCTGCGTTAAATGTGGCGGGCCGCACAATTCTATTACATGCAAAAAACAAGGAAACCCTGCTACTTGTGCACTCTGCAATGGTGCACATCCCGCAAACTACAAGGGCTGTTCAATCTACCAAGAGCTACAAAACAAAATAAAACCGAACACCCAAACACAAAAAAACACACATGCCTCTTACAAGACAAATCCACAAAACTTTCCTCCCTTGCCAGTGAAGAACTACTGGAAAATGCCAAATACTAACTGTCAACAAACAAACACAAATAAACCTCAATCACCTCAAGACCTAACACTCACACAGTTCTTAGAAGAATTCAAAGGTATATTCAATCAACTAATACAACAAAATAGCATTATTTTGAACATGCTTACGACGGTCATGAATAAATTAGTTCGATAATGGCCAAATTCCTTAAAATTGCACTCTGGAACGCCAACGGCCTCCAATCAAAAAAACAAGAAATCGAAATCTTCCTCAGTATAAACAACATTGATATCCTCCTTATATCAGAAACCTCTTTTACTGTAAGAACCCACATAAAAATACCGCACTATCTTATTTACTACACCGAACATCCGGATGGTACGGCACATGGAGGCACTGCCATTATCATTCGTTAATCAATAACACATCACGAACTACCAAAATTCGAAGAAAATTTCTTACAGGCCACAATGATTGAAGTAAATAAACTACCAAATCCAATTACAATAGCGGCAACATATTGCCCCCCTCGGCACCAAATAACCAAACTCATGCTACAGCCATTCTTTGACTCCCTAGGGTCAGGATTTATAACTGGAGACTTTAATGCGAAGCATACCAGATGGGGCAGTAGACTGATAACTACAAAAGGCAGAGAACTGATAATAATTATACATATTTCTCAACAGGTAGCCCAACGGACCCTGGCAAAATTCCGGATTTGTTAGATTTCTTCGTTGCTAAAGGAGTTTCATCTAACTACGTAGACATAACATCCAGTTATGATCTATCATCTGACCACACACCTGTCATACTTACTATTAGTGCTACAGTAATTAGAAAAGAAGCCAAACCAATGTTATGTAACAGACTCACAGATTGGGACGCCTTTAAAAGTATATGGATCAACATCTTGATCTTAATATAAGCCTAAAAACGACTGCAGAGGTGGACAGTGGAATCAACAAATTTATAACTACTACACAAGAGGCAGCATGGTATGCTACACCGCACATGGAAAAGCAAAAACCCAGCTCACAAAACTTCCCAAGAGAAGTGATGGAGCTGGTTAAGGAAAAAAGGAAAGCTAGGGCAGTCTGGCAACGAACACATAATAGAAACGACAAAACAAAGTACAATCGAAATACTAATAAACTTAAACGAAAACTGAACGAAGTAAAAAACGATACATTTCAACAATATGTAACTTCTCTTTCCAAGGACGACTACAGTATATGGAAAGCCACAAAGGGATTCAAGAGGCCACAGGTACATATACCGCCGCTACGTAACACAGACGGCACGTGGGTAAGATCTGACCAAGAAAAAGCTGACCTATTCGCACAATATCTGGCAGAAGTATTTAGACCTAACTCTGAAACAATAGATATAGAAATAGACATCTTCCTCGAAGCCCCACTACAACTTTCATTCCCAATACGGGATCTTAAAATCGGTGAATTACGTCAGGAGATAAAATTCTTGAGCAACAAAAAAGCACCAGGCTACGACCTCATAACTGGTCCTATCCTTAAACAGCTACCAGAAACTGGGGAAAGACAACTACTAGCATTATTTAACGCAATTCTGCGCTTAACCTACTGGCCGCCGCAACTAAAGATGGCGCAAATTATAGTAATATTGAAACCTGGTAAGCCGCCAAATGAAGTGAAATCTTATCGCCCAATTAGCCTTTTATCAATAATTGCCAAACTCCTAGAAAAGCTGATATTAAGTCGGTTAAATAAAGACACACCACTGGATGATTGGATCCCAAAGCACCAATTTGAATTCAGACGAGATCATTCTACTATTCAACAGTGCCACCGCATGTCTAACGTAATTCAGAAAGCTTTTGAAAGTAAGAAGTACTGCACGGCAGTATTCCTGGACGTCCGACAAGCCTTTGATAAGGTGTGGCACAAAGGGTTGCTGGCTAAAATAAAAGCATTATTTCCGCACCAATATTATCTCCTTTTCTAATCCTACCTTTCAAACCGCTATTTCCTAGTAAAATTCGCAAACAAAATCTCGACACTACAGCCAATTACCGCTGGGGTTCCCCAAGGCAGCGTTTTGGGCCCAGTCCTATACTTACTTTTCACTGCTGATATACCAATAACACCGTACACAGAAATGGGAACGTTCGCAGATGATACTGCCATCCTCGCGTGCAATGAAGACCCTTTAGCTGCTACAAGATTACTGCAGGAACACATACACTTAATAGAAGAATGGCTAGACAAATGGCGAATTAAGGTGAATGAAAATAAGTCAGTTCAAATAACATTTACAATGCGAAGGGGAATATGCCCTCCTGTTACCATAAACAACATTGATGTACCACAATCTGAAGAAGTGAGGTATCTGGGATTACACTGGGACAAAAGGCTAACTTGGAAACAACACATAAAGAAGAAACGCAAAGCCATGGATCTAAAAGTTAAAAAAATGTACTGGCTACTAGGTCGGAAATCACCTTTAGCAACCGAGAGTAAACTCCTTATATATAAAACTATCTTACGTCCTATTTGGACATATGGATGTGAGCTGTGGGGCTGCTCTAGTTATTCTAACGTAGACATAATCCAGAGATTCCAATCCAAGACAATAAGAACTCTTATGGATGCTCCATGGTACGTGACAAATCTTACCCTACATACCGACTCCAACACACCATACGTGCGTGATGTAATTACGGAACGGGCAACCAGACACTATGATAGACTTACATATCATCCAAACGATCTTATACAACCACTTACGTTACAACCAAACTTTCGGCGATTAAAGCGGAAATGGCATTGGGACCTGCAAACTAAAGTGAATCCTCCAGTATGAATCCATCATCCTCAATCAATAGGATTAAGAAACTGCGAGGAAGCACCAATGGGTGCCAACCTCATCAAGCCAATCAACTTTAACAACAAGTTAGCTCATAGAATCTCTTGTAATTCTGATTGCTGATGTACTATGTTTCAATAATAAAAAAAAAAATTCGCTTATTTCGATTAAGAGAGTAAAATTTATATTACATTAATAATTAATTATTAATGAAAGCTAGGAAAGTGCATTGAGTAAGTAAATTAAATATTATGTTAGAATTCTTCTAAAAAAGAAAAATTTAGTTGATGGTAAGTAACGATAATAAGAAAAATAACAAACTGGCGCTATAACAATTTAGGAACATCAGATGTAATATTAATAAAAGGTGCATTCTGTGTTGCGTCTTGACACTAAATTATGTATTACTCATGAATAAAGCAAATTTTATTCTCCTGAAATAACGCAGTTTAGATTTATTCATAATGTAATAAAGTACAATACCAAACTTGACTAAACGTCTAATTTTGCTATATCGCTTTTTGCGAGCAGCCTACCTCTTTCAGGATTCAAAATTAAATTTAATAATACTTTCCAAATAAAATTTTAGGCAATATAAAATTTTACTTTCAAAATATGAAATTTTTAGAATTGCCAATTTTAAGTGCAATCAAATTTACCCAGCTTGTAAAGACCCCGAAACCAAATTCGTACAAGATTGGTTATTCTGCGTCCTCATATTTCCTAAAATGGTCTGTATTTTCTCAGTTGCTCTATTTACGTCAGTATTAATGTAGTTTATAAAATTTTCTAATTATGTTTAATACTTACGTTTAAAAAGTAATTTTTATTTGAAAACGCTTCATCAAATTGAATTTAATCATTCAAAATTTAAAAACAAAAACCACTGTTAAATTTTTAAACAAAAATTAAACTTAGCATTAAGTATTTAAACACATACACAGTACAAGGCAACATAAATGAGATAGTTGAAAGAAAGATTTTATTCTTATGAGTCGCTGTTCTATACATAAGTACACTCATTTAGTTTTTGATATTTATTAAGGGGGAAAATACCTTTAGAGGATTCAAAAAGTGTATCATTTTCTTAAAATATTGGGAAAACCATTTTATAATATGCCCATAAAGTGTCAAATTGAAATGCGAAGTCGTTTTGACGTTGTAGTCTGTAAATCACCACCAGTGACAAAGTTAAGACCTTGGATAATTACACAGACGCCGACCTTGACCACATGAGATGAAATCCTCTAACTTATTCAAGTCTGGAAGTCGCGCATAGCTCTCAAACCCGGTGGCATCTCGAACCGTGCGCTGCAAACTCTCCCGAAGAAGGAAGTCATCTGAGTAAAGCTATAACAAACGCTGCCTCTACCTCCGTGACTTCCTAGCTTTTGAAAATCTCAAACGTTTCTTCGAACTACAGAACAATCATTGTCTTTCCTACCATGGGGAAGCTTGTGGACCACATCACCAGCAAACACCTAGTGGAAAATATCACAAAAGGCTTCATGACAAAGAAGTTAATGTCGCAATGTCGCAATTTTTTCAGCGACCTCCTAGCTACGGATGGTACAACTGATTTAATCCTACTTACCTAGACACAAATTTTAGATATGATGATAGCCTAATGTGCAGACGACATGTTGTTATTGTCCAGTTCAGCAAGATCCTATTTAGCGGTACAGCGACTCTAGGGCAGTTTGGACCAAATAAAAGAATGGTGCCACAGGTAGACAATGAAGAAAATAATTCAATGGTGCTACTTTCCATCAGTGGCGTGATGAGAGTGTCGAAGTGTCTCTTGACACAAAACTGACCTACAAGGGCCACGTGGAAAGGTTCCAAATAATGGCATTTGGAAATCGGGTTTCGCCCGGTCTCAGATAGTCGAGTAGCTATCTCTAAAAGAATGCTTGCCGTTTCATTGTTACTCTGTCGAGTATTATAAAGTGGTGGACGGTAAGTTTTCTTTTTCTACGTGTTTACTTGGTCTTCAAATAGTAAAAAAGAAATGAGTGAGGTATGTGCATGGTCACACGACTGCGCAAGATGAAGAAAGAGCACAAAGGTCTCGGTTGAAAGGGAAAATTGACCGATAAACTTATGCAAAACTAAGTACTACTGTAAGAACATTCGAGATAACAGCGCCGACGTAGGAAGAATAAAAAAAATGACTACATTATATAATTGTTTGAGGAACAATAATTTTTAATTAGCTTTGTCCAGAAAGAGTAAATATTTAGTGCCTCAGCAAAAAGCCTTTGATAAATTAGCCAGTTAGAAACGCAAATCTACTCTTTCTACTAAAGTTCAAGAAGCTATTTTATCAGTTTAACGAAGATTTGTCCAATAAATTTTTTTACAAGATGCTTCAACAATATGGTTTAGAAAATATATATAAGATATGCATACGAGCGCGTTGACAGCTAGCTCAAGCAAAATCCTCAAAAGAAAGGCAGATTAAAAGAAGAATCGAATTAAAACATCAGACTGATATAAAGAGAGCACTAGAAACATCATATTACGTTAGTGGAGCTCTTTAAGCGAGGTATGCATAACTAATTATATGTTATTATGTTATGAACATTTTAAACACGATATTGAATTTTTTGTTTCGTTTTGCAGTGATTTCGGAAAACTGAGTATTCAGATAAACTTGAAAAAATTTAAACATATATAAAACGTGTGCCAAACCTTTGGTTTTCCAAAAAAGAATGCATAAAGTGATTTTTAGCAACGTTTGAAATAACTTTTAAGTTTTCCGACTCCCAAATTAATAATTTTTTCTTTATTTTCTTCTTTTTGGGTTGGTCGGAAGCTATGTATCTAACAAACAAAATTTTTGCCTGCAAAATTTGATTGCACAAGTTTTTCATATGGATATTACTTGAAAACCAAAAAAACCTAATTTTTAAAAATCTGTACGGTTACTTATATCAAGTTTTCCAACTCAATATTGATGTCAATAAACACCACTTAAGAGGATTATACTTGATTTAGATTTAATTGTTTTGAAACTATAAACAACTATCAAAAATCTCAAAAAACGATTCTCTAATGTACATAAGGCAAAGGCAATTTGACAAATCCTAAGTTCCATTTTTAACTTCAGACGCCACAAGCGTTTTCGAAACATATTTACCATCTGTAAGGTTACTTTGTGACTTATTATGACCTATGAGACAACTGTGTGAGACTATGCTTACAAAATTCTACTTAAGGAAACTTCAGGTTATCCAGAACTGGGCATTATGGACCGTCCTGTGCAGAAGCATAAACGTGAAGTTCAGGAGTACATCTTCCAGTGCGCTGAATAACGTCATTTCAGCGTCCAAGGTCACGGAAACCCATCCATCTGCAGCCTGTCCAACTATGAAGTTCACAGAAGCGCCCACCACTTTTGCTCAAGGGTACTAATTTCCAAAAATTACCAAAATCCACAAAAGGTGATCAAGGCGAATGGTTAGGGTCTCGTCCCAGAGACCTTCAATCACACCAACGAATTCAATGTCGACGTCAATAGCTTATGAACGCTACTTAGCTGTGCTTAATATTTAAACGTGCCGCATATTCGAGAGCTTAGTACTACAGAAGAAGAATGAAAAAGAACCAAAGAAAAACAGAGGTTCATTTTAGATTTAAACGACTCTGAGGACGGCTATTGAAAATACGGGGCTTCAAATTGTTATAAGAAATAAAATTTATGCTACTACAACGGTAAGGTTATCGATTTTACCGCCAAAAGCAGTTGTTAAGGCTGTAAATTGTGAAAAATGAATGAGGCTAAATGCGAAGAAAGGAATGCGAAAATTATAAAAGTTTTTAAAAAAGATGGAGGTGCATGCTATAATAGTGATGATTTGAGATCTAAAGATGGACTGGGAGAAAACATTAAATTGACAGATGTTTAACGTAAAGTGTAAGTTTACTATACAAATATAAACAGTTTGGAAGAGACGAAGAAAGGTATATGACCTGTTTCCTCTTATATTGCTGAATATCCAGTAAACCGTAAAAATCATTGCTTTTTCGCAACTCGCAACTTTAAATATGTTTTTCTAGGAATCATATTTTTATATCAAATTGTATACGCTTACAGCATTATTATTATTATTAAAATATTATTGTAAATAAAATTAGTCTTATTGCAAATGCAAAGCAACAGTTTTCTGCAGAAGTCTGTCCTACATTATTAAATCTGTGGCGTTTTACTTATTAATTTGCATTTTTTGGTTGTATTCCAATAAATATTAGTGTACATCAAACAGTTTTTGTCAAAATGTTAGACCATTTTCAAAATCTGTGCAGTTTTTTCATAACTGGAATTAGCTAATTTTTCTTACTGCAATTGTATACATTATTATTTTATGCAAGTCCCACATTTAATGCAAGGAGCCATTTTTTAAGCAATTTGACAAGGTTTTAGTTCCCTCTGACAATGATTGACATTAACAATCCTAAAAATTTATTTATTATAACTATAAAATTAACAAGAACGGTGTAATACCGCAAAGGAAACTTTCTACAGCGGTGCTAAATCGTAACGGTCACTTCCAGTTGCCGTTAACCGATTTGGCTGAAAATCAATTCCATGAAAGGTACTGGTCTAATATGTGTGTGTGCTAAGTTTTAAATGAATCCGTTGAATAGAACGGAAGTTATAGTGCCTCCGGGTACACAGACAGACAGACAGGATGATAATCTCATTAACTTTCTACTATAAGCTCCGCTGTAGAAAGTTAATAACATGTATACTAAGCATTTAGAAAAAATTCTTTACAACATGATTAACGTACAAATAAATATTTTGTGTTATAATTTACTCAACATTTACTTTGTGTGTTATTTAAATTATAAGTATTTTTTGGTATTCATACAAATTTTGTTAAATCAACTAATTGCTTTTGTTTAGAATAATTAATTTAAAGTAACAGCAAAAAATTTTGCAATGGCTTTGTTCCTAACGTTTGCTCAAAGCACAATTATTAATTTAACGCTGTGCCTAATCCTAACACAAAATTAAAATTTAGTTGTATGCAGACAATATGGTACTAGAATGATTGCGAAACTAAATATTCTTTACTTTACAACTTTATGAAATAACTGAAGAACGTTGTTAGGTGCAGTTTTTTATAAGCACAGAAATCTAGACGTCTAAAGGGTTTGATATTAAATATTTTTTTTAATATATATTAGCTGGCTCTGCAAACAAGATGCAATACACGGCTATGTTACATGAATAAACTTATGACTAGGAGTACATTAATTTTTGAGAGAGGATTAAGTGAGTGCATTCACACCTCTGACTTACAACATTTGAGTTCTACTATTACTTAAAGCTAGTTAATCTAGAGTAGGTCCTGTGGTAGCTTACGCTTGATCCTAGAGTGTATGTTCTTTTGACCGAGGTTTAATTTAGTTGCACTTGTACACATCACTAATTTTTTAAAGAAGTTACTAGTTAGCTTGTGAATGTAGTCTGAGATTAGTGGAACACTTAACTCTTGATGTATTTGGCTGTTGCGTATGAACCAAGGGCAGTTAATTGCAAGACGTAGCACTTTGTTCTGCATAGTTTGAAGTTTCTTCAGTGATGTTTTGGGTGCGTTACTCCAAACTGGGCATGCATAAGTTAATATAGGGCGGAGGATCGCCTTATAGATCAATAATGAGCATTCAGATCTAAGATGTGATTTTCGGTTGATCAGCGAGTACAATAGAATGAGTCTTGTGTGGCATTCATTAATTTTTTTATTTATGTGATACCCCCAGTTGAGTTTTGAATGTAAGTGGACTCCTAGGTACTTTACTGCAGCATCCTTTGGGTTCCATGGTATATCATCATTGTTTAGCCTGACTGTTGGGAGATGGGTGTAACGTTTGAGTGCAAACATCTTTGCTTGCGATTTGGTAGGATTTATTTTTATTTTCCACTTTTTAAACCAATCACACGTTATGTTTACTGCATTTTGTAGTCGTTCTATTGTTGTTTCAATTGTAGCGCCCTGCGTTAGTACCGCCATATCGTCGGCAAACATGGCTAGCGTTGAATTGTTTACCGCGGGCAAGTCATGTACATAAAGGTTGAATAAGGTTGGACCCAATAGGCTCCCCTGAGGTACTCCTGCGTTTGTTCTTTTGATGCTAGAAAGCGTTGCGTTGATTCTTACTCTGAAAGTTCTGTTGTTGAGAAAGGAATTTACAATTTTTATCATATAAGCCGGGATGTTTATCTTGATCATTTTATACAGGATTCTTTCAAGCCAAACCTTATCAAAGGCTCTTTCCAAATCTAGAAATATTGCTGCGGTATATTTTTTTTCTTCAAACCCTTTAGCAATGAGTTTTGTTAGTCTAATAAGTTGGTGAGCTGTTGAGTGCGACCGTCTGAACCCAAACTGGTGAGGCGGAATGACTTCGTTTTCGAGTATAAAGTCTTGCAGACGAGTGAGTATCACCTTTTCCAGAAGTTTGGCTAGGGTAGATAGTAAGCTAATAGGTCGGTAGCTATCAGGATTGTGCTTGTCTTTACCAGTTTTATAAATTGGTAGTATGTTCGCAGTTCGCCAAGGTAGTGGAAAGTAACCTAGCCTCATACAGCCATTACAAGTCGACGTTAGGTAGGCTACTGCTTTTTTGGATAGGTGTTTTAATGTTTCGTTGTTTATCAAGTCTGGTCCAGGGGACTTGCGCCTAGGAAGACGCTGTATGTATAGCCTCAGTTCTTGGGCAGTCACAGGGGTTATTTCAGTAGTCTCCCGTATATGAAAGTCAGCTAAAGTGTTTGCTATTTGGGTCGCAAGTATGGGGTCGTGTTCATCTGCATTTGGAGTAAAGACTTTCTCTAGGTGCGTGGCCAATATTTCTGATTTTTCTTCTTCAGATGAGTGGGTCGTGTTGTTATCTACTAATGGATAAATAACATTTGGTTGTCTTAGCAATCTTTTAGTTGCCTTCCACATAGTGGAGTCACCGGGATGAATATCTTCAAGGTAACTATTGTATCTTATTATTCGAAGGTTATCTAGCTCTTGTATTACTAAATGATGTAATTTGTTATAGAACGTTTTATAGTATGGTAGTCGTGACCTTTGCCATTCTCTTCTGTATCTGTTTTTTGATCTTATAAGCTTTATTATATAATCAGGTGTTATGTTGTGCGAAGCAATATTTCTTCGTTTCCGTGGTGTTGTACCTTCTTGTGCGCTTTCTTGTATTGCAACCGTATATTGTGTTATTGCTTCATCGATACACATAGGAGATTGTAGCGGTCCCGTCCAGGTTAGTTTTTGGTCTAGCTGTTTTTGAAAAGTTGTCCAGTCGGTTATTCCATCAACAAGTTTAGGAGTAGGTGGCTTTATTTGAGGTATGTCATAGAACGACAAGATTACGGGTAGATGGTCCGAGTCTAGTTCGTTTGTTACCGTTTGTTGAATTGGTTTTTGAAGATTCTTGTGTAGCACAACGTCTAAAATGTCAGGCTGATAGTCAGCCCTATACGGATAGTAGGTAAATTCATTAGGTGCTGATATAAGTATGCAATGGTTCGCCGTAATGTTGTGTAGCCTTATACCCTCAGGGTTGCTAGTTCGGCATCCCCAGGTGGTGTTTTTTGCATTTAGATCACCTAGTAGCATCGTAGGCTCCGTGCTGTTGAATAATTTACCTATATCGAGGTCTAATAGTCTTTTATTGGGTTGTTTGTACGCAGAGATTAATTTTAGGGGGCGGTTACTACCCATGTGTACTTGTATGGCTACAGCTTCTAAGTTTTCTATATCAACAAGATGAAGTAGGTGATGTTTTAATTTTTTCTTTACTATGATCGCTACTCCCCCGGAGGCCTTATCAGCTACTCTATCTTTTCGGTGCATTAAATATCCTGGGATGCGGAATGCTTCAGTGTTAATAAAGTGCGTTTCTGTTACACAAGCGATATCTATGTCATAACGAGTCATAAAATCAATAAAAACGGAGCGTTGCATTTTAGACCATTGGCATTCCAATTAGTCAAGGTTAATTTAGTAACTATTTGCTGTTTATTTGGGTCCATTAGTTAGCAAGGTAGGAAGTATAGATGCTAATAATGGCGTTAGTTTTTCTAGGTGTGGAATGAGTAATTCGACAAGTTTTGTTAATATAGTTGTGATAAAGTCAGTTTCGTTTTGAGATTCGCCCGCCTGGTTGGCATTAGCTTGGGGTGCACGTCCTTGGCGTTGACTAGGTGAGGGCGGCTGGTTTACATGGCTCTCCTGCTTATTTAAGGTTGCTTGTGCAAATGTCTTATTCGGTGTCCTGTAGTTGCTATTTGTTGACTGCTTTATCTTAAGGAAGTAGCTGCATCCTCTATAGTTTGCGGGGTGTTTTTCCAAACAGTTAACACACTGTGGTTCCTCATTTGGTTTTTTGGGGCAGTTATCATATAGATGGTTACCTGTGCATTTCACACATCGTGGCAGAGATTGGCAGTAGTTGCGCGTGTGGCCATATAGTTGGCATTTTTTACACTGCGGGATTTCTGAAGATTTTCTTCGTAGTTCAACGTCAATTACGCAATAATTAAGTCTTGTTAAGCTAAAGATTTTCCTACCTTCCTGTGTATTTTCAAGATCCACCGCACAAAGAGGGATTGGATATCTATTCTTGTTATACAAGCGGCAATCTTTTAATGGGGTATTTTAAGGCTGTTAATTCGGTTTCTTTTTCTTTTTCCGTCAGTGATACAGGAATATTCCGGATAATTACAGAGAGATTATTTGTTTCTGGGTCCTTAAAAGTGTGATAACTTAATTTCATTTCATTGTAGTGTTTTGTCATACATCGATAATCTTCTATGCTTGTTAGAGTTAATCTTAGTTGATTGTTTTTGTGGACTGTTGTAAATTCAGTTGTGGTTTTATCTTTTAGTTCCTGTAGCATTTCCTGGTAATTGAGTTTATCAGCATTATGCAAATATAAAGGTGGAATTTTTATTTTCTTTTCAACGGGTACTGGTGTGATTTGCGTCTGCAGATTAGCTGTATCCATCGAGTTGATTGCCGCAGCGTGCTTGCCTTGATAGATAATTTTGTCAGCATTTTCGATTTGTTTTTCATTTAAATAGAATTTGTTTTTTGTAATTAAGTTTTTTGGCTCGAACAAATATTTTTTGTTCGGTTCATATTCTGATGGCGATAAATCGCCACTGTTTCTTTTGTTATCGTTAGCGCTCATAATGGACAGGAACCCCTCCGCAGGGGTTCTATTATAGTGAATTTAGTACTTACTAATATTAATTGTTGTAAGGAATGCACTATCACTAGTAATAGCCGCAGGCGGCGATAACACACGATAGCCGTTGACACTTGTACTTTCGAGCGAGCGGAACGGGACAGATATTAAATATAAATACTTAATTAAAATAAATGCATAATATAACACAAGATTCAAGAGAAGAATTATTTAAATTATAAAAGCAAGAAGCATTTTTTATTTTATTAATTTACAATAATAACGATACATAGATTTTGTTACTTTATAATACTGCAGGCTTTCATAATTTTATTTTCGATGTAATTAAAAAGCTAATTGTTTCCGTTATTTTTTTAGTAATTTGTAGTAAAAATTAGCAACAACATCATTCGTCATTCTACTCCACGGGCTGGAACAACTGTTTGTCACTCCTAACGTGTCTCTATTGTCATAGCAAGATGTTCCATTTGAAAGTCGTTTAGAATCTTGCTGCATCAAAAGACATCGTATCACTTGCTAATTAATTAATGCATGGAGTACCAAACAAATTAAACTTTTTCCATTCGAATGCATTGGCGCAGAATGATATGAACTGCCGATGCCCACACACCTTTGTATCTATCACTAAGTCTTCTCTGTAATGGACGAGAATGGATGTCTTTAATACTAAATTTTTTATGGAATTTCCAGCTCAGCAGCCATCATATAACGCAGAATTTCGGTGTTTCGTTTTCACTGTTACCGTTTGGAACAATTAACACTTGCAAGTCGTACTGTTGACTGTCGCCAAAACATGTCTTCGTCGCTTGTGATCTATTTCAAAGCTTTCCTAGTACCCTACGTAGGAAAACACCATTTATTTTAATACGAGGCACACGCCTCAAGTTTTAAGTTCTCTAATTTTTCCGAAAAAATACGTACACAAGAAAGTTAAAACTTCTGTTACTTCTTAACGTAATCTCCGGCTAGATTTTTCACAGCGTCCTTGTCATGACTCCATGGCTGCTGAGAACACTTCTTTAGGGGTGTGTTTTGCTTTAAATCTCGTGCCTTAAAACATTTCTACCTACGCAGTCTTGTGTTCCTCGGACAACATTTGTGGGGCACCCACCTTGAAGAAACTTTTTGCATTTTTAGAGTATCATGCACAGATTCTATGGTAATGCCAAGTTTAGAGCCGATATCACGCACATCTAACCGACGGTCTTCCATAACAATTTTCTCCACTCGCGCAATCACGGTTTTTGTCCCGTTAGTTTGCGATTGAGGCTGCTTCGGTTCCATTACGCCTTTGCCGCATGGCTCACTCAATTGCCGATGAATTTCGATGGGCTTTCACCACCCAAGAAGAGAAGACGGATGCGTACATATTGTTCTTGAATACTAAACGTGGCTATTTGAGTTATACAAAACAACACTCACTACCATGGCGGTAATTCAACCTGTGTCGAATAGTACTGCTGTTTGTATTACAAATTAATTATATCTTTCCATTTACTCTCACTGCTAAGAAAAATTGGAGGCTTTCGAATGTTATTATAAAATTTGGTTTGCTCTACGCTTTCAAAAAATGAAATCTACTCTACAAAAACAAAAGAATATTAAATAAATGTAACATTAGTTTTGTTATGTAGGAGTTTTTAGTCAGCATATTTATTTAAATTGTAAATTCTTGCTGATGGCAGGTTGACTGTCTATTAAGATAACAACGTCTAAAATACTTTATTTTTGCATAAATCAGGATTTTTTTAGTGATTTATGTTTAGAAAAACTTATAGGTATTGTGAAGCTTTAATATCGTCGTAGTAATGTAACAATAAGGGTGTTTCCTGTTTTAACTATTTTATAGGTATGCAGAATATACAAGAAAAATCTTAGGACATTGCAATGTAATAGCACTGCTTTTATTAATTGATATTGGTTATTGTACTTTATAGTAAAGTAACAGTCGATTAAGTATGACTTTATTAGTGGATAGCAGGTGCTTGAAAGTAGTAGTTTCAATTCATTTAACAGGCCGATGTGGCCGATGACAATTTACTGGATTTGAAATGGTAAAATAATCTTCACAAAAACGAAATTTGTAGTTTGGTATAACAGTAGTTAAGTTTATTTCGTTTCTTTTATTTGTATGAGCTATATAAATAACTTCTCTGGTAAAGATAACAGGCTAATCGGTCGATAAAAACTTGATAAATGAGTTGATTTAATGCTATGACAACTTGTAGATATTTCCATTTTATGGGAAAGTACAAGCTTAACTTCTACTTGTATATAGTCTGTACTAAAACGATTGCTTTTCTCGGTAGTTTCCTCAGTATCGGTGTTTGATAAGTTTTTAGAGCATTAATGCTAGAGCTTACATTGGTAGAAGTAAAAAATTTAATTTGGGTTGTGTGATCGATTTTATCTATCCATTGGCCGATTTTTCTCAGCATTCAGTTCTTGGAATTGAAGTAGCACATTGTTATTTATTTCATATATAGGGTAGTAAAAACTAATTATGTATTAAAAATTTATATGTACTTTATTACATAGAAAAATAAATACAAATCTAAATTTCAACTTAGGCACCGATAGTATTAACGAGTTCTCTCAAATGACCCGGGGATGAAATGCATAGTCTTCTGAAGATATCAGTCTGGAATATTGTTAAAAATTGCGCCTCCAGTCTCTCCAATGTGTAACTCTTCGACCGCCTGATTTGCGTAGACAATTTGGCCTTCCTTCAGACCTTTCATGGGATCTGCGTTGTCTCAGCAAAAGCCCTGAAAAATTACCAAAGTGAGGTAGTGCACCGCCTTGCATGAAAATAAAATTGCCAATGTTATTCCATTCAGATGTGGACCATATATAATATTCCAGCATCTGAACGTAAAAACCCTATAATTATGATGGCTTGTAGAAAATATGCCACCATTATGAATCACACCGTCACTTTTGTTGTTTTATTATTTTGAGACTGTTATCACGTGTCACCCAGTAGTATAGTTAATACTTAGTTACTTTTCACCCATTATACAGCTCTTTGTAAGAGTTCTTTGGTGCTTTATACCGCATCATCTAGATCTTAAGACAGTCTTTCTTTAAAAATATTTCTGAAACTTCTTCCAGTATGTTAGTTTAGTGGTTAGAATAAAATTTAATAATTTACATATTATGCAATTATGATCTAAAAATAGATATTTTTTGATAAGAACGTAGTTTGCAGAGATTCTTACGGTTACAAAAAATTTAGTAAATTTGGGATATTTTGAGGGCCAGTAAGTGTGTTTACCTGCTAAAAGATTTGTGCATCTGTCGACGTATATAGCTTTAGTGATTAGTCAGGAACTTCAGTAATAAATTTTTAGTCTAAAGTTTGGAAGAAGTCCTTATATTGATTTGACTATAAATAGTTGTTGAAACTCAAGATAAAGTTGTAACTCGCACGATAGTTAAATAAATTGTTGCTACTTGGAAAAAACTTTGATAATCCAAAGTGTAAGATACTGTGTATAAATAAAAATTGCTAAAATATAGATTTTTGTTCTATCAGTAAAATCTGTTTTAGAGATTAGCATATTTTCTTAAGTTGTAAGAATGCCATTAATTACAGTTTATGGTTAATAAATTTTTCTACATTCTACGTTGCGCTTCTTATAAAATTAGCCATTACCAATGTTTATTGACGACGATTGTTAGTAGATTTGCGTTATTTATTCTAACTTCGCTCCGGTGGTTCGCAACTGGCTTATCCATAATGGAATGAGGCTAATAAGAGCCTCTTGTCCCCAGGAGTGATTGCAGTTATTGAATTGATAAGGTCGATATCAATTGGCTCCCAGACATCTGCGTTTTTCGTGTGGAATTCCATCACGAATTGCACAATGGGATCCGCAGCAGCCCTAGGAGGAGGTATGGTGTCGTCTAGGTCAACGACCTCGGGTACAGTCTCGATCTCAGACGCGGCGCTTGTCCCGGGCTCTTCCGTGACCTATATCTTGAACACGCCTTGCGCTTCTGAGAACCATACGGTGGGCTGGCCCGTTGCTTGAGGCCGTGGTCTCTAGAATGGATATCTGCGCCAGAGTGACGTCGGCCTCCTTACCCTCGTCATGATCTTCCTCGAGGGCTTTCTCCTCAATATCTACCTTCTCAGGGCGCTGCTTTTCCCTCAGAAGCTGGGATAGCAACTCCTTATACTAGGGATCTTGCCTCTTGTCTTTAATTGCGGTTTTGGATCGCAAAGGCATCTTCTCAGCCAGATGCATGTTAATAAACCTGCCCTTGAAAGCCACCTCAATCCTTGCCATGTCGATCAGCTCCTCATCGGTCCAACGACTGGGATCAATGATAGGTTTGTCTATCTGGAACTGCATTTCTCTGTCGTAATGTTCTGGGTGAGTTTTGCGGAGATGAAGGCTCATTCCCCCATAGCCCTTACACAGGCGGTCACAGACAGGACAGACAACTTCTCTGTCAGGGTTGGGGCCTCGACAATAGCGGCGCCTCAGGTGCTGTTTTAAACCCGCCTCCGTGGCAAAAGTTTTACCACATTGGCTGAGCACCATCTTGGATTCCAGCAAAAAATGAAAGAAATGATAGGTGAACTAATAAATATATAAGATGGGGGACGTTGGAGTGAGACAGCGTATTTACTGCCGCTCACACACAAAAGACAAACGGTTTAAAATCTAACGTCCCCAAGTACTCCCCAAGAGGAGTTAAAAACCGATCGGGTCTACCTATCGCGCGAAGTGGGTGCTACCCGTTGTAACACGACCCGACTGCCCCGGTGATCCGGTGGTGTTCAATCTCTCGGTCAAAGGGGGCTTTACACGCGATAAGGGGTCCACTCAGCGTTAGACGTAACCGAAGTTACGTTACCCACTCTCACCACGAGGAGATGCTGATGTGGGCTTGAAAAGAGAATTGGCGCTTTTCACGAGAGCAACTTTCACTCCTCTAACGCCGCTAAGCAAAACGCCAGGCATACGCTAGTATCCGTTACTGATTAACTCTCAGTACTCCGTGTGCAGGCCGACTCTCAATCCCATTAAGAGATATGTCTTATTCTGGACATCTTGCAACTTATAGTTTTTAGTTTTCGGATTAAAATATGTGGAATATAAGGATATCAGGATGACTATAGAATTGTGTCTCAATATGTTTGTGCTACGTTGCAGTATATCATTAGATTTGTTTTTGTATTTAACAAATCTTGACTCACTATCAAAATGGACATATTTCGCAGACGTTTGTTGCTGCATTGTATTTTGCGCTATATAATTAAATGAATTTGTATATTACGTCTTGAAGTGGCTACAATTCTGGTACCTAGTGTATTAAACCAAGCTTTTCTTAGGTTTTAAGATTAGTTTAGTTCTACATATAAATTTTAGTTCAAACTCTTTGTAGTTGTTTTTGCTATATGCTAAGTCAACATAAAAAATGATAAGAGATCTTTAACTATTATAACTTATTTTTAAAATAGTTTGTTGCTATTAGATCTTCTTTTTTATTGTTTTATCATCTCTTGATGACTGGGAAATTAATAACTGGTTTGAGTAATGTGGGGTTACAGGAGTAATAGTTTAATAAAATAGTGGATCAACAGATGTATTCGTTAAATTTGTTATTACTGATTACAAGCCTTGTATTGCTTGCAAAAATGGCAAATATAAATTTTTTTAGAAGAAAAAAGCTTTTAAAAAGTGTAATTACCAGTTAGGTTTTCTATATGATAAAGAACATTATCTTCTCAGCAATAGTGCATTCTTTAGTGCAAACGAGGGTAAACGTTTTAACTTTATAACGGGTCATTTAGAATAAAATTCATATTTCAAAACAATGGAACATAGTAACTTTTCATGATATATGTACGTAATTATGAAAACAATGCATAAAATGTGGAAAGTACGTGCGAAAAATTACATCATCAAGATGTTTTCCATCACGGCGTTGGCACTTCCCCAAGCGAGACATCAAATGCGTGAAAACACGTTGACTCATGTCTTGTCCAATTGCTGCGATTTCTTTTCGTATGACGCAGATTAGTCGGAGGGTTCATGTCAACTCGATGTTTCATATATCCCCACAGAAAAAAATTAGGTTGGGCCAGGTCAGGACTCCGTGGTGGCTAATTAATATCACCTCTACGCGAAATAAGCCGGTTTGGAAACAATTCTTTAATTGCATCTTGTTGAGATTTCACATAACCCAGATATAGTGAAGGTTAAAAATGGTTAATTAGAATTATTATTATAAGGGTGAGATTTAGTTAATGATGAAGTGAGAGCAGCTCCAATCAATAAAACACAAAGGATTACGCGAAAGTTACTACTTGCCTAGGCATAAAACCTCTCGCGGTTCGAGAGGAAAGCCGGGGCAAGAGTAGGATTTATTGGTAGTTGTAAAACTTAAACTCAATACAAACTTATATTAAAGGAACAATAGTAAACGACAATACAAATCAACGGTGTCGCAACGCCGCTAGTGGCGCGAACGCAATTACGCAAGCCACAAGGTACCTTTCCGCACGCAGTGGGAGCTCTCTTATCTGGACGTGTGTGTGTGCCGTACCGTCCATCCCGCACGGTCACCGCTCCGCTAGGGAGGATGACCAGCTAGACGATCTCAGCCGCTGAGGGCTCGCTATGGAAGGGCTACGGCATCTCTGTAACTCCTTCCCCAGGGCACACACACAACTGCCCTTATCACACAAGAGGACGCATACACAACAATCGACACAAATCTGCACTGAGCTGTGTCCTTGTCACGCAGGCTCCACGCCGCAGCTCTACGCCGCAGAAGGGCCACAATCGCTCCGCGACTCCTTCCCCAAGGCGCACACACAGCCGCCGTTACAACACAAGAGGACGCATATACATCAATCGTCACGATTCCACACTGAGCTGTGTCCTTGTCACGCAGTCCTATTTCCCTTGAAAACAGCGTACTTGCGATAACGTCTGGAAGGCTCAACGGACTCGAGTTAAGTCTTGCGCTGAATTAGCGCGGCGCCACACGCGAGCGCGTGCACCTCATTCTCGCTAAGGCCCAGCGGCGGCGCATTTGAGCGAGAGAGGGGGCCAGCGCCTCTAATTCAGTGGTGGCGCTAAGTTAAGTATCTGTTGTAAAGGCGCACGGGCGCTCGGTAGTAAAGCGCCCGAACACCTCTAATGTCGCGCGTGCTGTATGACTTGTGGCCCCATCTTGCTAAAACCATGGTGTAGGGCCATATTCCTGCCATACTTAAGAGCCGGACTAAAGACATTATGAGTCATGGCGGTGTATCTTTCAGAATAGACAGTAAATGGTTATCTTTAAAAAATACGAATCAATAATGCCCTTGAAGAAATTGCAACCCAAACGGTGACCTTGGGGCTGTGGAGATGTTCCTGATGTTTTTTCCGAGGATTATTTTCTGAGTAATACCGCATTTTTTGATGGTTAACGTACGCATCTAAGTGAAAATGGGTTCCATCACTAAACAAAATGTCATCAAAGTTTTCAAACTGCAAAAGCATCTCGCGCGCAAAAGCGAGGCGTAACTGGTTGCTTTCAGAGCTTGCACTAAATGGATCTTGTAGACATAAGAACGTAAATCATTTTAGCAAAATTCTGTGAACGCCGAACCGGTTCAAATTCAAAGCCCCGTGCGTTTACGGATCGACCTTCGAGGATGTTGCCAAACGCTAGCGCACACGCAATCGATGTTTGCTGGCGTTCTTACTGTTTGCCAGAGGCAGAACCACTACACTCGAACTTCTGAACCCAAAGCTTTATTAAATTGACACTTGACGCTTGCGGTACGTCATGAAGCCCATATCGAACTCGAAAAGGCCTACATACGTAATTGCTGGTTTCGTAATAACTGCGCACACAAAAGGCATGTTGTTCCCCTGGAAACTGCTCCATTGAAACTGATAAATTTTATGTTCTTTATTACTCAGCACATAGCCTCCCGCCTCTCTTCACTATTATATCCCGCGCTATTTTAAAAACAAAGATGCGTTCCATTCTGAGTCACTCGTTAGCTTCTTTCAAGCTGAAAAGTCTTTTTTTAAACTCCGTAAATCAACTGAGTACAATAAAGACAATGATACGTCAGCGGAGGAGCTGTTTGTTGTTTTCAAGCACCGACCAGCATTAAAATTGGCCAATATTCCGATATTATACATGGTATACAGTGGGTGAATGCGACAATCTTCGTCAGACTGTTGCATCTGTAGCGCTTTTACTACGAAATCGATCACTATGAAATTTTCCACAATGATAGAACACGAAGCAAGTGAGGTAACCTGATAAATTGTTCTGAAATCGGACAAATGGATTTAGAGCAATTAGCAAATCCAGTTCCCATAGTCTTAACAGGTTGGGCGACTGTTTTGACAATTTATGCATTAATACGTTCCCAATTTTAACAACTCGCTCCTGCAACTGCTCAAACAGCGTGCGAGAACATTGCTAATTATAATTTGAATTAACATACATTTATAGTCTCAAAATTATCCAGTTTTATATTTTAAATAAATCCAATAATGTAGCAAAAATTGTACAGAAAGTAGAATACGTAGCCTCAATAACATTCAAAGTTTAAAACGTTCCTGTTACTGCTGATATTCCAAGTTATCTTCCAAATGGAAACCAATGCTATAAATTTGCATACACTGTACTACATCTGCTTCCATTGACATATGCTACTACAGTCTATTCTCATCGGCTGCCAGGTTACATAGTATCATAACATTGGCCCGATATCTTTAGGACAAACCTTGTATATAAAATTACAAGAACTTAGTTCCCTTAGAAAGTTGTATGATAATCCTCTGCAATTAAATAAGTAATTAAAAACAGTTTAAAAGCAAAAAAGTTTGTTAAAGCTTTAGTTAATATTCAAATTAGAAATTTTGCATAAGGTAATTCCCAACTTGCTAAATATCAATAATGATTTAAGCTAACAAAACGCTCTGGCGAATAGTTGCAGCTTTAAAAGGGGGAACGTCTTCAACAGCTAATGGTTAGGTAGAGTTTAAAATAACTTCAGCGGTTGTAATCCATTTATGGAAAAGCCACTTAGAACGGATTAATTTCTAACGTTAAAGGAAATGTATAAGCCTGTTGAGCATTAACATTAAAATATGTCTAATCTGATCTCAAAGACTTTAATTTAGAAATGGATTAGATATGATAAATCATAATCATATTTTTCTCTACATGCTTTTTAAATGGATTATAATAATAAACGCATGGCACAAATAAAATTACATATTGTATAAATAATGTTGAACAAAGTAAGCACGCAGAAGAGAGAAGGAAAGAAAGCCAATTTAACTTTACCTAAATTTTCGCAAAATTAGTTTTTCCTTGCTGTTATTGTCTAGTAGAGCAATAAATATTAAAATAGCCACTCAAACAACAGTAGCTTTAGGAAAAATAGTGCCAGAAAATTTCTGTATAAATAAAGCTTCGTTCGTTTCGCTTCAGTGTACAAATAAAAAGAGATGAAAGGTTCAGAGTATGGCATTAAAAACAGTAATACATTTTTGTGAAAACTGCAACCCACAAATTTACAAGGGCGTCGTTAATGTTTTTTATTTGTAAAATGTATGTGCCTTTCCGGTGCTCTCAAACGTGACCCAGGTGTTTGGTGATATCTGAACTTGCAAAGGATGGTGGTGATGTCGTCGGCGCAGGATATCAGTCCTGAAACAACTTGAGAAAGTCGGAGGCGTTTTGGGTGGCCGCCGCGATATTCTTAAATTTTCCAGGAACATGGGGAGGTCCCGTTTTGAAACACACCTGCAGAAACTGTTATATCGGGAGCCGAGGAATTGGCTAGAGCCTCCCTCCTGATTACTGGTGCAGTCGCCGTTTGACAAAGTGGTGACTAGGGGAATGCGGGGCATTCTCAGAAGCTGGCTGGGCGAGAGCGGGTTTTCTTGAAATAAATGACCAAGCTGGCTACTACCCCTTATATAGCAATACTTTGGCTGAGGAAAGAAAGTCTGATATCTTAATTTTGATAAGTAATAATAATCCAGCTGCCAGATAACATAATATTATTTAATCTAAGAAGAATCTGCCGTTAAACCAGTAGTGGAGCGCCTGGGGCGTTAAAAACATAAAAACCTCGGATTACAGTTACAGTGAATGAAATTTTAAAAAATATATAGAAAGTTTAGCTAATTATAGATATAAATTTTACCTATTTAAAAATTGTGACCTTGATTTTGAAAAAAAAAATTGACAACTGCAATAATTCAAATAGTATAATACATATTATTAGGCTGTAGTACATTTTTGTATATCAAAATTAAGTTAACGTTTATATTTATATAGAGATAGTAATCGGAAAAAAGAAGTAAATTAAGGAAAATTGAATAAAAAAGAGAATTATTAACAAAATATGTGTTTATTTAAACATTTTACATTTTTGTGCATACTAAATATTTTCTTCGACTTTATTTATTTGAATGATAGATGAAGTATTGAAGCAACTATTTTCAGTGCACTGTAGACATGCTACGCTACATTATAAGCCACTCTTCCGACATCCACAAGCAGCTTCACATCCCTTTTTGCAATTACAAAATAACATTTGGAACAGATTATCTGGAGCTGACAATTGATTTATTGTTATTGGGATGAACATGTTATTGGAATACTTCCATTCCCAATTTTCAATATCTACGTAATTTCCTAGCCATATCTGGATTTGTAGGTACACTCCTTTTAGGTGTTCAAATGCTGCATCAGTTGTAGGAGGTAATGATGACAAAAGAACACTAGTGTTTACGGCTGTTGCTTTTATGAAGGAATTGAAGCTCAACGTATCCAAATCTTTAATTTTTGCCGGAGCTCCATATAAACCTAAAATACATGCTTGAAATATATTATTGGAGTCTTCGTTGACATTTTTAAATACTTAAAACATCTAAAAAAAAATGTTATTTACATTTCGGTAGCGATTTTTCTAAATTTTTCGAAGAAAATATTTTTTGTTAGACTTTGCCTCGGGATGGTTTTAGAAAATATATTTCACGATTCTCATCCACTAATGCCCTTTATATAACCAAGGCGTCAATATCTTCTGAAACTATAACAACATTTTTTGTTTCTAAATTAAGTACTTTATCAACAATTAATTTGTCTGCATCGCTTTCCGCTTGGCATGTAAAAATATTATTGTCAGCTAATTTAATTTCCAACATCAAGCGGCTTTTATTTTTGTTATTCGGCAAAAATTTATCTTGAGCCATATTTTCATTTATTTCAGGTGGAGTTTCAAAAGTTTCTGAAGCTTCGTATAACATAGCCTCTTTGTATGAAGCACAAAAGCCTAAGAAATGACATATACTTATAACTTTTTAGAGCCAAATTTCCTATAAAACATCACAGCCAAAGTAATATACAGAGGTGATAGAATGATCTTGGTCGCACACCTGATATAGCATGCGCGATAGAGTTACATTTCTTTTCATAACTAGGAATTGTTTCTATTTAATATTTCAATATTATTTTTGACAGTAAGAACTTTAAAAATTTTGAAATTAATCCATCAATATCTTCAAACATTTTGTCATTTGGTGTACAATTTTCATTATCGTACACTTGACCTCCTATGTCCCTTCTAATAATTTTGCTAGCCGCTTTCAATATATTAAATTCCTCTTCTTTATGATTACGTTTTTGATTGTACCAATTTTCTGTTAATACATCATAGTTGATTTTTTAGAACATATAATAATATTGGATCCAGATTTAGTTGAAATAACATCATCGTGATAGCGGTCTATTAGTCGATTTCTAATAGTTTTTTTCATCCGAGATATGCTCTGTAGTTATAACATTTTTCAACTCTTGTATGGTAAATTGGTCGTGATTCTCTTCTATGTACTTGTATATTTGCTCCATCATCAAAATTTTCGGACTAAGTTTATTTTCAACATTACGCAATGAGTCCGCATTTGTATTTCGTAGAGTAACGACGCTGTGAACGGTCTGCGAGATAACAAGTGCAGTGCGATTAGTCAACTTATGATATCAACTTTAAATAGTTAACAAACTGTAAGCCAACAATTTTTATTTAAATTACTTTAAAAGGATTTATTAATAATAACAAAAAATCTAATAAGTGCCTACCAGCAAAATGCTGCCGGCCGGAAACGGCTTTAACGGCGCATATAACATTAATAACCAACAACATATGAACGGAAATCCTCTACAAATTCCTCAATCACCGTTTTTACCCAACATACAACCCAACTGCTCTTATCAACAAACTCAATATTCATACTTATCACCCCCTAACCTATTCTATTATTTACCACCGCATCAATCAACGTTAAACCAACCACAAATTTACTCTAGTCAGCATCCCGATACAACAATCAATCTATTACATCAAGATAAAAGTAACATAAGCTAAATTTCCGAAGACGACGAAGAAATGGAAATTAATTCCGCTAATAATGGGCAACGCGTTTCGAATAATAAACGAAAACGGTTAACAAAAATTCACACACAAACTACTAATACTGTAAATGAGTCAGTAACCACAAATAAAAATAGATACTCAGTATTAACTGAGGAAGATGAATTAAACAAACAAAAAAACGAAGAACATCCAAACATAACTGAACATAAACCACCAACAATTTTTGTACACGGTGTTTTAGATTATGGTAAGATGATCACAAACTTACAAACAATAGTGGAAGAAGAACAATACACCTCAAAAAGCTTACACAATAATGTAGTTAAAATAAATACAAATACCTCTGATACGCACCGTAAAACTTATTAAGCACATGCAAGATAGTAAGATTATACATCACACGTATCAAATGAAAGAAAATCGTCACTACAGAATTGTATTAAAACATCTACACCACACTACGCCTATCGATGATATCAAAAATTCCCTTAAAAAATTAGGATACACAGTGCGTAACATTATGAACGTACAAAACAAAGATCCTTTGCCAATATTCTTTATAGACCTTGAACCAGCTACAAACAACAAAGATATATAAAACATACATTCACTGAAAAATAAACGTGTTATAATTGAACCACCAAGGACAAACAGAGATATTGTACAATGTACTCGCTGCCAGAACTATGGACATACAAAAAGTTATTGCAGTAGACCTTTTACTTGCGTGAAATGCGCGGGTTCTCATGATACAAAAAGTTGTCAAAAAACCCGAGCAACTTCAGCTGTATGCATTTTATGCGAAGGGCCCCACCCAGCTAACTATGAGGGGTGCTCCATATATCAAGAGCTTCAACGAAAATACCAACCTAACAAACAACCAATAACTCCAAGACCTCCAAACCTAACAAGAGAAAATTTTCCAGTCTTAAAAAGTCAAAATAATCAACCTTACACTAACCCTAGCCAGCCAACACATACACATTTAAATTATGCGGAAGCAACCCGAAATGAACCCTCATCCTCAGAAGATGTTAATCTTAAACAGTTTCTTGATGAATTCAAAAATATGGTCAACCAATTACTACAGCAAAATAGTGTGATACTAAATACTACAGTCATCAACAAACTCATCCAACAATGGCCAAGTTCTTAAAAATAGCACTGTGGAACGCTAACGGACTACAACACAGAAAGCTAGAATTTGAAACCTTCATACGTGTTAATAACATTGATGTGTTATTAATTTCAGAAACACACTTCACCTCAAGATCTTATCAAACAATACCTCAATACTCTGTATATCACACAACGCATCCAGATAACACCGCGCATGGTGGCTCAGCTATAATAGTACGTACCTCCATTAAACATTATCAGTTAACATCATACAAAACAGACTACCTACAAGCCACTATGATAGAAGTTGAGAGGTTGTCAGCACCTCTAGTCATAGCAAGTGTTTACTGTCCATTACGTCATAACTTAACTAAACAAATGTTACAATCCTTCTTTGAACTACTAGGATCTAGATTTCTAACGGGAGGAGACTTCAATGCAAAGCATACACACTGGGGCTCACAACTAATAACATCAAAAGGCAGAGAACTACTTAAATTAATAATAGATAACAAATACGGTTTTCTATCAACGGGACGTCCAACATATTGGCCCTCAATAAAATTCCTGATTTACTGGATTTCTTTATTACCCATGGTATGTCAGCAAACTATATGGATATTATTCCCAACTATGATATTTCATCTGACCATACGTCTGTAATAGCTACAGTGTGTGCAACTATACTGTAACAAGAAATCTACTCTTAGCAATGCCAAAGCTAACTGGAAAGTGTTCGAAGACTATATTTATATTACAAATCAAGACCTGGAGCACGCAACAAACCACTTTACATCAACAATACAGGTAGCAGGATGGAGAGCAACACCATAAAAAACAACTTAAAATGTAATACTCCTAACATTCCCACCGAAATAATGGAGCTAGTGAAAGAAAAAAGAAGAGCAAGAGCAGTTTGGCAGCGTAGTCGGAATATTCAAGACAAAAATAGATTAAATCAACTAAACAACAAACTGAGTCGTCGGCTGCAGCAAATACGTAACGAGACTTTTAAATACTGTACAAGTTTACTTTCTGTAAATGATCAAACAATTTGGAGAGCAATCAAAGAAATTAAGCGACCTAAAGAGCATGTTCCACTCTTACAAGATGAAACGGGAACATGGGCAAAATCGAATAAACAGAAAGCTGAAACATTCGCCGAACATTTACAAAGCACCTTTCAACCAAATTCTAACGAACCTGATCAAGAAATTGAAAACTACCTAACTGCTCCACTACAGCTATCGTTTCCAATACGTAGATTTACACAACAAGAAATCCAAACTCAGATAAAACGGTTAAATAGTAAAAAATCACCAGGTTGTGACCTCATAACGGGAACTGTTCTAAAACGTCTTCCCAAGAAAGGAATTCGATTTTTTACAAATATTGTTTAACGGAGTTCTGCGGCTTGTATATTGGCCTTTGACGTTGAAGTTTGCTCAAATTATTTTAATAGTCAAACCGGGTAAACCTCCTAACCAAATCAAATCATACCGTCTCATCAGCCTCCTCCCGATAGTCTCAAAGTTGTTGGAAAAATTAATATTAAAACGCATAAACGAAAGTGAACTCCAAGAAGAATGGCTACCAAACCACCAGTTCGGCTTTCGAACTAGTCACTCAACAACACAACAATGTCACAAACTGGTAAACACAATCCGTACACCATTCGAAGACAAAGTGTATTGTAGTGCAGTGTTCTTGGACGTGAGTAATGCATTTGATAAGGTATGGCATAGAGGCCTGCTTTATAAAATTAAAAGTTTATTGCCGCAAAATTACTATCTACTTTTACAATCCTACCTAGCAGATCGATATTTCCAAACAAAAGTAGGCAGCGAAACATCTCAAATAAGAAAAATAAATGCAGGCGTCCCCCAAGGCAGCGTCTTAGGGCCAGTAATGTACTTACTATACACGTTCGACCTTCCAACCACACTATATACAAGCCTAAGCACCTTCGCTGACGATACTGCCATACTATCATGTAACGAGAACCCAGTGGTAGCATCAGAGTTGCTACATAAGCTTACTAGAAACATGGATGGGAAAAGTGGCCAATAGACTTAACGGATTAAAATAGGGGCGACATCACTGGATGTCTTCCCCTCATGACTGTATCAATTTACATAAAATTAGCTCATAGAATATCATGTAAATATTCTGATTGCTAATAAATAAATATTAAATAAATAAATAAAAAAAACATTACGCAGGTGAATGGAATATTTAAGCAAATTATAACAATCTGCATAATATTTTGCTTCAAGTGTCTGTAAATCTGTTACACTAGAAATTTTTTTATGAATTTCTCGATAATAATCATTTTTCTGAATGGCTATAAAATTCACGATGTAGTCAGTTACAGTTGAAGTATTGATATATAACGTTTGTCTTTAATTTTGTTTTATCGGCTTCTTAACCACAGAGGAAACAGTTTTTTCCAATCGAAGTTATACAAATTAGTGCTACTTCGGAGCTTTTTTCAGAGGCGAAGATGAAGTTTTATATTGCTTCTTCTTATACATATCAATATATTTTTTATTAATATATTTTTGCCGACAACTTGTATGAGCATAAAGAAATGCAGTTTGTAAGTGAGGTAACAATCCATCCTGTCGTTGAAGCAGCTCAAAGCGGTTATTCCTCTACTTATTTTTATAATTTCATTCAAATCTGAATTTTCCGAAGATGAACCCAATTGTCCACATATTATGCATATATGCTCATTAGTCCTACTACTGATCCTTGGTTTATCCATTGTTTGAGAACTGTAATAGAAAACCATTAAAAACTCCAATAATTAATTAAGTGCGTTTTATTTCTTATTATTTTTTTACTTAAATTGATATTTAATCTATGTATCTATTTATCTATTGATCATACAATAATTAGCTGCAGGTTTTTAATCAGATTACTTACCAAACGAAAAAATAAAAAATCTTATGCAGAAGTTCAATAAGAAAAAATCGCCTACAATAAAACTTCCGTCTGAAATAAATAAAATAATTCGTAAACTCACACAATTTTCACTGTTAAATATACACAACATGTACAGGGCACGTGTCATTTGTAACTAAGCCATCCAGAAAAATAACTCTCATAATAGGGGATTTTAACGCGAAAGTTGGAAGTCAAAGAGAAGATAACATAATTGGACAGTTCGGATTAGGATCTAGAAATGAAAGAGGAGATAGATTCATACAGTTTTGCCGAGAGGAAGAACTTGTAGTGATGAACACCATGTTCAAGCTCCCACACAGAAGAATATATACATGGAAGTCTCCAGGTGATACGAAAAAAAAAATAATACGAAACCAAATTGACTATATCACTATTAATCACCGTTTCCGCAATTGCATAAAATCAACAAAAACTTATCCCGGAGCAGATGTCGGATCAGACCACAATCCGGTAATATGTAAATGTAAACTAAAACTTAAAAGGGTTACTAGAAAAACTAATGAAAAACAACATAATATAAGGGCTCTTTGTGAAGGAGATGTTAAAGAACAAGTTCGAAAATCGTTGGAGGAGAAATTTAAAAATGAAAATAATACTACCACTGGATTTAGTAACAAAACAACTCAACAAAGGAAGTAATAGAAGAGAGGTGGAACGCTATCAAACAAAATCTGCAAAGTATTATAAAAGAATACGTTCCACAAAAACGAAGAGAGAAGAAAATGAGTGGATGACAGAAGACATTTTAAAATTAATGGACGAAAGGAGATTAATGAAAATAAAGATATGAACAAATACAGAGAGATACAACGACAGATACGAGGTGAGATAAGAAAGGCAAAAGAAAAATGGTTGAAAGATAAATGCCAAGAAATAGAACAGCTAGAAAACAAACACGACAGCTTTAATATGCATCGAAAAATAAAAGAAGCTGCTGGAATATTTAGAAGAAAAACAACGAACAGACTAATAGATAATACAGGACAGGAAATAACAGACATAAGCGAAAAATTGAAAACTTGGAAAGAATACATCGAAAAGTTATTTGCAGACGACCGTCCAGAAAAACACGAAATAAAAGAGGCTAAAACCGGATCTCCTATAACAAAAGATGAAGTTAAGAAAACAATAGAAAAGGCGAAAACCCGGAAAGCAACGGGCCCAGACGAAATACCCACTGAAATTTTAAAACTCCTAAATGAAGATGGAATAAATGCACTCACTAGGTTATTCAATCTAACATACGACACTGGAGAGATCCCGACGGACTGGACTAAGTCGACTTTTATAACCATACCAAAGAAAACAACACCGAGACAATGCGAATACTATAGAACGATAAGTCTGATGAGCTGTGCCCTTAAGATCTACTTGAAAATTATACACGCCAGGATCTATCAACAATGCGAATCAAAATTGACCGAAACCCAATTCGGGTTTAGAAATGCGTTGGGAACAAGAGAAGCACTATTTGCCTTAAATGTATTGATCCAAAGATGTAGGGACGTAAACTGTGACGTACACTTATGTTTTATAGACTTCAGCAAAGCATTTGACAAAGTAAAACAACATGAACTACTAAAAATATTAGAGAAAACCGGGATAGACGACAAAAATACTAGAATAATAGCCAACCTATACTGGAGTCAAAACGCGAATGTAAAAATAGAAGACAATACCACTGAAGGAATTCAAATCCTTAGAGGGGTTCGCCAAGGATGCGTGCTTTCACCGACTCTGTTTAATATTTACTCGGAAGAGATGTTCAAAGAAGCATTACATGATGTGAATGAAGGTATATTAATCAATAGTGAACTAATCAACAACATCAGATACGCAGATGACTCTGTAATATTGGCAAGAAACGTAGAAGGTCTACAATTATTAATGGAAAGAATACATATAACATGTGAGAAATACGGAATCACCCTCAACACAAGCAAGACAAAATACATGACAATAACTAAGAACATTACGCTACCAGCAACATTATATATTAATAATACTGAGATAGAAAGGACTAGCAAATACACATATCTTGGAACCAATATAAACGAACAATGGGACCACTCGACAGAAATAAGAACAAGAATAGAAAAAGCTAGAGCCGCATTCATTCAAATGAAAAAAGTTTTGATCGGTAGAGACCTAAGCCTGCAAACCAAGATTAGAATCCTGATATGCTATATTTTCTCGACGCTACTATACGGAGCTGAGTCATGGACTTTAACAAAAGTATCAGAGAAGAAACTGGAATCATTTGAAATGTGGACCTACCGACGTATCTTGAGAATACCATGGACAGAGCATATCACTAACAAAGAAGTTATGGAACGAATTGATAAAAAAACAGAAATCCTAATAACAATAAAATCTCGCAAGCTAGAATATCTAGGACACACAATGAGAAACACAAAGAGATATAGAATCTTGCAACTCATTTTAGAAGGAAAAGTGATGGGAAGAAGAGGCCCAGGAAGGAGGAGAATATCTTGTCTAAAGAACTTGCGGCAATAGTTCGATATGTCCACGGTTCAATTATTCCGGAAAGCAGTAGACAAAGTACAAATTGCATTGATGATAGCTAACATCCGGAACGGATAAAGCACGGGAAGAAGAAGAAGAAGAAGCAGTAAAACATGTTATGCTGAAAACAGTTTCATTAGACGTGCATGTAGACTTTACAATGATAGGTTAAATAATGTTGATCTCTTTAATAGCTCTTTAGTAAAACTTAAAACTTTAATAAATAAATTACTTTTAGAAGTTTAAATTTAAATTTTCAACTTTACGTATTTTAAGTAATTATACTTTAAGTAAATATTGTAACCACGAACAGATACATAAAAGATAAAAATATAACTGTATTTACTACTAAGTACTAATTCACGTATGCATGTACTATTACTAGGGAACTTTAGGTCTTAGATTACTCTAAATTTATGTAGCAATATCTGTTTATGTGACTGTATGTTCCTAAATACAAAAAATATATATATAAGGGTTGTAATTTTGAGTTCCAATATGAGGCAGGTCAGTCGCATTGGTTTACTTAGTAATAATTTATTCATTAAATAGCAAGAGTTCGCTCAAAACATCCGCGATGTTTAACTATTTAGGGCCGCGCAGAAACATTTAGTTTTCATGGCGCATCCAATATGCAATCTTGGGAAGACTGGAACGAGATCGGAGAGCTTCGTGTGCGTTATTCATTCGGAGGATGCTGCAATATTCAGGCCTCTTGAGGAGCCCAGTAATATGACATTAGATGAAGCTAAGATGGAGTCAGTGGGGCGCACCAGACATGCAGCGGAATATTGACGAGCAAGTAAATTGCGGCGCGTTGGGGTGACAGCAACTAGCGCGGCGAGCAAAATATTGCTCTTTAATGGTTCTAACAAGTTAGCAAACGGTGAACTGCCGTGCGTCTGGGCTTAATGATCGGGTGGCACGCCAGCGCGTTTCAAATTTCATTTGCCGTGCAGCTTGCTTCTGGCGCCACAAAGATTCTCGGTGCGTTCCAGAATAATTGCAGGTATTTCGCAAATATTTCATAAATAAAGCGCAGGAGGTTAACGAAATGTTCAATGTTAATGAAATGATAAAATTGTAGATGAAAACATATATACTGATAAATAAGTTGGTGTAGTTATTTAGTTGTGACAGTATCGTCATTATTTAGATTTTTATTTGATGGTTGAGAACAATGTGGAACTTCTATACACAGAAACCGACAACAGTACATTATTTTTCGACATAATGACAATGCAAATTGAGGCAACTGTCATAATGCCTTATAGTGCTTGGAGTTCCTTTCACAAAAAACTCTCCCGCCTGACAATGAAGTCACCCTGTAGCAGCAATTTTAAGCGCAATGTCTTCTTGTCAATTTTCCGCACACGTTCATCGCTGACTACAGATGAGCAGGCACTTCTTGCCTTACCGTGTAGTAAGGCTGTCTTTAAACAGGCAACGCTATTGACGTATGGTACTTTCACTCATTACGTTTGGCCAGTAAACATTACGCAGTTCACGATGAACCGCAGCTACCGAAAGTTTTTTTGGACACAGGAATCCTAATTATTGCATACAATTCTTATTTGGTCATGGAAGCGTTCATTTTTAATTAATCTAGCAGACGAGTAAATTACAACACAACCATCTTCTTCTACCACTCCTCATTGTTCACTAAATACTGCGTATAGCGCCACAGGATGGGTGTTGATATCTCCACCCATTTCTGGTTAATTTACATACGGAGGTTTCTTTCAAATTGCCCTCGTACGTTCTAAAAAATAGATAAACTTACTTTTTAATTATAATACTTTTATTTATGTTCCCTCTTCTAGAGTTGCACTTTTAGTATTTATACATGAATATTTCGAGCATTTAATATTTAGCCCAGATGTACTTGTTAAAATTTACATTTGACATTATATATAATATATTATTGAGTGTACAAATAAGTTTCCGCCGTTTTTTTATCAACAATTAAGAATTTATTGTAAAGAAAGGTACAAATAATGTCATTCAAAATATTGCCCATCGCTTTCTACTACTTTTGACCATCTTTCGGGCAGCAAGTGGATACCCTGTCTAAGAAATTGCTCGTATTTTGAGGCGATCCACGAATCGACCTATTTCTTCAATTCCTCGTAAGAAGTGAAGTGCTGCTCAGCCAGACCATGAGTCATCGACCGGAATAGGTGGTAATCTGAAGGAGCAATGTCTGGTGAATACGGCGCGTGGGGTAAGACGTCCCAATTCAGTCCTTCCAACGTTTCCTTTACGATTTTTGCAACGTGTGGCCGAGCGTTGTCATGCTGAAAAATGATTTTATCATGCCTTTTGGCATATTGTGGACGTTTAATCTTCAATGCTCGGCTCAATTGCATCAGTTGTTGTTGGTAACGTTCCCCGGTGACGGTTTGATTAGGTTGGAGTAGTTCGTAATAGATTACTCCAAGCTGATCCCACCAAATGCACAGCATTAGCTTCTTGCCATGAATGTTTGGCTTGGCCATCGAAGTAGAGGCATGCCCGGGCTTACCCCATGACTTCCTACGCTTTGGGTTGTCGTAGTGGATCCATTTTTCGTCTCCCGTCACGATTCGATGCAGAAATCCTTTGCGATTTTGCCTTTTGAGCAATTATTCGCAAGCGAATAAGCGACGCTCGACGTATCTTGGCTTCAGTTCGTAAGGAACCCAATTTCTTTGCTTTTGAACCATACGCAGGGCCTTGAGATGTTGTGAAATAGCTTGCTGAATCACTCCTAACTCTTGTGCAAGTTCTTCTTGCGTTTGGCACGGATCTTCCTCCAGTAAAGCTTCCAATTCTGTGTCATCATACACTTTGGGCCTTCCACTACGTGTTTTGTCCTCCATGTCAAAATTACCACTTTTAAATTTCTGGAACCACTCCCGACAACTTCTCTCACTCAAATTAACATTACCGTATGCTTCTACGAGTAGCTTATGCGCCTCATCTGCAGATCTCTTTAAATTAAAGAAGTAAATTAGCAATTCCCGCAAATGACGCTTATTTGGCTCAAAACTTGACATCTTAACACTATGAAAACTAAGTGATGCTAGCAAAAAGTCAGAGATATTAAAAGGTTATACTGTTGCCAGATGTCAACATATACCATACGACTTTTTACAGCTGACAATTTCGATGTTATCTTATCGGTGGCGCCATCTTTTGAAAACGGCGGAAACTTATTTGTACACCCATTATTAGCAAGACATAGCCTAGAATACCGTAAAAAAATAAAAAATACTATAAAAGTAGAAACCGAAAAAAAAGTTAAGTGAAAATTAAGTAAAGCAATAAAATTAAAATAAAGCAACTAAAATTTTTTACAGTTGTAATTCCAAAGTTTACTTTTATATTTACGATATAAAAATTTTACTTTACTATATTTTTATTGCAAATTATAAATAGCACAACAAAATAAAGAAATAAGTAGGAAAAAGGTCCATAAGTATACAAAAGTTAATATTCACAAAAACAACCTCTGTTAAACTACAGGAAGTCGGAGCAACAAAAATTCCAACCACAAGATAATTACCAGTTCAGAAAGGATATAAATGTGATGCTAGAAAATGTAATGTACAAACTAAAGATTTTGAAAAAGTAAGCGACGATACTACGTTAATAACAAAATTTTGTATAAATTACCAAATACTCTAAAGCAGTGGTCCCAAACTTCCGCCTTAGCATTTTTTAAATCACAACACCCCCCCCCCCCATAACATATAATTATTAGTATTCAAAAGTGAGTTCCAATCACGTGGAGGGAGCCTAACAATCCACTAACTCATTGAAATGCTCTCTTTAAAAATGAAATTACTTTTTCCCCAACTTGGCAGCCACGGCTCTAAATCATTATTAACAAACCAGCGACCCTGCTTTATCACTGAATAAACCCGACTTATAGTGGATGCACGAAGTGACTAAGTAGCGTTTGTGATAACACATAAAAGAAGGCCTGCAGGCTAAATAAATTAAATAGCGATGCAGTATGTTTTAGATGCAGACAACCAGGGCAAAAAGTTTTAAGAGGCACCATACAAATTAACTTAAATACCATAGACTATACATGCAGTATATCCAAAAAAGAAAATAATAAGAAAAAAAGTGTTATTTTAGAAATAAACGTACTTATCAAAACATAGAGGCCAATAGTGAATTGCGGATCCAGGTGATAAATGACAAAATTCTAAAAAATAATAAAGTAGACATAACAACTACTAATAAAGATAAAAAATCAGCGTATAAGTGTAAGTAGTGATTACTTAAAAAAATTTTAATTGAAAGAGTTGTTATAGAACTAAACAAAATGTGAGTAAAAGAATATACAAATTGGGTAATATTATATTCGTAAACAGAAAATTAATAATGTTTAAGATAAACAACAAGATTAAAGAAGGAAAAGAGACGAAAAAGGACTTTATGTGCAATTTAATTGTTTAAAATCATAGTATATGAAGTTTGCATTACATCAAAGCATATTTCTTTATATAGATATATATTTATTAGCAATCAGAACTACTACATTCTATGGGCGAATTGTATATCAGAATTTCAGCTTGAAATGACGTGACGAGAGCTCCTCCAGTGAAGGACTCTCTTAATCCACAAGAAGGCCTGCTGGCCAAAGTCTATGTAGTCGTCGTGGGTGTTCTCTTTCCAGTAATGGTTGAAGCAGGTTATTTGAGTGGGCTGCCAATCTATCGTCGTGGGTTCTACGTCGTAGCTTGATGACATCTTTGACATTAGGAATTCTCAGTTCGTTGTGTAGCGTTTGGTTCGATACCACGGTGCTTGAGTTATCATACGTAGCACTTTAGATTGACTTCTTTCCAGCAATGCCTATACTGGATTTGCTTGCGCAGCTCCAGATTTCGATTCCAAATGTCCAAATTGGGATGATGATTGTTTTATAGAGCAATATTTTGTTTTCTAGGGAAAGTTTTGAGTTCTTCCCTAACAGCCAATAGAGTTCTTTGATCTTCAAGTCAATCTGCTTCCATTTTTTTGTAACGTGATCTTTCCATGTTAACCTAGTGTCCAGGTGGAATCCGAGATATTTGATAGATATCGCTCGAGGGAGTTCGACGTTATTGAAAAAAAGCGAAGGACAACGTTCGCGTCCTAGAGTGAAGTCTTTGTGCTGTGATTTGTTTTAGTTTATTTTAATTTTCCAGAGATGCAACCAAGCCTGTTGTCTGGCTTCAAATGACCAAGATACAATGAAAATTAATTATGGTTAATTTGAATTACTGTAAGGGTGAGATTTAGTAAGGATTGAGTGAGCGAAGGTCCAATCAATAAAACACAAAGGGTTACGCGAAAGTTACTACTTGCCTAGGCATAAAACCTCTCGCGATTAGAGAGGAAAGCCGGGGCAAGAGTAGGGTTTATTTGTAGTGGTAAAACTTAAGCTAAAAACAATTCATACAAGAAACAATAGCAAACGACAATACAAATCATCGTGTCGCAACGCCGCTAGTGGCGTGAACGCAATTACGCAAGCCGCAAGGTACCTTTCCGCACGCAATGAGAGCTCTCTACCTGGGCGAGTGTATGCCGTCCCGTCCCGCCACCACTGACATCGCTCCACTGAGGATGACCAGCTAGGCGGACGAGTCCAACCCCCCACGGGGCTCCATAGAAGGGACACGGACCTCCGTGCTTCCTTGCCCAGGAACACACACACCACCCTTAGAACACAATAGGACGCATACGCAACAAACGTACAGATTCCTCACTGAGCTGTGTCCTTGTCACGCAGGCTCGAGCAACACGGGGTTGCCGCAAAGCACTACGCCGCAGAAGGGCCACGATCGCGCCGTGACTCCTTCCCCAAGGCACACATACTGCCCTTACAACACAATAGGTCGCATACGCAACAAACGTACATATTTGGCTCTGAGCTGTGTCCTTGTCACGCAGGCTCGGGCAACACGGGGTTGCCGCGAAGCACTACGCCGCAGAAGGGCCACGAACGCGCCGTGACTCCTTCCCCAAGGCACACATACTGCCCTTACAATACAATAGGCCGCATACGCAACAAACGTACAGATTTGGCTCTGAGCTGTGTCCTTATTACGCAGGCTCGAGCAACACAGGGTTGCCGCAAAGCACTACGCCGCAGAAGGGCCACGATCGCGCCGTGACTCCTTCCCCAAGGCACACATACTGCCCTTACAACACAAGAGGACGCATACACATCAATCATCACGATTACACACTGACCTGTTTCCCTGTCACGCAGTCCTCTTTCCCTTGAAAGCAGCGTACTGGCGCTAACATCTGGAAGGCTCAACGGGCTCGAGTCAAGTCTCTGCGCTGAATTGCGCGCCGCAGCGAGCCCGTGCACCCCATTCTCGCTAAGGCCCAGTGGTGGCGCATCCGAGAGAGGGGTCCAGCGTCTCTAATACAGCGGCGGCGCCAAGTTAAGTATCTTTTGTAAAGGCGCCCGGGCGCCCGGTAGTAAAGCCCGAACACCTGTAGTACATTTAAGTGGGTTTGTACTAAGTTAGATGCTATTGCTGGTGTTGTTGGGATGTCAGATGTATATAAGTCGGTCCCAAGACGCTTCCCTGTGGTACACCTGCTTTTATGGAATGGTAGTCCGATTTAGCATCTCCCAGTTTGGTTCTACATTTGTGGTCTGAAAGGTAGGATTTCAAGATGTCGAAATACCTTAGTGGGAGGGCGTCCTTGATTTTATATAACAGACCTGTGCCAGATCTTATCAAAAACCTGACTGAAATCCAGTAGAACTAAAGTACAATAATGTTTTTGTTCAAAAGCGTTGTTAATGACTTGGACTAGTCGATGTGATTGCTGAACTGTAGAATGTCTTGCTCGGAAACCAAATTGATGGGGAGGAAGCCAGGTATCTGGTAGAATACCTTGGAAATTGTAGGGAGCAAACTAATTGGACGATAGGAGGTTACGTCATTTGTGTTCTTCCCTGGGTTATTTATTAAGATTATTTCTGCTGTTTTTAGCATTGAGGGCTAGTGCTGCAGCCTTAAAATGGCATTAAAAATGTAGGTACTAATTCCCTGAACATTTTTGGCGTCACATCATCTGTACCTGGTGCTTTTCGGATGTTAAGATGGTTAAGTTCGTTCTGAACTTTGTGTGGAGTAAAGAATTTAATTCGAGATGGGGTTTGTGGAATCTTGGATAAACTTGTTACTGTCATTATTTATATCTTGATGCGAGATAATTTGCAAAAAGATCAATCTTTTATTGGTCGCTTCTCGCCCACTTAGCGTTGTGATCAGCAAGATTTTTTATTGAAGCATTGAATTCTTTTGGTTTTTTCTTGGATTTAATTGGTCTCCAGGTAGAGTTGCCGAATTTATTTAGTCTAGTAACGTACTGAAGGATTGTTCACGGAGTTCTGCCTTTAATTGATTGCTAATAGGATTGAATATATTTTATCCACGGGTGTCTGGGTCATGTGCCTCATAGACCGTGCCTTCCGTTTTTACCAATTAAATGTTTTATTTAAAATGGTACTGATTTTGTGATATTAGCTATTGGCAGGGGTAGAGTACTTTCCATGACTGAATGTTTAAGGGTACTGGTGAGGGCATCCAAAGCGTCTTCAACTTTGTTATGGGTTTTGAGGCTTGTTTTTAGATTAATCCGTTGTTCCACTTCATTTTTGTATTTATCCCAGTTGGTTTTATTGTTATGAAGTTTAGGTGTAAAATTCTTAATAATTAGGGAAATACTAATTGTTGCAATTATCGGGGAATGGTCCGATTACAAATTGTAACTAGGAGATACTTCCATGTATGGTGAAGAGATTCCGTTGGTGATGAAGAAGTTTCAGGAGTTTTATTTGGATCACTGAGCCAGTATGTTGGTTTACCGGTGGACAGAAATAAGTAGTTTTTTTCCTGGATTAGATTAGCTAGCTCACGACCTTTGGTAGTTGTTAGCCGAGAGCCCCAGAGATTATGTTTGCTGTTGAAATCACCTCCAGCAATAAATTTTAAGCCGAGTGTGTTGAAGAAGTCCCTGAAGTGGTTGAGTTTCTAGTTGTGCCTAGGAGGCCAATATACTGCAGAAACTGTTATCTCGTAGGAGAACGTTTTGACTTTGAGCGAAGTGGCTTGCAAGTGATTTGTTTCATACTTTGGTAATACGTAGTGTCTTATAGTATTTTTTATTAAAATTGCAGTACCTGCATATGCATATGCATTGTTGTCAGGGTGGTTTGTGTTATAGGTTAAATAGGATGGTATACGAAAGAAGGATCTGTCGGTAAAGTGCGTTTCGCTAACAAGTAGTATGTCGATTGAATTGTGATGTAGAAAAGTCTCTACTTCGTTTTCGTGTTGAAGAATGCCGTTGGCATTCCACTGGGTAATTCTTATGAATTTAGCGAATTTTATTAATGAGTGTTGTAAGCATGGTAAGAATTGATCTGTTTTGTTGCATTAGCTGTTGGAACATGTTTTTGAACTCATTTAGAAAAGTTCTGAGAGTAATTGAGTTTTCCTCTGGTGGTTTTGATTTCTTAATATATTCGAGTACATATTGATCTGTTGTGCCTGAATTATTGGTTGTATTCTATGTCGTGGGATAGGGTATGTCGGTACTGGTAATTGTTGAATATTAAGTCTGTTGTTGGCATTATTGGGTTTTTTGAGGAGAGTATGGTAGAATTCGCATCCTCTATAGTTGGCAGGGTGGGGACCACCGCATAGTGCACACGTGGCAGGGGTGTTGTTTGGTTTTGTACAGCTTGTGGAATTATGGGTGCTCCACATTTCACACAGTAGTACGGTATGTTACAATAAGTTTTAGTGTGACCATATTGCTGACAATGTGTACACTAAGTAAGACCCGTGGTTTTTATGGTTGGCTCGACTTGTACTATTGTATTCTTAATACCTCGTAGGTTACATATTTCTTTATTGTTATCCGTTGGCTCAAGGTCTACAAAGAAAAGGTTTAATGGTTCTTTAGATACTCTACTTTTTCCATTTAAAATATTCCTGACTTGGTGTCCCTGATTGGCTAACTCTTGCTTAATTTTGTTTATGTCGGTTGTAAAGTGTAGATTTTTGATAACCATTCTGAAGGCACGGTCCTCCTTTGGCTAATACGTATGGTAAACAATGTTGACATCTTTCATGTGGTGAATTAGTTTCCTGTAGGTTGCCGGAGTATGACAGGTTATTTTTATGGTGTTATCTGTTAAAGTTTTTGTGTTAAATTGTTCAGTTTTCGCAATTGTATTTAAGCTTTTGATCATGTCACTGTAGTGTGTAACTCCGTACACAAATATCCGAGGAGGTTTTGTGGTTGCATTGTTTACTTGTTTGATAAGGGTGCTTCCCTCTTCTTCTTCATTTAGCTGGTTATATCTATTTGTTAAAAGTAGTTTCTTTGATAGGTTGGGGTAGTTTTCTACGTTTAAGACGTTTAACTGTTTGGTATTTGTTAGTGTTGGTTGAATTATCGTTTACGACTTCTTGTGTTCCTTCGTCACTAGTAGACGTCATTCGATAGAGAATTCTGTCGTTGTTGGTTAAAGATTTTGAGGTAGTTGCCATCAAATTGTTGTTGAAATTGGTGGGAGGATACTGATTTTGAGGTAAGTTAAAATTGTTACCTGTTGATAGCGGTTGGCTTACGAATTGAAGGTTGGTGGAAGTTGCATTGGAACACCCTGTGCGTAGTTGGACTTCGAATTATTAGGTTGTTCGTAGGCGATACTTATTTGTTGCTCCATTTCCATTTTTGTTGTTTGCTAGCGCTATTTAATCACAGGTATGTGGTAATCGCAGAAAACACTCTGAAAACACTCTGAATTTACAAGTTCGCACTGCTTGAGTTACAAAACTCGAATATGACATCAGAGCATATTGAAAGTGAAATTACAACAATTAGGGAAATGTGAGTCAACACAAGTAATCTGGTAATTTCATAAACACAACGAAACCTCAAAACAGAGAGATTAAAGACAATAATAAACAAGCTACAAGTAAAAACTACAAGAAATGGAAAAATAAAACTCCACAACAAAATGAAAATTTAGAAAAGCTTAATATGACATCAATGATCGAAATAATATGTGTGCTATGTCTGTGGATGGATATTTATCGAATAAGATCACCCACAAGTTTACCACAAGATCAAATTCTTTTACTGACCAAGCAAAAAATCTATCCAACCTAGAAAATCTCCGATATAAAATAAAAATAAATTAATTTAAGAAATTTCAAAAAAGACTAGATGGCTGTCTATACACACAAAACTCTTCAATTAGATACCGTAACTTTGATGAAGTAAAACAAAAATGTTTATTTTAAGCGATTTTGTATTTAAAAGGAAAAGTTAAATTTAAAAAACACTCAAAATTAAAAACACGAGGACCAAATTAGATGTAAGTATATGAGGAAATTAATGGTAAATTTAAATAAAAATAAAAAAATTAAATAATTAAAGAGAAAAAATCAATGTGATATTTATTATTTTCTTATCTAGTAAGGCGATGAATATGTGTTACAAAAAATCAAAAACAAGCTTCAGTTCTTTAAAAAAATGCAAAAAGAGAAAATTATGTTGAGCGGTAATTGGGTGTTTCAAATAAAAGATGATTAAACATACAAAGCATCACTTTTAGTACTTACTCTGCCATGGTTTAATTGATTTGTGAGATTTTTATAAACAGTTACGATGCACTTTAAGGAAATTGAGATTGAAGCAACACTAAGTCTTGGCATTGATTTAAATAAAATTAAAAAAGAATTTAAACACAAAAATTTGATTTCCCTGTACAGATAATTTTAGATGATGTTGGTACTATAAACAAATTTAGGCATAAAATATTTCTATATTGTGTTAGTGTTCAATTAGCTAAAATAATTATAGTTATAAGCATAACAGGTTATATCATCACGTTTAATAAAGGTCCCACTATATGGTACACAAAAGAGCAGTCCGTAGTGGCACTGTCAAAACAGAAGCACAATAGATAGCTGCTGCAGATAACTATAGTTATCAAAAATTCTGTTAAAGAAACTGTTATGTAAAATAGTTGATGTTGTGTTAAAATTGAATAATAAAAGCAACTCAATTCATTGAAAAAATGTGATGAATAGCCGAAGGAAGCACATTGAAATAATATATAACTTTATAAATCAGAAAGTTTAATGTATAAAATTATTAAATTGTATTATATCCAATTAAGTTTTAAGATGGCTCTATATTAGGAACTATTTAAGACACAAAGGTGAATTGAATATAAACCGGAATTCTCTTTTGTACGTCGTGGGGTGAAGGAAGGAGGTTTGGTTTCTGAGCTTTGTAGATAGAGCTGTCCATTAGACAGTATTACGATGACAAATCGGGATGCCGCATCTGTTGCAAAACTACAGAGGGCGTAAAATTCTGCAGTTTTTGAATACTTAAGACACAGTTTGAGAATAACATGTAAAGCGCGGTCAAAAATTTCCGTTTGAGGGCGTTGCTGCAGCGCATAGCACGACTCCGATGCGGGTATAAAAGCACGGTATCAAGGCAAGGGACTAATGTGGCATTCGTGTCTTTCTGACGTGCGTGCGTTAAATGCGAAAACGTGAACTACGGCGACGTTATCACCAAATGCGTCTAAACAGGACAAACACAGGTAGACATCCATCGGAGCATGAAGAATGTGTATGGGGAAACATGTCTGTTGAAAACCATCGTTGTGGAATGGTGCTCAAAGTTCCGTGCTGGTCGCGATTTGACACAAGACGTCAGTCGATCTGAGAGGCCAACTTCATCCACTACGGACAAGAAGCGGGAGGTAGATGATGCAATTAGAGCGGAACGTCGCATGACCATTCGTGCGCTAGCAAAGGATCTCGATATCAGCTTCCGTAGCGTGCAACACATTATCCGGTAGGAGTTAGGCTACCGTAAGATCTGCAGCTAGTGGATATCCTGTGCGTTGAATGCCAAACAAAAAGCAAACCGGATGGCTACTTGCCTGAAGCACCTGATGCGTTTCAATGTTGAAGGCAACACGTTCCTTAAACGCACCGGAGTCGAAACCATTGACGATGCAGTGGTGTCGTCCATCGTCCCCTCGTTCAAGAAGTTCAAGAGCCAGTCATCTGCTGGAAAAGTGATGCCCAGCTCGTTTTTTGATTACCGGGGCCCATTTCTTATTGATTTTAAGGATCCTGGTGTCTCCATCATTGGGGTACGGTACTGCAGGACGCTGGAGAATTTACAGCGTACAATTAAGGCGAAACGTCCTGGAAAACTAGAACAAGGGGCTGGTGCTTCACGATACCGCACGTCTACATACCGCAAATGTCGTAACGCATCAGATGTGGATATGCAGCAATCAGTTACGGACTTCACGCAGCAGGGAACGGTGTTTTACCGAACGGGTGTCTTCAACTTAGTGTCTCGGTAGGATAATTGCCTCAATGCTTACGGCCAATATGTCTGATTGGCATACCTATTCTGGACTGTTCGGGTTTGAACGGAAACTAATACCTTTAAGTTTATCATTGAATTTTTTTCAAATAAAAATCCACAGCATCATTATTATTGTTTCTTCATATTTTTGTAATTATCCAGATATCTTAAGAAAGTTTTAATGTATTCTTTAAACAATAATCTTAAAGTAAAGATAAAATTTTAGTTTATTTAAATTTAACACAAAATAGCTATCAATTTATGTTCAAATCCTCAAAGCTATTGAAATAGAAGCAATAATGATTCGAGTGATTGTTATTTAAACTTAAACTGTACCAACTTCTATAAGAAATGTCACACCCAGAATGATCTAAAATAAAACGTCAGGCATCGTTACGAATAATATTGCAAATGATAATATTTTGCTTATAATTGATTATTAAAAATAGCTAACAATGTTGCTGCAAATATAAACTGAAGTATAACTATTAGACTTTCAGAGCCAATTTTAATACTGTACTAAGCCTCAATAATGCACCTGCTGTTTCCAATTTTTTTTTCGGTAGTGAGAGTAAGTAGAAAGGTGCAATTAATTTTAAAAGACGAGGAAAATATTTCTAAATTTACCTCTATTGCAGAGAGTGTTGTTCTGTTTACTTCAAATAGCGACGTATAGTGTTCAAAAACAACGTGTAGTCATCCATTTTACCATCTTTCGTAAAGAAATTAATCGTCAATTTAGTGAGACATGCGTTAAAGGCGTTATGGATGTTAAAAATGTACGTTTGTGGCTGAAAACGTTTAAAGAATGCCGAGAGTTGTGTGACGGTAGATTGAAGCAGCCTCGGTTACAAACCAGCCGGACAGAAACTATGACCGCGCGAGCAGAGAAAGTTGTTATAGAAGTCAATTAGGTACTCATGGGATCTATAAAAAATGTAAACATGCGGAAAGTTCCTTCAAGGCGGGTTCTACAAATGCTGACCGACAAACGGTGCGCTGCACAGGTGGTAATGTTTCAGAATAAGTTGACACTCAATGTCGCCACGAATTTCCGGCTATAAAGGAGTGTTGCATAAGCAATTTTTCAGTGCCATATTTTGGCCACTAAAGAAGTGTTCTCAGCAGCCACACGGAATCATGGCGACGACCTTGTGGAAAATGTGTACGTCTAGGCGGAGATTACGATGACAAGGAACAGAAGTTTCAACTTTTGCGGATAAGTGGTTTTTCAGAAAAAAAATTGAAACCTTAAAACTTGAACGCACCTTGTAGTGATAAAATTGTCCAGCATTAGAACAACTGCGCCGAAATCGTGATAGTAAAAGCAGTGAGAACATGAAAGGGCACATACATGCAGGCACAAATTTTACGAATGACGTTCTTTTCTACAATCTAGAAACATAGATATAGTGATATTTTGTTTATACCCAAAGGACTGGCCAAAATAACTTTAGTAACACATCTGGGCTTTATGAGGACACAAAAGCACAAATGTAGTCTCTATTGTTGAGAAATGCCCCATAATTGAGCGATATTGCGCGAGGTGCTAGATTTTCCTGTTAGTATTTTGAAGACCATTGATCGTACAGTGGTAGTTCGGAAAATTATGACGCCTTATGCACTTTCCTTTGTAACCCAATTTGAGTAGACTGTTTGTCAAAAATATAATGCTCTCTCACATGGAGTGTAAGATCTTCTAGACTGTCTTTTTAGATCTATCGGGTCTCCTAAGACGTATATAAAACTTGAAGTTAAACAAAGAGGCAGTGTTAACCATTAATAAGTGCACCATTTTCAACATACAATCTTTTATAGAACAGCGTTAGACATTTCCATGACCCTACTTTCAACAGAATAAATTTTAATAGTAATATTATTACTTAGAACTATTATAAAGATTATGTGTATATAGTTGTTTCCATTTTCCACTTCAAATTTAATTCTATTTTGATGTCTTATTCTGTGCAGATTTTTTGTAATAAATGTAGGTGTTGTTTGACAAATAATTACAAAATGTTTTAATATTATACTTACATAATATAGAACGATTTAACTATTTACGTTTATTTTCAAGAACGCGAAAAATTATAAAACTCATGAAAAATAAACTATACAACGGGTACCAAATTTCAGTTCCCGGGCGCCTTTATAACATAAATTTATTTTTTGAATCTGAAATAACTTTTGTCACACTAAGATAAGAATTATTTGTAGAATAATCAAAATACAGAAATGTTTTCAATGCTTTAATACTCTAAGCTATTTAAAAACCGTTAATATCTCATGACATTAATTACGCAACCCCACAAAGCCAACAATTTTCCTGACTTAGTATATATCCTACTAAATTTTAACTTCAGAGTTTTATATAATAAAATAGAGCGTAGAAAAGGCTAGTCTTTTCCTGCGACTCACAGTACTACCATAACAAGGATACAAGGTAAAATATTTAGTGCAGTTATGTATTGCTTAGGTCATTTGACGATTAGTTTTGGATTTTTTATCTGCCATTTAGCTATATTTCAAACATTGTTAATAATTCTTCAATCTTAATTGGAATGAAAATATTATAGACTTTATTATTATATTTTAACGTAAGTAAATATATATTTTCTTGCTTGAAAGATCTATACATGGCACATCCAATGTCTTCCATTATTTGTTTAATATATTCCATTCATGATCTGCTACGAGCATTCTTTCCTTCTATACGCCCTTCAATAATAGTAGTTAATAGTCATACCTTCCTTATTATGTGTCCTATTAGTGTGCTCTTAGTTTTTGTATGTTCTTCCACAAAAAAACTTCTCTTGTCTGATCCTTCTCGCTACTTCCTCGTTTCTTATTATATCGAGATCTTTAAAGTTCTTCCATAACAACACCGTTCGCAGGCTTCTAATCTCTTTACTCTCGTTTCGGCCCCGTACAGTAGTACACTCCAAACATATGTTTTATGAAATTTATTCTAGTCGAAATGGGGATTACGCTTGTTATTGGTAAGCTCTTCTTTTGGTAGAAAGCCTTTTCACTAGTGCAATTTTAGTTCCAAATTTTCCTTTGCATCTTCCATCTCTCGTTATTGTCCTGCCTAGGTAGAAAGATTCACTATCTTGTTATCGTGTTTCCCACGTACCATTAATTTATTTTTCTTTATGATCTGTTTCATCTTGTAATTTTTATTTAGTATAACTCCAGTTGTTTAAGGTTCAGTTTAAGTTCCTTTTCGTTTTCAGCTAATAACGCTATGTTATTCCTGGTTATTATGGTTAAAAAGTACCAGCAAGAGAATAAATCCTTGCCTCACACCTTTTTCTATTTTGGCTTGTCCAATTTCATCCCCTTGTGTTATTGCTGTAATTTGATTATCATATAGTTGTTTCAGAATCCTTTGGTTTTAATGTTTTATTGCTATCCTTTTTAGTGTTGTAATCATAATTTCCCAGTTTACATTGTCAAAAGCCGTTTGTAAAATATCAATAAAGGCTATGAAGATGTTTTTATCTTTCCGTATTATTTTTTGAATTATTAGTCGTAATGCAGGGATTGCCTATTTTGTCCCATTTTTCTGCGGAATCCAAATTGGTTTTCAGTCAAATTCTCATCAATATTCCTATCCACTCTTCAATTAATTATTTTTTTTTAATTGTCGGTACATGTGTTGTCAAACTTATTGTACAGTGATCTGCACATTCCGTTCCTGATTATTTTTTGATATTGGTATTATTTTTGTGATTGTGAAATTCGTAAGAAATATTTCTGTTTCATAAATCTCTGGCGTTAGTTTATATAACTTGTATTTCGCAGACTCGCTTATGGATTTTAGGAATTTGGCGTAAATGTTATCCACCCAAGATCTTGTTCATCTACTGCTCTGTCCTTCATTCTTTGCATGTTGTTTTTTCTTCGCTATATAGTTGTTCACATATTATTTCCATCTGTCGACAACTTCTCCTTCATCTAACAGCATATTACTTACTATCTGTTATTCCCTTTGTTTTGGGTTTTGTTCCTGGAAATTTTTTCCACTTGCTTATTGCTTGATTCATTCCATTTATTCTGAGGTATTTCTCAACTTCCTCATTTTTCTTTTATATGTTATTCTTTAGCTAGTTTGGCTTTTCTGTTGATGCTATTTCTAATTTGTTGGTATTTTGTTTTGCCTCTTTTGTTTTAGCGCCCTTATACTTCCTTCTTCCTTCTGTTAGGTCGATTTCTTGTTTTGTGATCCAAGGTTTACGTGCTGGTGGGTTCTTTTACTGTAGTATGTCATCGACTATTTTAATAATTGCTTTTTGAATGTTATCTGCTTTGTTTATTTATATATCATTTTTTTCTAAATATTGTAACTGATTTTCTATACTCCTAAGCCTATTTATATCCCATCTGTGTATTTCGTTTTTTTTTCAGCTTCTTGTAAGTCAGTTTATGTTTCATTACTGTCAGATTGTGATCTGTATCTAAATCAGCACTGGGATGAATTTTGCATGCTTTAACTTGATTTCGAAAATGTTATTTCACTATGATAAAATCTATTATTTATGTTTCTTTATCTTCAAGTTTTGCCCAAATATATCGTCTTTTAAGGTGATGTTAAAATACTGTATTCATTAGTAGCAAGTTATGTCTTTCGCAGAACTCGACTTTCGTTGCGTTTTCCTAGATCAAATTTTTCTACTGCTTTTCCTTCTGCTCCTACTCCTACTACAGCATTAAAGTCTTCCATAACAATGAGGTTTTCGTTTCCTTTTACTTTCTTAATTATGTTACTTATAGATTTATACATATCTTCCACTTGTTGATCTTTATGTTCGTTTGTTGGTATGTACACTTGTTTAGTACGTAACTTTATCATTATTGCTCTTTTGTTGTATTACCAATATCCGGTTATATATGCTTTGTTAAGGATAATACCAACACCTGCCTGTCCTTGGTTAACTCCTGTGTACACTATTCCGTAGCCAACACTCCAAAAATTTCTTGCTTGTTGCCATTTCATTTTACAAAAACCTAAAATTCCAATGTTAAGCCTTTTTATTTCTAACTTAATGAAAAGTGATAAATATTTAATTTATTTGTAAAAATAAATATGGTTAAATGACGTCATCAGTAAAAGTCGCTATATTTTAATACTTAAAGACGCCCAGATAATTTACTTATCTTAAAGAACTTAAACAATTCACGTAATAAAGAAAACAAAAATCAAATAACACCTTTTGCTTTTGCAAAACAATTTATAGTCTAAATTATGTTATAATGTGTTTTTAATATCATGGCCCAAAGAGCAGCAGTTTTATGTTTGTAGAAATATTTATACAACAAAAGAACTATCCGATACAATTTAGTAATTTGGAAACCATCAAAGTATATACTACTCATATATTTTCAAAATGCTGAGTACTATATGCTAGGTTTATTATTTTTTGTATTTACAAAATCCTTGTTTTGTCTAATTTTTGGTTTATTTAGAAATGGTGTAAAATTGTGTTAAATAAAATTGTGTAATTTAATACTATGTTTATTTGTATTTTTACTATTTAACGTAATTTTCCAAATTTTTCACATTTTTATCAGCGAAAGATCTTCGAGCAAAAAACGCAAATAACAGCAAAACTAGAAATGTTTCAGCAGCGTAGAAGGGAAACTGTTGCGCCTCTATACGTGTCCATAGAAAAGACAATTTGCTAAATAAATTTGGAAGGTTCAAAAAGCACAAAAAGAGTATAATAAGTCGAGCGATAAAATTAAGAGATGAACTAAAGAGATTTGAAGGATGTCGAAGTTAAGATGAAAAATCACCACTAAATTATCCGAAGATCAGTTTAGCTTTTGATAAATTTATAGCTATTCAAGACTTTCCTCAAGCAACCGTGTTGTTTCATTATTTATCTGACAAAGCAATGATAAATGAAATGTTAATTTGGTAGCACTTCTGAAATTAACTTGTAGATTTGATATAAAAAATGCTACTGATTGATTATTAATTTTACCATCTAAATACACCTAATTTCACTATTTGTATTATTTTATTATACTTCTAATTTATTGTAAAATATACCATAATTATGTTTATAAAATATGATAGCTTCATGCTATTTCAAATCACGTTTGAACTAAAGCAAAAAATAATCACCAGCATGAAAAATTCTTTTGAAGATTTGAATTGAGAATTTCCAAATATCATAAATATTTAAAGTGTTGTGCAGTAGCCGTCCTCATGCAATGTTTTAAAACCATTCGTTAAATTATTGAACTTTTTGAAGGATATCTGTTGCAAATCGCAACCCTGCGTGTAGTAGATAGGATCTGATGTTTACATCATACAGTTTGACATTTTTGACGACATACGATAATAATGAGGTTTAACGTAAAATTAAGATAACTGTGAGGGATGTTGCTTGGGGATAACAAACAAACGAAATCTTGGCTGACTTCTTTATTTTCGTGATACAATTATCGCTCTCCCTAATCGAGGCGCACTCGACGAGATCCGGAAGCACTGTGCTGTTTAGACGTGTAGCCTCTAAGGTCTTAGCTCGTCTGGACACAGTAAGGGCCAATAAACTTGTTAACTCGTTGGTAAAAGTCTCAGTTGCCGTCTAGACAGCACCTGGCTCCGCCGTACCATCCCAATCCCACAGGCGCGTGTTCAAGGACCAGTGACCGCCACACATACTTCATCAGGCATCAGTATGACTAGCATACATTCGTTAGTGCGTGAAGATTTAACTGTGAAAAAGCTGTGTGGTTGTTGGACCTCAGATAAGTTAGCAATTGCTAAAAACAGATTCGTACCAGCCGACTGTATGGGTCTTCCAAGTTGAGACAATCCAATAAAAGTCGTTCGTGCTCGACGCACTTCAAAGCAAATATACACAGATTTAAAAAAAAAACTGGACATATCGCAACCATGGCTTTAGAGGATTGTAAAGCCTCCAGTTTTAAATGCTACGCAACCATTTGTTTGCTAAAAGTTTTCGGAGAAAAGAGAAACCAACGCACGACGCCGGGCCATTCTACAGAAGGACAATGAAAGCTCACGTACTTTGAGCACTTAAAACGTCGTACTGATAAGTCATCCGTCTTACAGTTCTGATTTCGTCCTCTAACAATTATTATTTGTTTTCACACCTAAAGAAAAAACTGCTTGGACAAAATTGTCGGCGACGGAAGAGGCGGTAGATCCGTTCAAAGCCTACGTTTCGCAGATATCTCATTCTCCATCGAAAAAATGTTATGAAAATTGGTGCAAGCATATGTAACAATGTTTCTAACATTAAACATTTGTTTTGCTAGTTTTTCGTAATAGATACCGTGCAGGCCATACATATACCTACAACATAAACAAAATCTCAATTTGCAACAGAAATTACCTTTTTAAAGTGTTTTCAGTATTTCCTTCTTGAAAAGCTTTATTTAGATTCATGTATTTTAGTTTTTTGACACAGTACGTATTTTGGTAATTGTTATATTCAGTAGTTAAGCTTGTAAAGTTAAAATATTCAATGTGATTGGAAATTCATGTTTATTAAAACTACTTTATAGCAAATTAAGTATCATCGTGTATAACAACAATTAAAATTTTATTGACTTTTCTCTTAATTTTATTCTGATAGTATCCGTGTGTTACACAATTAATAAATCATATTAATATAAATTTTAGTTTCGTTAAATTACGAGACATTAATGGGGATTTTTTAATATTTTTAAATTAATATAAATTTGGAAACTTAATCGCATTATAAAGATATTATAATTTAGTTGTTGGGCCACTTTTAGAGTGGCTACAATTTGTGTTTGATTGCAATATTATCTTTAAGAAAATGGTTACCTTCTAAAATTCAATTTTAAAATAAATATTTATTAAACGGTCGGCGGCGTACAAGAGGGAATTTGACCCAAAGATGGAGACAAATTTAATTTTATGGTAATTTGCGTTCTTTTGGTTTAGTACAGGTCCGAAAGATATGTGGACCTCGCAGCAGCAACGAACTTACCACTTGCCACGTATTGTTCAAGAAAGACTAGGGGAAACATGAGTAGTTGCTATTAAACTCAACTGCCCCTACTTACCCTTCACTGAGATTTCAAGCGTGAGTGTAGTTATTTTATTTATTTTTTAGTTTTCATTTACATAAAAGGGTTTAGTTCACAATATATATAAAACAAAAATACCAGTCTAAAGAAGAATCTCAACCAGCTTTAAGTGCAGGAAAGCAGCATTTATAAAGCTGCTTTACTAAAAGGCATTGATTTTTTTTTTTTTTTGATGAAACTTAAATAGTGGTCAGAGGTCAATAATTATTTATAATGTCCATATTGCTTTGTTCCCGAGAAAGCTTTCTAGACTGACTTTCTCTAAATTGTCGACAATGTTGGTTTTTGGATTCTGCGACCTCTTCTGATAATGTTCCTATTGGAAGTAAGGAGTGTTCAATAATCACAAGCTTATAGATTAATATTCTGTGAACTGCAGGGTGGCACGAATATAGTTCCAGGTACAATTTTGCTGTATCTAGATAGAGGACGGAAAATGTTTCTATGTTAGTCTTAGCTCAGCTTCAGGATAATAGCGAATGTTTCTGTAAGGATTTTATTGATACCCCTGGTTATTCCGATTTTTCAAGGTTGTGAAAACTTCGGTTTTTATTACCATCATTACTATTGCCATATTTGGATTTAGGTAGCATAATTTCTTTCTCTTTTTATTATTCTTTTATCTTTTCCGATCCTGTATTTCGAACAGGAATTTCATATAAAAGATGGAGTAAAGTTTCAAAAATCTTAATGTTAAATTTTTAGCATTTACTGCATTGCACCTTGACAAATCGTTAAACTGTTTTAATATTGCTTTACAAATGACAACATCTCATGGTTAAAGTAGTATCTGTTGCACTTTGCGATCAACCATAGTTGTTCAGGTTTAAGCGGACTCTTTCATATTTTTAATTTCAAACAAAGAAATTTCAATCAAAAGGCCAAAAAGCTGGAAGACACTCACCATGGAAGCGGATACACTGCTGCAGGAATCGGCTCCCCGGGCTGTAATTAGGGGAAATCGGGGAAGAAGGAGAAGGGTGTGGCCTTGGCCGATCGGAAACGTCTTTCCTGATGTGGGTTCTTCAGCTGGTCGTGTCCGAGGTTTACAACAGTATTTTTCTATTTTTTTGCCGGGTTAAAATACAAAAAAAAACGGACCGAATTTCTCCGTCGGCAAATATCGACTCCCGTATACGTAATCGACCTCAGGAATGTGGGAACTCCAACCACCGATCAAACGCGCAGGCGAACTCTCGGTCAAAACGGTTTCGTACACACGAAAAAATTAAAGCCGGTCGAACGTTACCAAAACCAGCATGGCTACACCAAAACGGCTACGCTTTTACAGCAACATCTCTAATTAAACAAAACGCGTACAAAGGAAGCCACAAGACGGCCGACCCTATTTGAAAACCCAAATAAAAGGCATTGGCCCGAACAATAGTTAAAAACATCGTGTGCTTTACTACTATTCCTTTTTTATGGTTATTATTAAATTTAATGACATACTTTGTTGTAGTAGTTAGTTTCTTCTTTGAATATATCTGGCTTCTCATGTATAAACATTATTCTTATAGAACGACAAACCGAGGCGACGAAGAAATAGGATTTTGCAAAATCACTTTCTTGTTTGCTTGGTAGTGAGTCGCGAAGGAACCAAAGAAGACTGAAAAATGTTGGCGTCAGAATTACTGCTATTTTGGAACTTTTGTTTATACTGAGCTTGTTGTGATCCCCCACAGCCCTAATTGTAGTTCAATTCAAAGGGGCCAATTTATCAGTTGTCAAAACTTCAACATCGTTTAGGCAGAATATAAGCCGCTCTGCAGAGTGGTTCAATAATGCCTGTAAATCAACCTTTGCACGGGTTTCAGTAACACGGTAGGACTCTTTTTCAGGATAGCAATCTTTTTTTGGTTACTAAGATCTTCTTTTAGATCTTTATTTTTAATTGAACTTGTAAGTGGCTATTTTATAAAAAATTCCATGGTATTTTTATTTGCCTTCAATGAGGGTGTCTCAATGTAATTTGAGAAAGCTCGTTAGACATCCGATGTAGCATTATTAAGAGATAGTTAAGAAATAAAATATCTACCGTAAAATAAAAACTAAAACTAACTAAAAATAAAACTCCTAGAGGTCTGGAGTTGACATTGTACTAGCATTCCAACATTTGTAAAAATGTTGTTTATTGCTAGAAAATGAATATAACACACCTTCAGACTACGTTGCCATTAAATAGATGATATATGCAAATGGGTGCTTGGAATATAAAGAAAAATTTAAGAAATAATAAATGAAATGAAACCATTAGAATTATATTATGTTATTATGTACTGCCGCAAATAAAAGGAAGGGATTTGGCTCAAAAATAATCGGCAATTACGTTAATTTATATAGTGGCGTGGTAGAGGAGACAACAGCGAAAAGTTGCGTCTCTTAGTTAATACACTAGAAAATCAAGTAAAATATTACCACTTGGTAATGTACTAACAAACGAAGAATAACGATAAACCTAAATATTATAAGAATCCCATTTATGATTGGTTAATACGAGCTTAATAAAAATAATCTAATAGCAGATAAAGGTGCTGTAGAAATTTTTATCTAACGTTAGAAATATTACATAACTGATTCTGCTTGGTGACTTTGATTTGCATATATATTTTTTTTTAATAAATATACAGCAATCACAATCTGTATTCTATAAGCTATAGTGCTGGCGTAGAAACTGGTAGTAAGAGTCTCAGCGTATCCTGATGAGGCTTCCCCATTGAGAAGGCCTCTTGGTCACCTCACAGAAGGTCAGTCGGCCATTTTCGTTTCAGTCTTCGATGATATGGTACGTTTTGCACGAGCGGCTGTAGAACGATATTGGGGAGTACTTCAAGTTTATGATGATGTTGCTGGCTTCGTTGTTGAATTGTGTCTTGGACTGTTGGTATACGAAGGTCATGATGTAGCATGTGATTTGAGATGTACCAAGGTGCATCAGCGATCACTCGAAGGATCTTGGATTGTGCTCTTTGTAGGATAGCAATGCTAGATTTGCTGGCACAGCCCCAGAGCTCGATACCGTATGTCCATATTGGGATAATTACGGCTTTGTATATTAGAATTTTTGACTCTAATGACAATTTTGAATTTCTACCGAGCAGCCAACGCATTTCTCGCATTTTATGATCGATCTGTTTTCGTTTTTTAGAAATGTGGTCTCTCCAGTGAAGTTTTGCATCAAGATGGATACCCAAATACTTGACAGTGGTTGCTGATGGTATTTCGGTGCTATTTATATACACTGGGGGCAGGTGCCCTTTTAATGTGAAGGTTATGTGTTGTGACTTGCCTTCATTAATTTTTATTTTCCATCGTTGAAGCCATTCCTCGATTTGAAAGAGATGGTCTTGGAGGTTAGCGGAAGCTATTATCGGGTCTTCATGGACGGCTAAGAGAACAGTATCATCTGCAAACGTACCGATTGTGGTGGAATCAGAGGTAGGGAGGTCTGATGTGTAGATTAGGTACAAGAGAGGTCCAAGGACGCTACCTTGAGGAACTCCAGATTTGATGGGTTGGAACTGGGAAATTTCATCATTAACTTTTGTACGAAAGAATCTATCACTGAGGTAGGATTTCAGGAGGTAGGAGAAAGGAGCTGGCAATGATTGCCTGATTTTGAATAAGAGGCCTTCATGCCAGACCTTGTCAAGGGCCTGGCTCACGTCTAAAAATGCCGCTGAGCAGTATTTTTTCTCTTCGGCGGCTTCGTTGATGACATGAACTATTCTGTGGCATTGTTGAATTGTAGAATGTTCAGGGCGAAACCTAAACTGGTGGTCGGAAAGTATGTTAAAAAGAGGCCGGATGCGTTTCAGAAGAAGTCTCTCAAATAATTTTGATATGGAGGACAACAGACTGATCGGTCTGTAAGAAGAAACATCAGTTAGTGGCTTTCCAGGCTTAGGGATGAGAAGGATTTCAGATGTTTTAAGGCACTTGGGCCAGTAACGGGTTCGTAGAATGGCGTTAAAGAGGTATGTTAACATTACGATCCCTTTCTTTGGTAGTTCCTTCAGCATCTTGGAAGTTATCTGGTCAATTCCCGGTGCTTTTCGATTATTTAGTAGAGAGATTTTGAATTTGAGCTCACGAGGACTAGCCAGGTATAGATTTGTTATTCTCACCATGTCATCATTATCGTCATCACGTGTAGGTGGCGTTATGAAGTGCGACCAAAGGTGAATACCTTGGTTAAAGTCGCAAAGAGGTTTGCCTTTTCGCGACTGCTTCTACTTTGATGAATGCACGTCTAGACGCAATGGAGTAGATGTCACTACAGGTTTTCGAAGTGATTTGATTGGACGCCAAATGGAGTTGTCGTAGCGGTTAAGAGAGGTAATGTATTGCGAAAAGTTGTTGTCTCTCATTTCTTTCAGCTTTGTTTTTAGTAGATTGCATAGTTGATTAAAGGCTGTTTTATCACTAGGAGTGTGCGATCGATGCCACTTCACTCGCGCTTTTCGTTTCTTCGCTATTAGCAACTTTATTTCTACTGGGATGTTGTACTGTTGTTCATGGGCTGGTAGGTGTGGTGTAGCTTGTTTGGCAGCATCCTGCATGCTAGTAATTAGTGAGGTTGTTGCTGCTTCTATTTCTTCAGTTGTTTTGAGGCTAATATTAAGATGTACATGACTATTAATTTCATTTCTGAAGATATCCCAGTTCGTTTTTGAGTTATGGAGTTTAGTGGGCTTCTTAAAATTAATCGCAGAGGTGCTGATGGTGACAATAATTGGTGAATGATCAGAAGACAGGTCGTAGCTGGGCGCTATATCCGTATAATTTGATGCTATGCTATGAACCACAAAGAAATCCAAAAGATCAGGGAATTTATTTAGATCACTCGGCCAGTACGTCGGTGTGCCAGTAGATAAGAATGAATAATTCTTTTCGTGTAGGAGGTTTGCTAGCTCTCTACCTTTTGTTGTGGTGATACGGGAGCCCCACAGAGTGTGTCTGCTGTTAAAATCTCCCCCTACCAGAAATTTCGGTCCAAGTGTTTGGAATAAATCTTGAAAATCGTCTTTTTTTAGGTTGTAGCGTGGTGGGCAGTGCACTGCTGAGATTGTTAGTTCATAAGTCATGATTTTAACTTTGATCGAGGTAGCTTGAAGATGATTTTTTTCATACTTTGGTAGTGCGAAGTGATTGATTGTTGATTTTATTAAGATGGCAGTTCCAGCATGAGCAGTATCATCTGGGTGGTTAGTATGGTACAGGGTGTAGTAGGGTATCTTAAAGTATGATCTGCTTGTAAAATGAGATTCACTAATTAAGAAGATGTCAATTTGATTTTGATGGACAAATACTTGTATTTCATCTTTGTGTTGAAGCATTCCGTTGGCATTCCAATGTGCTATTCGGAGGAACTTAGCCATTACTTTAATTTAGATATTAGAAGACCATGCTATTTTGTTGTATGATCTGTTGGAACATGCCTTTGAATTCTTCAAGGAATTTATTCAGCGCTGTGCTTATGTGTTCTCCATTTTGTGTGGATTGGTTTCAGAGTTTTTAATGCATTTGCATAACTGTATGAAGGAAGCGTAGTTGTTTGATTTGGTTGGCTAAATTGTTGTGTATGTTGTATTAGTTGTGGTTGTCGCAGAGGAGTATTCGTTCTGTTGCTTTTGTAATATTTGTGATAATACTCACAGCCTCTATAATTGGCAGGGTGAGGCCCGCCACATAAAGCACATGTTGCTGGCGTTTCCCTGCTTTTTTTGCAGACTTTAGTGTCATGGGAACCGCCACATTTCACACACAAAAAGGGACGGTTGCAGTATGATTTGGTGTGACCGTACATTTGACAACGCATACACTGCGATATTTTATTGTCTTTTCTGGGTGGTTCGATCACCACTATTCTGTTTTGCAGTCCTTTAATTTGATATACTTCTTTGTGGTTCGTGGCTGGCTCAAGATCCGCAAAGAACATGTTTAGTGGCTCTTTGGATTTCCCATGCTTTATGTTGACTACATTTCTGACTTGATGTCCCTTAGATTGTAGTTCATCTTTGATGTCTTGCTTATCAGTACTATGGTGTAAGTTCTTGATGACTATTCTATAGGCCCTTTCCTCTTTGGGCTGGTAGGTGTGGTGGACAATATTCTTCTCTTTCATAAACTTGGCAAGTGTTCTATACGCCTCGGGAGTAGTGGTGTTTATTCTGATACTATTATCTGCTAAAGATTTGGTAGAGTAATGTTCTGCTTGTAGTACTTCACTTATTTTGAGGATCATGTTAGGATAATCTGCCACCCGTGCACAAATATTGGTGGGGTTTTATAGTTTTTGCTTCGCCTGGGCCTTTGTTGACTGGGGTTTCTGGTTCATGACTTGACAACACACTATACTGATTGCTTGTCGTTACAGTCTTCTCAAAGGTTGGTTTTTTCCGTTTTACACTTCTTGTTACTACCTGCCAGGGATTTTCGTTATTAGTGTCATCAGGCTCGTCATCAATACTAGATAACATCCTTACAATTTTTTGGCGATTCTGGTGTTGTTGGATCTGCTTGTATTGTTCTTGGTTTGGTGGTAAAAAGTCTTGTTGGTTGTGAAAAGTAGGCGTCTGCATAATTTGATTGGTGGCATTTGCGTTTGAAACATTTGCGTATTTAGTGATGGGTATTATTGTAAATAATTCGGTTGCGATTGTGGCATATTCACTTGAGAAGGTTGGCTGTTCATTATTGGGACACCCTGTATAATATTAGTTTGTTGCCGTATGGGTTGGCCATTTTTATCATAACCGATTAGATTCCCCTAAGGGAACATATTTATTTTATTTTCACTATTATCAGTCCGCGCTTAATTTATAGAGTAAGAATAAAACAAAATAAAAAGTTATTCAATCAATTGTAGCACTAGATATAAATTTTAATGTTTGAAAATTGTTTGTATCAGTTTGTAATTGTCGACACTTATCACAATAAACTTGGCCTGCTGGCTTTGTTTATGCATACCACGTTACACTAGATATCTTATCAGAGCACGCATAGCACATCCTTACTCTTCAAGAGTCAAATGGGTACTTTGATTTGCATATAGCCGCAAAAATATTTAAGCAAGAATTGTAACAAATTATTAAACTTAAGTCAACAAAATGATAAAAATTATAAATAGCTTTTATTAACCAAAGACATCCATAAACTTACGTAGGCCCAAACATTTTTAACTAAGAAAACTTCGAAATTTTTATACGTTTCAATATTATTAAATTATACTTAAATGTCATATCTGGTAGAATTACCACTGAAATACTGTTAAAAATATCTCCCGTATTCTTAAAATCTAGAAGTATTTCTGTTCAGCCACTCCATCCACTCTACCCGAAAAAGCCTTATTTTGAATGCTATGCATTCATTACGATTGTATATTATAATTAAAATTAAAGATAGACAAAGCATGATAATTTAAAATTTTTGTGAAAATATGCAATAAATAAATATAATACTTTACGTTGCAGTTCTACCACAAACCAGTAATTACTTGTGATCCTGCAACAATTTTCTGATAGTAAAATGGAATTACCTGTAGTGCCACTGCATATACTCCCAATTAGTGCGTTTCATTGATTCATAGAACTAACAGCCATTAGTTGCATCGATATTAAACGCATTACAACCTAATTGATTGGTTTGATGCGTTCGACAGCCCTAATCCGATTATCTTATAGAATCATAGTCATTTATGAATGCGCTACAATGAATACGTCCAGGCCTTTTAATGTTAATAATTTTCTAAATTAGTTATTGACAGATGCAACAAAACCTATTACGTGACACATAAATAGTTACTACACCCATCCTAATTAAAATAAAGTAGCAAACTTTACGTTTGATTGTGATGAGGCAAAATTTAGCGGTTACCTTGTTATTAGATCAATAATTTATTTTAAAGTTGCAGATCAATGGTTCAAAATTATGACAGAAAACATATTTCCATGTCGTTTTACTATTTTTTCTGATTGGCCCGTCGTTAACTCTGCAGTTAAATATGGTAGCAATAATCAGACTGGATTTTAAGTTTTTTTAAAAAAAGTTCCTTTTTTTAAATTTAATTTTCAGATATATTTGTGCTGTCTATATTGCTGTTTGAGTAAAAAGTTTAAAACTGATTAATGAAACAAGATTACAAATTTTAATTATTATGATTGCTAGTTATAATAAATTTATGATATTTACTTTGACTATGGATTTTTAAGATTGATTTAATAGTTTTTCTATACTAATATTAACAGCTACAACTAACTTTACTGGGTAAGAGATCCGATAGTACTTATGATAATAAGAGCTGAGACTTTATCAAGACAAGAATTAAATGAGGTTTTTCTAAGGATTTTGAATAATTTTTATGTAGTCTACTAAATAAATAATAAATAATTGATACTGATGTTTTGGATTTTTACTCAGCTATAAATCTTGGAAAAGTTAGTAATAACGTTTTTTTTTAAATATTATTGGATTGATCTTATCATTACTAATTAATAAAAATACAAATCAAATTGAAAAAGTGCCAGTCTTTTAAAATAATTTATACAAGCCAGTGAGTCCATAGAAAAACAAATCTAAAATAATTTTGATTGTATTCTATTCCCAAAAAGCTATTGAATTTTTCAGTTCTATCAATGTCAAAGAAGTTCACATTTCTGTTAAAAATTTTGTTCTCAAATTCGAAAAACTGTTTATGCTTAAAAATAATGTAACAGTTAAAGACCATAAACTCTTTTGTGCTAAAGAAAATCACACTTGAAAGTAATCGAGTTAGTCCATGATTTCTTCAATAAGATAACTTTTCATGAATTTATGTGTAAAATGTATAAAAAAATTTATTTTAAACAGCTATTACAGTAGTACTATTGCAGCACAGTTATTCCCAAGTAGCTGCAAAGATATTTAATCAACAACAGCATGTTGGCATATTATGGTCAACCAAAGCTACAGCAGCGCTTATACGCTGGTGAAAATCATTCAGAAATTTGCACAAGAAAAATTTGCAAAGGATCAAGTCAGGTAACTAGGGTAGTTGCCGTATCAACATGTTCTCTTGTTACTCTCTGCATTTTATCCAATTTTCTGACAAATTTTGATTCTGATAGTGTCTTATTAAAAGACATGGCAATTACTGTTTTCATTGAGGTGTGCTATCTATTATTCCTCATATATATTTAGTTAGATGATTTCAGTGCAAAATGATTTCTTCGAGGCATGTGTCGATTTTTGAACAAATAGTAAGTTGTTTTATCGCTACAGATATCTTAGTCATTTTTGTTAATATACTGATACAGCTAAAGATCGAGAAGCTTACATTTCAATTTCTTACAGGGAATCCGCCACACTGTTGATTGCGATTGTTGGACTTAAAGGTAAGCTTCTCCAATACGATTTACAGTTTCTATGCTTAGACGCAAACGTGCAAATCGGCTTTCATGCCGGAATTTTACATGTCTCTGCTTGAGATTGTAAAAAGCAGGTCTTGTCTTCTGGAATTAGTTTACTAGACGCTATATTTGCTATTAGCCGCAAATCAACAATAGTTCAACGCTTTCTTTTAAAAATGCCAAAAGAATACCTCTTTCTGCGGCATAAGGATGATCATGACTCGTTGCGCACTTTATTATAAAATTATACAAACTCTGAATTTGGAGAAAAACATACCTTACAAAATATTTCAATGTAGATATCAGCTGTGTTAAAAAATTTGATATCCACTATAAAATTGCCGCGATTGTTACTGATAATGCGGCAAACACAGAGGCTGCTTCGACTCATTTCAAATTTAGGCACATTTCGTGTTTTGCCCATAGCTTGAATCCGGTGGTCCAAATGAATCTATTGCCGCAACGGTAGAAAAAATTGAAACCGTTGCGCAATATTAAAAAAAAATTCATGCACTTTCAAAATTGCAAGAGATACAAGACAGCTTAAAACAAAGCCGTCTGAAGCTAAAACCAGACGTGTTAACCAGGTGGAATTCCACCGCTGATATGTTAGAACGATTTTTAAAAAAGAAAGAACCTATCATTTCCACGCCGGCACTTTTAGGGATCAAAATTAAATTAGATGATGCTGACTGGCGTATAATCCAGACTTCTGTTGACACTTTGAAAGTTTTTGATGAGGTTACTAAGGTAGTTTCGGAGGGAAAAACGTGACAACAGTTTTAGCTAGGTTAATGGCACGAGAGATTAAGGTCTTTAAACATGGTAGAAATTTCGGGGATAGGATATTATCATTAACATCTAAACTCCTTAGCGGTTTAACAGATATGTTTGGGGGGAGCAACTCCCAAGAGCTGGTTGTTCAAGCAATCCTGCTAGACCCCAGGTTTAAAAAACTGGGTTTTGCTGATTATAGTAAATATAAATTTGCTTATCAGGGACTTATCAGGACTTGGAAAAATAAAAGACCATTTAGCAACACTTGCAGGTAATGTGTCCTCTAGTTCCATCGCTCGCCAAAAGCCATCTATTTGGGATAAATTTGACGACGGCGTCAGCAAATTGCAAGGTAGCGACGATCCGTCTGCAACTGCTGTCGTAGAATTGGATAAATATTTAGCAGAAGGGTACCTCGTAAGGCCCAGCGTACCTCTTAGCTTGGTGGAAATCAAGAAAGCATGTTGACCTAATTTTATGCGGATTGGTGTTGAAACGGCTTTGCATTCCTGCAAACTTCGGTGCCGTGCGAAATAATTTTTTCTAAAGCAGGTCAAGTTTGTTGTGAGAAAAGAAACCGGTTCACATCGAGCAGTTTCGAAAATTCTAATTATTTAATGTAAATAATTTAATTGTACGTACAAACAATTTCTGTGATATTTAAATTAATAATTTGATACATCATTTTTAAAGACAATGTAACTTTATGTAGAGGTAGTATTTTATTTCAAATACCCATTACCGACAAAAACCCATCCAATACTAAAGCATAATGCCAAAGAAATATTTGTATTTAGGACTTTTCATTATTTTTATCTGGGGCAAAGTCAGAAACATTTCGCATCCCCGCATACATTCACGCATATTCAACACCCCGCAAATATTCACGCATCGCAGCGCGGCCAATTTGGTCGTGTCTCAACATCCCGCAGATACCAGATCGGCAACGCAGAGGTGGCCACCTTGGAATCGCCGACGAAGCCGAAGCCGAAGCCGAAGCCGATTCAGGTGAGCGATTTGGCAATTCATTGGTTGATATCGGTAGCCGCCCCCATCCGCTAACACGACGGCCGTTTAAGGGACGATTTTGGCCTTATCGGCTGACCTTCCACTACGGGCCGTACTACGTTTCCACATCGCACCACGAGAGCGGCTATTTACACGCCTGCCTCTCCATTTTTTGGTCCTTACGAGCCGCATCGGTATCGTATCCCACACCGCATCCACGAGAGCGGCTATTTACACGCCTGCCTCTCCATTTTTGGTCCTTACGAGCCGGATCGGTATCAGATACAATTTATTACGCTTTATTCAAGTAAAGTTCCCTTATTATGGATAAGCTTGAATTAAAATTAGTTCAGTTAACTGCCAAAAAAGAGGCGATTTGCGAACGATTTAATCGTTTATATAACATATCAAAAAATATTTCAAATTATGAATTACGCTCAAACGAATTATTTTTATCTCAAACAGAAGCTATTAGTGAATTATACAGCAGTTTGAAATTGATCAGACTCCTCCAGACTACTCATGTTTAAATTCTATTGAAGATTTATATTCGAGTATTAAATATAAATGCAACCTTATATTGTCAAACAGCAAAACATTTACATTAGATCAAAAAAGAGGTATCGTAAAATTACCGCCAATTGAACTGCCTTCTTTCGATGGCAAGACTGAGAGCTGGCCAATATTTTACGAAATATTTCGTAGCAATGTGCATTTAAATACAAATTTCACTGACGCGCAGCGTGTGCAGTATTTGATTAGTAAATTAACTCATGACGCTTTAAAATTAACCGCAGGTATTATTCCTACAGGGGATACTTATAATATTATATGGGACAGTCTTGTTAAAAAGTATCAAGATAAACGTAGTTTAGGCAGTCATTATCTAAATAATAAATCTGTTAGTTTGAATACATATATAGAAAAATATTCCGCGTCCATCGCTGCATTAAAACAGTTAGACATTCCCGACCTATTAGATTTTGTCTTGTTACATTATGGTTTAAGAAAACTTGATCCCCAAACGCTTCAACAATTCGAAAATAGGGTGAGCGGAATAGAATTACCCTCCTGTAAACAATTTATTTCATTTACGCAAGATTATATCAAAGTACTCGAGCGCTCGCATGCTAATAATTCGCAGACCAAGCCGCGCGCAAATTTCAGTTTACCTTATCACAGCCTTGGCTGTGGCGCACAAGGTGCCTGCAAGTCGTTTGTATCAGTGAACAGATTTTAATACGCGTTGCCGCTATGCGACAGAGAACACCAGCTATTTCGCTGCATTGAATTTAAAAATATAAATCACCGCAAGCGCGTTTCGAGTTAATTAAAGCGAAACGCGGCTGTAAAAACTGTTTAAGTCTATCTCACTCGTTAACTAAATGTAAATCACGGAACGTTTGTAAAATTTGTAAAAAACCGCATCATTCTTTACTGCATTTTTCGAACTTAAAGGATGATCGCCCTAATAAGCCGTCTTTAGCGGCTGGATCGCAAGCAGGTGACCGTGCGCCCATATCAACGCAATCAGTATCACAATCTCTTTACACGTCCGTATCGCTTAGTGCGGCTTCGAGTTCGGCTATATTATTATCGACCGCACAGATCTATGCACATGGTAAAAACGGAAATTCGCTCGTCGTCAGGTGTTTAATAGACAACGGGTCGCAAAATAATTTAATTACTATGGATTGTTGTAAACGCTTGAACATTCCCATAATTAAATTACGCAATTCATCTTTACAAGGTGTTGGTATGACCTCGCGACCTGTACACGGTTTTATTGATTTCGCAATAGAATCACGAATTAATCCTAACAACAAATATTACATTCGTGCTTTAGTAGTTGACTGTATTACAGACAAACTTCCCGCAAATTTCATTACATTAAATGAAGATATGTCATATTTAAATAATTTACCGCTTGCCGATTTATCCTGGAATGTACCGGGAGAAATTGACGTTGTTCTTGGTGTTCAACTGTTTCCTTATATTTATTTGGGAGATAGGGTCGATTATGGTAACCGCGCACCACCCGCTATATTAACCACCTTTGATTACGTGCTTATGGGAGATATTGCATGTCATTATGATGCAACTTGCCTACATAGTACTATATCTTCGTTTACCGCGCTTGCTAACGTTGACATTGAGTCAAGTTTACGGAAGTTCTTTGAGTTAGAGGAAATTCCATCTCAACGTTTTATTAGTCCAGATGAATTAGATTGCGAAAATAACTTTAACTCTTCGATTTTATTTAAAGACGGCAGTTATCTTGTTGATTTACCCTTTTCTCGAAACCCCTCGGAGCTGGGTAACTCACGCGGTTTGGCTCACCGTCGTCTACTTGCGCTCGAGCGTAAATTCGATTGCGTGCCAACCCTACGAGAAAATTATAATAAAACTATCGCCGATTATATAACGCAGGGGTATTTGTCCCAGGTGCCTGACTCTGAATTGATAGAGGAGGGTTACTACATACCGCATCACGCCGTTGTCAGACCAGATAAGGACAGCATCCGTATCGTTTTAGACGCTAGTGCTAAAACGCACTCAGGGCTGTCACTTAATGACATTTTGCATGTCGGACCTAATTCGCAGGCCGACTTGTTCTCGTTGTTACTCGACTTTCGTACATTCCCAATAGCAATGACCGCTGATATAAAACAAATGTTTTTGCGCATCGGAGTACACGAACACCATCGTAAATACTTACGAATTTTATTTCGTTTCAGTAGGAACGAACCTATTCACACTTACAATTTTGACCGCGTACCCTTCGGGCTAAAGCCTAGCCCTTACCTAGCTATGCGTACGTTACGCAACTTAGCGTGCGAGCATAGTGACCGCTTCCCTGAGGCTTCTAAACTGGTAGAAACTCAGTTTTACATGGATGATTATGTCGATTCGGTTCCCGATGAACAGACTGCTATGCGACTGTCTCGCGAATTAATCGATTTATTTAAATTAGGCTCTTTCGACCTTGTCAAATGGGCCACTAATTCACCCGCTTTATTGGAGGTTCTTCCCGAGTCTCACCGCTTACCAGTAAATTTTTCTGGCATGGGTAACGATATTTACAATTTTAAAATCCTTAGTTTAACCTGGGATCCTGCTGACGATTACTTTTCTTTGACAACAATCGCTGTAGAAGATAAATGCACAAAGCGCACGATTCTATCGCTAGTTGCCCGCTTATTCGACGTACTTTGCGTTGTAGCTCCAGTTGTGCTGTACGCCAAAATTCTTATTAAGGAACTATGGCTAGCTAAAATAGACTGGGATGAGGTTCCTCCGGAATCCATCATCAGTCGCTTTTCAGCTTTTGCACGCGATTTTTCCGCACTCTCTTCTCTAAAAATTCCGCGCCATATTGGCATTGCGGGAAAAGCCGTAGTGAACATCGTAGCCTTTTGTGACGCGAGCTTCAGTGGTTACGGTTGTTGTGTTTATTTGCACATCACTGATCCTGAAGGTAATATCACCGTCCGGCTTTTATGTGCAAAGTCAAAGGTTTCTCCAGTTAAAATAACAACGCTAGCTCGATTAGAACTTGTCGCCGCTTTGCTGCTGTCCAAGCTTGTTCGCGTGGTCCGCGATAAACTTTCCGCTCGTCTATCTATTACAGGTGTTTACGTCTTCTCGGATTCTGCAATAGCTCTTTCGTGGATCCATTCATCGCCACATAGGTGGTCTATGTTTGTCAGCAATCGTATTGCTAAAATACACGTTAATTTACTTGTCGCTTATATACCTATTCGCCGTAGGGGTCAACGCACCTGAAATATAACAGTTAATTTCAGGAATTTAATGACAATATTGTTTCAAACCGCTTAATAGCTCCTTGATAAAGTAGTAATTTTTTTGAAAGCTCAGGACCTTTCAAGGCGGGGAGTATGGTGTGGCGGCCTTTTCGCCCTTGAACCGCTTTATATGGCGGCGGCATGCGAGCCTTTGATATCAGCTACGTTTTGCCGTCGCACACAACGGCATGGGCTTTTGCTCAGCCGAGGCTTTCATGCCCCGCAGCGCGGCCACTACGGTCGTGTCTCAGTCCGCATAAATTCGCATTTCAAGCCCCGCAGCGCGGCCACTACGGTCGTGTCTTAACCCGCATACATTCAGATTCACGCCCGCAGCGCGGCCAGTTCGGTCGTGTCTTAGTCCGCATAAATTCAGATTCATGCACCGCAGCGCGGCTAGTACGGTCGTGTCTTAACCCGCATACATCAGAAACATTTCGCATCCCCGCATACATCCACGCATATTCAACACCCCGCAAATATTCACGCATCGCAGCGCGGCCAATTTGGTCGTGTCTCAACATCCCGCAGATACCAGATCGGCAACGCAGAGGTGGCCACCTTGGAATCGCCGACGAAGCCGAAGCCGAAGCCGATTCAGGTGAGCGATTTGGCAATTCATTGGTTGATATCGGTAGCCGCCCCCATCCGCTAACGCGACGGCCGTTTAAGGGACGATTTTGGCCTTATCGGCTGACCTTCCACTACGGGCCGTACTACGTTTCCACACCGCACCACGAGAGCGGTTATTTACACGCCTGCCTCTCCAGCTTTCTTTTAAAAATGCGAAAAGAATACCTCTTTCTGTGGCATAAGGATGATCATGACTCGTTGCGCACTTTATTATAAAATTATACAAACTCTGAATTTGGAGAAAAACATTAAAAAACTTTACAAAATATTTCAATGTAGATATCAGCTGTGTTAAAAAATTTGATATCCACTATAAAATTGCCGCGATTGTTACTGATAATGCGGCAAACACAGAGGCTGCTTCAACTCATTTCAAATTTAGGCACATTTCGTGTTTTGCCAATAGCTTGAATCCGTTGGTCCAAAACGCGATTCCTGAATCTACTGCCGCAACGGTAGAAAAAATTGAAACCGTTGTGCAATATTAAAAAAAATTTCCTGCACTTTCAAAATTGCAAGAGATACAAGACAGCTTAAAACAAAGCCGTCTGAAGCTAAAACCAGACGTGTTAACCAGGTGGAATTCCACCGTTGATGTGTTAGAACGATTTTTAAAAAAGAAAGAACCTATCATTTCCACGCTGGCACTTTTAGGGTTCAAAATTGAAATAGATGATGCTGACTGGCATATAATCCAGCTTTGTGTTGACACTTTGATAGTTTTTGATGAGGTTACTAAGGTAGTTTCGGAGGAAATAACGTGACAACAGTTTTAGCTAGCTTAATGCCACGACGGATTAAGGTCTTTAAACATGGTGGAAATTTCGGGGATAGGATATTATCATTAACATCTAAACTCTTTAGCGGTTTAACAGATATTAAAATAAAAGATTTAGATTTTTTTATTATCTACAATTTTTGTATAAAACACTTTTCTCTAAGAGGTCAGGTTTTGCCACAAATCACGAACAACCATTTTCATCCCTTAAATACCACCCCATTTCACTACTTCCCTTCATCTCAAGTTCGAAAGTTTTTTTTTCATTGTTTATGACCTCAACTATATATTCCAGGCGGCCGTTGCCTGCTACTAGTTTTTTCAGCATTAAAAATCCGTAACTGCCCCAGCCTATTTTCTTTTGTCGCTTCTGTATTCTCCCTCCATTATTAGTTGCATTTTTGACTTTAGTTTATGCCACTCTATTATATTTTTTTATTTACCTTACCGTTTTATTAAGTCTTCTAAGAGCTTCTAGATTTTCTTATTTGTTTTGCCAAGTTTTCTTTTTTCTTTTGTTAACCTTTTTGTATCATTGGGAATATTAATATCTTTGCTTGTCCTGTCCCTTGATATCTTAATTATGGGATTTTTGATTGTTATTATTTTCTTGGTCCGTTCTTCTGTATTACTTTCGTATTTTATCGTGTCAATATCTGTATTATTATATACATCATGTGATGTCTGGTAGTTCTAAATTACCCCCCAGGTCATATTGATTAGAAAACCTACTTTTTCTTGCTTTTCATCCTTCTGTTTCTTTGTAAAATAATGTGTCCTTAATTGAATTTTAAATAGTTTTTCTCCTTCACCACTTACTCTAATAATATCCTATTTAATATCTTTAGCTATTCTAATTCTGATAAAATATTATCTCCTATCGGTATTTTTATATTTTATGTGCCTTTAATAACTTTGTTTATTCTTGCTTCGGAAGCATGGTCGAACCCAGATATTCTTAAGACTCTGTACCTGCTTATTATTCCATTTGCTGCTTTGGATGGGGGCTTAAAAATTACTGGAAATGGAGCACTGTAACTACGTGTTGCTAGTTTTGGTCGGCCCCGAAGTATCTGATTTTCTCGTTACCTATTATATCTGGCGAGATTTTTCTTTTCTGTCACCTGAAGAGGCGCCCTATAGAAAACTAGCAATCCCACACAGAAGTTTAAAAATGGTGGCTCTTAACTACAGGAATAAATAGATTGTCCAAAAGTTACAGGTGATTTTACAAACTTGGCTTTTTGATGTCTGTTTTAATTTCTTTAAGTTTCCTATTTCCTAAATATTTTTGTTTCTAGTAAATTCTGCTGTTTTAATTTTCTCTTTTTTTGACAGAAAAAACAGAAAAGTATAATATAGTCTTCAGTCCCGATTCTCAAGTGGCGCGGGACGTCCCCAAGGCTGCAGCAGACAAAAAGCCCCATTGAAACCGTAAGCTCCCAAAGTCTTTTTAATTTAGCAGCCCCTCTGGAACCGCTAAGCCGCGCATCGCTCAGCCTCTGCGCCAGATTCGCCGGAAGCTGCCGATGACAACTTGAGCAACATTAACGACTGGATTCGAACGAACAATCGGAAGCGCCGGACAAAGTACCCGCTTAAAATCGCGTCTGTGGCGCTTTGGGAATACACATCGGAGGCTGCGGGGCGATTTTTACGGCGGCGACTCCGATCCGGTTTTAATTCGCCTAGTTAGATGTGCCCGTCAAGCCGGGCGCTCGCCGCAGCTCTCATCGGGCTTTGTATGGGCGATGAGGAGGATCGGCGCGAGATGGCAGTTTTCGGAACAATAAAAGTGCTGGAGATTATTGTTCGTCGTCACGTATGCAGCGCTTCCTGTTTACGTTCGTAAATTTCTAGTGCCTCGAGCTCGTACGGCTTTACAATAAGAATTTTATGGGCGCTCGTGCCTGCGGAATTCCGAACGAAAGCACGTCGGCGGAATTTCTGTTCAATAGGTCATGCATCCGAAGTTTTTTTGTGGTTTCTTAGCACACTGCATACTTATTCAAAGTAATAAAGAGCACCAACCTGTAAGTTTTGAAAATACTGACCGGTGTGACAAAAAGTAATATGAAATTTTGTTTTATTTTATTCTGAAAAATTAGGCTCGAAGGACCAATATAGTCACACTATAATCAAAAAAATCTTTATGGAAAAAACAAGTTTACTTGCAAATTATTATTAACAAAACATAGTCATGGTAATAGTTGGATTAATGTATTTAATCCCTGATGAGTAGGAAGGCACTTAAATTATTATAGTAGCATCTACTTTTCTAGATGCATGTTTGTGATTTTGATTTTTGCATCTAATTTGTCGACTACAAGATTTTCGAGGTAAATCTCAAACTTTTTTAAGTTGCATTGCAGAATGCACAAGCCCTTATTATGTAATACAAGTTAACTGCACATAATCAACAATCTATGATAATCGACAAAATAAATCGAGAACAAGACTACACAGCTGCTAAACTCAAATCCCTTCACACCGGAAAATAGGTAACAGAAATTATTGCATGGACTGACTACAAAAATACCTCAGTTTCTTTTTCGTTGAGACGCACTTACTAGCACTGCAGCCTCTGGGGTTTATTGTGTTGAGTTTACAGATATATTTGAACTTGCTCGCGCCAGGTTTGCGGACATAAGAGCAAGGCTTGTAATTACGACGCCACGGCAGCTCAAGACCTTACTTTATGACGTAGTCAGGAAATCTGACCACCAGGAGGAGGTGACTGGCGATAGAGCAACTCACAGCAAGCGATCTGATCGCAATAGAAGTGTTGAATTTGTATGTCTATTAAAAGAGAAGATCAATCAGAGTTGTGGGCAGAGCATGACTGACCTGGCAAAAGAAATGGACCTGAAGAGGTTGGTAATCAGTCTGACAATGCATCAGGATCTGCGTTATAAGTCTTTCGACTTGAGGAATAGCCAACTATTACGTGAAAAAAATAAAACATACAGGAAGATAAAGGCCCAAGTACTGATGAATGACATTAAGTACGATAGCACTGACTTCTAGATATTCTTTTCGGATAAAACGAGTTTCCTCTAGGACAGGAAGATGAATCACAGGATTGACCGTTTTTGAAGTGTCTACCGTCACGCAAACAGTTTTCCATCTTTGTGATAGTATTGGGACTTGTGAGTAGCAGAGAAAATGTCGTAGCGACTCACTTCTTTGAGGAAGGCCTAAAGGTGACCGTTGGTAGCTATATCAACGTGCTGAAGACACTTTTCAAGACCCTGATACAAGCATAGCTACTGGGTGGAAATACGTGGTCCGATAAGACTCCACTAAAGGCAATAATGTAAGGAAGACACAGACATGGCTATACAATAATTTCAATTATTACTAATTCCCAGATTTGTAGCCACCCTTCAGTTCCAACTAAAATCCCCTTGACTAATACGTATAGGACATATTGGAAGCGAAAGTCAATAAAAGGCATTATAACATCAAGTACAGCTTAACGGCATTCATCACGGAGGTAATGACACATGGAAAAGGAAAAATATGAGATGGTCTGCAGCATGTTTAGGTCCCGGCTCTAGAAGATCGTAGCCGCTTGATATATGATTCTCAGTACTATTTACTCTAGTTGTACTGAGTTTTGTGTAAATAAATTTAAATTTTCTTGTGTTTTAGTTATATTTAGTTATTTATTTAATTTTTGGATTTACCTGAACGATCCTGTACACCAACGAGACTTTAAAAATTAAATTTTCAAACATTAAATATAGCTGTATGTTTCTAACGTTGCTTTAGATAGCCCAACAAACGAAAAAAGAGATATGTGATTGTAGATACAAAACAAAATTTTATTTTTAAAGTACAATCATACGTAGCACACAGATAGGTGTACACTACGTGCAGAACATAAAATAAAATAAAAAAATAAAGGAGCAATACCGCATTATCTAAAACTCTTGGAAGTATAAGTACCAACTTCCAAATGCCTGTCCAGTAATCTTGACAAATCATTTTCAGATTGACCAGTCGGATAAATAATACAAACAAGTTAAATGATTTTTTTTAAACGTCTCATACATACAATCTATCTACATCGCCGTCAGATTGATAGCATACAAAACCAGCTTCACTCAATTTGGTTTTAGCAAATCAATAAAACGTTTTTTATTTGCACGATGGCCTAGAAGTTGATCTTGAGATACCCTCAGTTTAGTTTCAGCTGTGAATTGATATTCCACCGGGATATATTTGGCTGATCTTCGGTTCCTTTCCCATTCTTGGTACTTGGAGCATCATAGCCAGCAAATACTACGTAGACAGAAGAACCAAAATGCCCACGAAGGTAAGCAATATAATTTTGGACTATAGTGGAAAAAGGAGCGCCAACCTCCCATTTCACTTTATACAGCAACATACCACCATCAATTGTGAAACAATGTGAATTCAGTTGGAAGACTGCATCCCATGTTTCATCAAACAAATCATTTATAAATGGAACGAAATTTATTCCTGAAACATCAAAATATTTGTAACTATCGTGTAGTCGTTCCATGTAACCATTCCAGCCAACAGCTTCATTGTGGTGTAAATATTGAAGGAACATCCGACATATAATGCAGCTCGTTTCATAATCACATAGATTAATATTTTCTACTTCATCAGTATTTTATAAACTGATATCTGAATCAGTAGATACATCTGTTGAAGGTAAAGATTTCCTTTTTCTTGCAGAATCAATTGATTTGTAATGATTATAATTCGTTCGACTATTTCTATGAACATACCAACTAGTGGTTTCATCCGTAAAATCAATAAATTGACCAAATCCATCCTCTCGTAATTCAGATGTTCTTTTCAAAGAGGCCTTTCCTTTAGCAGCTACCGTTTGCAGGTGGTTGTTTTATGCAGAATCGATCATCTTATCACCAAAAAAGTACATATAATACATTTAGGAACATCGCCGTCTTGGTCACCCATCTTGGTTATTGTCGAACTAAAATAAATGCATTATAAATTATCTTTTCATAATTACATAATACTATTTACTTCCTTGATTATTATTGATATGACTAAGAGATTTATAAATTGGAAATTGATTAATTATTCATAAGTAAACTTTCTTTTGATTTTTTAAGAAAATTTCATTGAGAAAAATGTTGAACAGTTGTCTTATGAACATTATCCAATAAACCTGCAAAGCTTGCAACGCAGTCTTCTAAATTTGAGAACCCTCTAGTTGACCTTTGATCAATCAGTTTCAAAATCACTAGCAAACAAGCCTTTTTGGTCACCTACCGATTGGTGAAAACAGAATTTGGAAATTCCCAGCCGTTCTCGAGTTATTGCTCGAACGGACGGACGGACGGGCGGACGGGCGGACGGACGGACGGACAGACGGACAGACAGACGGACAACATAAAGTTAGTAAGTGAATCATGAAGAACTTACTTTTTTCTGTACGTAGTAGGCAACCAGCAAAATGTAGAGAACGTCCTCAATCACGTTGATCAAAACCACGTCTATAGTGGTTTCCTGAACTTGAATATACAAAAATTAATTGAAACGACGAATTATACAGTCTTATACATTCAAATTTGTGTTTATCGAGTTGAAAGTATCTGAAATCCAGTCTAATATCGATCATTTAGACAACTTTGTTTATTTTATATATTAATTAAGAAATTGTTTATTAACAAGTCATATAAACAATTTATAGTAATTAAACATTCAAATTCGTGTTTATCGAGTTGAAAATATCTGAAATCAAGTCTAATATCGAACATTTAACCAACTTTGATTTTTTTTTATTTGTTAATATACAAATTGTTTATTAACAAATTATATAAACACTTTATTGTAATTTCGTATTCAAATTCGTGTTTATCGTGTTAAAAATATCTGAAATCGAGTCTAATATCCAACATCCAAACAACGTTGATTTTTTTGGTTATTTGTTAATTAACAGAAGAAACGAAGAAACAAGGAAAAGGAAATATAAAGCTAACGAATGAGTATACGTTATATTACTCAGGAACAGATCCGGGACAAAGAAGTAAAGAAGGAGTAGGAATAATTATCGCCGATAGATTAAATAGAAGAGTAATAAAAGCAGAAACAATTAATTCAAGAATAATGGCAGTAGAAGTGGACCTGGGTCAAATTTTCTACATAATACAAATATATGCTCCGGTAGAGGGAGCAGAAGTAAATAAGAGGGAATAATTTTATGAACAACTACAGAGGACAATAGATAGTGCGAAAGAAAAGAGTAACAAAATACTGATAATAGGAGACTGGAATGCTAGGGTAGGCAGCAACATAAATACAGGATTAGGCAGCTTGGGACAATACGGAGAAACGACACAGAACAGAAACGGGAGAAAAATGATTGAATTCTGCATAGCAAATGACCTAATAGTCGGTAATACTTTTTGGTACCAACCACTAGAAGAAAAGTATACTTATGTAGCAGAAGAACGAGGAGCAAGAAGCCTCATAGATTACGTGGTATACACTAGGGAACTAGAACAAAAAATAGATGAAGTGAAAACAACAGTAGAAGCGGAACTCTCCACCCAACACAGATTGGTGAGAGCATTACTAAATGACATAAATATTACAGAAGAAGAGAAAAAATAATACGAGAGAATACCAGTATATAAACTAAAAGATACTGATAGGGCAGAAAAGTACAAGAAAAGCATAGATGCCGAACACAAAAAATTTGAACTAAAAAGAAAGGAAGGGACAGTGGAAGAAGTATGGAAAGTATTCAAAGAAACATTGATAAAGAACGCCAGACAGATCTGCGGAGTAAAGAAATTTAAACGGCACACCAAGAGGACCAGATGGTGGAACGAAGAGGTAAAGAGAGCAATTAGAGAGAAGAAAAAGCATGGAAAAATATATAGATACCAAAAGTCAAGAGGACAAAGAAGATTATATAAGAAAAAGAAACAAAGCCAAAATAGACATAAGAAAAGCAAAGACTCAATGCTGGGAAGAATTTGGACGGGAACTAGATGAACTATACACTAAAAACAACAAACATTTTTGGGGAATAGTAAAAAAGTTAAGAGGTAATAAAGGAAAAGAAGCAAGAGGAATAAGAAACAAAAACAACGAATTAAAAACGGAAACAACAGAAACACCACATGTATGGAAGGAATACTACGAGGAAAAATTTGAGGAAAACCAAAACCAACAGGAAGAACAAGATGAATACGAAGATACGGATGAAGAACAACAAGAAAACGCAATAGAAATCGAAATGAAGGATGTAGAAGAGGCAATTAATACACTTAAACTTGGCAAGGCAGGGGGAGCAGATGGTGTCGAGGCAGAGATGATAAAAGTCATGAGCCCTGAAGGAAAGATATGGATACATGAAATATTTAAGAAAGCATGGAAAGAAGAACGGATACCGGAGGATTGGGAAAACAACATAATTATACCAATCTGCAAAAAAGGAGAAATCGGAAAATGTGAAAATTATAGAGCCATCTGCCTTTTCTCTACAGTATTCAAAATGTATACGAAGATTCTGCAAAAGAAACTCATACACTACGTAGGACACAAGCTAGCCGATGAACAAGCAGCATATAGACAACATACACATAATAATAAATATAACGGAGAGAACAATAGAAAGAGGAGGAGAGCTGTTTGTGACACTCATAGGTATAAAAGCAGCGTTTGACAATATAAAGAGAAGTCACATATGGAGGTATTTGGCAGAATTACAAACACCAAGAAAACTCATCATAAATATCAGGAACATGTACCAGAATGTCAAAGGGAAAGTGCAGATGAACGGAGAATCTTCAGACACGTTCCTCACGACAAAAGGAATAAAACAAGGAGATAGCCTTAGTCCACTGCTATTTATAACACTGATGGACAAAATCTTATTAAACACAAGAACAAAAACACAGCATCTGCAAGCACAAATAGGACATTACCAACTAAGGCCAATCAAAGTAGACAATTTAATGTACGCAGATGACATAATACTCATAGCAGACACCCACAATAAAATGAAGGGACTGGTTAAAATATGAAGCGAAGAAATAGAGAACATGGGTATGGAAGTAAACACTAACAAAAAAAAATGATGATTATAAATAACAAAAAATCAGAGATGGTAAGAAGAATAGAAATAAACGGAAATATAATAGAAGTAGTCACAGCAGTAGAATATCTTGGCTCCGTAATAACAGATGACGGGAGAATAGAAGTCGATATGGCAAACAGAATGAAAAAGACGAGGAACATATACTACGCAATAAACAAACCAATATTACAAAAAAAAAGAAATATACAAGCAAGTGAAATTGAAAGTTTACAACACAATAGCAAGACCAACATTAACATATGGTAGTGAGACATGGACCATAAACAAAAAGCACGAAAGCAAGATCAATGCTTGCGAAATGCAGTTCCTAAGAAGAATCGAGGGGAAAACCAAATGGGATAGAGAGACGAACGAAAGAATCAGACACAATCTAAGACAAGAAGGAATAATGGACTTTATAGAAAGAAAGCAACTAAGATGGTATGGCCACATAATAAGAAAAGATGAACAATCGCTACTAAAAAAGATCACAGAGTCAACAGGAGAACGAAAGAGGAAAAGGGGTAGACCCAGAAAGAGGTGGACACAAAGGATCGAAGAAATCGGTATCAAGAGGGACAAAACATTGGCAGATATGAAAAGAATGGCAAAGAACCGGAAGGAGTGGAAGGACTGGACCTCATATCCGACACCCTGAAGGGGTATAAGGAAAAGAAGAAGAAGAAGAATTAACAGTTTGTTTATTAACAAGTGGTTTATTAACAAATTGTTATTAACATTGAGATGACTCTGTTTATTGGTCGGGCACATGAAAATATACATTTACTTGTTTACAACCAATGAAAAACCGTATTTTTCAATTTTTTTTATATAATGCTCTGATCGACGCGTTTATTTAACACTAATTATTGTTTATTAACAATATAAACAATTAGTCAGAAACAAAAACCTTTGCACTTTGATCTAGAGATCATAACGAAGAAAATGAGCTCTTATACCTCAAAATCGGCCTTTAAGAAAAAAATTTAAATAGTCGGGTCGATTTTGGGCTTTATTTACTGGATTATAGCGAGAAAAATCGCAAGCTGATCGAAGTATGAGATTAAGCTTTTGACCTGCATCAGGTACTTAGTAGTGCCTAGATTCAAAAAGTAGAAATCATAATGCCATAAGTACAAAGGACGTTGGGTTACGTACAGCTTTTGGATGCCAAATTATCGCCGGTTTTAATTTTTTTACATTTAGCCAATCATGGCTTCTCAGCATTTCTAAGACTGTGGCAATGTTTAAACAAAATTGCATTTACCAAGCCACTCAGTTGTCTTATTATTTAATGTCTCTTTGGTCCCACCTTTTACACTTAAATAAAATATGTTGTGCGTTATCATTGTCTTTGCAAAACTAGCAAAGATCACTGCGCTCTTACAATTTTAAAGAGGAAAACCGGCTTTCGCTGCCTGGGGGTTTCGATGAAGAATCACTTCTTGTCTCGTTCGCAGATTTACAGGAAGCGTGCTAGCAATTACCTATAGAGCCTCCGAACAAATTATTTTTATTCACCAGAGACTCTTGGTTGTGTTTTGTGACGCGGCTGCGTTTTTATTTTTGTAGCGCTCACCGACGAAGTTCATTTTGCATAACTGCGGGCGGCACGACTTTGAGGATTTAGTACATATTCGTTTTCTTCAGTTTCAGTATCACTTTACAAGCGAATTAAGAGTTATAGCCTAATTTATTCTTGTACTAAGGTTTAGATTGGGCTTTCCTGGTGGTTTCGTTATTTATAAGGTAAAAATCAATTTTTTCATGCCGTTTTCTGCGTTATCAACCGCAGACTAGGCTTTTTTTTATCTACGCAGGTACTTATTCCAGGTGTTTATTTGGAAAATTTATATGTTCCGCTTCAATTTGTACTATTATTATTCCGCGTTTTACTTTCATGCAGTAAAGAAGTATTCCGAGCTCGTAGCGATAAGTGAGTGCAACGCGCGGAAATCGTTGACCCTCGGGTCACCTATATCAGTATACCTCAACTGATATAAACTATTTTTGTTATATATTTTTGATACACCAGCAAACTAATCGCAAGTCATCAACATGAATTAAAATAGCAGCAATTATTGTTATCATCAGCCAACAACCGATCAACAGGGATTCCAGCCTCCCATTAATTTCAATCAGACGACAAGCCAGGTAATACCACTATCTTCTGTTATAAATGCATGGTATGTACCTATTAACCAGCAATATATACCCCACACACAAATTCCAAACACATTTTCCCAAACACCGTTACAGATTCATAACCCTATCACATCAACGCAATCAAATAACATGCTTAATAACGATGCAATAAGTAACATTAATACCTCAGATTATGAAAACGATATGGAATTATCTAATACACCAAATAAAGATTGGCAATGTGTCAGAAATAATAAACGTAAACTAATATCTAAACAACCAGCATCAGCGAACAGATAATAACAGATACTCGGTCCTCACAAATCTTACTGATGCGGCTGAAATAGAAAATACATCAAACACACAGCAAAATAAAACACTCAAACCACCACCAATATTTGCACAAGGGGTTACGGACTTTAATAAAATGGTCGCAGCACTAACAGATGCTGCAGAATCAGAACAATACAAAACTAAAGCATTGGCTGATAACGTAATTAAGATCGCAAACTAATAACACTCATGAAAGAATCTAACGTCATATATCACACCTATCAGATAAAAGAAAATAAAGCATACCGTGTCGTCATCCGTAACTTACACCACTCTGTTCCCACAAAAGAAGTAGCCCATTTAATGGAGGAGAACGGTCACAAAGTGAGATCCGTAACCAACATTAAACACCGAATAACAAAAATGCCCTTGCCAATGTTCTTTGCAGACTTGGAATCTGCGCCAAGTAATAAAGAAATTTATAACCTCAGGTTTTTACGAAACCAAATTATAAAGGTCGAACCACCACACAGAAATACAACAATCGTACAGTGTATGAAGTGCCAACACTCAGGCCTACTGTAACCGCCCATTTGCATGTGTAAAATGCGGCGGCTCACTTGATACCCAATCTTGTAAGAAGACAAAAGACTTACCCGCCAAATGTGCTCTCTGTGGCGGAGAGCACCCGGCTAATTATCGAGGCAGTACCGTACATAAGATCCAACACATCCTTACAAACTCAATCCACAACATCAAACATGTTCCAACAACGACTTCATCAAACTCACCCAATCTTCCCTAAACTTCACAACCCACGAACATATAGTCAGGCCGTGCAAGGAAATACAAACACTACACAGGCACAACACCAAGATGTAACCCTACAAAAATTTCTAGAAGAATTTGAAGCTATGTTTTCACAACTGATGCAACAAAACAACATGGTAATAAACATGTTGTCCACAGTCATAAGTAAACTTGTAAGATAATGGCTAATTAACTCCATATATCATTATGAAATGCTAATGGCATCCTGTCAAAAATCTATGAAATTGAACCATTTTTAAAGCCAAATAATATAGATATCCTACTTATATCTGAGACATACTTTACAGACAGATCTTTTCTTAGAATACCACACTACACATGCTATAACACACTATAACACGATACAACGCACGGGGGCTCAATCGCTCACAATAAACTGGAAAATTACGAAGAACCGTTTCTCCAATCAACTACTACTCAAGTCTACAAATTATCACATCCACTAGTAATCTCTGTTGCGTATTACCCACCCAGGCATAGACTTTCCAAAGACGTCCTCAAGCCATTCTTTCAATCTCTTGACAACAACTTTATATGTGGAGATGACTATAACTGCAAACATACCTACTGGGGCTCTCGTCTAATAACTACCAGAGGCAGAGCTTTATATGAACTCATCCGCGAAGAAAATTATGGCTACCTACCCACCGGAGAGCCCACGTACTGGTCCACGGATCTAAATAAAGTACCTGATTTACTGGACTTTTTTATCACTCAAGATATATCCTCTACCTATACAGATATAGTCAGCAGCACTGACCTATCATCCGATCATACACTAGTCATTGTTACAATTAGCACTACAATTATTAAAAGACAACCTAGACCATCCCTATACAACTAAAAAACCGACTGGGACGAATTCAGAAGGCTTTTTCAAGAAAATCTCCAAACCAACATCAGCGTGCGCACCCTTAATGATATAGAGGAAGCCACAGAACACTTCAGCACTACTGTTCAATCTGCAGCCTGGAGGGCTGCGCCCAAACTTCTAAATACGGTACGACAGGATGGAAATATCCCCAATGAAATCCTTGAACTCATCAAGCAAAATAGGAGGGCAAGATCTAAATGGCACAGGACTCGAAATGCAGCTGAAAAAAAACGATATTTAATATACTAACCAATGCCCTCAAGAATAAACTCAAACTGCACAAGCAAGAAACTTTTCAACACTATCTAACTTCCTTGTCCCGAGCCGACCACAGTATCTGGAAAGTTTCTAAAGCTAATAAAAGACCACAGGCTGTTAATCCACCTTTAAGAAAACCAAATAATGACTGGGCTAAAACAGATCAAGGAAAAGCAGATTTCTTCGCCCAGCACTTTGCCCAAGTTTTCACCCCCTACTCTACTGCACCCGATATTGAGATTCAAGACTTCCTTCAGACGCCACTTCAAATGTCTCTGCCCATCAAAAACTTCACCTATACTGAGGTGCTTGATGAAATTCGCCATCTAAACAATAACAAAGTTCCTGGGTATGACCTAATTACGGTTAAGGTGCTTACTGAACTGCCCAAAAACGGTATAACGTTTTTACGAAACCTGTTCAACTCCATATTGAGGTGCCAATATTGGCCATCATCGTTAACATTGGCGCAAATTATTCTAATACCAAAACTTGGTAAACCTGCTAAAGATGTTGCCTCTTACCGTCCAATAAGTCTGCTGCCACTACTCTCTAAGCTCTTAGAAAAACTTATAATCAAAAGACTGTATGATAGTGACATACTGGAAAACTGCATACGAGACCATCAGTTTGGATTTAGGCAATACCATTCCACGATTCAGCAGTGCCGTTGACTTGCAAATATCATCAATGCGGCCCTCGACGCCAAATTTTACTGCCCTGCAGTTTTTATAGACATGAAACAGGCATTTGACAAGGTGTGGCATGATGGCCTATTATATAAATATAAGAACTACTGCCAAATGAATACTACCTTTTGCTAAAATCGTACTTCAATGATCGCTACTTCCAAATCAAATATGGCCAACATTATTCTGACCTCCGACCAATCACCTCAGGTGTGCCTCAAGGCGGTGTCCCTGGACCGCTGCTATATTTACTATATACCTCAGATGTTCCCACAACAAATAATACACACTTAGGCACATATGCAGATGACACTGTCCTTCTTTCCAATCATACCAATCCTCAAATAGCATTCTCTAATCTACAAACCCATCTAAGTCATCTTCAGACCTGGCTTGCTAAATGGAGAATCAAGGTCAATGAAACGAAAAGCACTCACGTTACCTTCACTCCAAATCACTCCGACTGCCCCCCAGTTTTTCTGAACAACGTACCCATTCCTCAAGCAACAGAAGCCCGCTACTTAGGTCTTCATTTAGACGACAACTCACCTGGAAGTCTCATATATTGAAAAAGCGTAAAGAGATTGATCTGCGAATCAAGAAAATGTACTGGGCGCTTGGTAAAAAGTCGTGTCTTTCCCTCTAAAACAAGATCCTGCTCTACAAAACAGTAATCAGGCCCATATGGACTTACGGTATTGAGCTATGGGGCTGCTCTTGTCCAATGTTAACATTATTCAATGCCTACAATCCAAAACCATCAGACTGCTAGCAAATGCTCCGTGGTATGTCAGCAACTTGACCCTGCATACGGATCTACAAGTCACAACGGTAGAAGAAGAACGTACCAAACGAAGTAACACCCACTTTGCGCGGTTGCACGCCCATTCCAACACCCTCGCATCCAACCTTCATCAGGATCCCCCACCGAGAAGACTAAAAATAAAGAAATGGACCAGTGATCTTAAAGGAGTGCAACTCTAATGAAACGGGATAACATCGCTGGATGGACTCCCCCTCACGTCAAATGTCATCACATTAGCTCATAGAACATTGATTTATTGTATTACGTTCTGATTGTTAATTTGCTTATAACCAATATATATATATATATATATAAATTTTACTATTAACACGATAGCACTCGTAGTTGTATGCAAAATATGACATTGTGCATTATATTTCATAAAGTAGGATCTGAAACGGACCCGGATATACAATTTTTTTATTATTATTACAAAAATAATATTTAAATACAATATAAGAATGTGGAAAATCATTTTCCTCGCATTTAATTCCAATGCTTTTTAAAGTACTTGAATTTTTAAAGCTATTTATATTTGTTTGCGTCCAAAATCAATTTATTAAAGCACTAACTAAAATTGCGTTCTTAAAATAAGATCATACATTAATTATACATTTATTTATGTAGTATATTACTTCTAGAACTTCCATTTTAAAGCATCTTTAATATGTTTATTTCTGGTTATATGCCTGTCTGCTGGTTAATCTATTCTACAGGGCGAGTGGAGGAAAATTAGATATGGATGCGAAAGGCACTACATACAAACTAAGCAAAGGTGGGTGACTACTTAACTGTTCAGGAGCGAGCTAAGATAGCAGCGCGTTATAAAGTATGCAGAGATAGTGGGTATACAAAATTCGACGAAAAATAAGTATATAGTGCAAAATGATATTACTAAGGCTTCACTGTCCATATCTCTTGTGTAGCACTATAAATGCTGATCTCTACATTCAGATTATTGAGGATTATCGAAAGCATTGGAAACATTATCTCCATATAGGATGGTGTACCATCCCGTTTTGATTGAATTAGCATTTTCCAAGACGTTGACTGGGACAACGAGGGCCTTCAAGGAGGCCAGATTTCAGTCCATATGATTATTACCTGTGCGGCTACAAAAACTAGAAAAGTACATTATAAAGCTTTTCATACTGGAGGACTTTGAGGCACATAACTTCTTTCAGAAGATGGAATTTCTTGCCTTGCGTTTTTAGAATAACTAATTAACGCCATTGGTGCCTACATTAAAATCTAATATTTTTTTTTTAATTTGGCTATGTAATAATGTACGTTTATAATTTGTTTTAATAAATTTGAATTAAAAATATGAACTTTATTGCTAATTTTAAATGCTTAGTTTTCATTCAACCACCAGGTATGTATTTTTTACTGGGTTATATTAGAAAATAATGTGTTTGTTTCTTATATTCATTCACAAATAAGGAAGGAGGCAGTACAACTGAATTTTATTGGAATATAGGAATACAAGTGTATGACATTTAGTAAGAGAAAATAAGCTTGGAAATTTTTTCTTCTCAGTGTTATGTAGCAGTTCCCTTGAAATAACAATATTATTTTAATTATATTTTCACAAAGTATTTACGTTTAAAAAATGTTTTTATTTCGTGTCCTTATAAGCTCTACTAAATCAGTAACTACTCTCTTTTCCCATAAGTTTCAAACTGTTTTACTCTGGTAAACACATGCCTCTGTATACAAAAATTTAGTTTAGTTAGTTTACCCTTTATATATACTTTACATAGTGTCTTTTAATAAAATCTATATATACAATTGAATACATAATGGTTTTGCATTTTTCAGTAAACGAATCAACGATTTCTTCTTGCTAACTTACTCATTTTTTCGTTATTTTGGCGTTGTTAGGGTATCAAGAAAACCCCGTTTCTACACCTGTTAGGAAAATGTTTACGCACCAGGGTTACTAATTTAAAAGTTTTCATTTAGTAAATAGTAAGCTTTTGTTTTAATTTTCATTTCTCGTATGCTCAATTTGTTGCGCTTTACAACTACATTTGCAGTATATGTAATAATCAATCGTTGGCACTCCTTTATATATTTAAAAAAGTAGCGTTATAAGAAGTCAAATCGCATGATAAATATTTATTCTTTCAAATATTGTAGGTATCCATGTATCACGTAATTTATTTTGACATTTCTTTTAAGATTTAGAACTAAAATAATTACAACCAAAGATTAAAAAATACAGCCTCCATTAACTAAGCCCTTCTATAAATTCAAATATTTTTATTAATCTGATTTGGCGTTTTAAGGGTAGAATTATTGCCATCAATACTTTCTAAGTAATATCTAAACCGGTCCTGTTAGTGATATAAAATTTCGTTAGTGCAAGGTAATTTATAAATATATATGTTTCTGTAAATTGACGAATAAAATTAATTACAATAAAGTGGATTTGAAGTAACACACAGTTGCTACATTAATCAAATCCTACGTATTACCTAACGATTACAAAATTTAAATTCGCTAAACAGCAAAATAAACACTATATATACTAGAGTGATAAAGTGAAACAAAACATTGACTGAAAAGTGCTAGATTAAAGTAGTAAATAGGGATCTGTTAAAAATAACGTTTCTGAATATTTTTTCGGCAGTTTAGTGTTGTTTGAACTATAGCACTCTTATCTACATAAACTAATCAAAATGATTTTAGCAACGGTAGTGTCATAAGCCAAGCGAATCGCAAAGTCTTGCAATAAAAAATGGTTGTGTGTTATTATTCACTTTAAGAAGTAATAGGCTGTTAGCATTGCAAGATTCGACTGGTCTTCTAGTGATTTTCATGTGAATAAAATAAACAGTAGTAGAAATCCCGAACAACAATGTGCAAACTGGTACAAATGTGATAAAAACAAAAGCACTATAGTGCGAGACGGTACACACGTGCCACCAGGAAAAAACTTGCTGATATCCATTCAAAGAAATAGATAGAATGGGACAACTGAGACGCTTTTTTCATTGAATAACTTTTTGGGGGTACGTCTTTTCTTCTGTTATTTTAGTAACAATGGTAAAACTGGCATGGTGGTGTTCATAATAAAATCTTTTATCGAGTTGTCAAACATGAAAACATTAAGCTAATGGTGTAGGCCATCATTTGGTACGGTAGCAGATCATATTTAAGTTTGTGTGATAGTAATATTGACATTTTCATTTATGAACTTTGATCTGTCCTCACTAAGGAAGATTTTGTTAACAAAAACTTATTTTCATAAAGGGTAGAGCTCCTTACTGTCAATCACGTACAACTACCACGTCAAACGAGGAGCAAACAATTCGACTTTTAGAATGAATAAGGCAGTCTCGAAACATAACCGTAACAAATTATAAAATAAAATATGACCAAGACAACTGAGCTGAATTAGTGTCAGTAGTGATAGAATAATGGTAAAAATACCAAGAGAAAATGGACGATTTAATTGGTGACAAGACCCAAAAATTAAAAACAACTAATTACATTAAAAGGGATTAAATTTTTTTAATTAGTAGTAGATTTTAGTTAAATATTTAATTAAGTTTAGTGTTATAAAATTTCTTTTTTAGCAATATTAAAAATTTAAATTAAAAGTGAATGTTATTTTGTCACATTGCCATACAAAATATAATTTTTATTATTTTTTAACATTACATTGGTTTAATCACCGATGTCATCATTAATAAAAATCGAGTCACTATTATATAAGCAATATATATTTAAATGTATTATACTAAATTACTAAATGTTTATGTATAAATGTAGTTTATGTTTATTTTTTAGAAGTATGTCAATGGTAGTCTCATTAAGAATGGTATAGTCTATAAATAAAATCTTTTTAAAAGAATATTACTACAGCGTCTTATAAAGAATCCACACTTCACAATGTAATAATACTGCCTCAGATTACTTTAATTTTGTAATAAATTATATTTCCAGTTTTTTAAAATAACACTATGGTAATAACAAAAGTTCTCTCAATATCTCAAATGTACTGAATATATGGCATTCAGCCATGAACAAATTCAAAGATATAATCAATTGCATTCTTCCTAGTGCCTTCAAGCAGACCGAACGTGCGTGCCGAGCTATATCTGAGTTATCAGAACGGCGGAGCCGCAGCCATAGCCTTGCTTAAGGTGAGGCAAAATTATATATTTATTAATTTAATTTCGAAAACTCGTGTATATTTTTAAACGTTTTCATAATATTTAAAAGTGCGCATTATTAAGAATCCTACTACACTGCATGCAAACAATAAACACTCGGGATCGAGAACATGTTCCCTTCCACGAGTAACGCAGGACCTGGGACCCCACAATTTAACATTCAACCCAATAATGGATTCGGACAAAATGGTAATTACTATAATTAGCCTATTGTGCAGTCATCAAACATACCATGAAAAATCGTTTGTAAATGTACAAATGCCACTAATGTACCCCAACCGATCCCCAGCGAATCAAGCACCTTTACTAGGATTCAATCAACAGCCAAGTCAAATAGCACATTAATTCACGCCAATTTATAATCAATTTCCACCTGTACTATCAGCATAGCAGGTTAGTGCAAATTATGATAATTCTGTTAGCAGCAATATAAACTATAAAACCACAGAAGATAACTTAGCATTGATGATGAAACAATGAACTACAATGAAACACAAAATCAAACCAAACACGTGGCAAATAGTAACCAAACGAAAAGAGCAAAACGACAAAATTCTTCTGAAATTGATGCCCAAATAGAAACTGCTAATCAGTTCTCAACTTCTCTGAAAGCAATAACAACACGTCTAATACTTAATTCCTCCAAAAGAGAACCGAAACCTCCACCAATCTTTATATACGGGTCTCAAATTACAAAGACATGATCGATAACTTAGCACAAGTAGTTGAAGAAGAAACTTACACTACCAAAACGTTAGCAAACAATACTGTTAAAATAAACCCCAACACCCTGAAACCTATAGAAAACTCATCCGTCACGTTCTGAAGAAGAAATTGCACCATTCATATCAGTTAAAACAAGATAGAGCATACCGTGTAGTCATAAGAGGCATCCACCCTTCTATCCCCTACCAGAAATTACACAAGAACTCGAGAAAAAAGAACACAAAGTTCGTAATATTACAAATGTCAGTCATCGGGTTACTTAAGCGCCCTTACCTCTATTCTTTGTAGATCTCGAGCCACAAAATGATAATAAAGACATCTTTAAATTAAAATTTCTGTATCATTCTAAAATTCGAGTAGAAACGCCAAGAAATAAAGGTGGGATCGTACAATGCACAAGATGCCAAGACTATGGACACACGAAAACCTATTGTAGGAAACCGTTTAAGTGTGTTAAATGCGGAGGACCACGTAACACCTCTAGTTGCAGCAAATCTAAGAATACACCAGCAACATGTGCTCTATGTCAGAAAAATCATCCAGCGAACTACAAAGGCTGTAAAGTTTATCAAGGCTTAATAAACAGAAACCATCACCTAAGACCAACAGGGTCCAGTCCTTTGTCACAAAATATTACGACTAATACTCCACTACAACCAACAACCCTAACCCCTACTTATGTCCAAATGACCGCAGTACAACCTAACATTCCATCTAACAACACCGAAACAGACCTAACTAGCAAATTTACTATATTCCTTAATGATTTTAAGAACATGTTCAATCAATTACTCAACCCGAACAGTATGATTCTAACCATGCTGACAACAGTTATCAATAAGTTAACTCAATAATGGCCCCTTCACTTAGAATTGCAGAATGGAACGAAAATGTCTTATCAAACCATATTCAGGAACTTACGCTATTTCTTAATATAAATACAATTGATACCCTTCTAATCGCTGAAAGTCATTTAACACAAAGGACAACTCTTAAAATACCATACTATCCCATTTACTATGCTAACTATCCTGATGATGCGGCTCACGCAGAGTCTGCAATCATAATCAGATCTTCAATAAAACATCACGTACTCCAACCATACATAACACACAAAATTCAAAGTGCCATCATAAAAGTAGATAATTTCTCCCGACCTATTACAATTGCTTCAATATATATCACGTTATTCTATAACTTGCGATGTATACTTCGAGTTCTTCCAACGACTTGGCTCACACTTTTTAGTTGCCGGAGACTGGAATGCTAAAAATACAGCCTAGGGATCTAGGCTGATTACTCCTAAAGGCAGAACATTATTGAGAGTTTTAGAACTAAATAATTTCAACTATTTGTCGACTAGAGAGCCAACTTATTGGTCGACCTATCGAAATAAAATCCCGACCTGTTAGACTTTGCCATAACTAAGGGAATCTCAGACCTACATAGTGATATTGAATCCAATTTAGATCTGCACTCTGACCACAGTCCTGTAATAATAACTCTAAGCACCAGTATTATATGGAAAAGCCACAACAGAGACTGTCTTCCAAAAAGACTAACTGGAACCTATTCCGTCAACATATCAACGATAATATATCACTAAATATCCGCTTAAAAGATAAGGAGGACATAGATGAAGCTGTGCAGTACCTAACTACGTTAATACAAAGCGCTTCCTGGACCTCTACTCCAGAACCCCATGGTCTCACCCGCAACAATCAGAACATTCCGCTTCATATTAGAGAATTGGTCATCGCAAAGCGCAGAGCTCGGGCAGGTGGCAGACTACCAGGAATCCACTTGACAAAACTTATTTAAATCGAATAACGCACAATCTCCACAATGCTATCCAAGAAGCAAAAACGAATCCTTCGAACACTACATCGTCAATCTATCTACTGATGATCACTCCTGTGGAACGCGACAAAGAAATTCAAAAGACCCATAGTATCTATTCCACCTCTACGAAAAGCTGATGGGAGCTGGGCGCGACGAATATTGAAAAATCCAACAGATTTGCAGAACACCTTGCTAGTGTATTTTCCGCTCCTGATATCCTCAACGATGATGAAGATGATGTCGAAATACAAACATTCTTAAACGCCCTGTCAGATGTTCAAAGCCTATTTACCTGCAGAAGTCAAAAAGAAATAAGTCTCTTAAATCCTCATAAAGCTCCTGGATATGATCTCATTACAGGTGAAGTACTGAAAACTGCCCTAGAAAAGCTATTATATTACTCACAACCATATATAACAGCATACTACGCCTGTGCTACTATCCGATACTATGGAAGTATGCAATAATAATCATGATACTGAAGCCAGGAAAACCTCCAACTGATGCCACTTCCTATAGGCCAATAAGCCTCCTTCCTGTAATGTCCAAAATTTTCGAAAAACTTATCCTCACCAGAATTGCAAACGTAACACATATAGATGCCTTAATCCCTAACCACCAATTCGGCTTCAGACCCAATCACTCCACTACCCAACAGTGCCATAGAATCATCGTGTCAAGTCACGTTCACAACACGAAGAGCCTAATGTCCTCCTCTTACCTTCAATAACACTCCCATTCCTGTCAAAGGAGAAGTTAAATACCTCGGCCTTCATCTTGACTCAAAACTAACTTGGAGAACACACATTAAGGCAAAAAGACGTCAATTAGATTTAAAAGTGAGGAACATGTCTTGGTTACTAAATCGTAGATCTCAGCTCTCACTAGAGAAAAAAACTCCTCATATACAAAACCATTCTTATGCCTATTTGGACATATGGTGTCGAATTATGGGACTGCAGCAAACCGTCTAATACAAAAATTTTACAAACCTTTCAATCTAAAACTCTCAGAATGTTACTAAATGCACCTTGGTATGTCTCCAACAACACCATACACGACGACCTCAAAATACCGTTTATACACGACGTCATCAGTGCTTACTCTGTTAAACATAAAAATCGAACCATAACGCACAGCAATGAGCTAATCAGTGAACTGTTCAGACAACCAATGGAAAATAGAAGACTTAACAGAACATGGCCAGAAGACCTAGCTAGGTGAATCCAAAGAGCTGTCAATGGATGGCCGCCGACTCAAGTGAACTTTCAACCAATTTACTTATTACTTTATTAAGTAGAATTTGCATTAATCCTATAAAAAAATTATTAACCATTAATAAACAAAGATATATCATTTGTGTTTAATGTTGTGGTTAATTAAAAATTGTTATTTAACTTAAGCTACCTTCAGGTAACGACATTTTTGAAAAACAATGCAATAAATAGAACATAAAGAGAAAGAGCAATTTGTTTATCCTTTTATTTATTTTCAAAATAATCTTTAAATTGATTTACATACCTTTTAACAATTAATAAAGTACTAATTTAAAATCAGATAACTGTACATTAAAAATTTGACGTATTATATTACAAATTAGTGAATGAAATATAAATTAGAATAATTTTTTTAATTTTTATAAAATATAAAAACTAAAAAAACATATAAACTTAATTTTCTACAAAATCTTATAAACTCGAAACACATTTTTGCAATAAATTTGTGGCTATTTCATCTTGCTATATGCGGTGCACTCAAGTTCTAGGATCTTTAAATTTATTTCTCAGCTGTGAGAGTTACTTGAAAGATGCGATTAATTTCAAAAAAAGCGGGAAAATCTCTGAATTGGTAATATAGATGGCAGCACCATACAATGTACACAGGTCGACTTACCTCCATTGCGGTGCGTGCTGTTTTGTATAGTTCAAATGGCGATGTTTGCTATTCAAAAACATCCATTTTCTCTTATTGCATTGTAAAACGCTTATGTAAATTCATCTCCAATTAAGTAAGACATGCGATGAAGCATTACGGATGTGTTTAATGTGCGTTCGTGGTTGCGAAAGTTTAAAGAAGCTTGTTGTGGATAAACGTCGATTAAATATCGCTTCTAAACTTAGCATTTTCCTAGAATTGTAGTCTATTTTGCTTGATGATCTAAAAATACTATTAAGTTTCTTCAAGGTAGGCACACGAATGCTGACCAACGAACACAAGCTGCGCGGGTGGCAATGTTCAGGACATATTAGTCGTAATGCTGCTATAAATTTCCGACTATAAAAACACTTTTCGTGCCCGCTTATTTTCCAAACTGCCGGTATTGCATCAGCCATTTTCTACTCCTAAAGAAATGTTCTCAGCAGCCATGGAAGTACGGCAACGACTTTGTAAAAAATGTCTAAACAAAAGTCTAGACAAAAAATTGAAGATCTTTAACGCATCTTAAAAAAAAAATTCTGTAACTCCAGCTAACCTCACACAAACGTTTTGACAGTAACATCGTTGTACATCTCTGTTCTCCAAGTGCTTCTTTTAGAGTTGGTTAAACAAATGATCCCAACGCAATAAGTTTGGGTGGTAGGAAAGAATTTGTATATAGAACGTAACTAATCCCCAATGTTTGTGGGGTTTTGGCAGCTGTATAGAGCAGGGTGTTGTGGTAAAACAGAATAACTTTTGAAATTAAAAATTTGCACCTTTCCTGATGATATGCAAGTTTTATTTAGTCTAGTGATTGGCGCAATTTTAGAAATCGAAAAAGGTCAAACAGAGTGAATATGTTTCTCAGTTACACTAGTCCATGAGCAACGTTTGTTACTTTCATTTTCAACTGCTTTTTGTCATTCCATGTATTACTTAAGAGACTTTTTAAGGATATTGTCTCCGAACTGTTCCTTAGGTCTTTCTAAAGTTTAAAACGGCCCGTGTCGTAAGAAACTTGTTAATAATATGTTGCGACACTCTCTACTAGAGAGTTCCTGTTCTATTGGTGGCTTCCGCGCTAAGAACTCTTATCTTTTCCAGTTCATCTCATGTCTATTCTCAGGGTATTCCGGTTTATATTTGATTCGCCCAGGTATCCAGCATTTCTGCGTATGGCATTCTTTTAAGGAAGTAGAACTCGTGATGTGCTCGTGTTACATGTACTTCTGATGTCGAAATTACATAACAGCTTTGTGCTGTAGATAGTCATAAACAGTTAATTACATCTGTTAATTCTGTACCTCTTACTGGGGTTCTAGTTAAACGGCACACGAATAATCAAAGCGGCGGCCCTCTCTTTGACCTACTCATTGATTGACGTCCCTGACCCGCGTCGTTATGCCTAAGCCACGGTTTCTGAAATCTAATACTGAGGATTTCAAGTCTGTCAAAGCGTCTATTGCCTCCCTATCGTTGCTGACCACAGTACCTGAACGGGCCTCGAGTGCTTAAATGCCCTCGAACTTAGTGTATTGTATTGAGGAACCCTCTATTGTCCATTATGAGGGGCCTTCATTACGCATCATCTAAGGGTATAGCTTTGGGAATGATTCTGCCACATTTTATTTAATGCATGCATGACGGGCTGATATTTAAAAAACAAATTTCTTAATTTGTTATCTTATTAATTTAAAAAAAATTACCACATACGGCTGTAAACTGTCAAGGGAAATAAACTAGAGTTCTAAAGAAATAGGAAGAACAATATTTTCTAATATACACTAACAGGAAAAGAGTTTTATTATTAGAACAATTAAAATTAATAAAGTTTGATGCTTAGTTTATAAAGAATAATAATAATTGTTCGAGATGTTAAAAACTATTACTATAAATATAAAACTGAAAAAAGACTATGGAAAAGTTATGAAAAATATGTAGTAGATTCAGAACGGAGATTCAGCGTTCATACAACATTAAAGAAAAAGTTAAGAAAATATCAACATTATAAAGTAAAAGTCAACAATAAAAGAATGAAACTAGTTCTAAGAAACAGGAAGAAGAAAACAGCATTAATATAAAAAGGAAACAATTGGATAGATAAAAATTCAAAATTACAAAACTTGAGTTGGAAAATAAAAATAAGAAATAAAACAAAATTGACAATATCGAAAACGGTGTACCTTTTGATTATTGAAAGTTTTTTTATTTACAAAATTCTGCGACAAACGGAAAAGAGAGTAACATAAATAAATAGAAAAACCTTTACCTTTATTGCCTAGTAAATACCTTACCAGAGAAAAACATACAATCGATTCCAGGTGACCAAAACAAGATACAGCGATATCATAGTGGAAGGTTTTTATCAGATTTGCCAGTTATAAATATTTTCTACAGCTTATTTAGAATAATCTTGTTAATTACGACCGAAAAATAATTGAACCAAATATTTTGCATGACACCTTTGAAAAATAATACGCAGACACATGGTTGTTTTCACTATAATCCAGATTTTGACGTTATTTACAACTCACTGGAGTGCGGGGTATTATCTGTTACGATTCACATTATTTTAAAAAGTCCATTTACTATCTCAAGTCACCTGGAATAATCCTCTAGTGTCAGACTGCTCCTGAGTTAAGTTGCGACACATAATATCCTGGAACTCGTTTGGCTTAAAGAGAATTCTGACTTATATGGTAACGAGCGCGCAGATAATACGTTATGGTAAGACTCAAAACAAATATTATGTGGTCCTGGGTTAGCATTATCAGCACTGACCCTTTTGTCAGACATCCTCAAGTTTATCCAAAGGATTGGTTGGCTTAAGTGTTGGGTGTACGAGAAGAGCCGTCAGAGGATGTAGTACAATAGGCCCAATTGAAGCCCAAGTGTGCTTGACTTTGGTTACCGTCCACTTTATATTCAGAATCTAGAATCCATATCTCACGTGATTATCCCCCTCAATTTGGGTCATTATCTTGACGTTTGCGTAGTCAATATGCAGTGCATATGCCAGTGGCTAAATTGGTTTCGATAACCTCATGTAGATCTCAACTAGCGAGCCGACAAATATATTCGGTCACCCAAATGTTTCTACGTTTATATGGGATGTTTTATGTACACTCTTCCGTACCACTTGGACTAGATTTTCATCAGCAATGACCTTGAGGCCACTTAAATCTATGTGTTCTAGCGACTGAAGTGAGGCCTCTGTTTAACTACTTAAGTTTATGTTCTAAAAGTTATTTGCCGAACTAGAGAAGGCTATATAGTGCTTTCACTTTCTCTTTGAGTGTGGTTCGAATAAACAAATGTTTACTTAATGCTGATGTCACATTTTGAACATTTATATTATCGTACAATACTATTAATGGTGAGGTTACAATTCAATTCCTTTAGACCACAAATTATATGAGCAAAAACTCTTAGACTAAGGACTTTAATTGGTAGCTAGCCTTTATCAATATTTGTTGTATTTTTGAAAAAGAAAATTTATTATTATCATCTGCAACTGCTTGGTTTAGGCCTTCAGACCTATTTCGCAGCAATGCTCCAACTTTACTGAGTACATCATCTTGCTTTACTTTAGATTTATATTATATTGCTAATTTTCGTAAACGTTTTTGGTCATATCTATTTGTGGTTCCAATTTATTTTGTATGTTTCCTTTTTTCAATTGCTAACAAAATATATAAGTCTTGTACAACCTTTGATATTGGCGGTAGGTTTGTCTTGTTTTATTAAATAGTTTTTGTAATTCCTCATTTCATATTTAAATTCTATTCTGCAATAGCTTTTAGATATTTGTTCTAGTACTTGCTGTATGATTTAGTTTAATTTTAGGTTCTCCCTTTCTTCTCCTGAACAATGGCTAATATCCTGTTCCAAATAATTGTTAAGCTGTTATTGATAAAGATATCTAACAATCTCGTCTTGCAGAACATATATTTTATAAATCTGTGTGTTTGTAGCAACAAATCTGTTTTTTAATTTTCTAACCACCGAATAGTGGTTCGAATTTATTTATGCTTCTCTGTTGTTAACAGTCTGTTGAATAATTAAGAGATATTGCACCTTTTTTTAAAACGTGAATTTGTTAATACTCTTTTTACGAAAGAACGTATTGGTTACATTATTGTTATCGAAGATTTCAGACTGTCTAAGATTTATCTCATTATTATTCAGTGTTGCTTTTTTAAATATTCCAACTACATTTTCTATTAGAATGTTTTCAACTTTTATGTTCAGATCTCCAGCTCTAAAGTCATCGATTTTAGTTGAAGTTATTGTATCTTTTTATTGTATTATTCTTCCATTTATGTAGTCTTAACTTCAGATCTCGATTTTTAATTGCTTTTTTATGAACAACCATCTCTTCCTTCGCTGTAGAATTTGAGCTCAAATTCAACATGTTTTCTGCATCATCCATAATAATTTTGCCTTTCTTTTTATTTCCGAGAGCACTAATATATTAATTTTCCTTTCTTTTACTACATTTCTTTTTTTTTATTGAAATCCCAATTTATTTACAATCTGCACAAGTTGCACTTAGTAAATTCTGTGATAGATTATTTGGACATGTAGAAGCATCCCCAGTAGGATGCTTCTGTAACAATAGTCATCTAGATGAGTTTTGAGTTTTTGGGTATAAAATTACGCTTATAAACTAGATCTGAAAACTAAAATCAAACTAACGCAAGACTTTATATTGATTAAGTAGGGAATCTAGTGGACAAGTCATTTGGTATATATTTTTGGAGTCTTCGATTGCGATCTTGGGGAACTATAAGATCCATTACTAATGTGTTGGGGTGTGCACTAAGACGGTCACTGTATTTAGCACTGAAACGGCTGACTTCTTCTTTCACTGAAAGCATATGAAGATCGTTACGGATAGCCGTGTTTGACACGAACCAGGGCGCGTTCACAATCATGCGCAGCACTTTAGATTGGAAGCGTTCTAGGATTTCTAAGTTAGAGTTGGCAGATGTACCCCAAAGTTGAATCCCGTAGCTCCATACGGGTTTGAGAATTACCTTGTATAAAAGGGTTTATTGCTTAATGATAACTTCGACTTACGTCCCAGTAGCCAGTACATCTTAGTTAAAATTAATCCCAGCTGCTTGCGCTTACTGAAGATATGCTTGCGCCATGTTAGCCTTCTGTCAAGATGTAACTCAAGGTACTTTACTTCTTCTTTTTGCGGTAAAGGACTGCTCTTTATCTGAACCGGGGGTAAAGGTTACTTGAGTTGACTTAGACTCGTTTATTTTGATTATCCAGCTTGTTAACCATTGGTCAATTGCAGTTAAATTGGCTTGAAGTTTTTGAGGCTGCGACTGGGTCTCTGTCAGTAGCCAGAACCGCGGTGTCATCCGCAAATGTAGCTGTTGTGATTTCTGGTATTGTCGGGAGGTCTGCTGTGTATAAGAGATAGAGCAGTGGTCCGAGAACACTGCCTTGGGGCACACCAGCGTTGACCGGAAAAAGATTTGTGGTTGCAGTTTCGTATTTAACCAGAAAGTACCGATTAAGGAGGTAGGATTGCAGGATTAGGAAGTAGTTTAGGGGGAGGAGTGTTCTTAGTTTGCATAGGAGTCTCGTATGCCACACTTTATCAAATGCCTGTGATATATCTAGGAACGTAACAGAGCAGTAGTGCTTGTTTTTAAAGGCTTGATTGATTGTTTGAACTCACCATATTTCTGATTTATATTTCTTTAGTATATATTTTTTGTGTTCCTAGTTGGAAGTTTAGAGTTTTCATTACCTATTTGCTTTTTTGCTCCTTGCTGCCTTTGTCATCATAAACTCTATTCTTTTTGACACTAGTATTAATTTTTCGAATAGTTTTTTAAATGAGCTTAAAAGGAGAATCCGCCCTCGTGGTAGAAAGATTTTTTATTAAATTTTTTTTTAATCTGGAGATATTGTGCTTTGGCAAGGGCACTTCGAATCGTATGTAGCCCACAAACCCACAAAGTTTTTGATTAGGGAGAGACTATAGGCCCTATGGCATTTATCTATTTTTACTCTTTACCTATTCACTCTCCATCATGAGGTATACCAAAGCTGCACATTTACAAAATTGCAAAAAATAACAACCAAAGATTTAAAAAAGCAATAACCCTTTAGGGGGTCTACAATTATTAATGCAAATATATAGAATTTTAAGTTTTTTATTCAAGTGCGGCTAGCCGTAACTGTAGAAGGCATCTACAATTATAGTGGTCTTATGATATTTATGAAACATATGTTGTGCAACACATTTAAAATTCTAAGGTCATAGTTATAAGTGCTTATAGAGGTTGAGATATAGTTTATATCTTTTTAAGGATTTTTAAATGATCACATTTGACTTTATTTTTTTCTACCGTAACCATCGTGACTATATGGAGTAGAGCAGTGCAAAGATGTATCTTGTCCAAAAATTTCCAAGCGTTTCACATTTTTTCAACCATTTATTTAATAATCTTAAACAAAAACAACTTATAACAACTAATCGAAGTATTCTCAGTCAATGCTGATCACTTCTATCCACTTTTTCGGCAGCTTCATGATTCGACGACGATATAATTCGCCATTGAGTCAAAGAATTCTTTTTGTGCCGAAAGTTCTTCGGCAACGCAGTTGTTTTTTGCCTGGTAAACGCTATTTGTGTTTAAAATCCGGGTTTTTGAAGCTAATCCGTTTCTTATCTCCCGTAATCAATCGAATGGGCAAGAACGGAGTTAAATTTTGACAATCTAACAAAGTTTGACTGGTATTCACCCGCTTCATCTTTTGAGCAGCAGACAACTCTCGTGGAACAAAACGCGTCTTCTTCCAGACCTTACAGAACTCGTGGGGGAGATTGTCAATCCAAATTACATTCGGCATGCCAATGACGGAGTCTCTTAAGTTGCTTCAATAATGGCTTGACGACCAACCTTTTTTAGACGTCCAGCTCTTTGCTTGTGATTCAAGCGCACCTTTGCTCCATCCTTTATTGATTCGGCGAGCGGTTTCAGCAGCATTTGGTTTTGAACTCTACTTGTACTCGTACAAACAATTATTTTTGCTCACGCGTAAGCTCTATACTGAAACAAATATACAAGTGTTATATATAAAAATGCACGGGAAACTGCGGGCTTTCAAATAATACCACAATTATGTAATAACAATGCAAAAATATAAAAAGTAAATACTGAAAAATTTTTGGACAACCCATTAAATAAATTTGGTTATCTTAAACCTAAATGATAAAACATTATTTACATGTAAATAATACATGCACACCTTTATAAACAAGTTTGTTAATTACAAAATAGATTAGCTTACTTACGCTCCTGTGATGTAGATTACACTAAAGTCAATAATTTTTTTTTATTTATTGCAAAGTTACAATCTACTCCGTCTACAGAGTAATAAGTAAATAATGTGACGGTGTTGCTAAATGTCATGAGTTGGGCTCTATCCACTGATGGGTCTCCAAGATTCACTCGACGAGATTTTCAGGCCACTGCCTTTTGAGTCTCCGATTTGCGGGTTGGAGGTTGGCGATGAGTTGATTGGTGTGATTCAATGTGCGGTCTCGGCTAATGCTAGCTGAAGTTTTGATGACATCTTTGATGAAGGGAATTCTGAGATCGTGGTGCAGAGTTTGGTTACTGATGTACAATTGAGCGTTTGCCAGAGTACGTATAGTCTTCGACTGAAAGGACTGTAGAATCTTGGTATTGGAGGGTTTGCTACATCCCCAGAACTCGATTCCGTAGGTCCATACAGGCATTAAGATGGTTTTATACAGTAAAATTTTATTTTTGATGCTTAGTTGCGATTTACGCCCGATGAGCCAATATAAATTTTTTGTTTTCAAATTTAGTTGCTGCCGTTTGGCATTTATATGAGGTTTACATGTCAGCTTTTGGTCAAGGTAGAGTCCTAGGTATTTAACCTCAGTTTTCATGGGAATGGGGTGATTATAAATAGTAACTTGTGGACAGGTGGAGCGTTTTGTAGTGAATGTGATTTGGGTGGATTTTTCACTATTTACTTTGATTCTCCAGAGATCTAGCCAAGTTTGTAGGAGGTTTAGGTGTAGTTTCAGCTTCTCGGATGCCCGGTTAGGATTAGTACCAGATGACAATATGGCAGTATCATCTGCAAAGGTGGCAATTAAGGTAGTGTCTGTAGTGGGAACATCTTCGATATACAGCAGGTACAAAAAGGGTCCAAGGACACTGCCTTGTGGAACTCCAGAGTTAAGGGAGTGGTAGGATAATAGCGAGTTGTCAACTTGAACCTGAAAGTGTCGTTCATTTAAGTAGGATTTTAAAAGAAGATAAATTTGATGAGGTAACTTTCTTTTTATTTTATATATTAGTCCTGTGTGCCATAACTTTTCGAAAGCCTGCTGCACATCTACAAACACTGATGCACACATATTCTTCCCTTCCAGATTTTCTTTGATATAGTTAACTATCCTATGGCTGAATGCCCCTCACGGAAGCCAAACTGATGGGACGGAATTAGTTCATCCGGTTGTGTTATTTCCTTGATTCTGTATAGCAGTAGTCTTTCAAACAATTTTTATAATAGTGGCAACAGACTTATCGGCCGATATGAGGTGGTTTCACGTGGAGGTTTTCCAGGTTTAGCAATCATGATTATTTTAGCATATTTCCACTGAGTAGGTAAGTGGAAAATGGCAAGCATGCGATTAAAATCGTTGTGATGAGTACTACTGCTTTTTTCGGAAGGTGTTTTAGTACTTCCCTACTACAAGGTCGTAGCCCGGGGCTTTATACGAGCTGGTTAATTTAATTTCCCTATATATTTCTGCTGGTGAAAAGGGACTCACGAGTAGGGATAATCGGCCAGGCGCTAATAAATATTCTTCTATTTATGCATCAAAGTTTTGGTCATTAGATGTCAGTGGTGTGAAGACTTGGGCAAGGTGTACTCCGAAGGTGTGTGCTTTTCCTTCGTTTCATCTAGCCCAGCTAAGGTCAGGTTTTCTTAGTGGTGGAACTAGGTAGTAGGTCTCTTGAGTCTTTTTGTAGTTTTCCAGATAGAATAATCTACTGGAGATAGGCTAGAGATGTAATGCCCGAATGTTGTATTTCTGTTTTCATGTAGAGCTTCATGAAGACGGTGGGTTAAATTATTTAAGATGGTCGTTGTCTCGAGGGTTTCTGGTCCTTTGCCATTTTCCACGAGCTCTGCGTTTTTCTATGACGAGCTACCTGATATGTAGGGGTATGTTATATGTTACTGAATCGTTTTTGTGTTCAGTCGGTGTAGCTTTCCAGGATGCCTTTTGGATTAGGTTTGTGAGGCACTCCACGATTTCATCAATTTCGTTTGGAGTATGCATTTTGTAGACTAAGCTTATATTACAGTTGATGTGGTGTTGGAATTGCTCCCAATCAGTCTTAGCTGTACAAAGTTTTGGTATTGGGGTTTTATAAATAACATTTGTACTCAAAGTAATTATTATTGCAATGTGGTCTGAAAATAAATCAAAGTTGCTTTCAATTTTGCTGTACACATCAGGAATATCTCTGGTAACTGCGAAGTCAAGCAGGTAGGGAATTTTATTTATATCTGAGGGCCAATAGGTCGGTTCGCCGGTAGATATATAATTTAGATTATGTTGCTGTATGGTTCTAAAGAGTGCTCGTCCTTTGGGTGTAATCAATCTAGATCCCCAGGTAGTGTGTTTGGCATTCCAGTCACCTGCTACAAGGAAGCGGGGCCCTATTGGTAGTAGAAATTCTTGATATTCTTCAATTGAAATGGTGTGCCTAGGGGGACAGTAGATGGCTCCCACAATTAATGGCCAGCGGAATAAATTTATTTTTATCAAAGCGATTTGGATTTTGTTAGTTATATATGGTGGTAGTGGGTAGTGGTCTAATGCTGTTCTGATTATGATTGCTGAACCTGCGTGGGCAGTTCCGTCTGGGTGATTTCCGTAATATATAGAGTAATATGGAATTTTTATAACTGTATTTAGTGTACAATGGCTCTCCTGCTCAGCAGAACGTCGATTTTATTGATAATTAAAAATACAGTGACTTCATGAATATAGTTTTTCAGCCCGTTTGAATTCCATTCCGCTATTATTATCGAAATAACCATTATTGGGTTACTTTATTAATGACTGCGGAAAGCATAGATAAAATCATGCTGTTCTGATTTAATAATTGAGTGAACATATTTTTGAATTCGTTTAAGAAGGTGTTTAAGTTATCGCCTATCTCGTCATTATTGTCAGTTTGTCTTGCAGCTACTTGTGAATAACTTGGGTATCTCTGAGAGGGATTTTGTAAGATTTGCTGGCTAGTTGGTAAACTTATTACTGGGTTTATTTTATTTGGTGTTCTTATAATGGGTTGCTTAGATGTGGTTTGAGTTTTTAAGTCTCTGTAGACCGTGCATCTTTTGTAATTGGCGGGACGATTGCTGCCGCACAAAGCACACATAGCAGGAGTATTCTTAGATTTGCTGCAGGTTTTGTTATCTAGTTGTTGTCCACATTTTACGCAGTAGTAGGGCTTGCTGCAGTATGTCTTGGAGTGGCCATAGGCTTGACATCGTGTACATTGTACTATATTGTTTTTATTGCTCGGCGCTTCTACTCTTATTTTTGAATTTTGTAAAAACTCGACTTTGTAGATTTCTTTATTATTTGGGTTTGGTTCGAGGTCGATGAAAAACATTGGCAACGGTTGTTTAGTAACTCTATGCCTGATATTTATGATGTTCCTTGCCGAGTGACCTAATTCTTGAAGCTCAATCTTTACGTCTTGGGTATTAATTGAATGATAAAGGTCTCGTATGACCACCCGGTAGGCGCGTTCTTCTTTGATTTGATAGGTGTGGTGGACTATGTTTTCTTCTTGTAAATATGAGATTAGTTTTCTATATGTGTCGATAGTATTGGTATTTATCTTAACTGTGTTGTCTGATAACGCTTTAGAGTAGAATCTTTCTCCTTCAATGACTTTGTTTAGGTTATCAGTCTTGGCTTTAAAGTCTGTAACACCGTAAATATATACTGGTGGGTGGTAATGGTTCGGTAGATGAGATTTTGTTTGGGTTTCACTGTTATCATTTGGGTTGTTATTTTCTTCATGTTCATTGAATACTTGAAATCTATTTGCCGTGTTTATTGTGGGAGCGTTTTCGACAGTTTGTGTTAGTTGCATTCATTTTCTCTTCTTAGTAATACTTTGCCATGAGTTTTTTATTATTGTCCTCTTGGTTTGTTATCATTGTTTCGTCATCGTCGGTTTCGCTATTGTGGCTAGTTTGTGAAGATTGTATGAATGGTATTGCTGGATGAGTGCTGTTAAAGTTAGTTGTTTTAGGAAAAGGAGATTGGTTTTGGTATTGCTGGTAAAGTTGAGGTGCTTGGTTTTGATACATTTGAAATGATTGATGATTTGATTGTGTTTGACTTAGCTGATCTGGATAGATTGACGGTGGTTGAAATTGGCGTTACATTGTGGACATCGGTTGTAATTTATTCCAGTTGTTTGTATAATTGTTGGATGGACCGTGTATATTCCCGGCTGGAAACATTTCACTGCAGGAATGTCTTTAAAAAATAAACGATAATTTAAACAAATTTTTAAAAATTGTTATAAAACTTATTAACATTATGCGTGAGCAGCTGTGATATCAGCCGTCTGCACTAGTCCGTAATCACCCCGGCCGACCCTCAGAGATAAGAGAGCGGCGAAGGTCACGTCTTTATTCTAGAAAAGTCAACCGAGAACTGAAAATCAATAATTGCGGTATTATTAGAAAGGTACTAGCTGCACTATACGATAATAAATAAAAACTGTAATAAGCAGACCAGTTGAATCGTATTTTAAAAAGTAAAATATGTCGTATTGAAATAATTAACAAAGCAGAAAGTAGTGAGCTTTTTTACATATTGTTATTTCTTGTAGTAGCAGGGATATAAACTAAGAAAAATGTGCGTCTTGCTAACAGCTGCTGTCTCTTATAAAACGAAATGTAGATATTTTATAATTATTAGGGATATTGTTGAAAATTATATTTAGGTTTTAAAAGGCTCCAATTATAAATTATAAAATGCAGAAATGTGCTTATGGTTTTACGAGGTGAATAAATGAGGTACATCTAATTTATTGAAATTGCAACTTAAATTTTTACACACTCTCTTCTTAGTCTTGCTCTTTTGACCAATTGAAATATCTGAGATGTTCTAGTACACGTAACTTAAAGCTTATATGGGTAAAAGCGAGGATTGTTAGCATAAAATATGCAGGTCGTAGAATAATTCTTAGTTTTTTGTTGAAGTGTGATATCACTTTAGCAAAAGATGGCTGATCATTATTATTATAATTATGCAATCTACTTAATCTTTGTGGAATTTTATTGACTAATGTTAAAATTAAAATTGTGTTGATCTAACTTTGTGTCTGTAAAATATTTACTCATTAACCCCCAGTGCTAAAATTTTTGATTTATTATTTGTCCTATAAGCAATTATTTATGAATCGTAAAACGGTCAATTCTGAATAGCATAACCGTTTGTTTGCTAGAAATCTTCAGAAAAATAAGAAAAACTAACGCGCGCCGGCGGATTATTATCCACCACGTCAATACAAGTTCACATACATCAACGTACAAAAATGGCTTTTTGAACATTCAGAACGTCCTATTGATGGGTCATTTGGGGTACAGTCTTAGGTTTGAGCTCTAAAATGTTTTTCTTGTTCTCACACGTGAAGAACAAACTGCGCCGACCTTTTTGACGCGTTCAAAACCCATGTTTTTGAGACACCTGATTTGCTATAGAAAAAATGATATGTAAATTGATTCCGGAGTGTGCAACAATATATTGGCTATTAGCGAAAAAGTTTTGAAAAACCATAAAAAGTTTCCAACATTAAACATTTGCTTTTGTTAGTTTTTCGCAATTGATATCGTGCAGCCTACGTAATCTACAAAACTTTGCTTTTACAACTTGCCGGGTGCACATTGATAGTGACAATCAACATCGTTAATAAAGACAAATTAATGCTCCCACGCTGTATATTAATGCCGGCCAAATAGCATTCCGCCATGCCTGCCACGCCTGCATACCTATCTTACGCCACCGTGTCACCCAGTCACAAATGATTTTAATGTTTTATGCTAAATTGCACCCCGGTGCGCGCTCCACCGAAATAATTAATCGTCTTTGTCCATGCGAAGAGTAGAATAGAGGCTAAATGCTGTTATCTAGCGTAATTTAAATACAAAGCACCTTACATTTTAGAACTATAGGGGTTAAATGCTCATGCAGCCTCTCGTATAATCACTGTGGGGAGCGGCAGACGTTTTCAACATTGTTCGCGCCGCTAATAACGGCTGCGGATTTTTGCGCGCCCTAATGAAACTGCACCGCTGAATTCTGGCGGGCGGCCGGTTTGCGCGGGCGAGATTAATTCGCAAGCGGCGGAAATCTTTTATTAATGCCCGGCGTCCGCGCGCGATGGGCGCGGCGCAAGAAGCGAGCGGGAAAAAGTCGCCGATGTGCGGAGCTCTCCAGCTCATAAAATGCAATTAGCCTCTTTAGGCCTCTTGGCTTTGTTTCCGCGCAAGAAACGCCATCTGCAGCGGAGCGAGGACGAGTTCATTTATGTTTAAAGGCGCGCGGCTACATATTGCAGACTTTATGTCGGCCTAAACGAGATTAATTCCTCTGTCCTGAAGATATTTTACTTTGCAGGCTGCATCCGTTAATATTTAATAAGCTTTAAGGCGGGGCCATTATAAAATCCCAAAAACGTAACCGGGGCTGCTACTGCTGCCAACTTTTTTTACGAAATTTAGCACATTTATATTTATTTTCGACGAGTGCGTCGAATCTTGCAATAAACAGCACATTTTTTGGCCAATACTTTTTTAAATTGCCTCCAAGGCAGACCAGTAAAAACCTACCCGGACGCAGACGCGGACTCGGATCATATTCCAGTGATTATGGACTTCAGAATGCTCCGATTTCTAAAAATAAAGACAGCGCCTACAACCAACAAAATAGATATAGACTAGCGCAATGCTAGATCTCACGAACGAAAGGAAAAAATATAAGACCAAAAATGCAATAAACACAAACAGATAAACACATAATTCGCTGAAAGTGTACGGACTCTAAAGAGCAGTAGATGGCGGAAGAATGTCAAGAAATACAAACACTCTGAACAAACACGACACATTTATTATTTATAAAAAGATCAAGAAAATGACACATAAATAAAAAACACCAAACATCAACGATCAAATATAAAGAAAATAAGGCCATAGTAGACCTTCAAGAGAAACTTAGCGTGGAAGAAATGCGTTGACCAGATCCTTTGATCATAGCAGGTCTGATGTAACTAAGCAAGTAAATGACGCAGAAAGAGACAAAGGATATCACTAAAGCAGAAGTTATACATGCTATAAACATAGAAAAAGATGGGAAAAGAACAGGACCAGATGGAATTCATAGTAAGATATTAAAGATTATTGCGGAACAAGACAACGCGAGGCTAAAACTATTACTATCATTATTCAGTTTAATATATCGTACGGACTGGTTAAAATCAACTTTATTACAACATCAAAAAGTCTAGTCCTTTATACTGTGATAACTATCAAATTATTAGCCTAATGTCATCTTTTTTTTTGTAACTTTTATTGAAAATTTACAATCTAATTCTTTAAGAGTGTTAAGTAAATAGGATGTATGTCTTTGACTTGGAAGGGGAAGTGCTCACTGACAATTCTCCTTATGGTTCACTAGCACTTAGTGGTGTGGGAGTAGGCCGGCAGGCCAGGTTTTGTTGAGTCTTGTAATGGGCGGTCCATCCCTGTAGAGGTTATCTATCAGAGCGTTTGGATTTCCTGTAATCCGGTGTCGGTAACTGGCAGAGACAGTAGTGATTACGTACGTAACGTGTGGAATTTGGAGGTCTTGGTGGAGCATGAAGTTGCTAACGTACCATGGAGCGTTAACAATTGCACGGAGTGTTTTGTTTTGGAACGCTTAAATTGGTTTTAAATTAGTGGGCTTGGCTCAGCCCCAAAGCTGGATGCCGTAAGGGTTTCAGAATGGTTTTGTACAGTAGGAGATGATTTCTGATAGAAAGTTTTGATTTGTGTCCCATGAGCTAGTACATTTGTTGGACTTTGAGATCCAGCTGCTTCCTTTTCGTTTAAATTTGTTTCTGTCACGTTAATCGGTGGTCTAAATGCAGTCCTAAGTATTTTACTTCGGTTTTTACAGGTATGGGAGTACCGTTGATTGTTACAGCTGGACAGATTTCCCTACGATTGGTAAAAGTTACATGAACAGATTTAGTTTGATTTTTAACTATTTATTATTTTTATTAAACTATCTTTGCTAATAGCATTATAAGTTAAGAAAAACAAATTTATAAAATAAAAATTTCGTCTAGATCAATAGTTCTAGGAAATGTTCCAATAATGCTAGCTGCAATTTCTCGTTGGATATCTAAACTAATTCTTTGTCTTAGGTCTGATTTCGATCTGGACTCTCCAGTTAGTAGGTGAAGGTATTTTCCAAGCTTTGCGATAAAATTCGTTACTTCATCACACCAAAGTCCCAAAGTCTCTATTGCAAAAGTAATGAAGATGTATCCTTGGTCGATTTCCTCTTCTTGTTATTGGCAGCATCGTTTGCGATAATGCCAGCAGTTACACTTGATTGTTTGATGTACGATGGGGCTACGGTATCAGTACAGGTAACATCCCAAATAAGGTTCATACCATAGGACCACGGGGTTAAAGTTAAACCATCCACTCTTTTGCCATCATTACGGAAGAGTCCACATGGTTCCAGTTTAGATGGGATGTTAATGAATGATAAGGCTTGTTGAATAATCTTATTTAATTCCTGGTGGTGAGAGTGACTACTGTTTTTTTTTGCACGAGAGGTCATGAATTCCTGACTTGTCCACTTTATCTCCACAGATGCAGTTGCGGGGCTCGTAAATGTTACATCCCAATCTGAGAGCAACTGATATTCTGAAAGTGTTGTCACTCAGGAAAGTTCCAAGTTTCGTGCATGAAATTGCATTCAGCCAGGCACCGGATTCGGGTTTAGTGGAGGCAAGATGTCTCGCCTGATCTCTTTCTGATCTGAAATTGAAGGTTCGAATTATACTGTTTATATTCAGGATGTTCCAACTTTTTTGACACGAAGTAATGGCAGGTGTTTCATCTAATAAACTGTTCCAGATTCTGATGTAGTCTAAGTATCCTGAAACATAGGCTAAGTTATTCTCGGGTAATAACATCATGGAATAAATTAGCCCTGACACAGAATTTACAGACGACAAAAAGTCTGGATGTAGATATCAGATAGTTTTCTAATTCCGATGCCTCCTTGGGATATGGGAAGTGAAGCAACTCTTGATGTCTGAGCGTCGAGCTTAATATTGATTATTACTTCAAGAGATTTTGAGATGTTCTCATCAATTCCATTCAGTAGTGCAGTAAAGTTGTGGAGGGGGATTGTCCTGAGCAAGAACGTTAGTTTGGGTATGCCGACTGAATGTTGCAGAAGAAAATATGCTGTGTGGGAGCTTAGGCTGAGAAGAATTGAGAGTAGGAGACTGATTTCTTCTTTTTTGAAAACGAAATGGAATGGCTGAAGGGAGTAGTGGAGCACCAAGTAGAGTCAGATTGTCAATAATAATTTGAAGTCCCGATAGCAGTTTTTGAAAGTTAGAGATCACTTTACTATCAGGGTCTGAACAGAAGTATAGCTCACACTTCGAAGGATTCACCTCCAAACCAATTTTATGGCATTCTTTGATAAGAAATTCAAGGTCATCCAAAGCAACTTTAGGTTTCCACCACTCGTTCTATCGTCCAAGTAATATGAATTGAGCTCGGAAGAAAAACTACTAATTATTGATTGAATTGTTAAGCAGAATAGGAGGGGTCCACAAGGATCACCTTGCTGTGCACCAACGGACGATAAAATACAGTGTTTTCCAAAGAACAGAAAGCTTGGATCCTGGTACCATTGCGTAAGGAACTTATGTATTTCAGGAGCATGTTGTAGAGTTTTCTCCAACATTACATCTCGTTCCACCGAATTAAAAGCATTTCGAAAATTAATTTTTAGGATTACTTTGTTCGCGTTGCGATTTAGTTTGATGAAGGATCTTGTGGAATGGATAATGGCTTCGCATGCACCTTGTGTTCCAAAACCAAGTTGAATTGGACGTACAAATTTTCCAACTTTTTCTTTCACTTGTGAACAGGCTATTTTGGCAGCTAATCTTCGTAGAGTGCAGCCAATTGCAATGTAACGGATCCCGCCATCTTTCTTGTTAAAGCACAAAAGTAGTCTCCATATACTATTGGTACGATATTATTATTCATTTTGCCAGCTAGCATCAAATTGACTAGATTTGTGATAGAAGATAGAAGTTCGGTCCCAGCTTCACCTATATTTTTGAACGTAAGATCTTTTAGATCTCACGATCCCAAGGGTCGTAGTGCATCAATTCCACCGGTCGATCCATTAGAAAAACTTTTAATAGCCAATAAGATGTTGTGAAACTATGCTTAGAATAGGTTTGGGAAGCTAAGTTGACGGGAAGGAGGAGGGTGTTTCTCTACAAGCTTATTAAAAGTTGTTTTATCAATGAGAGCCAAGGTGTCAGGGGTTGAAAGTAGCTGTATTGCATCTCTGAATTCTCCGCCTGATATTTTAGAATCTGCCCTTTTGGAGAGATGTAAAACGTATTCACTTAAAAATAGCAGACAAGTTTTAGTTCTCACTACTAGTTCATCGCACACATTACCTTTTAGCTTTCTTGCAAAAGCATTGTTATTCTTGTAGAATGTACTCTTAGTAACAATTACTACTGGTAGTTTAGAATAAGAGTAAGCCTGGCTGTTGATTAGAAAAGTGATAATACATTTACATTAAACCATTAAACCACTCTTGGAAGTCATTTTATGAATTGCTGGTGTAAACCCCACTAAAAGTTTAAATCTTGACCACTACTTCCAAAATATTTTTTCTTCTAATTTGGCTAATTGCATTTTGTAGTGAGCGCTAAATGATTTTACCGATACATTATATGAGGATTGTTAATAAAGTGGTAGTAATATTTTATAAAGAGGTGATGCTTTATCAGATGATGGACTGTGTTAAGTGGGGCATACCAATTAGAAAGGCATATTTTCAGGAATTTTTTTATGGTAGTAATAATAGAATGATTTTTTTGAAACTTTAGGATTTTATTACACAAGTATTGAAGTTTTCATTAAAAACGTTTTATTTATTAATATTTTTCAAAATAGCGAATATACAGAGCGATACGTGAAACCCCTTTCGAAATCAGCGTCGAAGACTATTGCCGCAATTTTTATAAAAATAAGTTTTTTTTAAAGTAAACATTATTTTCTAAAATATGAACCTAAATTATATGAAAATTATGCCTGTTTAATAAATAAATAATGAAAAATTAAAAAATATACTTATTTTTTTAACACTTTTGTTATAAATAAATGCTTTTTTAACAATATTTTTTTAATCAATTATAGTTACGAATTACATAAGAAAAGTGAGTGCAAAATTTCAGCAAGATCAGTTGGATAGTTTTTGCGTAGAAAACTACGCAAGTTAAAAAAACACAGTTTGTGGGAAAACGCGTTTAAAGTTTGCAGAACAGACAGAGTCATAGGTTACGACCACAACTGTATGGGCCCTGTATGGGCATAACCCATACCCTGTCGGTGGCGGATGCAGTACCGAGTACCCTTATTGCCGAGTCTCCAAATACGAACCGGGAAGTTAGTCCTACTTACAGTATGACCGAAGTCCAGCACACTCACAAACGCATGCACCCGGACAATCGTGTAAGTCGAGGCTAGGAAGCTCAGGTACCGAACCATGGCCACTTATTTCATCAGTCAGAGTGCCGGAGATGTGACAGCGCCACCCGCCAATGTCCGACAGGGCCGGACGGGCTTTTGACGGTGGTGGGGACAGGCCAAAGCCTCCGCCCCCCCTACTTAAAGGCATGCGATCACATGAGGTTAGCAAGGCCCTCCTGTCCCTAAAGCGGTGCCATCACCCCTAAGAGTCCAACACCATAGAAGGGAAAGCGGAAAGCCCTCCCCGGTTGACTATCCCCCTCCTCTTAGTCCTAGCGTCGGTAAGACTTCCCTTACCACGTTTGGCGACTTGCCGTCGAGGTCACTCGCGTAAATCCTGTACCCTACTATTACTGTCAGGCTGCATCCGTTTCCTACAAATATGGGGTTGAGTAGCTTCACCAGCAGTTTAACGGGATACACGCGCCACGGGGTAAGGCGCACTGCCCACTCGTGTCGGTAAAGTTTCCTTTACCACGTTGAACGAACAACAAAAAAAGAATTGGAACGCTCGCTTATACACACTAAACGATTTCTAACGGTTTTTCAGCGGTTTCGCATTCACACAATACTCTCAAAACATCCCGATGTTGCCATCTTTTAAGGCCTTACAATAGCTAGAAAGTGGGGGAACAGAAAGAGAAAGCGAGAGCGCTCCCCTCCGAACGTTCAGATTTTCGTATACCTGCGGCGCCGACCCTTGCGGGAGCTCGTCAAAAAGTAACATAACTCTGGAACGAGTTCGAATTTAATTCTAAAATTTTACAGGAATATTCTTGGAATGGTACAAACGATTTTATGAAAACAAAAAAAATCGATTTTTTCTAAATTCTAATTTATATGCCCCCCTTAATTAAAGTAAATGTTGGTAGCTACATTGCGTTATTAATTTGCATATATAAAACTTCTCCGTTAATAGCTCTCTCAAACGTTCTTCCGATCATACGTAGTAGCTTTTGGGATCCATGATTTCTAAGCTCTGGGGCCATACCTTCTGGGCCGGGGGACCTATTGTTCTTTAATGTTTTTACTATACCTTTTATTTCTTTTAAAGTGACTATTAATTGTTCTATGTTTTGTTGATTATCATCACTGTTATCTGTTTCCTTAAATATTGGTCGAATTTCTGAAATTTTTTTTTATAAAAATCTGTGTCCGTTTTTTATTATTCGTTCTTAATGATTTGATTGTTTGCTAAGCTTCTGTATCCCTAGCTGTGCCCAAATTTTGTTCTATATTTTGGCATGTTGACTCCCACATTTCGTTTGTTTAACTAATTTTTAACTTCTCTATTTGTTTGTTTATAACTTTCAAGATCTTTGGGTTTATTCGTGTTGAACCACTTTTTGTATTGTTGTTTTTTTCTCCTATGTATATTTTAGTATCCCTAGTCATATTTTTTAGATATTCTTTGTTTCCTTTTCTTTTCTTCACTAAGACTGCCATTGCTGCTTCCTTTATGCAGCTTTTATGTGTATGTGTGTTTCTTCCAAGTTTTCAAATTGAATTTCATTTAGTTTCTGGTCAAGTCTTCTTTGTTACAGTTCTCTAATGAATTTATCTTAAAGTAAGTAAAGCGTATGTTTATTTTCTTCTTATTCCTATTTTGTTTTTTCTTATTGATGTTCTTATCCATAAAAAATCTATCTTTGCTACTAAAAGTCTGTGATCCACTCCACACATTCATCTTTTATCAGTAGCGTTGTTTCTTTTACACGATGAAGTAATCATAATGGATTCTAGTTTTCTCGTAGGTTGTATCCACGTGTACATGTGATTTTTTATGTTTGTAAAATCCGTTTATAATGCAGAGGTTGTTAAGTTCACACATTTTTATTATCATTTATCCATTTCTATTCACGACATTTTCTTTGAAGCATCCAACAGTACCATTGTTATCTTTTCTTCCCCGACGATTATTACTTCTTGGTGGTTCTTTACTTTTTTTATTTCTTATTGAAAGGTTTCTATAAATTGTTTTTTTTCGGCAATAGGTCTGTCTTCTTTTGGTTCATAAATCCCCCATTAATCACAATCTGTGGCCCATATATTTTTCATGTTATTCTCGGTTAAGAATTAAGTTGGGACTTTGGTTATCCTTCGCAGAACTGTTCCTCCATTGGAAGTGTGGATCAACACCCGGAAAATATCTTTATTGTTTTTTATTCTGCATTATGTCTCCATTTTTCCATAGGTTTCTACATGTGTCTAGGACCTGATGCCATAACCCTTTAAAAGGAGGGTTGTATTCAGCTACCCAATGTGGGACAGTCGCCGCTTATAGCCGCCCATTCTGGATCAGGCGCTACAGTTGATTTTATATTATTCCTAAAATCGGGATTGCCACTTTCGCCGAGTCCGCCGTAATAAAGCTTCTCTTCTATGCTTTCATGGTCGTTGTGGTCTTTACCTGTAACCCTGGACAAGGGGCCCTTACAAGGTCGAAGCCAGCTGAACACAGGTTTTTAATGAGGTGTTACTCCTTAATTCCTCCTTCTTTCTAATCATTGAGTGATACTCCCCTAGGCTTGGGAATGGTATAGCTATACCTACAAGTGAAAATGTTAACGCATCATATTGCCAAATTTTCCTCAAGTCAAACATCCACATATCTTGAGAGGCAATGCCATGTTACGTTCATTATTATGTGTTAGAAAAAGTGACTTACACATTGGAAGCTTTTAAAGCATCTTCTATATTTCTCTAATATCACTATTGAAAAAATTTCAGAAGCTTTCTGATATTAAGTAAGTACTGTGCCAAATAAGGCACTCCATCAACAAAAACTATCCCGCTAACGGCATTCGACGGCACTTGCAGATTTAACGAAAGATGCAAGAGCTTACTGACATTGAGGGAATTTTGAAATTATATGTTTGTGTTATATATATGTTTGCTCTGCATTATTTATTAAACCAGAAAATCAATATATTATTTTTCGCAATGTAATCTGTTCCAGTGTGCACCAAGTTAAAAATTAATTTACTCGTTTTTTATATTCTTTAAGTTTTATTGTAGTTTTTCCTAACGTGTGTAAATAATATTATATACCAGCTAGATAGCATAATTAAGAGAAGATATCTAATATTTTTTGCTACTACTAATTTTTGATACTAAAATCCGCTGTTCTCAACACAAAAACCAGTTTGATTGTAAATAAACAGGGCAACACATGCTGGCGATTGCGTCACTTATCCGCGGAAACAGCGCGCCGCGCTAAATCCCCAAATTAGCATTGAAAGATTGTCAACATAATATGATCGGGTTGACATAGAATTTACAAAAGCCCATTATGGTGGGCACATAAATCTACGGCCCCAGTCAGAGAATAGGGGTGAAATTTATGGCCCGAACCTCTCCCACTTTCGCCCCGAACATGTGGAAAAAGCACTGGACGCTTGAATGACTAAAACAGATGAGCACATGCATCGCATGGCAGAACCATTTCGAATGATGTATTCGCTGATATTACTAGGTTGCGAGATGGCTCAAAATCGAAAGGAAGGTCAACATGTGGAATACGCGTGCTGGTTCGTAATCGTGCAATTTATATGATAATCTGATTTTGAGGTGTGCTACTGTATATGGCCAAACAGTTTTACTTCAGTTGAGTATATTTTTTGCTAATATGTGCAAGAGGGTGTATATAAAAATGTATTAGGTAAATTATGAAGAAAAGAGGAAAATTATTTTACGTCTCTCCACAAATTTATTTAATTTTTAATTTATTTTAAATAAAAAAATTATTAATTACATATTAACTTTTTTTAGTTTTTCGTTTATGTATTTCAAACATTTATTTTCTTATTAGATGTTAATCATAATTATTAATTAAGAGCTGAATTTTGTTCATGTGACTTTCTCGAATAACTAAAACAGTAAGATTATATGACCAATTTTATATTTCTTGTATCTTAGAACCGCTATAATTCCATGGCGTAATCGATATAGATACTAAAGATTTAATGTGTCTATTTGAGCATTAATTTAAAGCTGAATTTACTATGTTGATATGAAATTCTCTCCCAAGATATCATTATCATCATAAATCGTTTTTATGTTCCATAAAAGCATAGGGCCTCTTTCGATGATTCTTCGACATTTTACGCTTGACGTTTCCGTTTTTGTAGCTATAGAGTTACCAACTTTTTTTATTTATTAAGATTGGCTTTTATTTTGATAGCCACTAACATACTCGCTGGTTATTTTCACACAATATTTTCGCTTTTTCTTATATTTTATTCCATTATAGTCTCTTATTGGCAAATTCGCTTTTCATCTTACTTCTCCAAGAGTTTTGGGCTTCTTTTTTTTTCTTTAACACTATTCTGTTTTTTTAATGTGTGACCTATTATCCAATTTCATTTTTCTTGTTTTTACTATTTTTCGTATAATTTTTTTTTGTTCTTCATTTATAATTATTTGTGGCCAACGTATTTTTTAGTATTCTTTATTGTCTTCACTTTTTATTGGTCTACGAAATTCTTTTATGTGCATTGGAATTTTGATGACTGTATTCTTACTTGTATGTCTGTTGCGCTGCCTCCTTTATTTATGTCACCTATAGCTGAAATTCTCTATTTCTTCTCATTTTCCTTTGCTGTTAGGGTTATTTGGTGTTTTTAAAGATTAAATGAGTGTGGTGATTACCGTACTATATCCCTAATGAGTCACTCTCTAGAGACCTTGAATAATATATATAATATACCGTAAACTAGAAGTTAAAATATCTGATAGTCACTTTGAATTCAGAACTAATAAAGCCCTGTTTGCTGTAAGCGTGCCGCTACAACGATGTCTGGGTGTAAATCAAGATATATTTGCCTGTTTTATGGATTTTGAAAAGGCATTTCACAAAGTATAACATGAAAAACTAATAGAACTGTTAAAAATCGAGAACATAGATAAACCTGACATACGTACCATAAAATATTGATATAGGGGACAACATGCGGTAATAAAAGTTGAAGAACTGACCGAGGAAACTAAAATTAAGAGATCGGCGCGACAGGTATGTGTATTATTGCCTCTACTTTTTAATCCATATAGTAAAGCAATTTCTACAGGAGTAACAGCGATGGAAAACGAAGGAATTGTGGACAACAAAAAAAATTAATATAAATATAATGCTGCGATGCTTACAGATAATTGAGATTCACTAAGAATAGTCCCTAAAAAAAACTGCTTGTGCAATCATAATTTTACCCTACAATTGAGAATTAGAACACTGCGCTGTTGTTTTTACAGCCCTACTGTACGGTACGACAAATTGGACACCCAAGAAAGATCACAAAAAGCTAGAAAGTTTTGAAATGTGGAGTTATAGAGAAATCTTAAAAATCCTTGGGTCCACAAAATAACAAATAAGGGAATATTGTCAAGAATAAGAACGTAATGTAAAATTATAAAAATGATACAAATCGAGAAATTAAAATATTTAGGACATACACTGAAAGAAGAAAAATACAAAATACTGTGATTAATAACAATTATAAAAGAGAAAGGCGTTCGGAAAAAAAGAATATTCTAGTTGAGAAATTTAAGAGAGCTCTCTGGAATTTTATAGATTAGCTGCAAAGAAAGTCAAAAGAGCTATAACGATAGTCAACGGAATGAAAGAAGTAGACAAATATCGCCTGCAAATTCTATACATTTCATAAAACCTTCAACTAATTTCTGCTTTCTTCATCAACCAATCTATTTCAGACAAGAATAATACGGGTAAAAAGACACCTGTGTAGTCACCCGCTTTTGATCTACTTGTTTCGTGTTAATGTATTTTGTATGTTTGTTTTTCCATATAATCTTTGTGAAAGAGTTGTATTAATTTATTTGGCATGCTTTTAATATTAACTACGTTTTCTTTTTCTGCACCCCCTAGAAGGCTTTCTTATTATAACACCTCGTTCTATTCTCTTGGGAGTTCTTTTCTTCCATATAGTATTTAATAATTTTGCATAATTTTTTCCATTACCTGGTCTTCTTTCATCAGTTCTGCTGGGATATTATCTATGTCAGCGGTTTAATGGTGTTTTAGTGTTTTTATTGCATTCTTGTGATTGTTTTTCTATTGATACCTACTTTTTTACCTAGTAATTGTATTATCTGGTATTATTGTCTTTTTATGTATTGGTTCGAAATATTGAATTCATCTTTGTTCTATTTCTGTATTTGTTCTTAAGATCTCTCTGTCTTCTTTCTTGTTGTTTACTTGCATAAGTTATTTAAGGTCTGCATGTTATTTTTTCTTGGTGTTTCTTGTCTCCTTCTCCTTCACTTTTACTTGTTAGTATTTTTTGTTAAATTCCCTGTTTTTCCTACTTTTTATCAAATTTGTTTTAATATTCATATCTCCTGTTTCGCTTCTTTATATAGAATTTTCTTTGGGGTTTGTTTAATGGCAATAATTATCTTGCATTAATCTGTTTTTTCTAGCTCTCTTTCTTCTTTTCCCTTTTAATTGTTCGGTTATGCTATTCTTTATGCTATACTTTATATCGGTTTCTTGTTTCTTCTTCTGTACATTGTATTTCTCAAATTGGTTAGAGTACTGTATGATCTGAAGGACCCTTTGCCCCTTTAATTGCTCTTACATCATATAACATACTACAAAACACATACACTGTAATATAATGTTATTGATAAATTCCCATATAATAGTCTTGCAAGTAAAATGAGTATTATTAATTCCCTATGTGATGGTTTTCTATAACGCTTGTTGTACCATATTTGGTAAACTATTTTATTATTTTCTAAAATTTATTGAACACACTATTCTGTAATAATATTATAATCTACTTTATTGAAGAAAACGTTTCATTTTCATTCAGAAACTCTTCTTCTTCTTCTTTTAGCCTGGTATCGTCCATTTTTGGATATAGGCCTCTCCTAACTCCCTCTATCTTTGTCTGCTTTGTGCACGTTGCATCCATCCATATCCAGCAGTTCTCACAATATCGTCCTTCCATCTCATTTGTGGCCGCCCACGTTGTCTTTTTCCTTTCCATGGTCTCCACTGGTGTATGATAGCATTCCATTTACCATCTCTTTGTCTGGCGTTGTGTCCAGCAAACGACCATTTCAATTGTGCAATATGTGTTGCTACATCTTTAAGTTTCGTGACTACTCTTATCCAAGCATTTGTTTTCCTGTCGCTTAATCGTATATTTAGCATACCTCGCATCCATGGCTCTTCGTGTTTTGATCAGTTTGTCCATTGTTGTATTGCTTTTAGTCAGTGTCCAGGTTTGTGAACCATATGTCATAATTGGTAAGATACACTGATTAAACACATTGATTTTTAAGTGTTGCGGTATTTTCATATTTTTTAGTATGTATGATAGTTTCCCGAAGCCCGCCCAGGATAGTCTCACTCTTCTAGCTATTTCAGCAGTTTGGTTTTCTTTGTTCGGTCTTACTACTTGTCCCAGATATATATATATATATATATATATATATATATATATATATATATATATATATATATATATATATATATTCTGGAACTTGTTCTATCGTCTTCCATGTACCACTATATTTCTTGTGTCGTTTGTATTTGTCATCATTTTGGTTTTCCATATTCATTTTCAGTCCAACTTTTGCAGATTCGTTTGCTAGTTCTTCGAGCATCATTTTTCTTTCGTCGTAATTTCGCTTATCAGGAGAATGTCATCCGCAAATCTCAGGTGACTTAGTTTTCTACCATTTATGTTTATACCTTTTTATACATTTTTCCACGATAGATTTTTAAAAACATCTTCCAGTGTCAGAGTCAACAATTTTGGAGAGATAACTTCTCCCTGTCTAACACCTCTTTTAATTTTTATTGTGTTCGTATTTTCTTCTAACTGTACTGTCATGGTAGCATTCTTGTATATGTTGTGTATCAGGTCTCGATAACGAAAATCTACTCTACAGTTATTTAGGGCCTGTTCGACTATCCATAGTTCGATAGTGTCAAAGGCCTTTTCATAATCTACAAATGTGAGATAGACAGGCAAGTTGTATTCGCAGGATTTCTCAATTAGGGTTCTGACAGTTAATAGATGGTCACACGTACTAAAGCCTTTGCGAAAGCCCGCCTGTTCTATAGGTTGATAGGCATCAAATTTATTGGCTAGACGGTTGGTTATTATTCTAATAAACAATTTATATAGCTGGGACAATAGCGAAATATGACGATAATTTTTTAGGTTTTGTTTATCTCCCTTTTTGTATATTAAAGTTGTGAGGGCATCGTTCCAATTTTTAGGTATAGCTCCATTGTGTAAGCACGTATTAAATATATGTTTAAGCGATTTTACTAAAGCATCTTTACCTTCTTTTATCATCTCAATCAAGATTTCGTCTTTGCCTGGTGCTTTATTGTTTTTTGTGTTACTTAGTGCGTGTACAATTTGATTCTCTTCTATATCTGGTATTTCTTCAGAATTTACATTTGTCACTATTTTTTTTTCAATTTTTGTACAGCTACTTGGCTTGGTTCCTTTTTCGATGCATATAGGTCTTCATAAAATGGTTCAGTGATCTTCGCTACATTGTATTTACCCTTTCGTTTCATGCCTTTTTCATCTTTTACAGATGTCATTTGTATTACCTAAGGTTGGCCTAAGACACTTCATTCCTCGATTATTTTCTATAACCTTTTCTGTTTTCTTGTTGTTATAGTTTCTGATATCTTCATTAATTTTTTTATGAATGATTTTGTTAAGTTCTGTGAACTCTATAGTAGTTCGTTTTCCTTCTGATAACATTCTTCGCCTCCCTTGTAACAGTAGTTTTGTATCGTTTGTTATTTTTTCCTTTTTATTCGAGTTTTTCTTTCCTACTGTTAAGGCTGCTTTTAAAATAGCATTTGTCAGTTTTGTATTGGCAAGGTTCATGTCTGTACTGAGCTCGTCGAGTTCTTGTTTTAACAACCCGTTGTATGTGTTACTTTGTTCTTTAAGTGAATATGGGTTTACTAATGCTGATCTTATACATTTCAATCTTTGTATTTTTCTATTTAAGTATATTTCGGCTCTGACAAGACGATGGCCCCTTCTGGTGGTAAATGTATTTAGCAAGGTTACGTCTTTAACTACCGATTTATCTGTCGTTAGTATATAGTCTATCTCGTTCGTTGTTATTCCGTTTAGGGCGATCCATGTCCACTTCCTCTGAGTTTTCTTCTTAAAGAAAGTATTCATTGCATATAACCCCTCTTGCTCTAAATAATTTACCAATCTTTCTCCTCTCTCATTTCGTGTGCGGTATCCATAGTTACCTATTTTATCCTCGCTGGTTTCCAGTTTTTTACCAAGTTTAGCATTAAAGTCTCCCATCACTATAGTCGTAGTTGTTTTATGTGAGTTTATAGCTGTTGTTACATCATCGTAGAAGGAATCAATGTCTTCATCATCGTAAGATGTTGTCGGAGCATGTATTTGCACAATTTTTAACTTATAGTTTTTATTTATCTGTAAAATGATTAATGACACTCTATCGCATATACTTTCATATAGGAGTAATTGGGATATTTGTCTTTTATGCACTAGGAAGCCTGTGCCGTTAGCCGTTCTGTCTTCAGGACCACGGTAATATAAAACATGTCCTATGTGTAGCTTTAAATATTCCTGGCCTTTCTTTTTTATTTCAGAAATACCTAGTTCATTCCATTTAATATTTTCCAGTTCTTCTTGTAATTTAAAAAGTGTTTCATTTGTTGCCATAGACCGTATGTTGTAGGTGGGTATGTATAACTTTGTCTTAGATACGTGTGTTTTATTTGATAGATTTGGGTTCATGTATCTCGAGTTTCTGCCTCCCCCAGAATCCACGAGGCAGACCGCTTTATCGGTGTGCGATTTGGAACATCTGATCCTAACCACCTGGGGTAATTTAGTTCTAAAGCTCGACATTTCATTTGTTAAGAGGAAATGGCAGTTGAATTGCCGCGCTTGCCTTGCGTGTTGGCAACTTAGTGGTAGTCTATCTTACTCAGACTACGTGTGCTAATAATTATTGGTTTATTACCACACGTTTTAAACGCAGTCCCATATTCGACCACGTTTTTTAGTATCTAGCCCTCGTTTTAACTATATCAGTGGACTACTACCTAGAGACCAGCCTCTTGGTCGCGGGACGTATTTTATTTCCACCCTACCCATCATATCTAATGGACATTCCCCGATCTGCCACCTGGAAACGCGCTATCTAGGGGTTACAGGCTCCCCCGAGGGAACATACAGGACCACCATTACAAAATTCAGGATAAAGTTCTTCAAAGGTTCATAATAAGGAACCATATAAGCTAGAATTAACAAATTTAGAACCTGTGAAAAACAGAAAAATACAACTATAAAGGATAATACAAACTTTGACGTATTAAGCCGCTAATCAAATGTCATCCATCTACGATTCTTTTAATTATTAATATCAAACGTTAAATGAAACAACAGTAAGTTATTGGAAATTTGTTGAAATTCCATTGAACTTTTAATAGAATCAGTTCACTAAATTAAGCAAATTCCCAAAGATTAATTAATAAAATTTAATAAAATCGGATAGGTAATGTAGGCAAGACTTCACAATCGCATAGGATAAGATCACATTAGAATATTGCCATAGTTAGTGAAGGTGTTTCTGCAAATTCGAAACTCTACATTCAGCATCACGAACAAAAATAGACACTTGGTAAAACTTCCTCTGGGAATATTAACTGAACACAGCCACCCCCACGCACAAAAGCGTAAGCTATCTAACTATTCTCATTTTAATTTTTAGAGCAATATGAAGTGAATTCTAGATTTAGTTGAAAAGTAATCTTTAGAAATAAAACGCATTTTTAACTCAAACGGTGCGTAAACATGCAAAATTTTCGCACTTTGAGGTCTGAAAGACCCTCGCGTAACTTATAAAAAGCAAATTTACCCTTAACTAGTCATTTTCTGCAATGGATTTTGAGCAGATAGTGTTATAGGACACACATGGTTCCAGATGCCACCTGTTATACTACTTGAGCAACAATAGATTTATTGTGCCAACAAATGCTGACGTAAACTGAGCAACAGGATGGTTCAACACTGTGTGGCTTCTTTTGGTATGTATGCCAGTAATCTACCAAAATTAACGATCTCAAAAACTAAATTCGACGTGTTATCGATGAAATTGATCAGAAAAAGTGCGAAATTGTATTTGAAAATTTTTGAGAAGAACCAAGATTTTCCATACTTACTCTGATATTGTTTACTTTAATACTCAATAAAAATTTAATATAATAAAATTTAAACGTTGCTTTATTTTACAGTTAAATGCAACTTTTACTTTAGACTATTGGAGAGGCAGGCGTGTAAATAGCCGTGCCCTCGTGGTGCGGTGTGGGGAACTAAGTACGGCCCGTTTTGAAAAGTAAAACGTTGAGGCCCAAATCGTCCCTTAAACGGCCGGCGCGAAAGCGGATGGGGGCGGCTACCGATATCAACCGATGAGTAATTGCCAAATCGCTCGCTTGGAATTGGCTTCGGCTTCGGCGGCGTTGGTTTCACGGTGGCCACCTTTTTGCGATGTCTTCGTGCCTGGAACACGACCGCACTGGCCGGGATGCGATGCGAAAGTTTTGCGGGGCGGTTAAATGTGGATAAAATAAACACGACCGGATTGGCCGCGTTGCGGATCGAGTATGTTGCTGGGCTTTGCGCCTGGCTTAGCGGTAGATCATTTGCGGGAAATTTTAATTCGACAGCACTTTTCGTCTCAAAGGGTGCCGCCGAAGGCGTATGCAGACTCGCCGGCTGAGCAAAAGCCCATATGCCGTTTTGTGTGCGATAGCAAAACGCGGCGGCAAATATCAAAGCCACCAGCATGCCGCCACGATACACAGGCGGTTAAAGGGCGAAAAGACCGCCACACCAACCATCCTTTATAATAACTAAATTAAACATTGCATATATATATATATATATATATATATATATATGCATATATTCTATAAGCTGATCTGTTTGCTAATGTAAGAGGGTGGGTTCAGTGTCGTTATCCTAGAATCTTTAAAAATCATAATTTCTGTTTTAGACATTTGCAGGCTAGTATTACAAATAGAATTTGTATAGATATATTTTAATCTGCTTCCATTTGATATTTTCTTAATCGCAAATGGCATGGTTTGATTTTTGATATATTCGCTAATTGCCTTCTTAAACAACCCCAAAACTCCTGTTTATATGTCTACGTGTGTTTAATAATAATTTTGTAATTCGAGAGTTTTCTTTTCAAACAAAATTTTATTAGTTATGAATTTCTTTTTCTTTTATAATTTTTACATACTTCTTCTGTGTCAACTTGCTACACAAATGCAGTTTTAAATACTTTGTTTGTTAAGCTTTATAAATTTCCACGTTAACAAAACAGAATTTGTTGTTTTCTAAGTCGATGTGAAGCGAACTTAACGTCTATGTTATTTGTTAGAATTTGCCATATCACCCATAACTATTTTCATAGCAATAATGTACAGATTAAATACAAAACTAGGCCTAACACGCTTCCTTGTAAAACTGATAATTGGATAGAGTACATCGTCAATAATTTAACATAATAAAATTGATATGACAGGTACTATATCAATAACAAGTATTATTAAGAAAATATGAATGTTTTGTTTATTTTAAATAAAATTTATCTGTATAAAATGTTGAAAAACCTTATTGGATTCTCACAAAAGTTTTAACTCGGCTGAAAAAAATACAATTTGTATGCATTTCTTTTTGTTTCGTCGTGCTCATAGTGTTGTAACAACTTTCATTTTTGTATTCGAGATGAGTTTGCAGGAATGTGAGCTTTAAGTTCTAATCCGCTATTGTTGAAACGAGTATATATTCAAAGTAGAACTCAATATCAGAACCTAGATGAACGATATAATATTTATAATGTAAAAATTAACTATGTTGTTAATAATACTATCGTTATCAACTTTGAACTTGAGCTCATGTCCTTAGCGTTAGAATTCTCACCTACCATATATCTTTGACTTAATGAATCAAATCAGGATTATTTCCATGCATATTGCGTCTTAGAGGATGACACATAGCAGATATAGTTACTGGATAGTTTAATTATTTCACTTGGATTGATATTGCCTAAAAAAAATGCATTCTTTATTTTGTATGTTTTTTAGAAAAATGGGTTTTCTAAATAAAACAACTGACTTCTCATGTGCATGTCCGTAAAGTGAGTTTGAATTATTAAAATAATGTTTATATTGTGTATTTCTAAAAATATTTTTAATTTAAAAATTTTGGATTAGAGGCCATTGATATTTTTTTGGCGTTTATTTAAACAACTTGCCTATAACTATAAATAGTTTTTTTATTATTTTGTTAAATAAATTGATTAAACATAGTCTTCATTTCACTTAAAAATATTTGAGAGTTTTTGTTCGATTATTTTACTTCGTTTTGTGTACGTACCTAAATTGTTCATTAAGAGGGATTGTCCGCAAAAATTATTTTTCGCGTCCGAGGTTGACAATTTTCACCCGCCTTTCTTCAAATTTTTGCAAGGTGTAAACTTGGAACAACTTATTTACCAACAATAATAGTGGGATAAGTCGTTACCAAAGTAAAATATGCAAACGGTCCTGAAGATAGGAACCAAACGTACGTTCAGAGCTCAGCTACGCCATATTTTATATTAGCTGTCTTTGCTTACTTCCTGTTCAAATGTGTACAGCGTCTTCGTTTTACGTTCTGCTCAAATGTATAGTAAATTCTGCCTTTATCTTCGACCACGTTAGAGTAGTTGTCGTTGAGTTATTGGAGGATTATAAAAATTATATAAAACATTTTGCTGGAGTATTTGTATTCTTTCTAAAAAAAAATTATTACGAGTTTCAGGCAAACACAAAAGCGACTACAGTAGGTCTTAATAAGATTGCATTGTTGACATCTGTGATAATACCGTGATATAATTTTTTTAAAGGTATATTAATTTATGCATATCCTTCTTATCTTTAGTAGCTTCCAAATTAACGAACAGGACTTCTATCTCATATATATTTTATTTTTTCTATAGAACCTCCTCCTTTCTTAATGCTTCTTTATATTATTCCTTGAGCTTTTAGGATGTAGATATTTAATAGCAAGTCATGTGATAGAATAATTCTTTTTTGCAGAAATTTAATTAGTTTTCTGTAAATATCAGGTATTTTGTATTAATTTTGGTTACATTATCTTCTAGACATTCGGGAGCAGTAATTTTGGCTGTTACATGGTTAAGTATTGTTATATTTCTGCTGATTAGTTAAAGCAAAATAACGATTTAATTGATTTGTTCCTGGCGTATTGTTTATATCCCTTCTTTCATTTGTATTTACCTAGTTGCCATTGATGCGTATGTATTTCTGATCGGACATTGCAAATTTTATAGTCCAAATCTTCCGTAATGTTTACTTTTTAACTGAATGTTGGAGATTAAGATCTGGTGGCCTAACTGGCCACAGCACCATACATTTAGAATACTGAATATAAATACGTTCTATAATTAAACTACCAGCAACTCACTTCACGGTTCATCAAACAGGTGGGAGCTTTGATAAATTTTCAGTAAAAGTTTTTTACGTAAAAAGCTGTCATTATTTGAAAGTCAATATCTTGCACCGTTTGAGATATTTTTCATTCAAATATTCGGGCGTGTTAGAGAGACACCTTCTTAAATTGATATTGTGATTAAACGTTTAATCAACTTATTGACCAGGCAAACACTAAAATTAAAAGGCTACTGTGTGCTGTGCTGGACTACGATTATGCTTAACCTTGCTTGTATAGGGGGCTTATGCAAAAGGGTACCTAAATCTCCAAAAAATTAAAACAATTTTACGTTGAGGTAAGGAAACGGGCTCATCTATAACATCGCAGAAAACTCCTACGTTTACACAAAACTGTTGTGGATACCTTTTCTCAACGAAGATATAAGGATTATTAGTTTGCAAAAGTTCTCAGTATAAAAATTGAGAACACTGTTGTATCCAAATATTACATGGTCCTTGAATAAAACATTTGTTTACCTAATATCACTAGTTGTACAAGATAATAATTTGATGATGAGGTTTGTACTTGCTAAAGATGATGAAGATGCAGTGATTGATTATTGACTACTTGGTAAACAGTTGAGTTCGATTTCTTCGTACTGCAACGCGAATTTTTACCAAACTCAAAACAGCTTTCCTCGTTGAAGAAATGAAGATATGTATTTATTTAAAATAAATATTAAAATGTTTAAAACTATTAATGTTTTTTATGTTACATAATATGGCAAATGGAGCCTAGCCTGCAGACTATTGCTTTGTTGTATATCAAATGTTTATTTGTTAATTCGCCGAAAGAAAATTTGTGACGATTTATTTTCATAATTAATAATATTCCTCGTTTGATTTTCAACGAGTAAGGTTGTGAGAGTGAGAGTTACAGACTTTATTGAAAGTGTGGCCTCAAGGCCAAGTGTTAAAATAATGTTTAGTGGAACGGGACCTATCAACCACTCATCGCAGCCGATAAGTTATCTACCACAGCCCAACTTCGCTACTCCAATCTTTTCGAGCCAAGGTCAACAACAACAGCTGCCTTTTCAACAAAATAACTGCAATGCAGGTATGCAACAATTGTATACGCCATCCTCCCAAGTTTATAAGCAACCCGAAAGTGCAACCACTAAAGTCACTGAACCCCAAAATGCTTACTTAATCGAAGCCAGCGAAAAAGATGAAGGAAGCAGTAATAAGTATTCCTGGCAAGTCGTACACAGCAACAAAAGAACGCGCATCTCCAGGCGAACACCTGGAGAAAATGCCGTTACAGATAACCAAACAACTGGATTTGCACCTCTCAGCCAGCTAGAAGCGAATAATACTCCCCCAAACAAACACTGACAGTATGCAACAGTCAAGTACACCAACAATAACACCACCTCCTATTTTTGTCGATGGAGTGACTAATCTTGACCAAATGCTAAGAAGTCTAGCTGATATAAGAGAAGAGGAATATCTAATCACTAAATGTTTATCCAACAACGTTGTAAAAATTACCGTAAAAACATCTGATTTATACAAAAAACTTGTTAAATTGATGCAAAATCAGAATATTATTCATCATACATACCAACTGAAGGAAGAAAAGCCATATAGGGTTGTAATCAAACATTTGCATCCTACAACTTTAGTTCAAGACACAAAAGAAGATCTCGAACGCGAGGGATTTCCTGTCAGAAACATAATTAACATTAGACAAAGAACTACGAAAACTCAACTTCCAATGTTTTTTGTGGATTTAGAGCCGGCTAGAGATAACAAAGAGATCTACAACCTAAAATATCTTCGAAATAAAGTCATCTCGGTAGAGCCTCCGAGAAAAAGCGCTGAATTAGTACAATGCACACGATGTCAGCAATACAACCACACTAAAAGCTACTGTAATCGGCCATACGCCTGTGTAAAGTGCGGCGGAGCACATGACACAAAAACTTGCAAGAAAACCCCGAATACCCCAGCAAAATGTATCTTATGCGATGGCGCATATCCAGCCAACTATAAATAATTTCAAGGATACCGCGAGCTACAAACTAATTATCGTTTGGGACAAGGTCAATCACGCAAACGCATAACTGACTACAGACAATTCAGTAACCAAGCTACCTACGTGGAAGTGACTAAAAACAATGAAGAACCCCCTCAAAACAATTCAGATATAACCCTTTCCCACTTTGTGGAAGAATTTAAAGGAATGTTTACACAACTACTTAACCAAAAGAACATGATACTTAATGTGTTGTCAACTGTCATTACGAAATTAGTCCATAATGGCTAAGTTCTTAACAATAGCTCTATGGAATGCCAATGGGCTCCAGTCAAAAAAATCTGAAATCGAATTATTTTTAAAACTACATAACATAGATGTATTGCTGGTATCAGAAACTCACTTCACTGAGAGATCATATATGAGAATACCTAATTATATACTATATCACACCCAGCATCCGGATGGGACCGTACACGGTGGATCAGCTATCATTGTCCGCGAATCTATAACCCATCATGAATTACCAAAGTGCGACAGAGATTTTCTGCAGGCAACAACAATCCACTTAACTATGCAAGACCTACCGACAATAATATCAGCCGTATACAGTTCTCCAAGACACAACATCACCAAGGACCACTTTCAACCGTTCTTTGAATCCCTAGGCCAACGTTTATTGTTGGCAGGGATTTCAATGCCAAGCACACTAACTGGGGATCACGATTAACAACTACGAAGGGACGAGAACTTTATAAACTTATTACCGAAAAACGGTATCTCACTTTATCCACGGGCGAGCCAACTTATTTGCTCACAGTCTTGAATAAAGTACCTGATCTTCTAGATTTCTACATACTAAATGGAATTTCAATCAACTTCACGGAGGTTAGACCTAACTTCGATCTGAACTCGGACCACACACCTGTCATCGCCACCATCAGCACATCAGTAATAAAAAAGAAAAGCAAGCCAACATTGCATAATAAGACCACTGATTGGGATCTATTCAGGAAATTGATTGATCATAAAATATCTCAGTACTCGGTGCATATAGAAACAGAATTTGATATAGAGGAAGTGACAAACTTTCTCATCACTACTGTCCAAGAAGCGGCTTGATCTGCTACTCCTACATATAAACTAGAAGAACGACAGACGCAAAATATCCCCATGGAAATAATGGAACTGGTTAAAGAAAAAAGAAAAGCACGAGCTAGGTGGCAAAGAAGTAGACATCCCGTTGATAAAAATACCTATAACAGGCTTATGACCAAACTAAAGACCAAGTTACGAGAGTTCAAAACAACACTTTTGCAGCCTTTGTGGAGAACCTAAGTACCAAAGACGATACAATCTGGAGAGCAACAAAAGGGTTTAAACGTCCTACTCCTACCATATCACCAATTCGTAAGCCTGATGGTACCTGGGCCAGGTGTGACCAAGAAAAGGCTGCAGCATTTGCGGAATATCTTGCACAAGTCTTACAACCCCACAATAATGATCCAAACCCAGAAGTAAAACATTTTCTAGATGCTCCTCTTCAGTTGTCTCCACCGATTAACGCTTTCACTGTACAAGAAGTAGAACATCAAATAAAATATTTAAAAAAGAATAAGTCACCTGGATTTGATCTAATTACCTGAAAAGTATTATCTGAACTACCCTACTCCGGATTATTGTTAACAAAAACCTTATTTAACTTCATCCTACGTCTGAGCTACTGGCCCACCCAATTTAAATATGCACACATCATATTAATACCTAAACCATGTAAACCGCCAACGGAACTTTTGCCGGTGATATCAAAACTTCTGGAAAAGCTAATTTTAAAGCGAATAAACGAAGATGACTTGCTAGCGGATCACTTGCTTGACCACCAGTTTGGGTTTAGTCGTAATCACTCGACTATTCATCAGTCTCATCGTATGACGAGTATTATTTATACAGACTTTGAAGAAAAAAAACTACTGCTCATCTGTCTTTTTAGATGTGAAGGAAGCTTTCGACAAAGTTTGGCATAAGGGCCTCCTATATAAACTCAAGCTTGTGTTTCCGCATAACTACTACGAATTACTAAGATCTTATTTACTACATCGTACACATCAAGTCAAACATGGCGAAGAACTATCAGAGATATTTCCTATCTCCGCAGGCGTCTCCCAAGGCAGCGTTTTAGGTCCGCTCCTATATCTAATCTACACTGCTGATCTGCCTACAGCGCCGGATGTTGACGTAGGAACATTTGCGGACGACACAGCAATTCTGACGACACATAAAGATCCAGCTCTGGCGTCTCAGCAGCTACAAAACTATTTAAACCTCCTGGAGGATTGGTTGAACCAATGGCGAATTAAATATAATGAAAGCAAATCTGCTCACGTAACTTTCTCATTAAGAAGACAACAGTGTCCTCCTTTTTATATTAACACTGTCAAAATACCACACGCTACCGAAACTCGTTACTTAAGATTACATCTAAACAGAAAGCTAACCTGGAAATCGCACATTACAAAGAAAAGGAAACCAATGGACCTCAAATTTAAACAAATGACTTAGCTAATCGGTAAAAAATCTCCACTTTCCCTCGATAACAAACGACTTCTCTATAAGGTAATAATTAAGCCCATATGGACTTACGGACTGGAACTATGGGGATGCTCTAGCATGTCCAACTTAAACATTATACAGAGATTCCAATCTAAGGCTCTTAGACAGATCGCAGGTGCCCCATGGTATGTCACCAACCTAACTCTACATACGGACTTAGATATGCCAACTGTAAAAAGAGGAAATTCATCAACGTGCAGTGAAACACCATGCCCCGTCTTCTAGTACATCCAAACCCATCAGTCGAACCTTTACTGGAAGAACCAGCCTTCAAAAGATTCAATAAGAAATGGCCTTGTGACCTACTCAACCAATAACGTCTCCAGGGTAATACCAATAAGGTTAAATCCCTCAAGCCTCTTGCCAGCAAATCAGCTCATAGAACTAATGTGTCTTATATTTTAAGTATAAATATGTACATAGTTCTGATCGTTGCTGTATTTTTTCTATTAAAAAAATAATAATAATAATTAATAATGTTTATTTATTTTTGGATAAAAATAAATTTTATCACAGGAGCGGAATATAATTTTTTTTATTTTAAAAATAAAAATCTCTTTTTTCCAAAACAGACTACTTACCAGAGACCCCTGTTTGACATTTCTGGGGAGAATTATTGCAAGTTTAATTACATATTTGGTTTATGTAATTTTCCAAATTTTACTATCCAAAAAAAGATCTTTATTGGTAATGTTCTGTGAACCAGGTTTTTTAAAAGTATGTTAATAAAAATTTCTTTGTTTATGTCTCAAAATAAATTAGTACCTGTATACATTTGTGGCTTTTAAAGATATCCTGTGGGTTCACAAAATATATATATATATATACAAAAGGATCTTCACAGCTGACGCTGTCTTCCTTCACTCAACCGTTTCTTCCACTCCTTCTTGTCTTCCCAATCTCCGTCTGCTAGCCCTCTTCTTTCCATGTCTTCGTCCACCTCATCTCTGAAAGTTCTTCGGGGTCTTCCTCTCTTTCGTTTTCCTGGAGGACTCCACTCTGTTATTTTCTTTATCCATCGATTATTGTCCGTCCTTCTAACATGGCCGTACCATATTAATTTCTTTTCCTCGATGTAAGTCAGTGTGTCTTTTTCTACATTCATTCTCCTCTCTATTTCTGTATTTCTAATTCTGTCTAGTCGTGTCACCTGGCAGCACCTTCTCCAAAATTCCATTTCTGTGGCTTTTATTTTTCCTCTATTTTTCTTATTAATTATCCAGTTTTCAGCTCCATATGTCATAATACTTCTGATAATTGTGTTATATATTCTGTGTTTTGTATTTTTTGTAATGTGTGTGTTCCATAGAATGGGATGTAGTTGTCTGATACTTATTCTAGTTTGTCCTAACCTGTTCTTTATTTCTTCTTCTGTAGATGTATTTTTGATATAGTAAAGCCTAGTATTTGAACTTATTTTTCCCTCTTATTTCTACATTGTCGTCTATTTCTAAGTTTTTTACGTCTTCTTCTGTAATCGCTAAATATTCTGTCTTGTCGAAGTTTATTTCCATACCGGCCTTAGTGTACTCGTCTTTTAGTTTTCGTAGCATATAACTCAGGTCCTCTTCATCTTGGGCTATTATCACTTGATCATCTGCGTAGCTTAGTGTATAAAGATGTTCATTGCGCACTGGTATCCCCATTCCCTCACATTTCCTTTTCCAATTCTTTAAGGTATCTTCTAAGAATATCTTGAATAGGGTTGGAGATGTGCAGCATCCTTGTAGGAGCCCTTTTGTTGTCTTAAAGTAATTACTGATCGTCTGCCGCACTTTCACTGCCATAAAGTTGCTGTATTGCCCTGATTAGACTTTTGTTGATCCCTATATTACTCATCGCTTCCCACAGTTTTTTTCTGGGAACCGAGTCGTACGCTTTTCTGAGGTCTATGAAGGCCAAGTGAATGTCCCTGTTTTTCGCTCTTTTCTTCGCTATAAGTTGTTGGATAGTATATATGTTGTCTATACAGGATTTTCCGGCTGTGAATCCTGTTTGGTCTTCTCCTATTTTCTTCTATTTTGTTTTTACTATTTTTGCATAAATTCTTCCCATTAGAGAGATCACACTAATGCCTCTATAGTTGTCACATATTCTGCGATTACCTTTTTAAATATCGACGTTATATACGCTTTTGTCCATTCATTCGGTAGTACATCCCATTTAGTGCTTTACGAAACATATGTTGCATCATGCGTAGTAATTTCAGGGTTCCATACTTTACCATTTCGGGTACTATTCCTCCCGGTCCTCCTGATTTTCTATTTTTAATGATTGTGTGGCCTTTTGACTTCTCAATTGTTATTTCTACTTCTTCGTGTTCTATTTGGTCATTTTGTTTATTTTCTATCGTTTGTCTTTAAACTCTTCTCTATTTTCTGTTAGCAGATCCTGGTAGTATTGCTCCCATTTTTCTTGTTGTATGAACGGTATGTATGCCTTTTCTTTTGAATTTGTTCTTAACGTTTTAGTATTCGCCATGCTTCTGAACTCTTTGTTCCCCCTATGTATTGGTCAATGTTTGTGCACATGGTTTTCCACTGATCATTCTTTTCTCTTGTTACTAATCGTTTTACCTCTTTGTTCTTCTCTTTGTACTTTTGTTGATCTTCTTGCGTTTTGGTGCTTAGCCACCTATTATATTTTCTTTCTTTTCCTGGATACTTTTTAGCGTATTTTCACCAAGGATTATCTTGTGATTATTGTTCTTTTTTATTCTGACTCCCAGTACCTCCCGAGCTGTTTCTTTTATACTAGTTTTTATATGTTCGTACATGTCTGTTATATTATCAAATGTGAATTCATTTAGTTTCTGATCCAATTTTCTTTTGTAGAGTTCTCTTATTTTTTCGTCTTGTAGCTGGTCGACTTGGTAGTGCTGATCCTCTATTTTTTCCTGTGTTTGTTTGTAGGTTATTGTTGTTTTCCTATACCAAGGGAATTCCATCTTTGCGATTAATAATTTGTGGCCTGTGCCACATTCCGCCCCTCTTTTAACTCGTACATCTTTTATTTTTATTTTGGTGTTGATTCTTATTATGATGTAATCGATAATTGATTTCAGTATATTTGTAGTATATTTGTGGATCATTTTATGCCGTTGAAACCCATTCGTTATTCGGAGGTTATTTATTTCACATAATTCTATAATTCTCTCTCCATTATCATTTGTAACTTCCTCTCCGAATGGTCCTATTGTCTTGTTGTTAGCTTCCTTGCCTGTTCTACCATTAAGGTCACCTGCTACTATAATTTCTTGGGAGTCTCTTATTTTCTGGATTTCCTCCTAGCGTTTCCATAAAGTCCTTTTTTCATTTTGAGTGCTATCGTCAGTTGGTCCATATACGCCGAGAATTGCTATCTCTTTTCCATATATTTCTATTTGTACTTTGATGATTCTCTCGCTTATTGGTTCCCAGGATTTGATTCTCTCTGCCAGTTTCTTTCTTATTATCATTCCTACTCCAGCTTGAGCTCGTTTTTCTTTGTTGACTCCACTCCAGCAATGAAAAACGTCTTGGATAATTTCCGTTCCGTTTCCCTTCTTCTTTGTTTCGCTGGTAATTAGTATATCTATTTTCATTTTCTTAAATTCTTCTATGACTTCCAGATCTTTATTGTTCCATCCCTGTACGTTCCATGTTCCTACTGTGATCTCTCGTTTCTTCTTCTTTCCGTTTCGGTTGAGGTTAAGATTTGGGTTCAATAACGTTGACGCAGAACTGCCCCGTAACCGATGGGGCTCCTCCACTGGAGGTGTGGATTGCCACCAGGAAATTTTACTTTAAGTTTCCTTTTCATTCTGCTTTCGTCTGAGCCCTTTTTTTGTTTTACGTGTGTTAGGCTGCTTACACCTAGCGCCACAACTTCTAAAGTTGAAGTTACTGAGGATATCATTTCCTATATCGTCGATTTAGGGTTATTCCGCCCATGTTCGGTCGTCAGAGCCTCGTTTGTTTTGAACAGACTTCACCGACTCGAAGGTGAGGTTGACATTTGAGTAGGCTAGGCTATGTATTGCGCTTCACTACCCCATTAGAAGTCCTTCACAAAATATTTAGAGGAAATTCCTAATGGTTAAATAAAATAACATAAAGCTGCTTCTAACATTAAAAACTTTTTGGCTATGTAATATGACATGTCTTTTTTAATTTCAAATTGTTTTTTTAGTTTTTAAAGTTCAATGGCAGCAAGTTTGTAGACTCTGGCACTTCTTTTTGGCTGTATGGGAAGCATTTTGTAGCTACGCAGTATATAAGTATTAGTTTAATAGTACACAATTTTGCAATCATGCCATGACCATTAAAGAAATCGAAGTATAAGAGACCCTTAAACTTTCACCGAATCTAAGATATTAATGTGTTTAAATTTATCACAACTGAAAATGGTTTTTAGTATTTAGCCTGAATTTAACCATTGTTTAACCATTGTCACTTGTAACAATTTAATTGAAAGCGATCATTATGGGTACGTGTATAAAGGAAGTTGGCAACAAACATTACTTCTTTGATTTGCTTACGCTTTAGTCTAGTCATGAAGTATAACTTTACAGATTTTGCTGTACAGTGACGTACAGATCTTTATCTGATAAAATACAGCTTGATGTACGACTTTCTAACACACCATAATAAGTTTTTCTGAGTTTAATCTAATTTTAAGACTGTATTTGTTTAAATTTTATTATATTATAGGAAACAATGCAGTTCTTAATCAAATACAATTTGGACTTTTGTTGCTCTGTGAGCAAGTTCAAATTCAATGCAATGCACCCAAATTGGTTTAATATTTCACTTTCTGCATTATTAAGAAAATAATTTACTTACTATATCGTTAATTTAAAAAAACAGTGTTTAAACAGAATGGCATCGTTTATTGTATATTGTAAAAGATCTGATGTATTATTTACAAATCGATTATTGATTAGTGGTTCCGTATCACTAGCACCAATTGGATAATAAAAAGTAAATGTTTGCAATTGAATCCGAATCTCTACTTACCCGCGCATTCCCATTCAATTACTTTGGAATTAATTTGTTTCTGCAATTCGACTAATTAGCTTGCAGGTGGGTTTAATTTAATTAAGCAACTTCGGTTTTGATTATATATGGCGGAACTAACTCATTCATTTGCAACACTTGATAAGTAGGTAGAGTACTTTTTCGTTTATAATTAATTGAATTTGTGGTAGGTGCATCAGCGAGTTGTATCGCATGCAGATGGCTGTTAACGTATTAAATAGTTGTTACGCATATCAAATACTGGAATATATTTGACACAACTGCAGTTGAAGCTCTATTAATTACTATTTGTGTAACATTAACGTTTTATTGCTTGTCTGCACGTTAGCTTTAAATGCAATTAGCTTTAGAATTTTGTTTAAAAATACATAGAAATATGAAACAATATAAAACTATTAAATATAAATGTTTAAATTTGAAGCGCTACATTCAAAACTAGCACTAGAGCAGCAATGCACTTAACAGTCTTAGCCATTACATAAGGAATACAAGAAAGAAGAAAATGATTAGTAGAAACACCAAACCAAATTACAATATGTAAGTGCGCCAGTGTAAAATTGAGCAGTTAGAACGCTTAGTTTTAGTACAAGAGGATTTTGGTTAAATTCAGAGATGTATGATCAGCGAATTGAGAAATTTCTGTTATGTTAGCCTTTAGTGTACAATTTTAGGGTACCAATTTTTAATATAAGGCTATATGGCAAGCATCGCGCTTTTAATAATGGTTTGTTACCCGATGTTTATTTTTAATATCCGAATAGGTTATTTATTAGGCATCTTGAATTTACAATGAAATTCAGATTCATCCTTAACAGAAACCAAAAGACTTAAATACATGACTATAATCAAATGACAAATATTTATAAACCCAAACAAAAAGTATTTTTCTGTAATACTAAAAATTGCTGTGTCAGAGTATACTGCAATAGGATAAATGCAAAACTTAATGCAACTGTTTAAGTAACTTAAATATCCGCAGTTTTCAAAACTGACACACGTAAATAAAATGAAAGGGAAAGCATTATTTATATTAACTATTTTTATTTTTCAGAAAATTGAAGACACAAGTTCCAGGTGAGTGAAGTAGTGATTGTTTACTGGATGATCTGGAGTATATAGGTAGATAGATTAATACTACTCATTTTTCTTTTTTCTAGTAAAAAAGATAATTTGTTTAATTCAAAAATGTTGCTCTATCTACCCGTTAGCTCTGTTCGGTTCCTGCTAATAATAAAAAAAATATATCAAATAGGTGATAGCGAATGTAAATAAATATTCTAAAGGCCTAAAAGAAACGCACTTTTATGCAAGGGTCGTAGACCTATAGAAATGTTGACAGAAAGTACAAAGTACTTTACGAACTCAAATTGTTGTTGTTTATATCAAACTACCTTCGCAGCTGACAAATTTAAAATATAGCTACATCATGTCTTGTGCAAATTTGTAAAAGCAGCAACGAAGGCGTTGGAAACGCTTTTTACTGTTTATTTATAAACTTGCTTAAGAAAACCAATTAGCGCTGCAGAATAATTTGAATTCATTATAAAGCCGGCAACAATAAACGGGCGACGTACTTTTGCAAACTTATTTTACAACTTGTGACAAATCTTCTAACTAAAAATGATGTTGCAAGCGCCTCTTCACTTAACTTAACCTTCAAACTGTTTTCTTTTCGATAACGTAACAACGCCACTCTAAAGGCGAAAATGCATTTCAACAAAAATCGCGAACTAATATTATGCAGGCTTTAATGCAAAGACTTTAAAGTAGAACAAATAGTTTGTGTTTGAAATTTTTAATTTTGCCTTGTGTTAGGTTTTTAAATTATACGGGGTGTAACGAACAGGTATAATTTAATTTATTGTCCTAATAATAAATGAATAAGCTTTATTGCATGTTAAGAAGAAAACAAATATTTTGTAATATGTAAGGATAGATCATTTACTGTCAATTAATTGCCTGACAGCCTGAAAAGAATATATAAAGCACTGAGGAGTAAATGTAATCCTTCAGTTTTTTTTTCATTTTGTAGCTGCAAGTCGTAAACTTATGTCTGTATCTTAGTATAAAACTAATCGCAATTTTTTAGTAGATACCATTAAGGACGCAATAATAACAAGAACGGTGTAATACCGCAAAGGAAACTTTCTACAGCGGTGCGAAATCATAACGGTCACTTCCGGTTGTCGTGAACTGATTTGGCTGAAAATCAATCTTATGAAGGCATTGACCTAAGATGTGTGTGTGTCAAGTTTGAAGTGAATCCGTTGGATAGAACGGAAAGTATCTTGTCTCCAGACACAAAAAGTCATGAATTTTCGAATTCGTAACGGTCACTTCAGGTTGTCGTTAACCGATTTGGTTGAAAATCAATCCCATGAAAGGTACTGACCTAAAATGTGTTATGCCAAGTTTTAAGGGAATCCGTTGAATAGAACGGACGTTATCTTGTCTCCAGACGCACAGACAGACAGACAAGAAGATAATCTCATTAACTTTCTAGTTTAAGCTTCGCTGTAGAAAGTTAATAAAATATTATTATATTAGCAGTAGATAAAAAAAGTAGAATAGAATTTGCGCTATTAATTTAAGGGTTGTTACAGAGATAACCAGTAATACATTTTCTTTTAGTTGTCCTGGTGCTGCAATTGTCCTAGTTAGGCCTTCATTAACATCAGAGATTTAATTTGTCACACAATTACATAAACAATCTTCAAACAAATTGATCAATAAAACTAAATAAACATTTATTATTTTGTAGTACACCCATTAGTAAGATGGAAGCGATAGATATATAAATAACCAATAGACTGTTTATGTGAATTATAATATTTATTATGCCAATACCGTTCTTACAAAATAACTTGGGTTTTTATATTATTATATGATCGTATAAAAAAAAATTCCTTCATTCTTATTTTTCATAAAATTTGTCAAACAACGTATTTTTATAAAGGCGAGGAAAAGATAAAAGAGAGATGACAGAAAATGTGGAATACAGAAATTGTTTTACCCTGTTTGGATTTCTTATGTATAATAAACAAACAGTTAGCTAATGATGATATTGATGACAAAATACTCACAATAGATGAAGTAAATAATAAAATAACTACAATAATTAACACTTCGATAAAAGAACTACGGAGAATTATACCACGCAAAAAGAACAGAGATATTATTAATGCAGATATCAAGAGTCTAATGGAAAAACGCAGACGACTAGCAAAGGAAAAAAAAGAATAACAGAAGAATTTAAGCAAGTAAATAAACAAATAAGAAAACAGATAAGAGTACATAGAAGACAAATACAAGAACAACAAATTAATGAAGTAATAAAGAAAAACCAAGGAATGAAAATACTTCAACAAAAAATGAGAAAGAAAGAAACGTACGCATTACGTAACAAAGATGGTATAATAATCCACGACAGAGATGAAATTCAAAAAATTATAGAAGAGTTTTACACCGAATTATATGAATCCAAAGTACATCAAGAAATAGAAGACAATGCCATTAGAACTAGAAAGATTCAAAACGTCGGATCCGAAGAACAACCCGATATAACCATAGAAGAAGTGAAGAGCATTATGAGAGAATTCAAATTTAATAAAGCTGCAGATGACGAAATATCAATAGATATGATCAGAGAGGCTGGGGATAATTTAATATCAAAAATAGCAAAACTATTAAACACATGCTTAAAAACAACTCAAATACCCAAAACCTGGAAAAACTCAAACGTCATATTATTATACAAAAAAGGAGAAAACACAAAACTTGAAAATTATAGACCCATTAGTTTATTGTCACATTTGTACAAATTGCTAACAAAGATTATTACCAATAGACTAGGAAGAAAGCTGGATGAGTATCAACCCCGGGAACAGGCGGGATTCAGGAAGGAGTACAGCACTAGAGACCACCTATTAACAATAAAAATAATCATCGAAAAATCAAACGAATATGGATTCCCCGTATGCATGGCCTTTGTAGATTATGAAAAGGCGTTTGATACCATTGAACACTGGGCAATATATAGAGCATTAGCAAACAGTCGAATAGATCAAAGATACATACAACTCATACAACAACTAAACGAGGGAGTCACAGCAACATATACATTACACGCGAAAACTACCCAGTACCACTTGCAAGAGGAGTGCGACAGGGTGATACACTGTCGCCGAAACTCTTACCCTAACACTGGAGGACGTGTTCAAGAAGATAGAATGGCCAGATAAAGGAATAAATGTAAACGGAGAGCGGCTTACTAACCTACGCTATGCTGATGATATCATACTACTCGCGGACAATTTAGAAGACTTGAAAGAAATGATCATTGATCTAAATAGAGAGTCAAACAAAATAGGATTAAAAATGAATTTAAGAAAAACAACAGTAATGCACCCTGGTCCAGTTGTAGAAATTAGAATTGACGATTCTCAAATTGAACGAGTAGAAGAATATATATATACCTAGGCCAAAGAATAGAACTAGGACGAAGCAGTGAAAAGAAGGAAATAAAAAGACGAATAAAAAGTGGATGGATCGCATTTGGAAGACTATCCTTCATTTTGAAAAACACAAAAATAGATCAACGCCTGAAAACAAAAGTATTCGAACAATGTATTTTACCGGCCATGACATATGGAGTAGAGAATTGGGCAACAACAAAAAGCAACATAGAATCAATGAGAATAGCACAAAGGGAATGGAGAGAGCAATGTTAAATATAACAAGGAGAGATAAAGTTAGGAATGACAGAATAAGATCAATTACAAAAGTGACAGACATTGGTATTAAGATTGCCCAATTAAAATGGAGTTACGCAGGACACGTGGCGAGAAGTGACAAAAATAGATGGAACCGTAAAATAACTGAATGGAGACCGTACGAGCATAAGAGAGGAAGAGGACGACCACCTATGCGTTGGTATGATGATTTTAAACGTACAGCTGGACTAAATTGGATCCAAATCGCACAAAATCGTGATAGGTGGAAGGAGTTAGGGAAGGCCTACATCCAAAAATGGATTTAATTAATTACATAATTAATTGGGCTTAGGAGAAGAAGAAGAAGAAGAAGAGATTTCTTATGGTAGTGTAAACCAAATTTAAAGCAAACTCCATCGGAAAAAATATATAAAAATGTTGGGTAGATAACATTGCAACTAATTGGTAAATAAAGAAGTTATTTTCAACAAAGTTTGAGTTCCTATTCGAGTGTCACAGTTAACTCTTCTTGGAAAGGGTAATAGATACAGCATTTATCTCCCTTGTGTTAGATTATTTAAGAGAAGGTAAGGAGCGAGCAATTATACAATTAGTAAAGGACAGTGCAGGCTTTTTAACAAACATTTAAAAAAGGATACTAATAAAAAAACTCTAAAAACTTAGTTAAAATTTAACAGAACCATTAAATGTAAAATATTTTGTGAAAATAGGGAATTAAGTAACAGTTTGAATAAACATTTTTATTTTATAATGCTGATGTTGTAGAAGAAAGGTTAAAGGAAATTTAAAAGAGTAGATGTTGGAAACTTTATATAACTTATAGTTAAAATGCAAGATAAAATAATTCAGCGAGCTTAAACAATTAAGTACTACTATTTATATAGCTATTAAATTATCTATTAAGTTCCATATAAATTATAAAGTATATCACAAAATTATTTTATAGAAAATGTTAAAAAGGATTACAGAACATATGCATGATTTATATATTTTAAACACAGCTTATTGTAAGTTATTGCAAAAATTACAAAAAAATAAGAGAATTCCATGTAAATCAAATAATCTGGCTACGGCTAAAATTAAGATTACGTACCAAAGCACATGTAGTCGAGGAAATTTAACATTGTAGTTCCGAAATTTGTGCAGTAAGATGAATTGAAATGCGGTTTTTTGCCTTCGCTTTTTTGTCGCATTTACTCCGTTTGTCCACCTTTTTATTCTTATACAAATAAGAAACTGCATTTGTGCACCGAAAAAATGCATTTTTTCGCGTGCAAGCTTTGAGACGAATAAAAAAAAATCATTATTCGGTTATACATTGTGGAAATGGGCTCAAAATTGTTACTCGGGAGTTTTTGGGGTCGCTGAATACGAATACGATGCCAGAAAAGCCATATGGTGTACCTGGAGACCAAGAAGTCTTTATAATTAAAAAAGCCCTAGATGACATAGCACACGGAGTTAAAGTCAATGGGACTCCGATCAATAATATCCGATATGCAGATGACAAGGTCATTATTGCTGAAACAATAGAAGAGTTACAAGAAATCATAAATAAAATAAATGTCACCGGAGAGGAAGTGGGTTTAACAATCAATATATGCAAAACCACTTTTATGGTATTTAGTAGAAATCAACATCTAAACGTACAACTACAACTAAGAGGCAAGCAATTAGGAAGAGCTGATAAATACAAATGCCTAGGAAGTATAATAACAGACAACCTGAATCCAGAATTAGAAATAAAATGCAGAATTGAAATAGCACGTAGTTCCTTCCATAAACTAAAAGCACTACTCTGCAATGACAACTTAAACCTGAAGCTACGGCAGAGAATGTTGAAAAGCTATGTGTGGTCTATACTACTATATGGAACCGAAACATGGACTCTCAAGGTTGCTAGTATAAACCGTCTAGAAGCATTCGAAATGTGGTGCCACAGGCGAAAGCTCAGAATATCCTGGGTGAAAAGATCAACTAACGAGGAAGCAAGAACAGAAAGACAATTATTTAAAATAATAAAAACCAGGAAAACTTCGTACTTGGGACACGTTTTGAGAGGGCCAAAATATAGCTTGCTGCAATTAATAATGAAAGAAAAATTGGAAGGCCGCCATGGAATAGGACGCCCACAGATCTCGTGGCTGAGAAACATCAGGCAATGGACAGAAATCCACAGTGTCAAACAACTTTTTAGAACTGCAGAGGACAGAAATGCGTTCTCCATTGTGATCGCCTACGCCGGGGAGACCTGATACGGCACATTGAAGAAGAAGAAGATGCTAATTTTGATGATATGATTATATATTTTGAGGGAAGAGATTTTTGAAAAAAAAAATCAGGTGTGAACATCACACGACTTTCCTTATCTTATTATTTGGGTAATTCTGGCAAAAACAGCAAAAAACCGCCATTATCTCCTCAAAATTGTTAAAATCTCGCGAACGGTAAGTTATATCAAAAAATGGATTATTTTTTGGTACTCCCGTTCAACATACTAAATTTGGAACTTATTTAATGTGTAGGTACGCAACATTATTATTTTTCCATTAGCTTCACGTCTAACTTATGACTCAGTCGGATATCACCACGGACGCCGACCAATAAGTCATCATTTTCAGCTTCGGCATCATCTACATTTTCCGTCTGAGCAGCTGCTATCTCGGTTACAGAATAATTTTCTACATTTGTACAATTGGCCTAAGCAATTTTTACATGCAACACTGCAAGTCAATCCTTGTCTCCGACACCCGCACAATTTTTCACAATCTGTTTTACATTTACAGAATATCAAATTCAAAATATTTGATGGACCTGCCGATTGAGTCATTCTTATTGGAATTAACGAGCCATCCTTTAGTTCCCATCCCCACTGAGTTGGATCCAAGCCATTTCCTTCTCCATATAGCCAACTTTGAACTTGGAAATATATTCTTTTTAGATGTTGAGTGAGTGCGTCTACTGTTGAAATTATTTTCGATAAATCTACTTTCTTCTTTTTGGCAATAGCTGTCAGATACATCCGATATCTAAATGTTTTGACTAATTGCGTGATGTTTGGTTTGAATTGATCAGGAATATTAGGTTTGCGGAAGCTGAATGGTGCATTATAAAATGCTAATATAATTTCTAAGCCATGTTCCACAACTTCATCAAATGACAAATCTGGCTCTTTGAATTTTTGCGCATGAACAAACAAATCTAAGTTTTGAAAAATTTTTGATGAATTTGGTTTTTCTTGGTAATGAGTTGCAGAAACGGTATCACATTTACTAATTGCATGAAGAAGTAAAATGTTGTCACCCACACGTGGAAGATGATGTAAACTTTTTGATGAGTTTGTTGGGTCGCGACGGTTTTAAAACGAAAATTTCCAAGTTGCATGGAGTTACAGTTGTAACTAGAACTGGTATGTCTATATCGTCCGCAACGATGACCACTTTTTTATTAACATCTTTAGCAATTTCTATTGCAGTTGTAACAATAGTTCTGTCAGCATCAGCTAAACATTGGATCGGGTCGATTCCTTCTTGTGATAATTTATTTCGAGACATTTTTATAAAGTTATTTTTTTTTAATTATGAGGAAATTTTTCTTGCGTGATTTTCAATGGCATACTGTCAGTGCAATATATATCAGCAGAAGTTGCGTGTTTTGCTCGACGATTTCGTTCAGAAGACTTGGTTGTGATGCTGTCGTATCTGTCAAATACGATGGTAACATTTTTCCCACAATTATTGTGGATGTGTTTGATATAATTTTCCATTATTTTTGCAAATATTTCGTTCAGTGGCCATCTTACTCTGTGTATTAAAAATCCACCATCAATCACAAAATGGGTCCTTACTGGATCTCGCGCATTCTGATGAATTTTCTAAACAATAGAGCTCCGACTTGGTGTTTCTCGGCATTCCAAATGAATTGAACAGTGCTTGCGGAAAAGGTGATAATTTCCATTTCAAATAATCTCGCCTCCCTTCCTCATTTTTTTTCAGCTCGCAAATTCGTTGAAGTAATAAATCTGAATCAATTTCAACTGTGGTTTCATTGGCGGTCACTTTTGAATTGGAAGAGGCTACTGTTTTCACAAGTTTATTGTCAATTTCAAATTTTGATACTGCGTCCCAGAAATTTCTACCATTACTTTGACTTCTTCTTCAAATGCATTGTGTCAGTTGGAGTCAGGAAGTTCACTCATTCCATTTGCGATATTAATTAGGACCTCAACTGAATCAGAAAAAGGATCATATTGATCCAAAAATTCTTCTATCAGTTTCAAGGATTTAAAGTCAGCCTTGGTTCTGCAATCTGTTGAATCCTTGTGGTGATAATTTTTATCAAATGAGCACCGTGTAAATTTTTCCATACCTTCAATAACATCTTTTGTAAAAATGTAGCCCTTAATCCACTGATAAGCGACGCTTTCCGTTACTCCTCTCCTAAATAAGCCGCCTTCAACTTTCAATAGTCTCATTAGTGTTTGCTCAATTGTTTGGTTGGTAAAAATTCTAGAAAAAGATCTGTCATTCTACGGGCTATTCAAAATCTGTTCTCTGTAAACTTCTTGTATTAATCGCCAATCATTTTTGTTTTCAATGCGCCTTCATGTACTCAAGATATATCTGAACCGATTTAGCGTAGCTGAAACGCCCGGTGACATGAAAAAATGGCAACATACGCTCCAAAGTCTTTTCACAAGAAAAACCATTCGAGAATAGTGAACCCATAATTTTGCAGTTGGATTTTTTCCTTCAAGATATTCCAGTTCTGTTTCAAAATTATTTGTAGCGTCTTTATAAATGTCATCTATTTCCAAATCTTCTATATCGTCTGGTATCAAAAACGATTGATATTTCAGTATCTTGACATTTTCTCTAAATTTTTCATTTTTTTCTTCTATACGAGCATACACTTTTTTCACTAGAGCTAAAAGCACAAGTGTATGTGCTCGTAAAGCTTTAGCTTACTGGGTTCCTTTTAGTATATTTTAACTGTATTTTCTCCATATATAGTTGTCATTAACTCGGCAATTCCGCTATCTTTCATGATCAAACCAATGCTTCCAAGAAAAGATAATAATGTATGAAATCCGCCAAGTCTGATAACAACTGTAATATCATCGGCCATATTCAATGCGCCTACTATGTCTCACGATTTGAAGTACAACGGCTGATCAAAAGTAATAATACATATTCTCATGTTCAGTCGACGTGCTACTGAGATTGATTCAATAATTTCTATGAATAGGTGCTGTATTCATTAGGATTTGCATGAATGAATGGCAAGTAATTAACTAAAGACATTCCATAATTAAGGTTTGTTGCTGTTAGATGCTCAATAAAACCATTCCAGCCCTTCTCATACAAAGGTGTTGCATACTCAAGTAACATCCAATTTTTTTTTTATTTTGCTTATTTACAATCTACTCAACAATATACATAGAGTATTTAGTAAATTTTATGTTAGAATTGTGACTTGTATTGAGTACCATCCAGCGACAGTTCTTCAATTTTTAATTCCTAATTAGGTCTTCTGGCCATGTTCGTTTAAGTCTACGTTCGACAAGCGGAGGGCGGTACATGGAATTGATGTTGGGACTCGTATGTACTGCATATCGTTGTTTTGCTTTAGTTGCATGGACGGTAGTTACTTCGCTGATGAATGGTATTCCAAGATCTGTGTGGAGGGTTAGGTTGGATACATACCATGGAGCTCCAGTGATCATGCGGAGTGTTTTCGACTGGAAAGTTTGAAGTATTTTAGTATTTTATGGTTTGCTGCATCCCCATAGTTCAATGCCGTAAGTCCATATGGGCTTGAGAATTATCTTGTAATGGCTAAGTTTGTTTTCCAATGACAATTTTGATCGTTTACCTATCAGCCAGTTCATCTGTCTCACTTTCAGGTTTAGTTGGGTTTTTGGCTTTAATATGTTCCTTCCAGTTTAGTTTTGGTCGAGGTGTAGCCCTAAGTATTTGACTACAGGTTTTATTGGAATGGGTGAATTATTAATCATCACTTGTGGGCATACACCTTTTCTTGTAGTAAAGGTTATCTGTGTAGATTTTTCGTTGTTTACCTTAATTTTCCACTTTTTTAACCACGTTTGGAGTGTCTGCAGGTAGCTTTGTAGTTTTTCCGAAGCATGAGTAGGGTCTACATCAGAACTCAGGATTGCCGTATCGTCAGCGAATGTGGCCATAGTGATATCATTGTTTACAGGTATGTCCGCAGTAAAGACTAGGTAGAGGAACGGTCCAAGGACGCTACCTTGGGGGACACCAGAGCATACCGGATAAAGGTTAGATAGAAAGGCATTGACTTTAACTTGGAAGTAACGTTCATGGATGTAGGATTTGAGGATGAGGTATATTGGCTGGGCAATGATCGTTTTAATTTGTATAAAGACCTTCGTGCCAAACTTTGTCGAAGGCCTGTTGGACGTCAAGAAAGACTGAGGCACAATATTTTGTCTTCTAGGTTGTCTTTAATTGTATTGACTATTCTATGACATTGCTGAATAGTGGAGTACTTTTGTCGAAAACCATATTGATGGCCAGGGATTAGTTCATCAATGGGTGTGCTTTCATGTATTCTATGGAGAAGTAGTTTTCAAAGATTTTAGATGCTGTTGGCAGAAGACTTATTGGCCGGTACGAGGTTGATTCTGTAGGTGGTTTTTCCGGCTTTGCTATCATTATAATCTGTGCATACTTCCATTGGATTGGGAAGTAGCATAGACGCAGTATACTGTTATATATTGTGGTTAGAAGAACTACTGCTTTTTTAGGTAGATGTTTCAGAACTTCTCCGATTATTAGGTCGTAACCTGGTGCCTTGAATGGTTTAATTTGTCGAATTTCTTTTAGAACCTCTGCAGGTGTGAATGGGTTGATTGGCAAGCATAACTGACAGGCTGCACTGAGATAGTTCTCTATTTCCTCGTCTTCTATATTATTACCTGGAAGTGGAGTAAACACAGATGCTAAATGTTTGGCTAGTACTTCAGCCTTTTCTTCGTCAGACTGGGCCCAGTTTCGATCCAGTTTTCTTAGAGGGGGGATAGGAACTGTTGGTCGTTGAAGCTTTTTAGCCGCTTTCCAGAGCGAGAGGTCCGAAGGCGTGAGATTACTTAAGTAGAGGTTGAAAGTGTCGTTCCGGTTCTGCTGTAGGACCTTTCTCAGTTTATGAGTTAGTCTATTGAGGCGAGTCTTATCGAGTGGATCGGTGCCACTTGCTTCGTGCTCTTCTCTTCTCGATGACCATTTCTTTTATGTACAAGGGTATATCAGTGTTGTGTGTGGTTTTGGTGGTCGAGGGCGTGGATTTCCAGGCTGCATCTTGAATGACTGTCGTGAAATGTTGGATTCCTTCTTCTATGTCAGTCGGTTCCTTAATCCGATAGTATAGTTGAAAGTTGGTATTGGTATTGGTATTGGAATTGTTCCCAGTCAGTTCTTCTTGTGCACAGAGTCAAAAGTGGTTCTTTTGATATTGCGTGCTTACTAAACGTTATTATAATAGCGCCATGATCAGAACTCAAATCCAGACAAGATTCTATTTTATAGTAAATGTTAGAGATACCTTTGGTTATCGCAAAGTCAAGTAGATCTGGAAGTTTGTTCCTATCGGTAGGCCAATACGTGGGCTGCCCGGTAAATAACTGTCTTAAATTATTTTGTTGTATTGAGTCAAGTAAGTAGCGCCCTTTTGTCCTTATTAATCTAGACCCCCAGGACGTATCCTTTGCATTCCAATCTCCTGCAACTAAAAATCGTGATCCAAGTGTCTGGAAGAGGTCGTTATATTCTTGAGTAGTATAGATGGCAGCTACTACAAGGGGCCTGGAAAGAGTTTCTAGGTTTAGTAAGGTACCTTGTATTTTGAGTGTGATATAGGGTTGAAGAACGTGATGTTTCAAAGTTGATTTTATGAGAATTGCTGAACCTGCGTGGGCAGTGCCATCTGGATGATTTGCAAAATATGTCGAGAAGTAAGAGATTTTGAGTACTGTGCCATCAGTTGAGTGACTTTCAGAAATTAAAAGGATATCAATTTTATTATAATTAAGGAATAAGGTTATTTCTGGAATATGATTAGTTATGCCGTTGGCGTTTCAAGCGGCGATGTGTATTGAGGATGCCATTAGTGATTTATTTTTGATATGACGGTAGATAACATATTGAGGATCATAGAATTTTGGTTAAGGAGTTGATTGAAGAGGTCTCTAAATTCACTAAGGAAATTTAACATGAGAGTTGTAATATCTTGATTAACGTTGAGTGAATTCACATTGTCTGTAGCAATTTGTGCATAGGTAGTCTCGTTTTGAAGATTTTGTAAATTTCTGATGATCGGGGGAGGTATTGGTGCAGCGTATGTTTGTTTTTGGGAAGTGATCTTGGGTGAGTTGTTATTATTTCTTGTATTTAATAGCTCTTAATATACAGTGCATCTTTTATAATTCGCAGGGTGGTTACCACCACATAAAGCACGTACTGCTGGAGTGGTTCTTGATTTTGTACATAATTTAAAGTCATGGGGACCTCCGCATTTTACGCAGTTGTAAGGTTTCGTGCAATAGGCTTTTGAATGTCCATACGCTTGACAACGCTTGCATTGTATTATAGTATTTTTATGCTTTGGGGATTCGACTTTGATTTTTGTGTTGTTGATATACTCGATGTCGTAAACATCTTTGTTGTTATTTTCTGGCTCAAGGTCCACGAAGAAGAGCGGCAGGTGTTCTTTTGTTATTCTATGTCTAACATTGACTGCATTTCTCACTTTGTGTCCCTTTTTGGCTAATTCTTCTTGAATCGTATTTACTTCTGTTGTGTGGTGTAAGCCTCTTATTACGATTCTGTATGCTCTGTCTTGCTTTAATTGGTACGTATGATGTATAATATTTTCATCTTTCATGTAATGTACAAGTTTCCTATAGGCGCTAGGTTTGTGAACATTGATTTTAACGGTATTATTTGGAAGGGATTTAGTGTGATAGGTTTCGTCGGCAGCTACAACTGCAAAGCTGTCAGTCATCTTTTTGTAATTTGCAATAGGGGGAGGTATGGGAATGTTATGTTGGCTGCTTGTTCTGTTATTAGAGTTGTCACTTATTGTTGGGTTATCGTCGGTTTGAAGTTGCGATAATGTTTGAAACCTATTTGATGTTTGGGTTTGGGGCTCGTTTTCTGTGTTTGAATTTTAGTTTGTTTTCTCTTATGAGTGATTACTTGCCAATCATGAGTTTTTCCATTGTTTTAATTTGTGCTATCATGTATCATTGTGTCATCTTCATCGGTTGTGTCGTCTTCATTGTTTCTGATTACACCATATCGATAAGGTGTCGAAGATGTATTAGTAGAGGTTGATGATGGGGCTAATGTCTGAGTGTAATTTTAATTAGATAGCAAGGTTGGTAGCGGTGGAAATTGGTTTATGGGGAGTTGGTTTTGGAGAAAGGGTTGCGGGTAATCGTTTTGCGGTATGTAATTTATTTGTTGCGAATGCGGTGCTTGCACTGCCATGTTTGTTGATAATACATTGTTCATAGTAGTTGTTGTAAAACCGGGCCCGTTCCCGGTTGGAAACATTTCGTAAGTTACAGGTAAATTATTCCCGTTGCGGATTTGTTTTTAATTAGAATAAAAACGCCTACCTCTTCTATTGTTGTACGAATACAAAAGTCTTTTTATATTTGCAGCACAGTCCTGCTAGTTTATAAAACACTAACGATACGATAGTATATAGAGCTTATAGGTCAACGTTTGCGCTGTGATAACGGAGCACACGCGTAGCGTCCTCACCGCTTCACTTGCTTGGGCCGATTCAACATCCAATATAAATTTATTTTTGAGGCAGTTGTAAATTTCAGATCTATATCACTGCTTGGTTTTGGAAATGTGAAAAATTTTATCCCCTCTAACGGAGAATGCCGATATACTTTCAATTCTATTTTACCTTCTTCTGATATTGACTGCAGACGAGGAAACGGTTGTCTTGGCTAAATATATGACGCAGGTGTTATGATTTCTGAGCCTCCCAAACAATGAAACGTTCCCTTTCCATCCAAAGTTTCAACGCTCCAATCTGCGTTATCGTGGACAAATTGAATAAACATAAGAACAGCTAAATCCTATTGCATGGCATATCTACCAATTCTTTTAAACCAAATTTCCTATGTAATGTAACGCCAGTAGCAATATAGAGAGGTGAAACTATTAATCGTGGAAATGATGCTACCATTAATGCATGTGAGATGGAAATTATGAGTGTTTTAAAATTATCAGTATGTTCATTTTTTTCTTATAATCGTTAAGGATCATTTTTTCCAGAAAATATTTTAGTTTCTCTGATACAGAATTTGCTTTAGCGAACATACCGTCACTTGCTGAATAATAATCATGATCACTTTTATATTCTTTAATGTCTTCCAAAAGAAATTTTGCAACTTTATCGATTAACGAATAATGAATATTTTTGTCCTCTGTAGATTCTTGGCGACTTTTATTAAGAATATCATATCCTTTTTGTGTTAGACAGCAATGTCCTTTACCTCCTTTTTTATTAAGAATAAGAATGTCATCTTGATAATGATTTTTTAATTTATTTCATATTATGCCAGTTGACCTTCTTCCAAAACATCGGTAAAGTTGTCAGTAGTAAACTGATTGTCATCATTGTCATCTATATAATTGAATAACACTTCCATTGAACTTCTTATTTTATTTCGTAATTCAGCCTCTTTTTTGCATTGGGTCTACTTGATCGTAACTTTGTTAAACAAGATTTTCTGTGATATTTTGCACTATCGATATCAAGATCATTATCACACAGCAGCACAATCAATATTTCGTCACGCACAGATGAGTCTAAATTTTCATCGTTAGTCAAGTAATTTATCGCACTTTGCTTGCCCTCCCCGGTTGGTAATGTAGAATAATCAGTATAGCGATAAATTTTTTTCGTGCAAATAATACACTGTTCATTAAAGTCAAATTTTTGGCTTTTTCAACTTTACTTGTATCACTAGTATCCGAAGCACTCGTTAGTCTAGGTTTTTGAGGTCGGGTTCTCTTGTACTTTTCATTTTAAGATACTTTGAACGACACTTTTCATGAACTTTAACAGACGTTTTATTTTCAACATATAGATGAAGAACGTCTTTACTTATCTCAGACGAAATCCGACATATATTAGCTATGCCCTTTTTTGCACCATGCAAAATGCGCCTTCAGGGGCTTGTTCCCAGCCATCGACGTACTTGCGGATGACGCAACCATTTTCGTTTTCTGCATCCATTATTCTAAAGAAAATTCAATACAATTAGATAAAAGCAGTTAATGGAAAACAGTATCACAGATATTTGTCAACAGTTTAATGTTGATTTGTTTGGATATTAAAAAAAATTTTGAAAATTTTTGACAATGAAAACAATGAAAAGTACATTGATTTAGGCAGTAGATTTATAATTTTATCAACATTCAACAATGTATTTATAAAAAACTAGGAGTTGCCCGCCAAAAGGTATTTTAGGCGTCCTAGACTGACAATTTTTCACCCGCCTTCCCTCAAATTTTTGCAAGGTGCGAACGTATAAATTTTTAATTAGACCGGCTTTTTCTCTGATCAGAAACATGGAACAATTTAACGCCCATTCATGGTGGACGTAAGCATAAGCCGCCCATAAGAAATACGTAAATACGTAAAATACGCCTAGGAGGAGGTAGAATTATAAGTTTAGAAAGAAAGAAAGAAAGTTAGGGAGATAAGACAATTATATTATAAGATGAGATAATATTTGAAAACCGTACTTCATTTTATGTTTATAAAATTGAAAATTATTGAATATATCACTGACAAATAGAATTAAAAATATTTCACTTACATTTTCTAACATTGAACCAGATCACTTGTCTCGTATAAAAACTATTTTTTATGTGTATATATATATAATGATGTTTGAAAACCATGTGAATGATGAGCGTGTAACGCATAAAATAACGATTTTAAGAACATTCTAGAGATCTTATAAGGATGAGATCATCTGCAGCAGCATTCAGTAACACATAGTAAACAGTTCACATTATCGATCCTAGATGCGCGCGCTACCATAACAATAATAATAATATATATCCACATTACACATAGGAGGGACCCAGCCTTTTTTTTAGAAACATCTGTCTATGGAGGGCATACAGGTGTACTCTCCATACATCTGTCGCAGCGATGTATAAACCCCTGGGTCATAAAAATTACAATATAAAATTTTTAAAATAAAAAGATTTAAATTTTCATAAGGATTGTAAAATTTAGAAAGGTTATAAAACTATAAAGATTATAATTATAAAGATTATAATTCATAAGGATTATGAAAATTATAAAGATTACGGACCTTGTATAATTGGATATAAATCATTATTATAATAAAATAAATTTGTTTAACCTTCCCCACATAATGAATAGCTATAATGGTAGTGTAATGATATACCAATGAAAGATGCCAGCGTAGTCAGGTCTCCAGTTATAAATTTCAGTAGGCGTGTCTATCGTGTGCATGCGTTATTCATTTACTTTATCGTACAACTCATTTTATTTATAAAAACTTATTCACCTGTTCGATAAACGACCTGGACGTCCTGGTCCCCAGGTACACCACACGGTTTTTCAAAATCAAAATCGTGTCCAGCAACCTCGAAAACCCCCGAGTAAACATTTTGATGTACTTTCTAAGAAAATTGAGAGAAACTTAGTAGATGACCCTCACGACCAGGATTTCCTGGTCCCCAGGTATACCACACGGTTTTTTCAGTATCATAGTCGTGTCCAGCGACTCCCAAAGCCCCCGAGTAAACATTTTGGTGTAATTTCTAAGCAAATTGAGAGAAAACCTCGTAGATGACCCTCACGACCAGGACTTCCTGGTCCTCAGGTATAACACAGGGTTTTTTCAGTATCGTAGAAGTGTACAGCGACCCTGAAAACCCCCGAGTAAACATTTTGGTGCAATTTTCAAGAAAACTGAGAGAAAACTCCGTAGATGACCCTTGCGACCAAGACTTCCTGGTCCCCAGGTACACCATATGGCTTTTCTGGCATCGTAGTCGTGTTCACCGACCCCAAAAACCTCAGAGTAGCAATTTTGAGCCCATTTCCACAATGTATAACCGAATAATGAATTTTTTTTATTCGTCTCGAAACTTGCACGCGAAAAAATGCATCTTTTCGGTGCACAAATGTAGTTTCACATTCGTATAAGAATAAAAAGATGGACAAATGGAGTAAATTCGACAAAGAAGCGAAGGCAAAAACTGCATTTCAATCCATCTTACGGCACAGGTTTTTGGAACTTTCGTGTTAAATTTCCTTGACTAATGTTTCAATATGCTGTTGTCCAATATCTTATCTTCTTTTCAATATATATAACTATAATAAGAAAGTAATTTGGCGAACAGTGACATTTAAAATTTGAATTATTAGCATTTAAATTGGACATTGTAAAATAGAAAATTATTAAAAAAAAGTTCAGTGTTATTTTTATTAAATAAATGTACAGAAAACATTAAAATAAATTAAAACACAGTACTCTCCCGCCCAATTCCGTTTTTGCCAAGATCACTGTTGTAATTCGTACAGCTTTTCACTGATTATAGAAACAGCCATATTCATTCCAAACTCAAAACTATAATGACAATTTTTATTTATTTTACTGTGATAATATACCAGATTGCGATTTATGTCTGTTTTTTAGAATGCTGTTCAACTTTTTTTTTTAAAAGATTTAATCTGTACGTTCGTTTGCATGAGAAATAACTTTTTGGGTCATGAATTAATTTTTCCTCTAATATTAGTTTAGAACTTTATTAAATGGTTAATTGAATATAAAATAGATGACAAGACAAACAATTTTTAATTTTTATTTCGAAAAAATTACAAAAACGTTGATCCTTGTATTGCCATCAGAAATAACGTGACTTGTCTGCTAAATCTAAAAGGTAATAGGATTGCAATGTTCATTTTGGACAAATTTTATAACTTTGTACTATTTTTCGCGTTATCTTTAGATTCTCAAAATTAGTTCGAATAAGGCCCTTGTGTAGTTTTTTCGTGAGCTCGTGTGAGCGCAGTCGGAATAGGAAAGTTTGTAATTGACTATGAGTGCCAAAAACATAAAAATACACTAAACTAAAAAGAAATAAGTGACATTTAGCTCATAAGATAGCTTGTATAAGTGTGTGTATCTAAAATATACTAGCGACACTTGGAATAAGCAACAATAAAAAACATTTAAGATTAATTATAAGATAGTGCGTGCTATATCAACTGGCACTATTGAGCTTAGTTTAAAGTAAATGTACATAGTTAGCTTCACATGTAACATTATGACCAATCTCATAGAGGTTAACATCCAAATAGAACAAACATCAATTATGTGTAGTCTCTTGTGAGCTACAGGGAAGGGATTTATTACCTGCTACCCTCCTTTTCAGCCATTTTGACAAATTATACATCGATTAGACCGTGAAAATTGCTTATGCTCTGACTGGTTTATTACACATCCAGTTAACGTATAATAAAGCATTATTAATTAGGTGCAAATTAAAGCAAAAAATCGAGCCATAGTCGGTATGCCAACCATTAGTCGAATTTTGTAGAACTTGTTATATTCAGATTTGCTTTTTTTGGTGAACAAAATTGCCGTTATGTGCATAAAACCTAAGAATTAATTAAAATAAATCTTGAACTTTAGTTATGACGACCAGCAATATTTGTAATCCAGCTTTGCAGTATGACATTACAAAATTTAGGCCAATAAATGATTTTACTTTATCGTAGGTTGTTAGATGAAGACAATTACCATGCATTCAGGTAATGTAAAGAATTATTTCAAAGGCGAGACTTTTATCAATTTTTTCATAAGAAAGGAGTTATAGGTAAGAGATCCGATATTACCCGGTTCTGTGGGCTACAGCGTTTTTGAAACATAAAAGGTTTAGTAATGCAACAAACACGTTGCGTCCACAAACATTATTTCTCTTTAAATATAGTAAAAAAGTAACAAAAAGTTCATCCTTGTTGCCAAATTATCAGCAATTACAAATTGTCGATCTTCACTATATAAATTGTTTGAAACTATCACCATTTGTAAAGTGTCTAAAAGATCTCCTCAAATATGTCCTCTGATAGACCTTCTAATGTAGCTAATTCAGCATCTAATACTATTTCACTCAAAAACACTCTATAAGTGCGTATCACTACCCCTAAAAAATAACTGTAGAGATAAATTGTGCTACAAAAACGAAATAAAACCACTGGATTTTATTATAAAAAATATACTCATAGAATATTTTATTATTACTATAGCAGATGTTGAAAAATAAATTTTTCAACAGTCGAGAGATTTAAATTAGTAGTTGCTTCTGTAGATTACATGTAACTATAGTAAATTAAAAGAAATAATTTTATTTTAGCACTTACTTAACAGAGAGTACAGAAAAATTTCTTATAATTATGGATCTACCGGGTGACTGCACTAATTCAAGGAGTTAATAAAAAATTTAATATTTCTACACTTATACCAATAGTTCAGATAAATGTAAATGCAAAACCTTTCAATTTCTCTTACGTTACTTACATTTGTATTACCACCTGTAGATTTCATTGTTTGCCGGTGTAGAACTTGTTATATTTATTCTTTGTATATTCTTTAAATCTCGAAAGTATCAAATCATATAATATATTTTATTATAATTGTATGGCTGGATATTTTTGCGACAGATCTTATATTCTAATTATTAGCAAGTTTCCTATAATTACATAAAATTGCAAGTTGTGTCCCACATTTAGGAATCGATTTAATCAGCTTATTAAACTTTCTAATTACAAATTGTAATTATGGTTTTTATGTAGAAGTTATGTTGTTTGTAAATAATCATTTTTTTTAGGATTATGAAGCACATTATGTGACAAGAAGAGATTTTGTGTTAAATTTAAAAAATGAGTCGAGTACGAGTATTGATACGGTGTGGGTGCAACGCGCGCGCTCCGTTATCAGTGCAACACGCCTGGCCTAAACTGTAATCTATAACCTCCACTGTGAGTATTCATAGTAATATTAGCAAATACATAGAGTGCCAACACCTCATTAAATGATAATAAAATGAGGCTACAGGCGCGGACTAAGCGCAAACTTGATGAATTAACACCGCCTCTCAATGAGGTGCAAAAGCGATACATGTGGTCAGCTGAAGAGCTAATCACACAAAACAGATTCTACTTGCCCTCACAAAACGATAGCGAAGATAACACAAGCAAAAAAACCAACACACCTCCTACAGAACCTGCTACTTCTATTAATAGACCTAAAATCCCGCCAATATATCTGCACAATGCGATTAATCACAAGGCTCTTGTGGCAGATATTGATAAAATTATCAAAGAACCGTTTACAACAATGTGTACCACGAATTCGCCACGCATCAACTTATCGGATGATAACGACTACCGCACTCTCACAAAATTTTATTCTGAAAATGGAATTGAATATCATACATTCCAAAACCCCAACCTAAAACCTCTGTCAGTGGTAATTAAAAATGTTCCGTTATCACTGACTACTGATGTAATCAAAACTGAGTTACGAGTACTACCTGTCATCAATGTAACACGTCTACTGACAAGAGATAAAAAGCCCCTTCCTGTGTGTGCAGTCGATCTAACCAATAGCGATGAGGGCAAAAGATATTCTCCTTGAAGTCAATATATCATTCAGTTGTGACCGTTGAAATGAGAAAAAGTCAACCAGCTTACCACAATGTCATCGATGTCAACGCTACGGGCACACAAAAAATTACTGCACCCTCACACCAAGGTGCGTCAAATGTGCTGGAAATCACAATCACAATGAGTGCACCAAGCAACCAACAACTAAACCGACATGTGTCAATTGTGGCGGCCATCATGCAGCGAGTTACCGTGGATGCAGTCATCATGTTGAACTCCAACAAAAATACTTTAAAAATAGAAAAATAGCCAATAGTTCTCACGCAAACATACGCTGATAAACTAAAAAATAATCCACACGTCAACATCTCCTCAAACTCACCAGCAACACAACCAGTCGAATCCTTTCAGTTACCACATATAACTAAAATTATTGTCGATCTTGTAACGTCCTTTCTTCCCCAAATTAAAACATTCCTTTCAACTACCCTGATACCCTGCTGCTCAATGGATCCTAAGACCAGAAGAGCAATTGAAAAATTAACAATCCTTAATTGGAATTCAAATGGCATCTTAAATCAACGATCTGCATTTATCGCATTTTTAGCCAGGTACAATGAGGATATAGCCTGCATTACTGAAACTCATCTGCAAGACCACGATAATCTTAAAATACCAGGATACAATGTATATCGAAAGACAGAAACGCCACAATAGCTTCAGGAGGTGTGGCCATCATCATTAAGAGAAACTTAGAACATGCAAGTATCCCTAATATACTAAATACTACTTTAGAAACAATTGGAATCAAAGTGAGACTACATGACCAAAGCCCTCTTATCATCTATAGCGCGTACAGGCAGCCAAACAAAAACTTAATGAAAATGATATAAAACCTTATTCAATACAACTGACCAAATATTAGTAATTGGAGATATCAACTGCAAACACCGAATGTGGGGCTGTCGAGCTACTAACCCTGAGGGTACAAAACTCGAACAATACTCAACTACATATGGCTTTCAAATTATGCCTCCGAACGAGTATACGTATTATCCTTATCGGGAAGATCACCAACCTGATATACTAGATATTGTTCTTCAAAAATTTCCCAAAACAGATAAATCAAAATGTAGTAATGGAACTTAACTCTGACCATGTACCTGTGTTAATATCCTTCCTGGGCACACCACAAATTAAACAACCTCCTCAAAGACTTATTAACGGACGAATCGACTGGAACAACTTCCAAGAGCGACTAAACTCCAACCTACATGAACCATATAGGTGTGAAAACCCTGAAGACCTTGATACTGCAATTTCTAGCATCACCATGTCAATCACGGACGCTGCCAAAACATCGGTCTCAACTCCTCGAAACATCATACACGCTAACTATAACTACCCACCCAGCTATATATTAAAACTGATCAAGACAAAAGTCAAACCAGGAGACTATGGCTGAGAACTAAAAATCCGAAGTAAAAGACTCCTAAATAGCCTCACCCATCGTCTTAAGAAACAACTGGACGAATACAGAATTGAGTCATACCGAAAGCATATTGCTGATATCAGCCCTGGAGATCCGGGCATGTGGAAAACTACCAGAAGAATTCTGCAACAACATGACGAATTACCAACCATAACAAATGGACCCAATATCCTCTACTGATAGCGAAAAATCGCAAGCTTTTGCCGATCACCTCGAACACGTTTTTACGCCAACAAACATCTGTGGCACTGCACATGCACTTCATGTACTAAATCATATCGAGCGCAATTGCCCAGTTGTCACAGAAAACATATACCCTGTATCACCAAGTGAAATAACTTAATTCATATCTGCTCTGCCCAAACGAAAGTCACCAGGCCATGACCTAATAACTAACATTGTCCTTAAACACCTGACCAAAAAATGTATAGCATACCTCGCATCTATATATAATGCGTGTCTTCGCATTGGATACTTTCCACGGAGCTGGAAACACGCGCACATACTCATGTTTGCAAAGCCAGAAAAAGATAAAAAAGATATTAAGAACTACCGGCCAATAAGCCTACTTACAACTTTATCAAAAATTCTGGAAAAAATTATTCATGTTCGATTATCAAAAATTGTAGAAACCATAAATATAATACCAGCATTTCAATTTGGCTTTAAGAAAGGACATTCAAGCTGCCATCAGCTCCAGAGAATTAGCGAAATAATCGAAAATGGATTTGAAAGTAAATGCTATACAACAATCATCTTCATCGACATTGCGAATGCTTTCGACAAGGTATGGATTGAAGGTCTAATGAAAAAACTATTTAACATTAATATACCAAGTTACCTGCAAGCTACAAGCTTTTGGAAGATAGAACCTTCGCTGTTAAGGTCAACTCTGCCATATCTGATATCAAAGCTATACATTCGGGAGTTCCTCAAGGAAACATTCTTGGGCCTCTGCTATTTAATATCTATACATCAGATATACCAGCAACCGGAGCTTCTATAGCCACTTTTGCGGACGACACGGCGATTATCACGCAAAACACGAACCTACACATTGCAGTACAAGAACTTCAACACGCCACGAATACAATTAGTAAGTGGCTTAAAACATGGAATATCCAAGTTAACCCTGCCAAATGCCAAAGCAAAATTTTCACGCTAAGGAGAGATACCATGGAACCCCAGGGATCAAGCGGTAAAATATCTTGGAGTACACCTCGACACAAGATTAACCTGGAACTACCACATAAACAGTAAGCTACTCCAGGCCAACAACAGAATGCGTCAGCTATACCCTCTCATTAATCGCAAGTCATCTCTGAAGCCGGAGTGTACCATATTACTGTATAAAACGCTAATACGCCCCTTAATCTTATACGCTTGCCAGGTTTGGTGTACTACGTCAAAAACAAACATCAACAAAATACAAAGACTCCAAAATAAAATTTTACGAGTTGCAGTGAACGCGCCTTGGTTTATTCGTAATACCCAACTACACTACGAACTAAGAGTTTCATATGTACAAAATTACATCTGTGAAAGTGTTGAAAAGTTTATACAAAACGCGAGTGCGTCCGACGGGGTCACCTATTACAACATGTGCAAGCGAAATATACACACTAGGCTAAAACGAAGACTACCCCAAGACATCGTTATCGTAGAAGAGCATAACGATTAAACATTAACAATATTAGTAATCAAGACGTTACAAATAGTTTTGTCGTGTCATTTACAGTAGTTATTTGTAATATTATTAAACATGTCATGTATAACATTTTAATTGTTGAGCTGACAATAAAGTCTATTATAAAAAAAAATTAAAAAATAAAATTTAAGCCATCAAATAACGAACACCCATAAAACTGATAAACAGAAGCAATGCTATGGTCAACGCTGTAATAGTAGAGTGCAACCTAAACGGTTTAGCAAGTTATAAATTGTTTATAGAAAACCAATGTCTGGAATGACACTTGGAATGTATTGTGACAAATACTCAAAACCTAATGCAACCTCAATACCAATTTCAGGGGTAACAAAACTTCCACAATACAAAAATATTCTCAGGTTAGACTTGACCTTAACAATAGAACTTAACAGTTAATACAAACACACTCACTTTAGCAGTAAGACTAATATAAAAACGACCGAGAAGCAGCTTTGAAAAACCTATAAACACAAAACGTCAAAACGGCCTTATTAAATACTGGCTAATGAAACTAAACACAATAACCATTACGAGCTTATATGAACAATTAGAAGCGGAAATAGTAATGGCGATGAGAAAGCTGAATATAAATCAAATTTTATTAAAATTCCGCCGATTTTGTGTATTGTGCGAAAAAAAAATTTTTTCCTAAGAGAACCACTAAATGTTACATCAGCAAACTAATGTACACTAAATTTTGCAAGCAATAATAAAATTAAAATACAACTGGTATATTCAAAAGCTATTTGCCGATTACAGAAGCCTTTAAAGATAAAAACACGCAATGTTATACCTACCTAAAGAAGCGATAAAAAATTATTAAGGGTAGAAGAATTGAGTGCAACAGAGACATACAACAATAAAATTATTTTGGAAGAAATACTTAAAAACCGCTACCACGTAGGACTTGAACAAAAAGAAAACAACGAAGGCATCTAAAAATTAAGCACTTATTAGACACGATGATAATCTTTGAGTAACCACGAAGAAACAAAGTCAGTGTGCTAGATATAAAATACAAAGTTACACAAAAATATTATTTAGAACCACCCCACAAGCACATCCTGAGCAAATTATTCGGTAAAGCATGAAGGATGCTTAGTAGGAAAAAGCTGTAATAAAAACTATTTTTATAACTAAAACCAAATACAATCCAGTTAAACATGAATTATGCTGAGCAAAACTTGCAACAACAAGCATCAATTAAAATCACTATTACTATCACTATAAGCCCATTACCATCCACTGTTGTATGTAGGCTTTTTCCATTTTCTGCCATTTCTTTTTATCTGCTACTATTCTCATCTACGTTGTTCCGGCAACTTTTTTATATCATCTCGCTACCGAGTGGCAAGTCTTCCAGCGTCTCTTTTGGTGTTGCGAGGTCTCCAATCTAATATATGTTGTCCATCTTTTGTCGGGCTATATATCCTGTCCATTGCCACATAAGTTGTGCAGGTCGTTGTCTGATGTCTGTTAGTATGTATATCTCTTATGCTCCTTCAATCTAATTCCTAGTATATATCTTTCGTGTGCTCTTTATGTACGTAGTAGTCTCTAAACGTTTTTCTTTATCAAGCTTTATACACTTTCACTTTCAGCGTATTTGGAATATTAGACAAAGATATAATTTAGTTTCCCAAGTAAACTTGAAGCGAATCTTATTCTTCTTGTTTTCTTCGCTGACCTTTCCCTTTTCTGTTGTAACCTTTTGACCAAGGCATAAATAATTATTCAATACTTCTAACGGGTCATCTACTACGGTAATGTTGATATTTGTTCCTATTTATTTTAAGTCTTACTTCCTTTGCCCGATTATTTAATTCTGTGATCATATCTTGTAGTTCTTCTTAGTTATTGCTTACTATTGTTACATCATCTGCGAATCTCAGGTGGTTTAAGTATATACCGTCAATTGCAATTCCTTTTTCTTCCCAGTCTAACAAACTGAAAATACTTTCCAATGCAGTGATTAATAGTTCTAGGGATACAGTATATACCTGTTGCACTTCTCTCTTTACGGAAATTTGATTTGTGTCGTATATTTTTATGTGGGTTCTTGCATTGGTGTAAATGTTTTTAATTAGGTTTATATATCTGCTGTCAATTACACATTTTCCGAAGGCATTTAAAACAGTCCATATTTCAGTGGAGTCGAAGGCTTTATATATAAGTATAACTTAAAAAATATTTTCAAACAACCAGCATCATAGTAAAAGACTAGCACAGCTGTAGATTACAAAGTAAAACTTACGTGATGGGGCTGCAGGTCTCCTACGCCCATACCAAAAAGACAGCAACTATATAAAGCTATTACTCAAAATCACCTAATCTTACTAACAACAAGAAAACCGACCCATTAGCCGATTAACCGTATCAAAACACTTGACGTCAATTTCTGTATGATGAAAGGTATTCTCATAGATTGCATAGATATTTCTCGTTCTCTCATGCGGTTTTCTAACCTAATTGTTATCCCCAGTGCCCTATATTATAAGAAAAATAAAACCTTTTATATTATGTAATAAAAATGTCAACTGAAAGCGGTACAGATCAAAAATGTCTGAAAAAACAAACCTACAAATTTCGTTCAAAAGCAAATGAAAGTTAGAAGACAAACACGATAGCAAATACGATCAAAATACCTTTGAAGGACACTTAACGGAAGTTATCTTTCGCGGCACAACGTCCGAAGAAGCAGAAGCAGAATTATAAGAAATAATGTGTTTAATAATTAAGCACAGGTAAAAGTAACTCAATAAACAAAACATAAAAAAACTAAACTATATATTGGGCACAAAGAAATTAATAACAAAGTAACAATGAATTAAGCAAAACAAAGAAATTGAGAAAAAACAATACAACCATGACTAAATAACTTCAAATACGGTGGGCGGCAGGTCAGTTGTGCACTTTACAGACTGCGGGAAAGAAGTGCTGTTGAAAACAAATGCACGACGGAACAACTAAAACGAGACTTACCGGACGTAACGTACTCCGGTAGCCTGGGCTGCGGATGTTGGCGTGCTCTGACTTGGCGGCTTCAACCCGAGGGTGGGCTTTCCTTATCCAGATGTACTGGGGCATCATAGTCGGGGCGGAAAGTACAAAAGACAATCGAGAGTGCGCAAGCAAAGCGGGATATCGGGTAGTATAGCACCTGGTCGGCTTCGGTTGGCGGCTAGCTCCGCTCCGTCGCTCACAGGAGTTCGAATCGGAATGCCGGGCGGCGATAAAAATCCCGTTTAGTTGCGACTAGGGTGGGTTAGCGGACAAATCAAGGTTGCAGGTAGAGATGGGATTATGGACAAGGGGTTTAGAGATGTGCACCAAACATGATGGAAGTTGTATTTTATAAGGAATGTAAACCAAAGAGGTTTATAACATCATAAAATAACTAAAATGCCAAAAAGAAACTCCAGTTCTGTCCATATTAGTGTTAAAATGTTAAAACGAATTACCGGAAGAAATAATAAAAAATCTAACAATACCATTCAACGCAGCAATAAGAATGGCTTACGTTCCGGCTTAGCGAAAAGTTGGAGAGGTCATAATCCTAGCAAAACAAGGAAAATATGCCGAGAGTGTAACGAATAGTAAGTAAAATAGGCAGTGAGTTAAAAAAAAAATACTGCAGTGTGGTATTTCTAAATCTCAACTTTAATAAAGTTTGACTCATAGGTCTCCTCAAACAGGTCAGTAACGAGCTTATAATTTTTAGGAAATACTTAAGTCGCTTAAGTCGCCTTTTAGGGTTAAATACCAAGGTACTTACACAAGACTACACCCAATTAATTTTTAAATTTTTCAGAGCATTGTCCTAGGGCCTGTCTTGTTTTTATTACAAGCTGCCACTGTTGCTGCAAAATAATCACCTGATCCGGTAAATCTATAGTCTGTGCAAAACAAATTTAAAAATATTGTATGACACATCAATAAGTTTAATGTTCATCCCAATTAACTGGCGCGTAATTTACCCAGTGAAACAACAAAGAAGTCTAAACTGCAACCTTACAATCCATTAAATTTATAGTCTAGATTTCCCTAAAACTTAAAAATCAATATTATGCTCAAATGCAATTAATGAAGAGGTAGAAGTTACTGGATAATATTTGTTAATTAATAATTGTTGTTAACAATTAATATTTTCATAACAATAACTTCTTGTCCCCTAAGACAGACTGCAAATGCAGTTGAAATAGTTTCTATTTTGAGGTCTAATTGTTCATTTCAATTACGTATTTCAAAAATACTTATAAATAAATACATTTAAAACCTATACCCGTAAAGTAAATTTTATTTTTTGGGTTATAAATGCTGATTGACACAATATATTTAAAAATAATCGTTTATTAGTAAAAGGTGTCCCAAAATTAACGCAAGATTTGAATTAAATAGAAAATACAGTTTTTAGTCTTTTGATTGTAATTTTTTTATTGAATCATAAAGTACATAGGATAGGGTTATTTATGGAATAACACATCGTGCAAATAGCGTCCACAGCTTTGCATACACATACGCACTCGTTTGTCGAAATTTTCCATGACCATTCTGCATAAATGTGGCTGAATTTCGTTGATGCAACGTTGAATCTCCTCCTTTAATGCACGCGTGGTTGTGGGCTTGTTGACATAGACCTGTGGTCTTAAATAACCCCATAAAAAGAAATCTAATAGTGTTAAATCACACGATCTAGGGGGCCAATTCTGATCACCGAAACGAGGAGTACACGACCTGGAAATGTCTCATGCAGTAATTGAAGTGTTTCACGGACTGTATGGCATGTGGCACCGTCTTGTTGTAACCACATATTGGTCACATCAATATCATCCAATTTCAGCAAAAAGAACTGTGTTATCATGTCGCAATATCGAGCACCAGTAACAGTCACTGCTTGACCAGCCTTATTTTCAAAAAAGTATGGTCCAATTATGCCTCCAGCCCAAAATCCACATCAAACAGTGACACGTTGTGAATGAATTTGTTTTTCGACAATCACATGTGGGTTCTCAGAACCCCAAAAGCGGCAATTTTGGCGATTAACAAACCCATCAAGGTGAAAATGTGCTTCGTAGCTTAGGACGATTTTGCTCGAAAAATCAGCATCCATTTGTTGATGCTCAATAATCCATTCAAAAAACTCTCTTCGCTGTGCATGCTCATTAGGCTTCAGTTGTTGTGTTAATTGAATTTTGTAAGCATGGAGACACAGATCTTTAGTGAGTATACGCTGTAGAGAGCTTCTTGAAATTTGCAATTCTTGTCCAAGACGCCGAATTGAGGTTCCTGGATTGTCACCGACACTCTCACGCACTGCTTCGATGTTGACATTTGAACGGCTTGTTTTTGGACGACCAGTGTGTTTGGGGTCTCCAACGGATCCTGTCTCGGAATTTTTCAATTAATCTCTTCACAGTTGACGAAATTAAAACACTATTCCGACCATATTTTGTATGAAATTTTCGAACAGCGGCCGCCAAGCTTTCATTATTTTTGAAATATTGTTCAATAATGAAGACACGTTGTTCTATCGTGTAACGCTCCATTTTTACTAACCCTAAACTGTCAGCTGTCGATTTGTTTTTGTTTTAGGGTTGTTAACACTTTACTGCATAAATGACGGTAAATTTAAATCTTTCTTGTAGACATTTTTAAACTTTTTTAAGAGAACTATTTGAACTGATTAAGCAGTTTTGCATATAAACATTTATTACCATAAACAAAGTTTTTCATTATCTATTCATTATCCTTACGAGTAGTCGTTTTTCTTGAATCAAATTACAACAGCAAATTGTTCTTCTAACGAATTCAAGGGCAAATTCCATGTTTACATTGAGCTGATATCTAGTCATTGCTAACTCAACTATGTGTTCTATTTAAAAGTGCCGCTGAAAATATCGGATTAAATTAAGGATAAGCTTCTACACCCCGTCTGGTAGCAGATCTTACAAATTAGCTTCAATGCTTGGCCGTTGCGTACAACCTTTGATATGGGGCGGTTTGTCAAGCACCGCGGCTTAGACAATCGCTTTATTACAACTTTTCGAAAATAAATACAGCTACTTAAATATTTTTAGTGACTAAGTACGTTACTTACCACCCGTCTAAACGTCAAGGTTAAACCCCGGTTGGTCCCCATAGAAACCAAGCACCCGAACCACTTGGCCATGAACTGGCATTTAAAATAGTCTGACGACCAAAAATAAAACGAAACTTCAATATATCATAATTTTATATATAAACATAAAGAGACACCGATTACAATATTAGCTAAAAGTATTTTGCTTGCCCATCTAGATGTAACTGAATATTTCTAAAAGTAATACCGTAACGTGAGAGATGTCTTCACAAATATTTTCTCTTAAACTTTTCCGAGTATATGATGTGCTCCTGTACTCGCTCGCGCTTTTAAGACAACTCCACACGAAAATGTTTGGCGAGGTCAAATCAGGTATTCCTAAAGGTCTTCGTCTAAAAAAGCGACATAATCGCCATGCAAATTGAGGCTCTTCTCGTGTCTTGAAGGGTTTGAAATTCCATCTAAAAAACTTTTTGCTTGAGAGTAAAAGATACCTTCAGTCATCATGTTTGACCTGTAAAGATTACACACAAATATTACTGCACGCACTCCACATTTGGTGGGTTTTTTTAAGGCATGACAAAATCTGCTTTTTCCATTCCACACTGCTTTTAAACTATTGAGTACAGTATCACAGAACGGGCTTCGCTATCCCTGTCTATTTCTCTCACAGACACAAACGAAGGTTTTTTTTTCTAATTGCTCTTCTACTTGCAACTAGTATCACTTATCTACCAACATATCTTTCCTGTTCTTTAGTCATATTTTGCATATGAACCAGTGTTTTACTGTAAAATAATGTTAAAACACAAACTTATGTAAACTGTTGCTGTAGCGATTTCACATTGGAACTTACCTTTTTCATAGCTGTGGCATGATAATTTAAGGAACAAGAATTAAAGAAAAAGTTTGCTGGTTACTTAATATATAATTTACAATTTACCTTAATATAGTTGCAACTTTTGAAACCTTAAAAGTATTTGCGGAATTATCGAAAGTTACAAAAAAAACATTATTTTATTTTAAATAAAGCGATAACATATTTACCCATATTAAACCAAATTCTCCTAGCAATTTGGGAGTGGTTTTGTTAAATCTTTTAGATTCTTACATGAATAGTGTATTTATGCCTTTTCCATGGCGTTGCTAGAGGCAAATTTTTGCTTGTAAATATTATATGAAATTTAACTTTAAGCACTTTTAGAAGCACGAATATTTAATATACATTTAAACAAGCTGTTTACCGACAGTTTTATAAACACTTAAAAATGTTTTAAAGTGGGAGGCGTTTCATTGTACAAGGAATTTTAAAGTTTCCCAACCATCTGGAAGCGTAACATACAGGCAGCCCATCATGACAGGAAATAATAATTTGTTTAACAGTTAGTAAAACAACACTGAAGCACTGAAGCAGGATAATGTAAATATTTATAATTTATACCTGCGCTCGATCTATTAACAAAGCTGGTAGTACATAATATATGTCGCAAAAGTAAGGGCAATTTTTTAAACGACCTAAAGTTAATTGCTATTAAATCTTTGTAACAAAAAAATACTTAATTTTTTAAAAAATAATTAGTTTTTTAAAGATAGTTTAAGTTAAAGATATTAAATTTAAAAAAATCTTGAAAATACAGTACAGTGCCATTAATTACAAGAATTTTCGATTAACAAAACGTAAAAAGAAATAGTCAATATTTATTTTAATACGAATGTAGTCTCTGAACAACTAAAGCCAGTATTCATTGAAAGTAGAAAAGGAATAAGCGCAAGCGCCGTCAATATTGCATTTTAATTTATTTGCGCAAACGCTTTGCAATTTTTTAATCTTTTAGGTCTAAAAGAGCTAGCATTCTCTTAGTGGCTGGTTTTTTAAAATTCGTACGAGTTTTCTTGACTACTTGATGGTACTATTCGCCTGTTTGGTCACTTACATTGCCGATCTGCAAATGGAAGTCGTCCAGGTGAGATTCTAACATGTAAACTTTGTAGTTCATATTTGCCTTAACTTCTTTGAGTACCTAAAGGAGTGCCAGAACCTTCACCTTATAATCTTTAGATCAAAGGTTTACAAAACTTTTCCTTCAAGCGAAGTTTTTGTCTTTGGATAAAAATATAATTTCCGGTCCCTTTAGAATGCCTGTATGTAACTTAACCCAGGAAACTTAAATCTCATAAACTTAAAGCCATTGGCTTCATGATTTGTGCAATAGCAAGACAAATATGAAGATCAAGCATGATAATCTTTTCATGGCTAATCAGTGACTCTCTTGCAATACTTCGAACTTCAACTACCGTATTCTCATCTGCTGCTTATTCCTATTTTGATTGACGTAGCGTAAATGTTTGGCTGGGGGTTAAAAATTGCAAAAAAAGCATTAGAAGGTACCATAGGATGGTTGTGCTACACAGATGAATCTGCTGAAATGCACCACTGGTAAAAGTTGTAGTCGATGACATTAAAGACTTGTACTCCATCCGAGTATGCAATTGTTAATTGCTGGTTTTTTCTTCTGAATGCCAATCTTATTGTGTAACAAACCACACTTAAACAAATCAAGATCTAAATTTTGTTTAACAAACTTACCTTTTGATTTCTATCAAGCTTGTTTCGTTATATCTACACCCTTGTTAATTTAAACAGAAGTAGATTTTCCGGTGAACCACCTACTGCACCTGGTATCACAATTGAGGAAGTCAGTCTTGCAATTGTTGTCAATTTAACCCATCTTTTTAAAGAAACTGCTTACTTTTAAATTAACTAAAAGTGAAACAACAACAGTCTAATACTTAGTAGCACAGCCCTTGACATCAATAATGGCCTGACACTTGCAAGGCATAGAATCCAGAAGAGTATGGATGGAGGAGAGGGAGATCTTTTTCCGTTCCTTCTCGAGTTGCGCATACTTCTCATCTACAATATTGGAATTTTTGTTAACCTGACGACGCTCCAGCTCTGACCTGAGGATTTCAGTGGTATTTAAGTAGGGAGATTAGCTGCATCAGTCAAGAAGTGTCACGTAACGGCAAGTGAACCTAGTCTAGACATGCTTCGATCGATGTTTGGAATCAATGTCCTGGTGGGAAGTAAAGTTCTGCATAGCACATGAATGAATTGTGCTTTCTAAGATGACCTCATACAGATAGCGGTCTATTATTGCTGTGGGTTCTTCTTAGGAGACTTGTAACAAGGCGTAGACACCACCGGCACCATAACACTTCCGCTTCCGTGCTTCATCATAGAAATCTGGTACTTGGGATTGAAACGAGTGCCTTGGTGGTGGCAAATCCACTAAATCTTGTCCATTTCGAATAACATGTACTTGCTTTCATCACTCCAGAGCACATTTTCTCACTCTTTTCTCGTCCAGTTGTTGTGTGCCTACTCCATGCTCGCATTTCTATTCTTTTGCAATTAGGGAAAAATGTTGGCTGCCGTGAGACGGCGGTTGTTGCGGGACATGCTGATGAGGTTCCTGTCAAAGTCGCGGAACTACTGACTTTGGACTTTCAACATATGCAATACCACATATACAATCAACTGTTCATAATTGGCAATATACGCCGATAATCTAAAAATACTAGTCAAAGAAAGTCTAAACGACAACTTCAGTGTTCACTGATCACTCTATTCAAAAATAAGTTAAAAAGTTATGGTTCTAAGCATCTCTTAATTGTTATAAATAAAATAATTGAAATTCTAATAGACTAAGAAATCATACAGCTAAACTTATTCATTTTTTTCAAACCCTTAAAATAGATACAAGGCTAATCCCAAAAATAAGGTCTCCAAAGCGCTGGGGCCGTAGGAAAACTTTCGCGCTGCCGGTGGACATACTGGCTTCCATTACTTTCAAACAGACCATCGTTTAGCCTGCCGGAACGCTCAGTTTTGGCTAGGCAGCTGTTCGTTATAGAACTCTCGCTTGCCACCACCAGCAGGTGCAAAAGGCATTAAAGCAATCGAAATTCATCGTCAATTGACGGAAGTGTATGGAGAGACGTGCATGGGATGTTACAAATGTCCGCAAATGGTGTAGGAAATTTACAGGTGTCGCATACAAATTTACGACGAAGAAAAAAGCGAGAGACAGTCGCTAAGGTAGAACAAAACATGCTTAAAGATCGGAGGATTACTCCCGATAATCTCTGAATTTTGGTCCCTGAGGTTTCTCAAAACACCACTTGTAGGACTTTGGCTGAAAAGTAGAAAATCGGGAGGTGTGCACAAGATGGGTCTTGTAAATGCTTACAGAAGACCACAACCGCAACGCGTAAACCCTTTTCACGAATTTTTCGACGATCTGCAGACGAAAAAGGCTCTTTGGATTCGATTGTCGCGGATGACAAAACCTGGGTGTTCCATTTCACACCTGAGACCAAACAACAGTTACGTGAGTGGCCGCATTCCTCTCCGTTCAAGCCGCAAAAATTCAAATCGTTTACAGTGTGGCGGACAACATGGCAACCGTATTTTTGGATCGACAGGGGGTATTGTTGGCCGTGGGACCACATTAGACGTTGACTGGTATTGTGAGACACTCAAAAAACTCAAACGAGAGATTAAGAACTGGAGAAAAGGAATGTTACGACAGCGCTCACCCTTACATTAAGTACGACTGTCGCTTTACCACAACAGTTTGGATGGGATATAATAACCCACCTACCTTAAGTCCGAATGTGGCACCTAGTGACTATCACTTTTTCCTTAAGTTGAAAGAACATTTGACCGGAATGCGCTTCATCGACGATAACAGGTGAAAAAGCGGTCAATTGCTTTCTCGGAATGACGATGAGCTGGTATGACATAGACATATAAAAACTGTTACAACGCATACAAAAATTCATCAACCAAAATGGTGGTTATGTAGAAATATAGAGGAATGATTTATCAGTTATTGAAAATAAATATTTCTTATTTATAAAACACATTTTGTTGATAAATACTAATAATAGTACGGTTCTGACTCCCAACGTGGAAGCATGGCCTGCAAACTGAGAGGATGAGATTTTCATATGTTTGCTTTTTCTGCCCGGTCGTTGCGCACTATATCTGCTGCTTACTTTTTGAGAGATCACTACCTTGAAAAGGCAAAGATTCACAGGCCTAAGGACAGAATGAAAAAGTAATTGCATGTACGTAGGACCGTCAAGAATCTATTTCCTCTAGAATTCATGTTGGACAACTGAAACATCTAGAATCTAGAATCTGGAAGTCCTGTGAGTCATGGTACCACTCCAGTGTATTTAGCAACATGTCTTTACATTTAAGGGACTCCGAATAGAATAATTGATTACTACTTTGTTTCGGTTTTAACTGAAACGTAAGTTGTTTAGCTTATTGCATTTCTTGTAGGGATATAGCAGTAAATAACAAGTAAAACTGTGCTAACAATAAAAAAAACTGTAATGAAGAGTTGCTTAATTTAATTTAACCCATCAAAAACGGAATATCAAAAATAAATTAGAAGTAAAAACAAAGAGTACCGTTTACTGCCTAAAATAATATTAATCGAATTGTTGGTTTTAGGAATCGTTTATATCAATTAAACAAATACAGCTATTTGTAATTAAAAAGCTTTTAGTCAATTAAAATTTACTTCAACACTTTCATCTAACCCTACTGCAGCTGATATTAGTAATCAATAAAATTATTTTAATTTTATCGTTAGCCTAAAAAATTCGTTTTTTAACCTTTGATCATTGAATCCTATGTATTTTTTAGCGTTGAATCCGAAAATGACCCTTATTTTTTCCATCGCGTCAAGATTTTTGGCAATACTTAAATTTTAAAACTTGCAAAATGTCAAATAATTGCGAAAATATGAGACTTTGAAATAGATTTAAAACGTTTTTTTATATAATTTATTGGTTTATGCTATGTAGTTTTATACATAAATATTTAAGGGGTCTGAATAGGAGTGAGGGGGGGTCATTGACCCCTTTATCTCTAATGACAATTGCCACACAATTAGCTGATATTTCTATTTTAGTGGATTTTCTAATTAACTAATTTATATATTTATTTAATTAATTTTTATGAGGTACATCATGCCTTTGTAAAGCACTCTACCTTTTAAAGTATGTAAAATACAATTTTATTTCATGTATCAAAGTCTCTTTGGATGCCTCATGCTCTAATTCGCGCTTTTTCTTTCTTCTCTTTGGGGTTTCTCTCGGTGTAACATCCAGGAATGATCAACTATTATCGTAGTAGTCTATTTTTCTTGTTAGCTTTCCATATCTTTGATGTCCTAATGAAATCTCTTATCCATTTATTCTTTTACGGCTCCTAGATTTTTAGGAAAATAGTCCAAATGTGAATTTAGGAAGTGAGCCTTCAAGCTCATGGAACAACTAAAATTTTTGTACTTCTACAGTATGTTCTCAACGTTTAATTTGAAGTTCAAATTTTTCTTATTGTCCATAATCTTGATCACTACCATCTTTGAGAAGTTTTCTAATGTCAGGACCGGTAAAGACTCCTTCTTTTAATTTGGCGGTTGATAAGGCTGAAATGTATGTATTTAAAATATTTACCTTCTTTTGGTAAAGTTTTGACAAATTGCTTCATCAAGCGTATTTTGATTTGCAGAGGTGGAAAAAAAACTTTATTCGGATCTATGAAAGCTTTTCGGAGCACCTTTTTGGTCCCAGGTTCTAACAAAGCTTTTTTGGCCAACCTTTCTTTATTTAATGGTTTTCTCTGTCTCTGCTATTTCGTTCACACAAAAAACAAAGAAATTTCGTGTATCGTTCTTGTTATCCTAGGAACATCAACATTAATTTGAGATCACCGCACGCAGTCCACTTATGATTGTCGTACTTAATTTTATCAAGGACGAATTTTACATTTTCGTAACACTGTTTTAAATGGACATAATGTCCGACGGGTGTTGACGCATACGTATTTCCATTGTGAAGGACAACTATGAGGCTTAGTTTACACGTACAGAATGTGAAATTGAGTTAAAGTCTACGTATATTAGTATAGAAGATTAATTTTTCTCCCGAACACATAAAAAATTTTTTCTCTGCATCTGAACCAGGAAAATGAAGTGCCAGCTGCAAACAGGGCTTTGTCTTTAAGCCTCTAACCAAGTATTTTGAATTTTTTTTGGTCAAACGTAAGTCTTAAACTAAATCGTTTCGTTAAGATTGTGAAAAAGCCCATGTGCACAGCTATCTTCAGATCCGTACTCTTCGACGTTATCTTCATTTGAATCACTTGTAGAACCGTCTACTTCAGATAAATTTTTGGCGGAATTGACACTGCTACGCCTGGATCATGAAGAACTGGGGGTAAATCAGACGGTATTTTTAGATAAACAATCCTTTTTATTATTTTTATAATTGAAATCATGAACACCAGTCGAACAGTCATTGCTGTAATTTCGTGGCTTTCGTCACACCATTGGAACTCTAAATCTGAACACCTTCAATACATGTGTAGCCAACGTAGTTGGGTGCCCAAGTTTTCTCTTGATCTCCTATATTCACTCCGAAATACGGAAGGTACACTTGCCAAACCAAACTTGTCATATTACATCTGCACATTCTTGCTAGTGCCTTCAAGCAGACCGAACGTGCGTGCCGAGCTATACCTGAGTTATCACAACGCCGGAGCCGCAGCCGTAGCCTTGCTTAAGGTCAGGCAAATTTTTGTATTTATTAATTTAATTTCAACGTTTAACTCAAGTGATAAACAACTGTTTCACCTTTAAAAACCGTAAGAATTTATAATTTTTAAAACACATTATACCTCGCAAAGATGTTTCCAACCGGGAATGGGCCCGGTTTAAACACCAATATGTATAATTACACCCTTATGCAGCCACCTACATTACTTCAAAATCAAATACCAGCACAAATGCCGCATGGACACAATTACCAATTAAATCCTGCAGCTATAAATATGCAACTTCCACAATTTTACCAAAATCAAGTAACAACAGAGCAATTCCCACCACTTCCTATTAACCTCGCTCCTTTAAATAACATACAGCCTTTAATGCCGCCAAATAATAACTACAACGACACAAAATCAACGCAAGAAACTTTCGATTGCACGACCAGCGAAGACGAACAAATGGAGAATGACTCTAAAATTACAAACTCTCATCCCTGGCAAAGCGTCACAAACAAGAGAAAAGGTTTAAGATCCAAACAGTCTCCGTAAATCCCCTCAAACTATAACAACAAACAGATTTCAATCACTCGCCGAAGCAGATACTAGTACCATTCAAACTCATACTAACAATTCGAACAATATGAAGAACAATACTCAGCCGCAAGACCCGAAACCACCCCAATTTACGTTTATGGAGTTACCAACTACAAAGCTATGACCGAAATCTATCTTGTCACAGATAACGAAACTTACTACACTAAAACCTTCCCAGATAATACAGTAAAAATAAATGCACGGACACCCGACACCTACAGAAAATTAATCCAGCACATGAAGGACGAAAAATAGTATATCATACTTACCAACTAAAACAAGACAGGGCCTATAGAGTTGTCATACGCGGTCTTCATCATTCAATCCCGTTAGAAGATATAACAACAGAACTAGCTGAAAAGGACATAAAGTCAGAAATATCATCAACGCACGGCACAGAGTTACAAAAATCCGCTACCACTATTTTCGTCGATATAAGTCCGCAAAGTAATAATAAAGAAATTTATAACATAGAATTCCTACAAAATACAAAAATAAGAGTTGAACCACCAAAACATAAAACACTATAATACAATGCACCCGATGCCAGGCCTATGGACACTCCAAATCGTATTGTATGAAAGCATACAACTGCGTTAAATGCGGCAAACCACACGATTCAAAAGCTGTAATAAAACCAAAGACACCCCGGCTACCTGTGCACTATGTGGCGGAGGCACCCTGCCAACTACAAGGGCTGCACAACTTACAGAGATCTATTAAAGTCCAGAAATAAACACAATCCAAACCTCACAAATAAACCAATCCTCGAATTACATTCAAGTACAAATCCAGCTTTTCAACAGATAACACAACAGCCTCCTCAAACTAGAGGTAGTTATGCCCATGTAGCCGCAGGAGCAACAAGTAATCAAAATAAAAATAATAATAATAATGACAACCTTACTAATACAATGCAAAACTTTTATACGAATTTAAAACCTATTCAACCAGCTACTAAACCAAAACAGCATGATTCTCACCATGCTTACCACGGTCATAAGCAATTTGACCAAACAATGACCTCCTCAATTCGAATAGCTGCCTGGAATGCAAACGGGCTATCAAATCACGTTCCAGAAATCACCCTATATCTAAACTACAATAAAATTGATATTCTCCTAATCTCTGAAAGCCACTCAACTGAAAGAACGTTTATCAGAATCCCATACTACACCATTTACTATACTCATCACCCTGGCGGTACGGCTCATGCAGGCTCAGCCATCATAATTAGATCGACTATTAACCACCATGTCCTCCAACCCTTTAAAACAGCCAAAATCCAAGCGACGTTATTAAAACTAGAATCACTTCCTAGACCAACTACTATTGCGGCTGTTTACTCCCCGCCACGACACAATATCACGACAGAAGAATATAATGACTTTTTCAACTATCTTGGAACATAATTTATAGCAATCGGAGACTGGAACTCCAAACATACAACATGGGGGTCCAGATTAATCACACCTAAAGGTCGCAATCTGATCCGTTCAATACAACTAAACAACCTAACTTATATTTCTACGGGAGAGCCAACCTACTAGCTATATCAAAAGGCATATCAAATACTTACATTGATATTAAGTCTAGTTTAGATCTATGCCATGACCATAGCGCCATAATATTAACCATCAGTACCAATGTTATCTACAGAGAGCCAATGCCTACCTTGTGCACAAAAGATACCAATTGGCAAATGTTCCAAACTTAATAAATGAAGAAATCAGACTGGATCATCGTATCAAAGAGCAATTCGAAATCGAAGAGGTGGTACAGCATCTAACGAATACAATACAAACCGCAGTATGGAAAGCCACTCCTCTAAGGAACAAAGCAAACCAGGGAAATGATAATATTCCTCTGCATATTAAAAATTGATCACAAAAGAAGAAGAGCACGTGGGAAATGGCAAAGGTCAAGAAACCCTCAGGACAAAACTGACCTTAACAGGATAACACACCAACTCCACTCTGTTTTAAACCAAGCCCGCAACGACACCTTCAAACACTACATCACGAATCTATCCCCGAAGACCATTCGTTGTGGAAAGCAACAAAAGAATTAAGAGGCCAGTAATACAAACCCCACCCATAAGAAAACCTGATCGAAACTGGGCGCAGTCAGACATAGAAAAGAGCAATGTATTCGCGGATCATCTTTCAAAAGTGTTCTCTCCAGTCTCAGACAATGACAACCAAGATGAAGAAATTGAAGACTATATTAACGCCCCTGTCAACTATCACTGCCCGTTAAGCCTTTTACACCAGCAGAAATTCGAAAACAAATCAACAATACAAATTCGTACAAGACCCTGGGTATGACCTCATAGTCGGGGAGATCTTAAAACATCTACCAAGAAAGGCAATCGTGCTATTAACTACCATATTCAACAGCATCCTTCGATTATGCTATTTCCCAGTTCAGTGGAAACACGCGCAAATAATTATGATTGGAAAACCAGGTAAACCACCTACCGAACCTTCATCGTACCGTCCAATAAGCCTGCTGCCACAAATGTCAAAAATATTTGAAAAACTTCTTCTCGACAGAATAACCCAATCAACACTCACAGACGACATAATCCCTGAACACCAATTTGGATTCAGACAAAAGTATTCCACAACACAGCAATGCCACCGAATTGTGAACAAAATCAAAGAAAGTCTCGAAGAGAAGAAGATGTGTGCTGCGGTGTTCCTTGACGTACAGCAGGCCTTTGATAAGGTTTGGACCAACGGATTATTATATAAATTAAAAAGGCATTTTCCCAGTCCCATGTACCTACTCCTAAAATCTTACCTTAATGAAAGATCCTACCATGTAAAAGTAAACAACTCACTCTCCGACTACCACCCAATTAAAGCTGGAGTGCCGCAAGGCAGCGTCCTTGGGCCACTACTCTGCTTAATATACACTGCTGACATTCTCGTCACAGAGAGCACTATGATGGCCACATTTGCTGACGACACAGCAATCTTGTCGTCCGATATCGATCCAGCAAGAGCTTCTAATAAACTGCAAGATCACCTAAACGATCTACAGGACTGGCTAAAACGATGGAAGATCCAGGTCAATACCGAAAAGTCCGCTCAGATCACGTTCACCACAAAACGAAGCAACTGCCCACAAGTTAACATAAATAACACTCTGATCCCACAGAAAGCCACAGTCAAATATTTGGGCCTACATTTAGACCAGAGACTCACATGGAAAGAGCACATTAAGGCAAAAAGGACACAATTGGACCTAAAAGTGAAGAAAATGAACTGGCTACTAGGCAGGAAATCTCAACTATCTCTGGAGAACAAACTGATCATCTACAAAATAATTCTAACACCAGTCTGGACCTACGGTATCGAACTGTGGGGATGCAGTAAGCCCTCCAACACAAAAATCCTACAAACCTTTCAGTCGAAGACACTTCGCATGATGACCGACGCTCCCTGGTACGTGTCCAATCAAACCCTTCACAACGATTTTGGAATATCCTTTATAAAAGAAGTGATCAACCACCACGCCAACAAATCCAAACAACGCAGCACCAACCACAGCAACCAACTCATAAGTGAACTATACACTCAACCACAGATTGAAAGAAGACTTAAAAGACAATGGCCAGAAGACCTAGTTAACTAGGAGAAAGTGGAGAACCGTCAAGGGACGGTACCCAACGCTTGCCATGAACCTTGCCTCATATTTACTCATTACTCTGTTAGTTACAGGAGTAGATTGTAAATTGGCAAATGAGTAAATAAAAAAAAATATTACCTCTGCGCCATTTACTCACCACAATGTAACAAAAAAATTTACAGACTTTTTAGAAACAATCAAAAAAAATAAAGAAAAAATGTAATAAAACAAAAATTAAGCTGATTTATTGTCATTTTTATTAGAAAACTTAATAGGTTAACGAAACTCCTTTGCCCCTCATCTGACCCATCAATTATTTAGCTATAAGAGTGTATAGTATAAGCCAAAAAAGTAAACACAGCATATTTATTTATAACAAAAAAGTTTTATATCTATTTTTAGTTTAAGCTTTTCTCAATTTTTCGACTTTTTAACAATTTTGAAATTTACGATTTTATAAAAATCCTGGTAAAAATGAAGATCATTTTCGGATGCACCACTAAAAAAACATAAAAATTAATTATCAAAAACTAAAAAAACACAACCATCGCAGGCTTGTGTAACTGCACAAGAAGAATGTATGAGTAAAATTCCCTTTTCTTAGTTTTTATACCGTACTAAAATTTCTTCTTCTTTTTTATTTTTTTTTAATTTGTAATACTAAATTATAAATTATACAATTAAAAATTTGTTGGCCTTACTCCACGTTGTTTGGTAAATTTTTAGAACATGTTGACCATTTAGCTAATATAATTATAATTTTTTTTCAAACACAGCATAAAAAATCCAAGTGGATACTCCAAGTAACTGCATCACCATGAGCTCTTAGTTAGTTTTTTTAATTTAATATGTTACAATTAAATAAAATCAAATAATATAGAACCAATATAATTTAATCAAAATTAAAAATAACAAGAATAGTACAAGAAAATTATAAAGCAAGATAAACAATGCAATGCATATAACCAAAAATAAATAAAAATGAGTTGATAGGATCACGATATTGGTATGAGAAAATTCATTCAACAATATGGTCCTCATAGGACAACAGGCTATTCCTTTGTCTTCAATATTTGGAAAAGCGGTTATGATACAGATTGCACCCAAAAATATTTAAATAGGCATGTAGTTTCAAGTCGTGGCTGTTGCTTCTTTTGATGCGTTCTTCTTATATAGTACTATTAGTATTCTGAAATAAATATGTAGGGTAAAATACTGATATAACAAAAGTCGTTACAGTAATTCTCAACATTTGTATTGAAAATATTTAGCAATACTAATATTTGATTCAAAAAAGCAGTTTCAAAGTTCAATTATGTATTTTCAGGTTAGTTTGATTGTTAAAATATACAGAAGCTCTTTATCTTCTAATGTTAAGCAGGATTTATTACCAAACAACCAGTACAATTTATTAACTTGTAGGTTCATTTTTTCTATTTCTTTAATATATGTGGTTTATAGTAAGGTATACGGAGTAATGTAGTCGAGCAAATGGGTTTTCAATTAAAAAAAACTAATTAATGATTGCTTTGAACTGAAAACAAATGTGATTTCATATGTATTGTTTGTATAAGGCTTGCTCGAAGTATGTAAGATATACAAATACGTGCAAATAAGTGCATTTAAGTTATAACACCTCCAACTTTTGTTCTCACACACTTACACAAAAACTGTAAAACTTGTATTACTTCTCGACGTACATTTTTCACAACGTCTTCTTTGACTATTAGAAAATAGCTGACGCAATAGCGCCACACCTTGTGAATTTGCGACCATGGACAGTTTGTTTCATCGTTGAAAACAGCCAAAAGTCACTAAGAGGCAGGTCAGGTAAGTAGGGAGTATGAGAAATCACTTCAAAGTTATCAGCATTCGTGGCACCCACCTGAAGGACACTTTTCGCATTTTCAGGTCTTCATGCAGGATTGTGTGTACAGATCCCACGGAAGTGCCAACTTTCGAGGCGATCTGTTCCACACTCGTTCGGCGATCTTCCAAAACAAGTGCGAGGCCGAGATTATCTTGGTTTGTTGTCACGCTACATTCTGCCATCTTTGAACTGTCGCACCCACAAACGCACATTAAACATATCCATATCATCGTCACCACATGTCTTCCTCAACTGGCGATGAATTTCAATGGATATCATACCACACAAATAAAGAAAACGATTTATTACACGCTGTTCTTCTAATGACAATGGTGCTGCCATCTTTCACAAGGAATGTACGCGTATTTTTAAACAAACCGCTTGTTTCTCTCTTTTTCAAGTTGGAGAGGCAGGCGTGTAAATAGCCGTGCCCTCGTAGTGCGGTGTGGGGAACTAAGTACGGCCTGTTTTGAAAAGTAAAACGCTGAAGCCCAAATCGTCCCTTAAACGGCCGGTGCGAAAGCGGATGGGGGCGGCTACCAATATCAACCGATAAGTAAAGCCAAATCGCTCACCTGTAATCGGCTTCGGCTTCAGCGGCGATGGTTTCACGGTGGCCACCTTGTTGCGATGTCTTCTTGGAGCACGACCGCACTGGCCGAGATGAGAAGCGGATCGCGTATGTGTTGCGGGGTAGTTATCTGCGGGTTGGTTAAATGCGACCGAACTGGTCGCGTTGCGGATCGAGAATTTCTTGCGGGGTAGTTATCTGCAGGTTGGTTAAATGCGGTCGCACTGGACGCGATGCGGTGTGAGTACTTTTTGCGGGTTGGTTAAATGCGACCGCACTGGCCGCGTTGCGGTATGAGTATTTTTGCCGTGTTTCGCGCCTGGCTTTGCGGTAGGTCTTTGCGCGAAATTTTTAACTCGACAGCACTTTTCAACTCAAAGGCTGCCGCCGCCAGCGTATGCAGACTCGCCGGCTGAGCAAAAGCCCATATGCCGTTTTGTGTGCGATAGCAAAACGTGGTGGCAGATATCAAAGCCACCAGCATGCCGCCGTGATATACAAGTTGTTCAAGGGCGAAAAGGCCGCCACACCACAAGTCCTAAGAAAAAAAATTTGAAATGTTATAACTTGAATTCACCTCGTAGTAATGATCGGAGAACACTTACAAGGGGTACAGCAAAGTTAGAAAATTGTCGTTCATGTTTGAATTTTACACTTACTTACAATGACAATGAAATGTTACACTAATTCAACATTCCTTGTCAAGTATTTTTATAAATAAAATTGTCTTCGCCTGATGAAGTACACACTGAACGACCTATGCTTAGTAGAATGCCGAGGAACACGCTTACAGGTGATTTAATTCTAGAGTGCCAATTTGAATTCAAATCATATTACAGATTATTAAACAAGATCAAGGAAAGCTTAAGTAAGGGAAGTATTGGCATCTGTTTTTCTAGGTGTACAGCAAACCTTTGATAGAATATGGCCTGTTGTGCAATTTAAAAAAGCAAGTACCTCATTCATTTTGTTTGATCCCCAAATTCTCCCTAACACACCGATTTCTAAAGTAAAATTTGGTAGTACATCCAATTATCAGTCAATTAAAGCTGGGGTGCCACAAGGCATAGCTTTTGGGCTACTTATATGTTTAATATTTAGCTATCAAACTAATAGCAACATTTGCAACAGTGCCATTATATATGTAGATTAGAGCCTTGATAAAACATCAGAAAAACTTTAGAATTATCTCATTACCTCCTGAAAAACTGGTTCAAACTTTAAGGAATCAATATATTGATGTTAAAAAACTAGTTCAAATAACATTTACTACTAAAAACTACCTAAATAATTATTCCACAGCATTGGAAGATAAAGTTCCGGAAGATGAATTTATTACTTAACATCATACTAAATCCTCTAATACAAAATTCTCTAAACATTTTAAAGATTCTCCGGATGATTGGAATGCTCTGCGGTGCATCTTAAATTTAATTATACACACTGATCTAAATACACCTTTTATAAATAATGTAATCAAACTATGTGCGGTCACATATAAGGACCTGTATGAGAACTGTTCAGTCAACTAATGGCAACGAAGGACTCAAAATGTGACTTTGTTAAAAAAATTGTTGAATTATGAAGTAACGATAAGTAAAATTTGAGCACACTCGCATGATATGACTTGATCCTTTATAAAACCCTCCTACCATACAGTGAGATTTATTATCGTGGGGAACTATAGTTACAACACCTTATAGTGTTGAATTATAGGATGATATTTTCTAAATAAAAATTAATGCACTTCTATACGCTTCTGTAATGCGCCAAGCTCTTAATTAAAAGCAATTTTAGCAATTAGATATTTGAGGCAATAAATTTATTGATTTGATTTTAATATCAAAATTATTGGAAAACATTTTTAAAAACAATGCCAGAAATCAAGAGGTAAAGTTAAATTAAAAAGATTTCTTACAAATACTCTGCTATTTTCAGGCAATTTTATAAAAACCTTACACGTTATTAAATCTTATCTAACGATTTTTATTTTACTAAGGTATTCCATTTTATTATGTACTTTAGGAAAGTAGAAATTTTAATAGGCTGAGAGAGTGTTATACTTTACTGTCTAGGTCACTCTGTTGAGAGATGAAGACACCAGCAAGGTGTTAAACAAATAAATTTGCCTCTTCATCCGACCTAACCCAGCTATTATCTGGTTTTCTTAGAAGAGGATTAGTTACTTGCTCTCTGTTATTTGCTTTGGCAACTTTCCAAATAGTATTTTCAGTAAGTTATGGAGTAGTTTAATAATGTTGGAAGGTTCTTTGCTTTATTAATTTTACTTTATTCTTTGAACTATTGACTAACCTATTAAATACTGTTTTGTCGGGTGGGTTACGCATTTTACGTCATTTTATTTCTTGGACTAAGTCTCTGTTGTGTTATCGTGCTCGGACTTGTATTATTTTAAAAATACGTAATACACTTTTCAAAAATATTTGACTAATTGTTTTTATATTACACAGATGCTTAGTCATAATAACCGCATAACTTTTAATTAAAGAAGAAATGTAATGCTAAGAATTTTTTTGCAGTTACAAGATTATAAAGACTACATAGTAAAATAAAAGGTAAGTAGCAAAGTTATATGATATGTAATTTAAATCTACACTAACGTTATTATTTTACTGGCCAGACTTTGTTCTTAATAACTTGTTCGCATTTTTGGACATGACGTAATAAAGTAACAACACAGTTTATATTAACCTGTTAACCTGTTATTGTGGCTTTTTAAACGGGCATAAATTTCTATAATATAATAACAGTTGGATATTTAATTGTAATAATATGGTACACATTATAATTGTGCTTAGAAAATTTTCTACCATACTGTGCGTTACGAAACAGCCACTCCTTTATATAATATTTATCCCACTGCAAACGATAGCATCTTTGCTTCTTAGAAATAAGTGGCTGATTTCGTAGTCTATATATTTTTAAAACACACACAGGCAATTGCCTTACAGTGCACTAATGTTGATAGTTTCAATTAAAATTCATGTCGGCCCAAACTTGTGTTTTTAAGACAGCATTATCTCAAACTGAAGAGCCGTAACAAATTGCTGCAGTGTGCGTTAACGATTTGTCATAAAATAATGGGCAGAGAGGCTATTGATGTAAAAATAACTGCCAACTAGTTAATAATGCTAAGGTTCTAACGCTCACGTGGGAGCATGGTCTGCAAACTATGAGGCTGAGGCTCTCATATGTCCGCTCTTAATTATCGATTGTTGCGCACCATCTCTAATACGCAGGCATGTGGCAAGCGCCGCGCCTTAGACAACCGCACTATTACTCTTTGTTCGAAGTAAAATGCAAGTACTGAATTATTTTTAGTGACTGAGTGGGCCACCTGTTAGGCTTCTAAGACCTAGGAATAAACCTGGGTCCGCCCGCAGCTCAGTCAAACGTCTTAACCATGCAGCCACATTGGCGCCGAAATACCAATAACACCAAAATATGCTGCTTAGGAAATAAAGATAAACATCCAAACAGAGTTGCAGTACTGGTCAATAAGAAAATACATAAATGTATTATAAATTTTGTGCCAATATCAGACAGTCATAATGCTCTAGATTGCATAAATGTAAATATAATTTAGGTATACGCTCCTACAATGGATAAGGATGAGGATATGGTAGAAGAATTCTAGGAACAATTAAAGATAATGCTGCAGTTAATAAAGAAACATAAAGTAAATGTAACAATGAGTGATCTAAATACCAAGATAGAAAAAGGTCGATATGAAGATATTATAAAAGAACATGGACTAAGTACAAGAAATGAGCGCAGAGACTGTCTTCTATAGTTTTACCAAGAATAACAGTTGATGGTAACCAATACCTTCTTTAAATTATTACCCAGAAGACTCTATCCATGGGCGTCACCAGCTCATACACTTGATAACATGATTAGAAATTAGGTAGACTACATCCTAATGAACAAAAGGTTTAGAAACAGTATTTTAGCTGTTAAATCATACCTAAGCGCAGTTATAGGATCTGATCATAACACAGTAATTGCAAAATTTCACAAAAAACTAAGAACTATCAAAAATAAAAACACTGCACATAAATATATAAAGAAAGTCTTAAAAATTTAAACATACAAATGCAAATAGAACGAAGTTTGTCGAGCAAGAAGCGTGAAGTGAAGCAAGAAATGAAGAAAAACAATACTCATGTAAAGAAAATATGGAAGTCAATCAAAGAGCTAATGGCCAAACTCACAGGTAAAGTAAAGTCAGAAGACCTGAACATTGGGGTATTTACGGCAACGAGAAAGCCGATGAACTGTCCAGACAGGGATCTGCTGAGGCTTATATAGGCCCAGAACCTGCATTAGGAATTTCACGAAGTGCTGCCCGAAGCTTTATTAAGGAGAGGACACGCACTCATCGTTGAATGTTCTGGAAGAACTGACCAGGACATTATTTCAGCAAAACCTTCAACAAGGGACCTTGCCAAAAGAGAGCTGCAGAACTCCTTAACCTATGTAGGCCACAACTAAAGATAATCATAAAGTTTCTTACAGAACATGTGATTGTAAAAGAACACCTCTGGAAAATCGGTAAATTCAATGGTGACCTTGCATGCAGACTTTGTAGCAAGGAACCAGAAACAGCCTTACACATCCTATGCAGGTGAGATGCGCTGTGCAGGAAAAGGCAGCGTACATTTGGGAGACCAATCCTGGAACCGGAAGATTTCCAGACACACCCTGTAAATCTGCTTATTCAGGGGACATCAGTTACAGATTTGAATTTACTTTATTCGGGTAATCACAATAAACCGTAGGCTGCAGTGAACATGGATTCATCAAGGAACACATACCCTACGCGCAAAAAATGCCCATATATACTGTTACAAACGGACTAGACCCACTAACTATTTTTGCATATTTTCAGGATATATGAAATGCATATTGGTAAGTATGATAACAAAGAATTAATTTAAAATGGGCACTCCTAGCCCTTACATAGGTTTTAAAATATCCGGAACACTTGTCTAGAGCAGCACGCACTATTCTATAGGAAAAGTATTTACTGCAGCCATAAAAGTTCGCTTCAAGCAAGCAAGATTAAGGTATTTTTTTGAGAAAATCATGCTTTTTTAAACTGCCCACAATTTGTAATATAATGGGTTCTGTCCAATCCTCTACTGTTAGAAAATGAAGCACATTCTTGCTCAGCCAAGTTTGAATTGGCCGTGTTTTGTGGGAGGAGGGGCTGCGAACTCAAAACATTCTGTTGGTACACAGCGACCAAAGTTTTGTCTCTCTTTTCACAAAAATGAATATTTTTATGCTATCCTAACAGACTCTCTATAAACCATTACAGGTTATCAGCTATATCAGATGGTCGCCTCTCTAAACGCTTGGAATTAGCTGAGATGCTTCTGTGGACAACTTAATCTATATCATATCGTATTGAATCATAAAAAGTTTCTACATTGTAAACATTTTTCACCTGTAAGCAGATCTTCTGTGACCATCATGTGCGTATTGGGTGAAAAATCTCTGCTTTTTCTTTTCTACCTTTCTTAAAACCTATCAACACGCCCCGTGTGTCTTTTGTAAGCAGCTAGTCCTAGGTCTTGCTTAATAGTGCAAGACATCCAAGATTTAGAAATTTGTATATCCGGAGACATAATCTCCAGCTTACCAAAAGCATTTTGTTTAATTCGGGCACGTATTATTTGACTGCCTCAAGAGCTCTAAAGGCGGTCTTTCAGATTTTGTACAATCCTCAACACTTTCAGCCTCCTTAAACAATTTTATAGCCTAATATATGAAAGTACTGGTAATTCCAAGAGAATGTAGCAACTTAAAGATTACATTCATGTGATGCGATTTCCTTTTGTCACCTTACTCTATTGATAAATAACTAAACTTGACCTGGAACACAATATAACTTACAATGTTAAAACTTGATAATTGTAACCATATGTTAAAGTTATAGATATTTTGATGCTGCATAAAGCAAGGGGAGAGCCGTGGTGGCTTAGTGGATAGATCACTAGACTACGAAACCAAGAGTTTGCGGGTTCGAATCCCGCTCTCGCCAATTCGATCGCTGTAATTTTTACGGTTCAGCTCGTACCTGGAGGTCAAACTCCACGTAGTGCTAGCCACGTTACTACCCTTGTGTACCGTAGGCTTTAGATTGTAGCAGATCTATCCTGTTATGACCCCCATAGGCCTTGGGGCCTGCTACGGGGAACTATTATTATTATTATTATTATTATAATGCAAGGGGAGGTTTGATTTTGTAACAGTATGTATGAGAACACTAAGTACAATAGACCTCTGATCTCCTGCGCTCCGTATACGTTTGTAGACGTACTTTTTATTAGAGAAAAAGTTATTGGTAATTTCAAAATTGTTAAATGTAGTAAGTTTTTTCAGGTTTATCCTGTTGTCATTTATTCGGTCTTCTCCAAAATTTCCTACTGCTTCAGGCATTGATAAATTTCCTACTCTGGCATTGATTTTTACACTAAGATGTAATCTGTTCTCTTTTTAATAGTTTACTGTAAAATCTTTTAATGCCTTCTTTTTTCCATTTTCTGGTAAAAACACGTCTATTATGTTTAAGTGGCCTTTATTAACTTTAAAGCAAGTTCTCATTATTTTTTCATTTAGATATGTGTAGTTAAATATATGTCAGCTTTTTTTTTTGTTTATTATTTACAAGTGCTGCCACTACTACAGGGTGGCTAAAAAGTCGGGAAATATTTCATTTGGTCACTATTGTCCACTACAGTGTCCGAATACATATCGGACGTAACTGATGTGAAGGACATAAGATAGGGTTTTGTTTACATTTGATGACCATTAGGTGAGATGTCTTCAGATCCGATCACATACACTGTTCCCAAACGGGTGTTTATTGTCTCGGCGTATTACTCAAATAGTAAATCGCCCACTATGGCTCTCAGAAAATTCTGAGCAGAGTTCGATCGCAACACAAAACTGACTCTGAAGACGATAACAATGTGAGTAAACAAAAATCAATTTCTCCCAAAATTTTCTAATCGATTATTTTAAGGTTAATTGAAAAGTTTGAGCGAACCGGTAGTGTCCTCGACGACTACGACTTCAGAACTTGCCGATCAGTGACTGTCACCACACCTGAGAATGTGCAAAAAGTTAAGGAACACTTTGAGCAGTACCCGACAACCTCAACCAGAAAAGCGCCTCCAACATCTGGCAAACACATCAGAACCGCTCCAAATTAGCCGAACATCAGTGCAAAACATACTCAAAAAGTTGAATATGTTTCCTTACAAGATTCAAGTTCAACAACCACTCACTCAAGTGAATGTTGACCGGAGATTCGAGTTCGCTAATCACGCTTTGGCCTTAAAAGATGACAACACTTTGGACTTCAAACACATCCATTACACAGACGAAGCTTACTTTCACCTGGATGGCTATGTGAGTAAGCAAAATTAGCGATACTGGGGGACACAAAATCCACACTTGGCTGTAGTCAAGAGTCTTCAAAAAAGTCAGTGTTTGGGCAGCCATATCATGGCGTGACATTATTATACCGTTTTTTCTCACCAAATATGTCGATGAAAATGTCCACCGAGACCAAGTTCTCATTCCGTTTTTCGAAGAGGCGAAGAAAAATAAAATGATTAACCAATACTGGTTCCAACAAGATGGCGCGACACCACACCGAACACAAGGTTTTAAAAAATTTTATGGTTTAAATTTTGATTTAATCTTCATGATGTCTCTAAGAAATTTGGATATGATCGCTGAAAAATTCGGTGTACGAATTATCGGTATGGATGCGGAGAAGAAAACCGGAAATGGAAATGATTGGCCTGCGTGTTCACCGGATCTCAATGTCTGCGATTTTTTCCTTTGGGGTTATCTCAAGGATAGAGTGTATCGCACTAACCCTAAGACCATCGACGAACTGAAACAACGAATCAGAGAAGAGTTTGCGACCATTGGTCAAGATATGCGCCACAATGCAATTACCAGTTTTGAGGAAAAGCTTCACCGCGTCGTTGAAAATAATGGTTCAAATTTTGAGAACCTTGTTCATTAAACCCTATAATCTCTTCTAATGTATAGTCAATGAATTAAATTTGTATCTTTGTTAATTACCGAGAAATTAAATTCTACTTTATTTCCCGACTTACTGACTACCCAGTAGGTATGTACGTCTATTTTATGGTATTTTGCTATACACGTTTCGGTTATGACCCCAAAATACCCTTTTAATTCTTTCAATATTTTATTCAGTTTTTTTTAATATCTATCTGTAGCTAATAGTCTAAGTGTTACAATGCCAAAAGCTCACGTCGTAAACTTTATTCTAAAAGTGGACTTGTTGGTTGGCTAAGACTAACATTCTGTTCTTACAAGAGTCCTTTAATATTTGTTGAAATACGTCTAGAGACATCAGTATGCATTACTAAACCATCTGTAACAACCCTTTTACCTCCTCCTTTTCCAACCGAGTTTGCGACCGACCCCAAAGAATATTAAAATCTTTAGTCCTAAATTTAAGGGATTTTAAAAAGTGTGTTCTAATATGTACAACTACAAATAGTTATAACCGTACTTAGGGCTTTATGATAATTTTATAATAAAAACTTACAAGTAATGTAAATAGAACGAATGTATATCAAATCAGATATAGATTTTTTACCAATTGAGATCTGTCCACTGAAGAGACAAATTACCTTATGACTGAGACTAACGGGAAAATATCAAATTTGTTAAAGTGATTAATATTAGGATACATTCGTAAACATAAAAATATAAACGAAACTATAAAAATGTTAATTTAATATTTTACCATAAAAAATTTATGTAATTAGTAACAATGGGGTAAATGCTGACATGTAAATTGAGACGAGTGTAATATATACAAGATTTATTAATTAGTTATTAATAAAAAAATTAAATATTTATTTATACAAACCTAAAATACATTTCAGTCACCAAATTAGTCTCCAGCAACATTTACATATTGCTTTGTCAATAAATTCTCGATAGAGTTGATAGTGGTTTTCTGCCTATCAAAATGTTTTTAAGTAAAAATATAGCAAATTGATTTTACAATTAAGATGTGGCAAAATTTTCTACCACAACAAATGTATATAAATAGTATGCCCTTATATCGCCATCGTGCATTAAAATTACCAGTTATGGGCTGCATTTTGTCACTGAAACTAAAATATTTTTGATTTTAGAATTTGTATGATACATTCAATCTTCACTAGTAATTTATGCAAAAAGTTGTTCTACTTTGTTGGCAACAATGAGAACTTTGCGTATGAACTTCTTAATTGTTTATAATATTCATCATCGTTTAGTTTAATTAGTTTGCATTTATACCTTTAAAATCACTTTTTATTTTAGTTGACAGAGAACAGAACACTTTCGCTTAATGCTTTACAAGTTTTTATATTGCGATGAATTTATTTATTGCACACAGCAAGCAGTAAATGATATGTTGTTTCTCAGTAGCTATCGCCTTTATTTTTTTTTACAGCAGTTTAATAATTTATGTTATCTAGACTATACAATGCTACACACAGCACAAAGAGTTTAACTCTAAACAATGGTTAAAATAGACGGGGCAGAAAATTAATTTTTGTACTTAATGAATGAGGAACAAAAAGTGAAAGCCGTAATAATTCAAATCTGCTGTAAATATTTAACAGCCTGAAAGTACTACGAGTTTATAATTTTCGAATAAAACTAAAATTGTAGTCTATTAAAGCAAGTTAAAATATTTAAATTATAGAAATACACTGCAAGATTAAAACTGTAAAAGGCTTAGTATTCTTTCCAATAAAATTGGTTGGCTATGAGCTGTGTAGTGTACAAAATATGGGCGTCATAGACACGACAAACGGAAGGCGGTGTCTAAAAATTCTTTAAAATACTTGCGAACTACTATAGCACTGGATATAATAATCTAAACCGAAGAGCTGTCAAAAAGATTTTTGGAACACACACGACGGAAGTGAAGTTAAAAAATATTATTCAAAAATCTCACGACAGGGTCGAAGTGTTCAAAATACTTCAGATCGCTCCATAAGGGTACCAAATCTAAAACATGCTTTAGATTTAAACAGTTCCTTTGTTCAAGTAAAATCAGCTACAGGTTCATCGGGTTAATGCGCAAAATATAACACTTTAGGTCATCCGGTAAAAGAGGAGTACTGTAAGGTGTTATATAACTTCAGAAATGAAAAGAATCTGTGTCTATCGTTCAAAAGAAGGAATGCCTTGGAGTGTTTACTAATTGATGGAAAATTTTACACCGGGCTCGTTGAAGGATGTCAGTATTGGATTTACAAATGTATAGTTAGTCCGAATTATCATCCCCAGCGTTTAAATATTCTATCTCTGGACATACACCTCCCCAAGCTATCGCCATGCCATTTGATCTGCCATCGCTCCCGTCCATTGTGTTTCTGGAACCTTATTGATGTCATCTCTTTTTCCTCCACCTATCGTCTTCTTGTCGCATACGATGACCTGTCCACTGCCATTTCCAGTTTGCGATGCGAATCCATTCGATTGATTTTTTATCATGCAGTCGCACCTCGCCCGCGACCATTATACTATCACTGCCTGTCCTAAACTAGGATAAAGGAGTAACAACCTCGCTAAAAAAACAGGGCTCAGATGGCCCGGTTGATGGTACACTGTGAGGACTCCTACTCAAGCTTACAGGAGAAGAATCCAAACGGCTCTGAAGACGGAGGATGAAAAATATAGTCACAACGATAAAAGACGCGGAGAAGCAGCCTCCAATAGCGGCGTCTGTGTCCCTATTGGGGAGGAATGGCTGATGAAAAACTCCCTAACCCGCTTGACAAGCGTGGCGTTTTAATGCCAAAACCTCCCCAAAGTAACTCAACGTAAAGAAGAATTTTAAAACACAAATACTCCAGGAGGGTAAGGTTAATCGTCTACAATCCCATACCGGTACTCCGGTCTGATTCGTGGATTCAGGGGGAGGCATAAAATTCGTCCATATGGAAATTATAATTGTTTTATATAGTTGAAGCTCGTCTTCGATTGACAAATGTGATCTTCGTCTAAGTAGCCATTATAAATGTTTAAATCTCATATCAATTTGCTTCCTCTGCTTTATGATATGTTCCTTTGAGGTAAGTTTTTCGCCGAAATATAATTCTGAATAGCACACCAAAGAAACCAGTAGGATGGTTTCATTATTTATAAATACTGGTTGACACTGACTTTTGCTTAAGGTGATTTGCGTTGATTTGGGGTTATTAATTTTAATGTTCCATTTTTTAACCCAATTTTGTAGAACATTTAGATGATTATAAGTATTTCATGACTAGTAAAGACCGTTGTATCGTTGGCGAAAGTTCTGGTTAGGGCAAAGCAAGGAGCAATACACTACCTTGTGGTACTCTAGATTTTATTGCAAATAAATTGTGTATTTTGCCATTTACTTTGGTTCGAAGCTAACGATTATTTAAATAGGACTTAAACAAATTAAAGTATGGTAGAAGAAAAGCTTGACCATGTACAGAAGACCATCGTGGCATACCTTGTCGAAAGCCTTATCTATATTCCAAAAAACCGAAGTACAGTGCTTTTTATTTTCCTGGACATATTTATTTCATGAACGATACAGTGACACTTCTTCTTCTTCTTCTGGTGCCATCTCCATTAATGAAGGTTGGCAACAATTGTGGCGAATTCGTCTCGGTCTTGTGCTGTTCTAATTAATGTGTGTGTGTTTAAGCCCGTCCAGTCTCTTATGTTCTTCAACCATGAACATTTTCTTCTACCTGTGCCGCGTCTTCCTTCTATTTTCCCTTCTATCATGAGTTTTAATAGTTGGTTTTTGTGGTTTCTTGTGATATGACCAAGATAGGCGATTTTCCTTTTTTTAATCGTATTAACTAATTCTCTGTCTCGGTTCATACGTCTGAGTACTTCCTCGTTTCTTATGTGTTCTACCCACGATATTCTATGCATTCTCCGAAACACCCACATCTCGAATGCTTCCAGCTTGCTAATCTCTTTTTTGTTCAATGTCCAAGTCTCCACCCCGTATAGCAGTATTGAATAAATGTAACATTTCACAAATCTGTATCTTACATCTAGAGCGAGGCTTTTATTACATAGCAAGTTTCTCATTTTTAGGAAAGTCATTCTGGCTGTTTCTATTCTGGTTCGTATTTCTAGTTCTGGGTCTAGATTGTCAGTTATCCAGCAGCCAAGGTACTTAAATTTGTGTACGTGTTCTATATGTTCATTGTATACATTTATATTGATTGTTGTGTTTGGTATTCTGCTCACTACCATTGTTTTTGTTTTCGTTGTATTAATTTTGAGTCCGACAGTATCTCCTTCGGTTGTGATACGGTCCATTAAGCGTTGTAGACCCTCAGGGCTGTCGGCAATAATTACGGTATCATCCGCGTACCTCAAATTGTTGAGTAATCTTCCGTTGACTTTGATACCATCTTCCGAGCCTTCAAGTGCTTTTTGGAATACTTGTTCCGAATATATATTAAACATAAGTGGTGATAGGACGTATCCCTGACGTACCCCTCGTTTAATAGCCACTTCAGTTGTGATTGAGTTTTCTAATTTTATTGCTGCTGTTTGTTTTTCGTATATGTTTCTAATAATTGTGATGTCTTGTTTATGCAGTCCTTTATGCTGTAGCACGTTTATTAATTCTGCGTGTTTTATACTGTTAAATGCTTTGACATAGTCAATGAAACAGAGATATACCTCCTTTTTTTGATCTCTGCATTTTTGCAGTAATACTGTTAATCCAAATAAAGCCTCTCGAGTGCCAAGGCCGTCCTGAAAGCCAAACTGTTCTTCGCTTAGGTCTTGTTCACTTTTTGCGTATTCTGTTGTGTATTATTTTAAAAATAATTTTAGCTCATGGCTCATTAAGCTAATTAATCGGAATTGATCACATTTGTTCGCATTAGTTTTCTTTGGTATAGGAATGAAAATTGACTTTAGCCAGTCGTGTGGTATGTTTCCTGTTTGGTATATTTTATTTAACAGGTTTGTCATTATGTTTATGTTATCTTCATTTATGAGTTTCAGGAATTCTGCATAAATGTCGTCTGGTCCGGGAGCTTTCCCGTTTTTAGTTGCATTTAACACTTTAACTACTTCTGCTTTTAACATGTTTGGCCCCGTTTCGCCCTTCGCGGTGTACGGGAGGTTAACTTCATCGTCAAACAATTGTTGTACGTAGTTTGTCCAATCGCTGTTTAGTTCTTCTGTTGTAGATATCAGTTGGTTGTTATCATTTGTTAGCCTTGTTGGCAGTCGTTTTTTAAAGTTTCCTTTACTTTTATATGTAAATTGAAGAGATCGTGTTTGTTCTGCAGTTCTTCAAGCTCTTGGCATCTATTGTTCATCCATTTCTCTTTTGCTTCTCTTATTGTTCGTCTTATTTTGGTTTGGGTTTGATTGTACCTCTGTTGGTCCGAGTTTTTATACATTCGTCTCTCGTCCATTAGCTCTAAAATTTCTTTTGTTATCCATTCCTTTTTGTGATCGTATTTTGATGCTCTTACAGTTTGGGCTTGTATATTGTTTAGCGTGTTTTTAAATTGTTTCCAGATATTTTCTATTTGCTCTTGGTCGGTTTCAGCCTCTGTTTCGCGTATTTTTTTAAATTCGTTGTTTAGTGACGCTTATATTTGATCTTTTTGTATCTGGTCTTCTAGTATTGCCATATTTGGTTTTGTGTTTGTCTTCTTCCTTATCTTTTTTAACTTAATTCTGATGCGTGCTACTAGGGGGTAATGATCCGACCCCACGTTTGTTCCTGGGTAGGTCTTTGCTCCAAGAACTCCATTTCGATATCTTTTGTCTATTAGGATAAAATCGATTTGATTCCTGATCACATGTCTTGGGTGGTCTTGCGGTAATTTCCAGGTATAAAGGCGTCTCGGAGGTAGTTTAAACCATGTGTTGCTTATTACAAGATTTTCTTCTTGACAAAATTGTACTAATATGTCACCTCTTTGGTTTCTGTCACCCAGTCCATACTCCCCTACTACATCTTGAAGTGGTCCTTTTCCGATTTTGGCATTGAAATCGCCCATAATTATTGTTATCTCATCTTTTTTGATGTGTGATTTTAATTGTTTTGTTTGGGTGTAGAAATTGTTTATCTCTGCGTCGGGTTTTTCTGCTGTTGGTGCATATACCTGTATTATGTTAACATTTTTTGGTTCTACTTTTAGTTGGATCAACATTGCTCTGTCAGATTGCGGTATGAAATTCATGACCGATTTTTTCGCCTCTTTGTTCACTATAATTCCAACTCCGTTTGGGTGATCAGGTAGGTTGTTTCCAGAGTAATATACAGTTGAGTCGTCTATGTTCATTTTTCCTGACTCATTCCACCTCATTTCGCTAATTCCGAGGACATTTATGTTTAGTCTCTTCATCTCTTGGATTGCATTGTGTATCTTCCCAGCCATATACATGCTTTTCACATTCCAAGTGCCAATTTTGATTGGTATTTCTTTTCGTTTTCCACTTTCGGTGGTTCCTAACATTCATCGCGGGATTCTTCGCACCTTGACCATTTAAGGTCTGCCGCGGACTAGGGGCCGTTTTGTATTGATGTGTCGCCATAATTGTTTGTCTTGAGAAAGTTTAAGCGGTAGTTTCTCCTTGCTTTCCGCTTTGGTTTCTAGCCGCCCAATATGGGAACAGACGCTATTTGCAGCCACTTAGTCTGAGTCAGACGCTGCTGTTACTATTGGAGCCATTAAATTCATCAATTGAAGGTTGCCTCCCATAGCCTCTCATTTAGTTTAGCCTGTGTGCCGACACAGTATCCGGGATGTGGCCGCTTAAACAAGCTTCTGGGAGCCATAAATGAGAGTGAGAGACCACTCGGAGACCAATATCTCTGAATTACCCTAGGATCCGGCAATTCAGAGTATAGAGGTGCTATTCCTAGGTGAAATCTCCCGTACATCGCACAGTGGCACTGCTAATTCAAAATCCCAATTGATGGTAAGGGATATCATCCAGAAATTAACTCATTCTGTAGTGTAAGAGATTTTTAAATAATTTAAAGATGATTGATAATATACTTATTGGTTTATACGATGAGATGATATTTGGATTCTTACCAGGTTATCATAATTTTTTCCGCAATTTTAGTTACTTAGGATCGCTATACAGCGTTGAATATATAAGTTACAACACAATGTCGTTCTTTTGGAGCATTTTTAATAATTTTAGCATAACTTGATGGGGACCAGTTGTTTTCTGTTACGTTGTAACATCATCAGCAGCTTATTCAGCCCTTCGTCAGACGTAAGCTCCTTCAAGTTGTTTCATTATTTTATATTGTGTGTTTTCCTCATCCAATTGTACCTTGCCACACTTTTCATGTCGTTTGTCCATCTGATCTGCGGTCTTCCTCTACCTTTATTACTTTCTCGAGTTCTTTATTATATGATTCTATGCGTCCATCTATTATCTTGCATACTTCCTCACATGCCCAGCCCAATTCCATCTTAGAGTACACAGTCTTTACATACTTTGAATTTTTTTCGTATTTCGGTATTCTGTATACAATCACGTAGCTGTACGTTTAGCATCTTTCTTTCCGTGAACCTTTGTGTTACTTGATCAAACATCTTTGCTTTCGGTGCATTTGATATACATCTTGTAGTTTTCCGAATGCCGATCGAACCAGTGATATTCTCCTATGTAGGCCTGCCGTCAGATTGTTTTTCGAAACTTGTATTTTTTGTACTATTTTTTGTCCACTTTATTTATTTTTCTAGCCTAATTTCCTCTTGCTCGTCAATTTCATTTGTTAAGTACTTCGTTTTGTTCTTGTTTATTTTAAGTCTCACCTGTTTGGTTGCTTCGTTTAGTTCTCCTAACATTTCTTAGTTCTTAGTCTTTTGCTATCAATATTATCTCTTCGGCAAATTTTAAACGATTAAGTTTCTCGCCATTAATATTTGCCCCTTTTTCCCATTCTAGAGTCCTGAACATATCTTCCATTGCCAATGTGAACAATTTGGGAGAGATTGAGTTACCCTGTCGTATTCCACGATGTGTCTCGAATTGGTTTGTTTGTATTGTTGCGTATATGTATATATATATCATAATTTTCTTATTTCTGACCATAATTTTAAGTTGTATTTGTGTTTTATTTTGTGATCGTCGCCCGACTGACTGGTTTAATTCTGGTGTCGTCGTTTGACGGACTTATATAATTGGGTCGGTTGCAAATTAACACTATTTATTTACACCCAAGTTAACAAACATTTTACACCGTTACAAGTTATAAATTTTTATATACAAGACGACCGTCTTGTTGGAGTTTGCTGGTCAGATCCGATGTTGTTCCGATAGTGATGGCTTATATGGCCATCCCTCAACGTTTGGGACGGGAGCGATTCTATCTTATTCTACCAGCGTGTTTCAATAATTAAACGACTATCTAATTTATTTAACAAACATTTAAAGATTCCAAAATTAATGCAACTAAATTATGCAATTAACATACAAGACAATTAACATGATACAAGAAAATTAACATGCCGGGCACCTTGAAATTGTGCCTTCACTGTTTCACGACACGTTCAATTTCACTTACTGCACCTTCAGTTTTATTTTCGATTGGAAGCACGCACAATTTTGTAGCTGGTTTTTTAAAGTTCCAGCTGCGGTCCTTATTGTGACGATGCGTACCCTTCCATCGCCTCCTGGTTGAATCCTCACTATTTTGCCTAAGGGCCAGTGAAGAGAATCCGCATTGTCCTGATTTAGGATCACCATAACAGCTTCCTTAAAGACTTCAAGCCCTTTCGTTACCTTCCACGTATGACGAGCTTAAGTATTCATGTCTCCACCGTCCCCAGAAATAATTTTGGAGGTTTTGTATATATTGCCATCGACGTAAGAGGTTCACCTACAAATGGCTTAAATCGGGACTGGGGAAGCCACTAAGAGTGAAACAATTAAACAATGCCCGGAGTAGGGAAGGAGAGGTCATTTGGATCGTCTGATAAGAGAGTTATAGCTGTAGAGTTTAAAGTAGTCTCACGCAACCTTGACAAGATGTGTTTTTGCTGCCTTTACCGCAGCTTCCCAAAGACCGCCACAATGTGGGGCTTTCGAAGGAATAAAGTGTCATTTTGTGCTTATATTTTGACATTCATTATTGAAATCGATGGTAAAATGTTCAACAGTTAAAAGATGCGCTAATTTTCGTTTAATTTTCCGTTTTTTGAATAAATTTCGCTACATTTATTTCTTCTACCGACAAATCTACGTAGAGCGGCTATAAATCATTCCGTGGTCAGATTCGATACAACTTCCACATGTACTGCCTTAGTTGCAAAACAAACAAATATAGCCGCATATGCCTTTTCTAATTTGGACTTTCTTTTTCTCTCTTTTAATGTAAAAGGGCCGCAATACTCGACACCGTAAATGTCAAATGGTTTGCTTGGTTGCATGCAACCCGGTGGCAAGTCACCCACTAAGACTTTACCACATTTTGGTCTAAATTTGAAGCAAATTATATCCGAGCCCGTTATTTTTTCCCTTTATATTAGAATCTAGTATAACGTAGCTGTATCTGCTTACCAATACATACCTAATAATTTATTTGGCGTGTTTTTGTTTAAGAAAATGATGTTTTGAGCTTTGTTCGCGCTTAACCCTTCGATTAATTCAAGGAAATTTAAGTTGCATGGCTCGAACGTTTTAATATGTTAGTGACGTCCTCGTGCAAAGCCATCACGTATTTGAACCCGCAATATTGCATTAATATGTCAAACAACTCTTAGTGTAACACAAGGCCTTTTAATCAAACGTCATTTAGCGCCCTACCCTTAGCCGTTTTAGGGCTCCCATAAAAAACAATGCAAGGTTTTGTGCTAATAGAATCAGCTTTGGTATGGCGTGATGTGGTAAATAGCAGTGTGGGATTGTATCATCGTGTTCTTCAATCCTTTTGAAATGACCAAATCCGTGTATTCTTTAATAAAATTTGCATAATCGGCTTTTAAGGCAGGGTCACTTCGAAATTTATTTTCTAAGTTACAAAATATTTTAAGTGCTATAAATTTGGAATTCCTGAGCTCTTCGTAATCGCCTTTGAATGGCAGTTTTACAATAAACCTACTTTATTTGTGCGTTTATGGATTTCAATAAAGTGTTTTTCGATACTTTCCCCAATTAGAGCAACCTTAGTAGGGCAATCAGGACACGTTTTCCAATTCCCAAAATTTTTCAAATCGAATTGCTCGGCCTTTGTCGTCAAATGCCAACGGGCACCGTTTGTTGTTATCAGTTTAGGTATATGGACGCTAATAGTCCATTCAAAGTGGGTTATAGTGAGGTACACTTGGTTACAGCCCGCGGAGGCACAACCGGCGCATAATAATTCCCAGAAGAGCTGTGCCCCAACAGATCATTTATAGGATAACTCATAAAATTTAGGATCGGCCAATTTGCAATACTTCGGAATTTTCAAAGAACTGGCATTAAAGGTTCGTGTCGGCAACTGGATTGTGATGTCAGGAACGACGTAACATTTGTATTTTTTGCTAAATTTATTTCATTTTGATTTAAACGAAATTTTGCAACGATAATTAGTTGTAGTTTGCTGTCTCGCTGTATAATGGAGCCTTTATATTTTCACCAAATTTCTCGTTCAAGAGGTTTGATTGAGAACCGCTATCCAATAATATACGGTAATTGTGAATAATCCCATTCTTGTCTGGGATTTCGACAATCGCTGTAGCTAAAAGCACGGTTGATTCGCGAGAAGAATGACCGACTAGTTCAAGCCGCTTCCGGGATCAGACCGACCTTCTTGTAACAATTCCTTGCAATTTGCAGCGGTCGCCACGTAATTACGTAAGAGGACATTGTGCTTTCCTTTACGCATGTAACAAGAACCGCGGAAACAGTTTTTAAGGAGGTGGTTCGCTCTTTTCAAGCAATTTACGCACAAGTTATTAGAACTTACAAATTTTAGGCGATCATCAGCAGGGATCTATTTAAATTTTAAGCGTTTTGTGAGAGCGTGGTTTCCGCGACAAAACTGACATCTTACACTCGGCTCCGCGTTTACGTTATTTGTTAAATGGGCTGTCGTACTCCTCACTTCCAAAAGGTTTTTTGAAGATTTGGTTACTTCAAATGAATCGCATTTCTTGTTTATGAAATTCGTGAAATCCGTTAATGAGAAAAACGCAGCCTTGTCCAATGCCCGCTCGAATTCTGTGATGGTTGCTGCGTCAATTTTTTGGCACATTAAATGAATTATCAGGTCATTCCATTGATCGGCTGGTCGATCCAGGGCCTTCAGTGCGCGCGTGTGTTTTAAGATACTGCGAACTAATGCGCGCATGTTATTGAGACATTCTTTATTCGTATTATCAATGAGCATCCGTCACGCGTCGTCGTAATTAGCTTCGCTCACTTCCACGAAAGCCAATACTTCAGCCGCTTTACCCTTTACCTCAGACATAAGTGGACATGAAATTTTAGAATTTCCACTTTGGGCAAAACCAATTCGTTCCTCGACTTTGTTACTATTCGACCGATAGTTTGAACTTATTTGGTCAAAGCTGCTATTTTTTTAAATTTTGTCTAAATATTCGTGAGCCTGACATTGTAAATTATAATATTTTGACTCGAATTGTTTAATTTCGACCCCGAACGAGTCCTCTAATTGATAATCTTTTTCCCAAACCGCTACGAATTCGTTCATCAACAATTCTTCCCGTTTCATCCTCTTCGGCATCACGTAATAACTTACCTTGTCCCTTTCGGCTTTGGGCATAAACGCGTTAGGTTTGAACGTAACTGTTTATGCTTGTCTTTTAACCCGGATATTATTTTATCCGGCATGATAGAGGCTATTTTATTTTTAAATTAAATGGAATAAATAATAAAAGGAAAATAAGACAAAAAATGAAATCTGATTTTTTTTCAAATAGTTCCCCTCGACAGGGGCCTTTGTTGGCCTGCTTTGGGAACTCAAACTTCTCCAAAGTTGGACGGAACTTGGTAATTGGTAAACTTATTTTTCTTCTTAATGATGTCTTTTCGCAACCAATCCGGCTCGAAAGACTATGTTTTATTCTGTTGTCCTCGCCCGACTGACTGGTTTGATTCTGCTGTCATCACTTGATGGTAGTGATGGCTTATACGACCATCCCTTAACGTTTGGGATGAGAGCGATCCTATCTTGCTTTACTGGCGCGTTACAATAATTAAACGACTATGTAATCTTCCTCTTCTTCAGCCTTCTGCCATCCATTCCTGAATGTAGGCCTCACCCATTTCTCTTCATCTGTGTCGGTCACTGGTTTGTTTTATCCAGTTCCTACCAGCTATCTTCCGAATGTCATCCACCCATCGTTTCTGAGGTCGACCTTTTTTTCGCTTAGTTTCACGGGGGCGCCATAATAGTGATTTCGTTGTCCATCTCTCATCTACCTGTCTCGCGATATGTCCGGCCCATCTCCATTTGAGGCTTGCTATGCGTTCTATGACGTCAGTTATTTTGGTTCTTAATGATATCCCCAGCATAGCACGCTCCATAGCTCTCTGTAGCACTCTCAATCTATTTGCATTCCGTTTTGTCAGAGCCATCGTTTTCATACCGTATGTAGTCACTGGTAGGATACAAGTATCGTGAACTTTACGTTTAAGGTTGATCGGTACTTCTGGATTCCTTAGGATATATGACAATTTGCCAAAGGCGGTCTAGGTCAGAGATATTCGTCTTGTAATTTCAGTACCTTGGTTTTCTTTTCCTAATTTGATGATGTGTCCTAAGTATATATATTCTGTCACGTTCTCCAGCGTTTGGCCGTCTACTGTAATTTGCATATTGTATTGGCTCATGATTTTAGTCTTAGCAGGATTTATCTTCAGGCCTGAATTTTCTGCTGCTTGTTTGAGTTCTTGCATCATGGTTTTTAGTTCCTCCAGGCACTTCAGACATAATCACCACATCAGCAAAGCGTAGGTGACTGAGGAAGCAACCGTCAATTTTTAAACCCTTCTCTTGCTTTAAAGTTTCTTAAAAACATCTTCTAAAACTAGCGTGAAAAGTTTTGGGGAGATAACGTCCCCCTGTCGTACGCCTCTCCTGATGTTTATTTTGTCCGTTTTAAGGTCTTGATTTATTTTCACGTGCATTGTTGCCTGTTCGTAGATGTCTTTTATTATAGTAGTATATCTACTGTCGATTCTTGCGTTATTCATTGATTCTAATATATGAGTCGTACTTATAGAATCGAATGCGTTGTAGAAATCTATGAAGGCTAGATGTACGGGCACATTATACTTGGTCGTCTTCTCTATGATAGTGCGCAGAGTCTGTAGATGGTCAATAGTGCTATATCCTTTGCGGAAGCCCGCCTGCTCCATTGGTTGGTAGTAATCGAATTTGTTTGTCAGGCGGTTGGTCATAATTCTCGTCAACAGTTTATATAGTTGTGATAGTAAACTGATTGGGCGGTAGTTCTCTATGTTAGTAATCGCACCTTTTTTGAACAGGAGTATTGTTTCTGCATTGTGCCATCTGTTAGGTATTCTTCCTTCTCGTAGGCACTTGTTTAGTAAAATATGTATTGCACGTTCGAGATTTGTTCCTCCAAGTTTTATCATCCCTGTTGTTATACGATCTTCTCCGGGACATCTATTGTTTTTTATTTGTTTCAAAGCTAGTCTAATTTCATCAATGGATATCTCTGGAATATCTTCAGAGCCTCCATTGAGTATATTTCTTTGTGTTTGTGATTTCCTATGCTGTGTATGTGCTGCATATAATTCGGTATAGAAGTGTTTAATTGCTCTGATGATGTCTTCCGGTTTTGTCACTTCTATTCCCTCTTTGTTCTTTACTTTTGTCATCTTCTGCCGTCCGTTGGATATTTTTGATCTTAGTATTTTCATGTTGGCGTTGTCTTCAATAGTCATCAAAATTGTTCTAGTTCTATGTTCTTTTATGTTTTTTCTTATTGTTTTCTTTACTTCTTTGTTTATTGATTTATATTTGTCTGTTCCTTTTCCAATTTTCTCCTTTTTTCTATGAGTTTTATAGTGGTATTTTTGAGTTTTTGATGTTTGGCCCTTTTTTCTTAAGCACAATTTCTTTGTCGTTATTTGGATAGTAGTTCTAATTTTGTCATTTATTTGGTTAATGTCCATGTCTGATAGTATAGTTGTATGGAGTCTCGTTCAGAGTTCTTGTTTATATTCATCTTGCTTTTTCCTTATTTCTGTGTTAGTGGAAAAACGTTGTTGTCTAACTAATTTATGTCTTTCTTGTTTAATTTTGATGCTTATCAGTGCTCGGACCATCTTGTGGTCGCTCCCAGTATCGAATCTGTTCAGAACTGATACGTCTCTACATATTTTTCGATCTCGGCATAAGATGAAATCTGTCTCATTTTTTATTTTGTTGTCGGGGTTTCGCCATGTCCATTTTCTCTGTGATGGTTTCTTAAAGAATGTGTTGAGGCAGTATATATATTCGTTTTGAAGAAAGTTGGAAAGTGTATCCCCTCTGTTATTTCTAATACCTAGACCATAATTACCTATAAATTCCATGTCATTTTGTGATTTCTTTCCTATTTTTGCATTGAAATCTCCGGTAATGAGCAAGTAGTGAGATTTTTCCTGTTGTTTCGCCTTTGATATATCTTCATAAAATTGCATAATTTCCTCGTCTTTCGCTGTACTTGTTGGAGCATATACATTTATGATTTGAAGTGTACAACGTACGTTTAGTCTAATTATTATGTATATGACGCGGTTCGATATGGTCTGGTATTTGATTACTCTATGTTTAATCTTTTTGTTCACTATGAAACCTACACCTCCTATGTAGTCTTTCGTATCAGAATTGTTGTTATAGAGTATATGGCCACTTTTCAATTCAGTGTTTTTTTCTCCCGGTAGTCGTGTTTCTGCCAGTCCGACTACATCCCGTTTTATAGATTTTAGTTCGTTTTGTAATTCCTCTATTTTTTCTTCTGATCTCATTGTTTGTATGTTATATGTGGCAATATATAAACTGTTTGTAAACTTCTTTTTCAATTTTTGGAATTTTTGCCCCCCCCCCCCCAGAATCCATGGGGCTGACTGATATTTCAGTGTGAGACTTTGAGTTTTTAACTCTGCTCACCTGGGGTCTATTTCCGTGGTTTTGCAATTCGACATTTGGTTCAGTTTGGGTGGTTTTGGTAATTAAAGGCCTCGCTTGCCCTGCGTGTTGGCGAGTTTTCCTTCACCGGCCGATCCTCTGGATGCAGACGCCGTTTGCAGCCGCCCAATATGGGTCAGACGCTGCTGCTAGTTTTGGTTCTCCCCAGGTATTTTATTTCCCCGGTACCCACCATATCTGGTGAGCATTCCCCTATCCGCCACCTGGGGAGGTTCCTGATGGGGGACTAGCAACCCCGCACGGAGACTATGTAATATATTTAACAAACATTTAAAAATTTCAAAATTAATACAACTAAATTACGCAATTAACATACAAGAAAATTAACAATTTGTCTTTTCTAAAGTATTCACATTGTCTGTAGATGGTCTGCTGTGCTGTAACTTTATCTGAATTCAGCTTGTTTTCGTGGCTGATAACTATCCAATTTCTTTGTTATTCTATATGTTTATATTCTCATAAACAGCTTGTACAACATTGAAAGGAGACTTATAGATCTGTAGTCTTTTAGTTTATATGTTTCCTTTTTTGAAGATTAAGACTAACAGGATATTTAATCAGATATTTGGTATTCGGTAGTTCGTTAGCCACTTATTGTAAATTCGTTTTAATTGTTTCAAAACAGTTTTACTCCCAACTGTATCATTTCTACAACTATTCTGTCTTTTCCTGGTGGTCGCTTGTTAGGCATACTCTTAAAAGCGCTGTTTGTTTCTGCTATTGCAATTTTCACTAATTTCTCGGATCCTGCGTTTATAACTTTCTTTCTATATATTTTTCTTTTTTTCTGGTGGAGTGCCTGTTTACTGTCATATTGAGTTCGGTAAAATGTTTCTCTAGCCTCGTATTTTTTTTATTTCTGTTATTTTTTTTATTTATCAGCTTTGTTTTTCCTCACTCATTTTTGATCGTATGTCTTGCAGTATATAATTTTTTATTACTTATTTTTATTTTATTGTCGCTATACAACTCTTATTTCTTCTTCTTTTACTAACTCTAATTGATCGCTTAGTGTTGTAAGTTGTGTTCTTTAGTTTTTAATTTTAACCTGTATGTATTTTTCTTTACTTTCGTCTACTACTATTTTTTCTTGTATTGAGTGCATCTCTTTTTATTAATTGTTAATTTTATTTTAACGATATAATGTTTTTATTTTATGTTTTGTTTTAAAAATTTTCTCTTATACTCCACCCAAATAGTATACTTAATATTTGTTTTCTATTTCTATCTGTTTATTTGTAGATCCCATAATTTATTAAATTAGTTAGATTTAATATTTTACCCATTTGTTTCTTTCTTCTTTACTGCCTCTTTTGAGTTTATTTTGCCACCTGACAAATGTGGCGTATTACTTGCTCACTATTTTTCTGCTACCAACATTTTTGAACTCGTTTAATAATCATTTACTAATTTCGACAAAACGGCTTTATAAATGTAATCTGAGTTCAAGAAATTTAGACGAAAGGGTCGACTTCTTTTGATATGGTGCAACGCTCCATTTCCTGAAATATTTAGGCCCGATTCCTTGCGAAAATGATCGGACTCTTATCGCATTAATGGCAGCGTGCCCAAATTTCGTGCAGGGCGGCCATCTAATAAAGCCGAGAGGGTCGGGCCCATAAAGGTAGCCCTTAAATAAATTACTTATAACGAAATAGAAACCAAATCGTTTTAGAGGCCGTCCGAGGCCGAGGTTCATCTCCTCAAAACGTGCAGCAATTTACGATTCGCCGCGGGCATGCGCCAGACGAAGGCAGAGTGCAGCGCGCCGAAGGCCGCCGCTGAAGAGCCCGCGCAAGGAGCAAAGTGAAATTGATAGCGCGCCAATAAAAGCTACCGCATTTACTTTGTGCGCTGGCACGTGACGGATTTCCGGGTTAAAAATACATTAGCGAGTGTTTATTGTGGAGGGTGTCAATACAAAATGATGGATTTTAGTTCATCCTTCAAATTTTCTGTCGGACTTGTCAGGCCCGGCAAACATAGCTTTCGCGCTGTGCCCCGAATACAAAGCCGCCAAAAAGCGCTACGTGACTGTTTTAGCCGTTGCGGCCGCCGCTCGACGCGTCGTCCTGAAAAAGCTGTAAAGGACAGCATTGTGACACGCGAGTGTTTCATGACGATACGCCGCAGACGAAATGGAAGCCACTTTTTGCAAGGGGATATGTAAAGCAAGCGCTGCCGCTGCAGCTCCTGCATGATAAATTCGAGAGTACAATGTCAGTGATGTATATTCGCCGCCATCAATCACTCCGCTCATTTTTCTGCTACTTTTGTCTAATTTGCTTTCCTTCAATTTTCGTGGGTCACGTCACATTCGATCAATCAATTAATCCGGGCACTAATCGGCAGAAACGGCATTAAACCGAGGTAATCCATCAGAAAACATTTCCAGACGTCAAGGCCCATCAACCAGCATAAAATTTTTACTTAAATTACGTGTTTAACATCTTCCTTTGTTCTTTTTCTTTGATCCCTTCAGAGTAAAATTAAGCGAATGTGATCAATATTGTTAACTAATCTTTTGAGCTTTGTAGTGTACTTATTTATCTTTAAGCTTTAAGCACAGTTTTATATAATGTTTGATTAACAGAATTATACCTTTTGCTAAATCCTATTTGAAGGTGTTTGCATGTCGCCATTTCCAAACTCATCAATATAATTAACATACTTATAAGGTATTAATTTTATGTGTTACTCAAGTACTAGTCATGTTTTTATTTTACTGCTATTACGCTCGAGTCGCATCCTTTAGTAACATAAGTTATATCAATTAGTGCGTTTATGTTGGAAAATTGTGCCTCACTGTGGTTTCAACAAAATGGCGCTACTGCACATCCTGTGAGATTTTTTGGGGTAGTCCTGGGAAAGATGCTCCGAGGCCGCCTCACCGAATTATATGGTGACATCTTATGATCGACTAAGTCGCCAGATCTGCCCTTCTGCGATATCATTCTGTGGGGCGACTATTGGGGAACTGAAGGATGCTATTCGCAACGCAGTCGCAGCAGTACCAGCGGAAACAATTCGGCAAGCAATGCAGAACTTTATGGTTGATGATCAAGTGGCAAACATTGTTTTTTGTTATGGTACAACAAAACATTAAAAAAATATATGTCGCTCTACTTTTTATGCTTGATTTAAAAAAAAGCTCCTGAAGATCACCAGATGCTTAAATATAAAATGGTGATAAAGCTCCATCATATCTCAATTGCAAATTTTTGTTTCAACGTTTTGAAAATCGTAATTTTGATTTGAATAGCGGAGAACGCTTAGGCCAGGAAAAAATGTTCGAAGACACCCAATTGTAGGCATTATTAAGTGAAGCCTCTACGCAAACACTCCAGAATATTGCGGGCGTACTAGACAATGCTAAATCTATCATTTTTAACATTTACATGTGGTGAAACAGATCCAGAAGAAAGCAAAATATGTGCACATGAGTTGTCACTTAAACATTGTGATTTTTTTGCTTACTAAGCCACGTAGGAAAGAGTTTTTTGTTTTGTATTATAACATGGAATAAAAAATAAGTACATTGTAGTAACCCCCAGTTTAAAAAATTACGGTCGAACCCTAAACAACCATTTGCTTCAGCACTAAAGCACAACATCCATGGCCACAAGTTTATGCTCTGTATCTGGTGGGACCAGGAGGGGTGATCCATTACGAACTACCAAGACCGAACGAAACCGTTACTGGGGATGGTTATATACAATAGTCACTCAATTTCCGTGAACATTTTTACCAGAAAAGGCTTCCAATAGCTGACAAACGCCAAAAAGTGATCCTTTTGCACGATAACTTTTGGCCTCATTTTGCTTTGATAAAAAAAGCACTGTTATACTCCAATGGGAAATACTTCTACACCCTGCGTTCCCCAAGACCTAGCCACGTCAGATTACCACCTTTTCTGATTAAAGTAATGCGTATTTCCATCACTTCAAAAAAGTGCAAAAACTGATCAAAACCCCCATTTGGTTTTTCGGCACGGCACCGGCATGCTGCCTAAAAGATGGGAAAAGCTCATGACTAATGCTGAAAATTATTTTAATCGATGTATTAATTTTCTATGTTAACTAAAGGCCTTTTGGGTAAAAAATTGATCATTATTAACCAGAATATTAATTTGTTACCGAGATATTAAAAGTGCAAGATATTTATTTAATAACACATGCAAAGTAGCTCTTCAAAGTTCTCCCCGTTTTGTTGAATGTAGCATTTATCACGACGAATCCATGTTTTTTCTGGCGAGTCATCAGAGACGATCTTTAATAATCGCTGCAGCTTTCACGATGCAATTTTTTTAGCTCTTCTTGCGTGCCAATAGACGTAGAAGAAAACCATAAACTTCGTTCAACTCCACACAAAATAATCCTACGGCGTTAGATCAGGAGATCGTGGTGGTCATTTAACAGGTTTGTTTCGACCAATCGATAGGTTATTATATGCTGTGTTTAAATAATCTGCTTCAATATGAGAAAAGTAAGCAACCACATCCTCTGCCTATTGGCAATCGGAATAGCTTCCAGAAGCTAGAAGAACGCAAATTATATATTTCTGAAAGCCTTGTTGGTAAAAATAAGAGGCTGATGAGATTGTCACTAAGAAGATCACACTAGACATTTAATAAAAAAGTATGTTGGTAATGCGTAGTAGCAGTAGTATGAGGGTTTTCTTCGTTTCAAGTATGAGTGTTTTGAAAATTTGTAATCTCATTTTTGGTAAAGCAAGATTCATCGGTAACCATCAGGCAGCTTGTAAAGTTGAGTCAGAACCTGTTCAGTCCTCTTTGAGAGTTGCTAGAGTAATGAGAAAACAAAAGGGACCTTGGAGCGTGGAACAACGCTTCAAATTCCTCGTTGGAGAAAACGTCCCGTCCGCTGAAATTCACCACAGACTTCAATAACAGTATGGAGAAGAGTGTCTTTTACCGACCCCTGTGTTTGAGTGCTGTAAGTGAGGGCAGAGAGCGGGTGGAGAATGATTCGCACATCGTATGGACGCACTTATTTATGAGAATGGGTGTGCCACTGTTAAGAAACTTGGAGCAATGCTGTTCGGCTACATTATTGTAAGGTGAATGCACCTTGCGGACGTCTCCTGCAGCAGTTGATGCATTTTTGAAGTCTATAGTGACGACTGATGAAACGTGGGTCCACTACTTCATTTCCAAGTCGCAGCAGTCATTTCGCGATTGGTGGCATACCAGTTCTCACAACCCCAAGAAAGCGCGAAGGAGCAGTTTAGCAGGAAAAGTGATGTCAAAGTTCTTCTGGAACTGGCAGGGGTTATCCATGTGGTCTTGCTAACGAATGCCAGAATAGTCAGTGCAGTTTATTACTCAGACCTCCTGGTAACATACGTGAAATAAAAGATCCAATCCAAGCGTAAGACAAGTGGAAAGCGAGTAGCCTTCCTTCAAGACAATGCACTCTCTTACACAGCCAAAGCAACAATGGAAACCCCCGGAAGTTAAAATGGAACCTTCTGCCACATCCGCTGTCTCGATTTCGCCGCAAGTGTCTACCGGTTAAAAAGGCTCAAATCAAAATGTTCCCGAACAGTCTAGATGGCGGTGTCTCCACTTTCAAGTGGATACCTTGCTAACCAAGACACTTTTGAAAAGGGCATTGGCGTATTTCCAAAACGTTTTAAAAAATGACTAACAAGTAAACGTTGGCTATCATCCCTTGCATTCGGGCATTGTAGGCGGTTGGAGAGGTAGGCGTGTAAGTAACCGTGCCCTCGTGGTGCGGTGTGGGGAACTAAGTACGACCCGTCTTGAAAAGTAAGACGCTGAGGCCCAAATCGTCCCTTAAACGGCGCGACGGCGGATGGGGGCGGCTACCGATATCAAACGATGAGTAATTGCCAAATCGCTCACCTGTAATCGGCTTCGGCTTCGGCGGCGTTGGTTTCACGGTGGCCACCTTGTTGCGATGTCTTCGTGCCTGGCACACGACCGCACTGACCGGGATGCGATGCGAAAGTCTTGCGGGGTGGTTAAATGTGAGTAAAATAAACACTACCGAATTGGCCGCGTTGCGGGTCGAATATATCTCTTACGGGTTGGTTAAACACGACAGAATTGGCCGCGTTGCGGGTTGGTTAAATACAACCGAATTTGCCGCGTTGCGGATCGAATCTGTCGTCGGGCTTTGCGCCTGGCTTAGCGGTAAATCATTTGCGGGAAATCTCGCCGGCTGAGCAAAAACCCATATGCCGTTTGTGCGACAGCAAAACGTGGCGGCAGATATCAAAGCCACCAGCATGCCGCCACGATACACAGGCGGTTCAAGGTCAAAAAGGCCGCAACACCAGTGGTTTTCTATTTCAATGGCCTTGGGATTCATTGGGACACTAATCTATTGCTGAGCGAATAATTCCAGATATTTGATTATTGGCCATAAAGACTGTACCTATATTTTCCCTCATTAGTATGCGATTTATTTTATAGGTCATGCCTCTGATATAATGGAGGAATGCCTTTTGTTGGTCAGGAGGATTTTGGGATTGGGAGTTAACGTTTCTATTTATATTTTTGATTATATTGAATAAGGATTTATTGGAATGCCCATTTTGCAGTAGGGTGGTCGGAATGGTTTTAATTTCTGTTTGGCGGTTTTGTATCGGAAAGTCTGAAGGATTTTGCAACTGAATGAATTTGGATAGTATGGTGATGGGATTTGGCATTTAGGCAGCGATTGGTATGAGTAAGTTTTCTATAGACAGTGTAATGAAAGCTGTCATTTGAAGGATTTTTGTTATGAGACGAAGGAAAATGTACTTCACAACTACCAAAGGTGTTTTTATGACGGCTGGAGAGCATTAGATGTTAGTTATTGTCAGGGTTCGAACCCCGGTCCTCCATGTACCACCCGCGGGTAAATTCCAGAGTTACTTTAACTTAATTAAAAAATTATCATTTCTATGTTTATTCCGTTAAATAGGTAATAAATATGTTTATTAGATTTTTTAAATTGTAGGCGCTAAACAAGCTTTTCTACGTGACCTCGATTTATAACCTCAACTCTTGTTACGAATAAGATTTCTAACCATTATATCAACAATTCTTTCTACGAGTTGGCTAAAAACAAATGAGATTTACTTTCCAATTTTTAATGTTCTATACTAACGTACAGTGTCTAATTATTTTAAAATGTTTGTGAAAAATTTACTATATTTTATATTCAAAATAATACGAAGTTAAGACTTTAATAACATGACAATCATTGTTCCAAAATTAGCACTTATTTATTAAATGACTTTTTGACATTGATAATAAAATAGCATCTCATTCATCAGCCATGACCAGCCTCTTTTTCTAGACCACATAAAAAATTTTACACTAGCAACCTTTAAGGAACATGTCAATAAATATTAACTTATAATTTTACCTAAAAATTATTACGATTGTTGCACCAAATTTATGTAACTTACAAATTTAAATAAATGTATTTTATTGCATTCCAAAATTAAATACAATTGTCTTACTAACTGCACAAGCCTAAAAAAATTGGGTTGTGTCATGTTTTTTAATATTTGATGATTCATATATGCATTTATTTAGCACTGAATATGAAAATTTGAAAATTTCTAAAAAGTAAAATATGCTACAATCTGAAACTTCAGAATGGGTTTAAAATGTTTTTCCTATAATTTATTTATATTTTGGTTTTTCTTATAGCTAAACAGTTGAAGGGTGTGAATAGGACGGGGGGGGGGGTTATAGACCTCTTAATTTGTAGTAAAAATTGACACAAAATTAGTCCAAATTTCTATTTTAGTGCGTTTTTAAATACATTTATTTATATCTATTAATCAATTTTTATGTGGTACGCATGCCTTTTGAAACTACTCTTTACCCACCCTTAATAACGAAGTCTACATGTAAATTACTTACAATTTTATTCCATGTGACAAAGTTCCTTTGGAAAACACATGCTCTGCTTCGTGCTTTTCCTTTTATGTTCTCTATGGGGTCCATCTCCGTATAAAATCCACCAATAATCAACCATCATCGTTGTACTTAATTTTCCTTGATACCATATTTTATTTCTTTGATGTCCTGATGAAACCTCTCACCCATCTCTTCGCTAGCAGCATCCAGATTTTTAGGAAAATAGCCCAAATGTGAATTTAGGAAGTGAACCTTCAAGCTCATGGAATAGCCCAAATTTTTGTACTTCTCCAGCATGTTCTCAACGATTGATTTAAAGTTCGGATCTTTCTTGTTGCCCAGAAACTTGGTTATTACGCTTATAAAGACTCCACGGGCTACTTTTTTGCAACTTTCATTTTTTTCATTTTTTTCTACGTCTTTTACATCAAAATCTAATCACAATCTGTCTGTATAGGCAATAAGTAATACTGTTGACAGTGAGTAGTTGGCATAGTAGAAGCTTGCCCATTGGCAAGTTCCTTAAGTGTACTTCACATTGTGTGAGTTTTATGACTACATGGAATTTATTAAATTAGATCAAATTACTTAATGATAATAGTACTTAAGTTATTTGCGGAAGTTTTAGTGGGTTGTGTCGGTTGAGTCTCTTCACTATGGGAGCGATAAGTAGGTCCATGGCCAAGGTGTTCGGATAATCTCTTAGGCGGTCCTGGTATCTTGCACTCTGGGCGGCGATTTCTTTTTTGACAGTTTTGATTTGAAGATCTCGGTAGATAACGTGGTTTGTGCGTTGCAGGTAACTTGTAGTGTTTTGGACTGAAAGCGTTCGTTTCAGGATGTTTGTGTCACTGATCGAGCCCCATATTTGGATTATGTAAGTACAAGTAGATTCTAATATCGCCTTGTAGAGGAGAAGCTTGTTGTCCAGCGACAGGTGAGAGTTACGACCCATCAATCAATACATATTGCGATAATTAAGGCGTAGCCGGAGACGTTTATTCCATATGTGCTTTGACCAGTTTAATCGTTTGCCCAGGTAGATTCCGCCATATCTCACCTCGTACTTTTTGTGGGAGTCGAGTGTTGCATAGCTACACGGTTGGACATATCTCTCTGCGAAGAGCAAGGTGGTGCGTGTTGACTTCGTGTTCTTCACTTTCATATTTTTTAACAGCACTCAATCTTGTTGAGATGATTTTGTAGAAATCGGGCTGCTATATTGGGGTCTTGGTGCGATAACACTACTGCAGTGCCGTCTGCAAAGGTGGCAATTTGAGTATTGGTAGTAGTTGGCAAATTGCCTGTGTATATTAAATAGAGCAGAGGACTAAGGACACTCCCTTGTGGAACCCGTCATGCAATTGGGAACAGTGAGGTGTACATTTCCCCGTGCTTTACTAGAAAGTGCCGTTCTATTAGATAGGATTTGAGCGCTTTACAGAATGGATGTAGTTCAGACTTTCATGCCACACCTTGTCAAATGCTTGTGATATATCCAGAAAGGCAGCAGAGCAGTATCTCTTACTCTCTGGCTACTCGATGTACTTATTCGATTGTCGCATGCTGTTGACGAAATCCAAATTGAAAGCTGGGCATCAGGCTTTTTTCTTCATCAATGGGTTTTAGTTTCTTTAAGGAAAGTTTCTCAAACACATTAGATATTATAGGTAGAAGGCTGATGGGGCAATAAGATGTTACTTCAGCTGCAGTTTTGCCAAGTTTCTAGATCATTATGATTTGCGCAATTTTCCACTGAGATGGGAAGTGTCCAGTTCTTATTATCGCACTGAATATGTAGATAGCTAATCTGTAGCCTTCTTGTGGAAGCTCTTTTAGGATTTTACTTGTTACCAAGTTGTCGCCCGGTGCTTTGTTAGAATTGAGGTTGGTGGTTATGAGACATTTTACTTCAGAAATCTTGAATTTGGTTATAGGAGTATCTATTTGATATGGAGCATCTAATAGTTGATGGACAGGAGCTTCTTCTTCTAGAGATATTTCCCTTGGGAGGGGTTGGAATTCATTACTAAGGTGTCCTGTAAATGTATTGGCTTTGTCATGTTCAGTTCTGGTCCAATTACCGTCAGCTCTTCTGATTGGCAGATTTTGAACACAATGAATAGTTAGTAGCTTCAGTCGCTGAGACTTTCTCCAGGAAGTTTGCGATTCCTTGATTCTTTAGTTCGTTGAGCAGTTCCTTTAATTGTCTCGTAGATCGGTTAAAGTTTGTTTTGTCGATAAGGGCTCGTGTGATTTGCCCTCGTTTTCTCAGTTTGTGTGTGAAGGGTCGTTTCCCATGCGGCTTGTATCGTTTTTGTTAATTACTTGATTGGTTTTCAGTAATAAGTTTAAATTTAGTTTCCTGGTCACGTTGTTACGGAAGGCGTGTCGGTCAGTGTTTTTATGTCTTCATTTGGGAGGTTTAGTTTTGTAGCAGACTTGTGTTTCTAAGTTTACTAGAAGTGGGGTGTGGTCTGACAATAAGTCTAGAGATGGTTCAATTGTCAGACAGTTATGAGGAATACCTCTGGTGATGCTAAAATCGATTACATACGGAATTTTCTGTTGATCTGTATTTCTCAATAATACTATCTTTAAAATGTTTTCTAATGTCCAAACCAGTAAAGACGTCCTCTTTTAGTTTGGCGGTTGATAAGTCTGAAAATGTGTCACAGTGTGTATTTAAAACATTGATCTTCTTTTGGTAAGGCTTTGACAAATTTCTGCATCAAGCGTAACGTAATATGCACATGTAGAAGGAAAACTTTATTTTTGGTTCCAGGTTTTAACAAAGCTCTTTTTAGCCAATCTTTTTTATCCAATAATGTTCTCTGTCATCCCATTCACCCAAAAAACAAAGACACTTTGTGTATCTTCCTTGCTGTCCCACCAGCATCGATATTATTTGAGATCGCCGCACGCAATCCACTTATCATTGTAGTATTTAATTTTATTGTCGTATTTAATTTTATCGAGAACAAATTCCACATTTTCGTAACACTGTTTTAGATAGACAGAACATCCTACAGGTGTTGACGCATACGTATTCACATTATAAATAAGGACAACTTTGAGGCTTAGTTTGAACGAATCTATGAACAGTCTCAAACCAGTACTTTTGTACAGAATGTTAAATTGCACAACCATCGCAGACTACTAAATGATAAAGAACGTAACTATGGTCCCTTTGATATTAATAAACTGAATAATAATTTACAAAGTAACAAATGGGCATTTGAAATGGTAGCAAGGCTTGCAGACATATGAACGCAAATTACAAGAAAGAACTGTTAAAATAAATAACGAAATTTAATTAAACCTGTCTAATATTATAAGAAACTCTATACCATACACTTTAAACGGGTAAACAAAGTCTAAAGTGTAATATCCTTATATTATGTTTTAACGAACTCGAGCAAATTGACTATCTTATTACAATTGCTCCTACACAAATAAGAGCAAAGGTCGTCGCCGTAAGGTAGTTTTTGTAATAATGCAGCAGTTTCCGTTGTCATGTTATCTTACTTGCATTCACTTTAGAGATAACTCAAAGTTTATTACTGCACTACAATTTCACCGTAGATCTGCGCTTTCAAAAATATTTGGTGCAATTTAAATTGTGTTTTATTTATTTATTAGCTTGTAGTTACTTATTTGAACTTTTTGTTTAATATTATAATGTCGAGTAGATTTTTATATGCAAAATAGGTTTCAAAATCTATTAAAAAAAACTTATTAACTGATCAGAGAAGATTTATTACCTACAAGGTTATTCCTCGCTAAACATCAATCTGCATTTTGTTTTTTACGATAATATTTGCGACCATATTATTTTATCGATTTCTTTCATCTGCTCCGGTTCTTTACCATTATTTTTATCTCATATGTCTGATTTCTTTTCTTCTTTCTTATCTCTTGTATTCTGTCTAGTCATGATTTCTTTGGCCTTTATTTGTTTTTCTTTCTTCATTTGCCTGATTCTATATCTTCTTAACTATATTTTCAGATTCCATTTTCGTATGACCAGTTCAGTTTCTCTAAATACTGTTATTTGTGATTAGTCCTTGTATTTGTCGTATTCTCGTACTTCTTTTAACAACACCCAGGTTTATCTTGCGTATAGTATAAATGGTATTGCTACTAAATTACATAACATCTATTTTTTCCTAGCACATCATTAATTAGCACACTTCTTGGATTACATATGTGCTCACTAGTTCTATGTTTTGATGTTTAGTATGTCTTTATTAGTTATTAACTCATTATTTTTATTTTATTGATTCTTTTTCTTTATTTTTCTCCTTAATATATCTGATTCTGCTGCAAAATTTGCTATTGCTACTCTGATGGTCTTCCTGTAGCTGTGTTGCAAGGTTTTGCTAGCTTATTCGTATTTTTTCTTTTACTGCATTTCTTCTACGCATTTCTTCCAAGCTTGTTTTTTCTTTAAGCTTCTCTTTAATTTCTTCCAACCACCATTCTGTACATTTTTTCTTGTCGTTGTGTTTTGTACCGCAAATTATTTTTTCCTTTTCATAGATTTTTTTGGAGTCTTTTCCATCTTTAATTCATGTCCCAATTGATTTTGTTTTTTATATATCGATTAGCTCGTCGTTTATTCTTTTTGTAGGGTTTTCTAATATTTTCTTGTTTTATTTTGTAGATCTCCACTTTATTTGCTTGTATGTTTGCAGTTACCGATCTATAATTTGAACCGATTTCATACTTGGGGATCGTTAAAACTTGTTCTATCTGGTCTTCTGTATTATTTGTGTAAGTTATATAATCAATTATGCTTTTTTCGTTTCCTTCTCCAGCTACAAAGGTGTATTTATATGCTTAGAAAAATTATTATATATTATTTATTCATTTTCTTTGCAAAATTCTTCACCATGATTTGCCATGTAGCCTAGTACTGATTTTTTTCTTTTCTCAATTCCTGAGTTTCAATCTCCTATAATTCCCAAATTTTCATTTTTCTTTTTAAATTTACTTGTTTCTTCTTGTAGTTATATATAAAACTCATTTATATTTTCCATCTTTGACTTCTACTGGTGCACATATTTGTATAAAATTGATTGTATCGCATAGTAATATACTTGGCGTTATTATTCTTAGACTTATTGCTTTATAATGAACCACTTTTTTGTGAATTTCTTTATTAATTATTATTTCAACTCTTTCCTTTGCTCTTTGTCCTTTCGTAGCCTTGAGTAGTATATAACGTATTTATTTGTTACCTCAGGTTTGCTTTTTTCTTGTTTATTTGATTCACTTAAACCCAGTAGCTGTGCGTATCATTCTTTCATATTTTCATTTAATTCTAATTATTTTCCATTTTGTGTATTAACATTCCGAGTGCTTATCTTAAGGTTTTTAAATATTTTATTTTTAGGTATCCATTTATAATTGTTATTGTTTGTCTGTTTTTATTTTTTTGTTATACTTTCTTACAAATTTTTAAATATTTTTCATTCGGTTCAGTTCTTTTCTTCATTTTGTTTTATTATCTATGTTTGATCTTATTCTTGTTATTTTTTTGTTTTCCTCATTCCAATTCTTGTTCTTTTTCATTGTTAGTTTGTTTTACAAATTCTAATCCTTCTTCTCTAGATTTTTTTGGTGTATCGTGTTGTCTATTATTTTAACGATTTTTCCCTGCATTTATTTTTCTCTTTTGGGGTTCTTATGCTTATAGTTCTCGTTATTTCTCTTTTGCTTTTTTGTTCACTTTTTTTATTTTATGACCACCTATATTGCAACCATTCTGGTTATAACAAATTTATTATATTTTACTGTATCCGAAAGTTCTATTTCTCTTGCTATTTTTATATGCTTTATCAGTAGTTTTCTCTGTAACTGGACGTCCTTTGGATAGTCATTAATATTTCATTGCATATTTTTAGGGTTTTTTGTTTCTTTTCGAATTTCCATTTTATATTTCTACTTGCCAATTTTATTGATAACGGTCCATTTTTATATTTAGTGCTTTCCTGCTTTTCTCATATTTTGTTTTATTGTACCCCTATCTTATTTATCACTTTTTTTACTTTTGTTTGTTGTGTTTCTAGATTCCCATTTTTTCTATTCCAGATAGCATTAGATTTTTTATTCGCAGTTCTTTCTCTAGCATCTCAAATTTTCATTTTGCAACGTTTTTTATTTCTTCCTCCTTAATGTTGTCTAACATTTATTCTGTTCTGTTGTCTCTTGCTTCTTTTATCCCCTCCTCCATGCTTTTAAATATTTTCCTAATTTTAAAATAAAACAAAATTTATTTTTGTTAAGCATAAGGAGGTAATGAATGCTGTCATCGATGTAAATTCTGAGTTTTCTTACATTGTATTGCGGAATAATCAAAAATGATCTTATGTGCGCGCGCAATATGGTATTAGGCAATGCAGTTCATAATAATCAACAACTCACGATCATCGATAAAATGATCCCAGAATACGGCCACGGAGTTGCTGTACTCGAATCGAATTACTGCGAGTTTTGATTGCTAGAAGACCCGAGTTTACGGCGTAGCTAAAAGGTAACTGCTGGTAGGAAATTTTACAGTAAGCGATCTGATTGCAAGAGATGTGATGAATTTGTTTGCGAATTGAAATAAAAGGTCAATCAGAATCCTGGGCAGAGAATAGCTGATCTGGCACCAGAACCTGGACTACAAGTTTTTTGTCTTGAGGAACCGCTAACTGTTGACTAAAAAAAAGGGTTAGGAATTTAAAACCCTGAGTGTTGCTGTAGGACATCAAGCACGACAGCGCTGGCTTTCTGGGATTCTTTTCGAACGAAAAAGGGTTATTTAGAACAGAAGATAAATCCCCAAAATGGCCGTCAGATCTGCCAAAATGCCTCTGAACTGCTTACTGTCATGTATACAAAGTTTGCTACCTCTGTGATGATGCTACAGCTTGTAAGCAGCGAAGGCCTAAGCGTGACCTCCGACAGCCATGTCAACGTAATGGAGACAGTTTCCAAGCCCTGGATAGAGGAGGTGGCCGCTGAGAAAAAGTACGCGTTCAAGCAATACTGCGCTTCAATCCTCAAGACAAGGAAGACTCAAGATTGGCTACACAATTTATAATACCACTGGTCCTCCGATTTGTGGCCAGTGTTTAGCTACGGCTGCAGTTCCCCTGATTACTCTATGTAGGGCTTGGTCGAGGCAAAGGTCAATGGGAGATTCCTTAACATCAAAGACAGATTAAGGGTCTTTATCATGGGGAAATAAATGACACATATAGACAGAGAGAAAGTTATATTGACCTGAACTCTCAATACTATTTACTCTAATTGTGTTAAGTTTTGAAAATAAGTTTAGTTGTTATTTATTTTAGTTATTTACCTAATGAACCTTTTATTTTATAATTTACTAATAATATTATAAAGAATTTTGGTTAACATGAGCCAACAATTTAAACGAAATATTAGTATTATTGACAAGATTATAGTCAATCTCAAACCTGAAGTTTAGAGCAGGTTTTGGATACATTGTAGCAGTTTTTGCATTAACAAGCCCCCTTTTAATAGTGAATCACTACTTTGTGCAACTAATGCAGTGAATGGCAGTGCACGCTGCACGCTGCATATTCGTCCGTAAAGGCGCGCCCGTAATGGAGAGTTTATTATTCGCTCATTTCCATAAATACTGGCACCGGACTCATATTTCCGCCGGACATTCCTATTCTTATCGTCGCGGCCCTATTTCACAGGCCATATCTGCGCCGGCCGCTCGTAAAATGACCGCGAATATAAAAAATACAACCGGAACGGAAGAAATGACAATCAACAGTTTCCGAGGCCCGCGCCGCTTTAATGGCCCTATAAAAATACAGATGAAGCGGAATTGACAAAAGAGGGACGAGCTCGCAACACGTTGAGCCGCAGTTGCCGGCTGATTTGGGGCGAATGGGAGGCGATGAAACCATAAGAAATGTGGGAAGTCGCGCGGCTTCTTCATATCTGGAATGGGAGTTCGCAACTGTTTTCAGTTACCGAATCGCGCTGCTTTGGGGAATGGGGGTGTTGGCTTCTAAAAATTTAATTTTGCAGGAAGCAAAACATTTCGTATTTCTGCATTATCCCAATTTTTTCCAGTAGCATTGGGGGTAATTAGCAAGTAAATAAGTAGTAATATAACGAGCGAACAGTTTCTCTAACTACGATGGTACATAAAATTAAATAAGAAGTATGCCATTTTTATGTAATTATAAAGAACACAGTTTATCTGAAATCATCTACCTTCATTCTTAAAGTGCTTGTTTACCTCTAACCCAGTTTTTGCCACTTTGCATATACCGTACTCTTGAAATATCTTTAAAGAACGCATGATCCAAAACTTTATGGTATTGGCAGGTTAAAATGATAAAATAAAAGTAAAAAAATAATAATGACAAGCGAATATGATAGTACAGAACTTCACCTATGTGGGTCCCTTTGGAAGAATGTAAAGTCTTTGATCGGAAATCAGCTGACCAATATTTTTTAATTATCTGTTTTCTTTTTGTTGTATTAGTGATGCCATTAGGAGATTACTGTAAGATTCTAGTCTAGACAAACTTTACAAACGGGATGCCGAGGTCAACATAAAGCGTTTAGTTAGATAAATACCAAAATACATTGTCCACTGCACAAAGAATCTTAGATTGGAGTCTTTGAAGGATTGCTATAATGGACTTGCTTACAAAACTTTATAACTTAATTTTATAAGTCTATATAGATTTGATAACTGTCTTCTGGATCAGCATCTTTATCCAAATAACCAGTATAATTCGTTAAATCTAATGTCTGTTCGTTTCTTTTCTTAGATATGTTTTTTTCAATTAATTTTTTTATTTGGGTGTTATCCTAGATAAAAATAGTATAAAGCTGTTAATAGAAACTGAAGAACACAGGGTTTTTTAATACAAAAATTATTTGCATTGACTTAATTCTGTTAATCTTAATTTTCTATTTTTTAACTCATGCTTGTAAGAGTATCAGTTGCAGTGTCTAGGTCATATGTATACAGTATGTAAAGCAATGGGCTTAATACACTAACCTAGAGGCACTTCGGTTTTAATTGTAAAGGTGTTTGAGTATTCGCTGCTAACCTTTGTTTTAAATTGTTGGTTGTGTACGTACAACTCAAAAAGCTGTAAATGTGTGGAAAGTGCTAGTTTAATTTTATAGAGCAGACCTTGAAGCCATATCTTATGAAATGGCATACTGATGTCAAAAAATGCAGAAGTCCAAAGCTATTTGTTTATTGCGTAGACGACGCAATGGCACTGTTGAATTGTTAAGATTCTATCCAGGATAGGGCCGATAAAGCGGATTATTAACTTTCTTAGACATTTAAATATGATAAGTAAAAGCTTACGGCCTTTAAAAGAATACAAGGTCGGATTTTTGTCAGCTCTAACTATCGTTATTACTTCGGCCGTTTTTAAATGTTAGGGCCAGTATTTGTGATGGAAAAATTATTGAATAATAAGCTTAGCATTATAATGCCTTTTATTAAAAGTATTTTTAGAATTTTTGGTGTTATACGGTCAGGTTGAGGAGATTTTCGAGGGGTTGATGGCACCTTTCATTTCTTTAGGGGTGGCTAGTTTTGTGAGATCAATAACAACCAGAGCATTGTTGAGATACCCAAATAATTCTTGGTCTAGTACAGCATCATTTAGAGTAAACACTTCAGCAAGGTAACCGGAAAAGTAGTCAGCCTTTTCTTTATTTCTGCGCGCACTTGGGCCTAGTGTGCCCAATTTGCGCTGGTTTTAGCTACTTATATTAACCGGACGCTAAAGAGAGTTCTTGTACCTGTTGAGAAGGTTAGAGATCTAGTCTTAGAATAAATAGCTACAAACCCTTTTAAGTTAAACTTAAGTTTTTTGGTTGCAGCAGTTTGTCTGCTGGCGTATGAATCCGGTTCCATCACGCCCCGGCTCTCCTTTTTTATTTTTATTTTAATCTCAAAAATATGGATATAATACTGTTGCAGTTGGAAGCAGCATGATTGATCGCTAGTTGTAAAAATATATTAATTTTCTAATGAAAATATGTATGAAAACGTAAATGAAATACTAAGACGCATTAAAGAAGATAAGAATGTAATCTTGTTAAGAAACTGGAATACAGTAATGGACGATATTGCCGAAAGTATTGACAGAAGTAAAGCTCGTCTCCAACTTGAAACCTGGGTCCGCTAGAAAGAGACCTAATACAAAAACGTGAGTTTGATATAGCAGTGGAAGTTAAAAAATGGAACTCGCGTAGCTTTTCTATCAACTACAAACAAAGATTATTAAATGTCCAGGAGAAAATGTAAAAATGCCATCAGATTTTACAAAAAAATATCGTTACAGCAATACTAAATGCAAATAACAATAATGAACCTGCCAATCACTCAAGAGGTGTAGGTATAATAAGTACTTACACATATAGTATACAGTCGAATAGAAATTAAAATAAAGAAGAACTTAAAATACGATTAGGTTAGTAATATGAAATATACGAGAACTAGAGAAGCCATCTTAGTCTTGAGACTAATAATAAAAAAGGAAATTTAAAATAACAAATAATTATATTGCATTCAGAGGTTTAAAAATCAGTTAGAATTAAATGCAATAATAGAACAATAATTTACAATTTATACATAAAACGAACAGTAATAATAAGATGCGAAACACTTACTGGTAGCAAACATCTTTTGAAAGTGAGGAAATAAAAACTAGGAGCTTAATGGATTAACAGTATCACAAATAAAAAAGTCCTAAGAGAAAATCATAAAGAATACTAAAGGTGACAGATACATTATAATTTTATAATTATTAAAAAAAATATATAAATAAATATTAAACCTAAAAAACAAAAAAAAATAAACATAGAGTGAGTATAGCAGCAATATAGGAGCTAAGACGGGAAGGTCACGGAGAAATAAATAGAAAAATTTTAAAATGTTCTATGCTTTTTCATTATAATTATTTATTTGCCAGATCAACACTACAATTGTATTATACATGGCATTGTTAATATATTTAAAATGATTATTCTAACTTATGAGATGACTTGATACCTCGAACAAATCTGTGTGGTTATTCTTCGTCGTCGGATAAGAATTGATCTTGAGGGAGTCTTCGTTTTAGCCGGGAGTGAATGTCTCGTTTACCTAGGTTATAGTGAACTGCTCCTTCGCACGCCGTGATATTTTTGAGAAATTTATTAGTGGTTGTTTTAATGTAGTCTTCGATTGGTGGTACACCTAGCTCATCGTGTAGTTGTTTATTTCTAATAAACCATGGCGCGTCCACTGAGATTCTTAGGAGTTTGTTCTGTAGTCTTTGTAGCTTGGTTATATTAGTTTTTGATGTTGTACTCCAGATAGGTACCGCATAGAGTGCTAAAGGTCTTATGAGGGAAGTGTACATCATAATTGCACATTTGGTTTTTAACTTTGACTTTCGATTTAATAACGGATATAGTTGTGCTAATCTTGCGTGGCTCTGGTTGAGTTTGGAGTTGATATGCTGGTTCCATGATAATTTGGTGTCTAGAAGTACTCCTAGGTATTTTACTGGTTGATCGGGGTTATTCCATAGGACGATTTCATTGTTGACATGAATGCTTGGTGGATTGCGTATTCTCCTGAGTGTGAATATTTTAGCTTGGCATTTGCTCGAGTTGATTTGGATATTCCAGTTGTTAAACTATTTACATACTTTGTTTATTGCTGTCTGAAGTAATTGAGTTGCTTGTGTTAAGTCGCTGCTTAGAGTGATAATGGCCGTGTCGTCAGCAAAGGTTGCTAACGTAGCGTTGAGATTTGGTTTGTCAGATGTATATATATTAAATAATAGAGGTCCCAATATACTTCGCTGAGGGACTCCGGCTCGTATACGTTTGGTTTCTGAGACTTCGGTATTAATTTTAACTGCAAAGCTTCTGCTCTCAAGGAAAGAGAATAGTATTGCTGTAAGGTAGTTAGGTATTCTTAGTTTTAATAACTTTCTTTTCAGCCCCTCTAGCCAAACCTTGTCGAAGGCTTGAGCTACGTCTAGGAAAATGGCTGTTGCAAACTGTTTGTTTTCATATCCGGTTTCTAATACTTCTACTATTCTCTGGAGTTGATGTGTAGTTGAGTGATCTTTCTGAAGCCAAACTGATGTGGCGGGAGTATGTTAAGTGAAGTCACTTCATTGTTGAGACGAGTGTAGATTATTTTTCTAACAGCTTGGATAAGGATGTCAGAAGACTTATAGGTCTATAGTTTTTAAGTGGTTTTGTCTTTTCTTGGCTTGGGAATAACAGTATTATAGCATGTTTCAACTGTTTTGGAAAGTAACCCATCCTCAGGCAACCGTTAAATATTGATGCAAGGTAAGCTAGGGATTTAGTTGTTAAATGAGTTAGCACAATGTTGGGTATAAGATCGTAGCCGGGAGTCTTCCGTTTGGGGAGCCTGGCAATTAGGGATTGTAGTTCGTGAGGCGAAGTTGGTTCGATATGTTCAGTGACGACACGTAAGTTTCTTTCGATGTAGTCAATTGTTGCTGCTACTTCTGTTGGGCTGCAAGTTATTTTTGGTGTAAATACGCGTTCCAAGTGATTGGCGAACGATACGGCTTTTTCTGCGTCAGTGTGGTAGCTGTTGTTGTCATCTGTTATTGTTGGAATTTCGTTATTCTGTTTTAGGATTCGCTTGGTTGCTCTCCACATATCTGAGTCACTGGGTTCAAGCTCTTCAATGTATCTTTGGTAGGTGGTTATTCTTATCTCGTCTAGTTCTTTTTTGAGTTGGTGTGTTAAATGGTTGAGCGTTTGCTTGTCCAGTGGGTTTCTGCTTCGTTGCCATTTGCGTCTCGTTTGGCTCTTTTTTTATGAGCTCTGTTATGTGGCTTGAGTGTCTCGCTTTGCTATATACTTTAGGTTTTTAGATGTTGCATCGCGAACGCTGCTTACGATGGCTGTTGTGAAGTTAGTTGTTGCTTCGTCAATATCTTCAAGTGATTTTAACTTGGATGGTTGTTGCAGATGGTTATTTAGAGCTATTTGGAATTTGTCTCAATTTATTGTTCCATTTATTAGACGAGGAGCCTGTGGGTTTATGAGTGGAATGGCTATAAAGGTTATTAGTACCGGAAGGTGATCTGAGTCGAGCTCATCGATGACCGTTTGGTGAATTTCCCTTGAGAAGTTTTTATGAAAGACTATATCCAGGATGTCAGGCTGATGGTCGTTACGATTGGGGTAGTAAGTGTAGTTGGATGGGGTTTGTATTAGGAATCCAAGCTCGGAGGAGAGTTGTTCAAGTTTGTTGCCTTCCGGGTTGGTCGCTCTACAGCCCCATAGCGTGTTCTTGCAGTTTGGATCACCAATTGCAAGGGTAGGATCAGTCGAGTTAAATATTGCAAGCAGATCTGAAGGATTTAGCTTTTTTTTTGGTGATTATACATGCTAACTATTGTGTGACTCTGATTATTTAGAGTTATTCTGATACCGACGGTTTCCATGTTTGGTGTAGTTGGATCAGGTATGGGGTTGTGCTTGATCCGCTTTTTAACTAGTATGGCTACTCCTCCTGCCGCTTTCTCTGATATTCGGTCATTTCTGTAGACCTGATAACTTGGTATTTTGAGATTGTCTTCTGATGAGAGATGAGTTTCAGTGAGACAAGATATGTCCACATTATGTCTTGCTATGAGGGAAATTAATAATGATAGTTGAGTTTTGATACCATTCGAGTTCCAATTTAGGATTGTTAGCTTATCTATTGTTTTTGGTTCTTTATGGGCCATTGAAAAGGAGAGGAATTGGTGTATTTGTGATAAAAGCTTTAATTTGAGGGATGAATGGGGTTAGGAAGTCTAATAGAATTTTGATTAAATTGTTTGGTTCTGTATTGTTGGTTTGTTGTTGTGACGTAGGATAGGGTGTATTGGTTGTGTTATGATTTATATTTGGAGGATTATTACGTAGCGCCTGCGTCTGCGATAAATTAAGCGGGGTGTTCCATGCATTTTCTGTATGTAGACGTCTGTTGAGGTTGGGCCGGTTTGCTGTTCGTTTTTGAAGTAATTCTAGGTGTTGTTTACAGCCACGATAGCTTGCTGCGTGGTTTTCCCCGCAGTTTGCACATGTTGGCGGTTCTTTTGGCTCTTTAGGACACTGATTATGTAGGTGTTTTCCTGCGCATTTCACGCAGCGGGGTTCAAGTGTGCAGTAATTTTTAGTGTGGAAATATTGCTGGCAGCGGTGACATTGGGGAATGTTAGTTGGTTTTTTTTCTTATTTCAACTGTTACTACTGAATAAAATATGGATTTTAATTTGAATATTTTTTTTGCGTCTTCGTTATGTTAGATCTACCGCGCAAACGGGCAGTGGTTGTTTATCTTTGGTAAGTAATCGCGTTATTTTAATTACTTGAAATTGGGACATTTTTAATTACAACACTAAGTGGCTTGCTACTGGGGTTTTGAAAGGTGTGAAACTTGATTTGATTTACTCTAAAGTGTTCGGAAACTTTTCTGTAATCTTCTGGTTTGGTTAAATTTATTCTTGTCGAATTTGTGTTGCAGAGTGTGGTGAGCTCGCCTGTTGCCATCTTTTCGAGGTCAGCGGTCAGCTCTTTGTGATTAATATTGCTTTGTAGGTAGATGGGCGGAATTTTGATTGTTGGTGCAACAGTTTCAGGTTTCTTGTTAGATGCGTGTGCCTGATTGTCGTTTAATTTGTCTTCTAAGCTAGGTGGCAAATAAAACTTGTTTTGTGTTAGTTTTGGAGGTACCCATGTGTAGCGTTTCCGCACTTCAATTATCGGCGGTGATATGGCGTCTGCTTTGCGATTGTTTAGCGTTTGAACTTCCATTGTTGATTGCGAGAGTATGAATTTTAGCAATTTAAGGCAACTAACTGGTTTAGCTGCGATTGTGCAGTATGAATTAAATTATTAAATAAATAAATTTGCCTGACCTTAAGCAAGGCTACGGCTCCGCTGCTGCGATAACAGGTATAGCTCGGCACGCACGTCTGCTCTGCTTGAAGGCACTGGCTCAATTCCAAAATGTTCTATGCAGGAGAAGCAAAACAAGGTCATAAAGATACTGCATTTATAGTAGATAGCAAGACATACATAATTAGTTTTAAACCCATTAATGGAAGGTTATGATACCTAAGAGGTTGATAACCAGAAAGAAAAGGGTAGATTTTACAACGACTTATAGCCAGTGTGCCATAACACACCAAAAAATGATATTCTGATAATATTAAGAGACACGAACGCGCAACTTGGAAAAAATTTAAAAGAAGTAGCAGGAGTACAAACGACTCATAAAAGGACAAATGATGACGGAAACAGAATATGTAATTGTCCGACTAAAACAAACTTGGTTATTAGTAGTACAAAATATATACATAAAAAAATTACAAACAACATAATTGCTGCTAGGATCTGCCAGAGGGAATCAGATAAACCACACATTAACAATAAAGAAGCAAAGTAGGATAATTACAGATGTCAGGTCACACAGAAAAGCAAATACAGACTTTAACTTGAATACCAAAACAAAAAAAAACAAGGGAATTGTAAAAAAGGAGTATAGAAAAATTATTCAAAGAAAAATAAATAAAAGAACACACAAAAAATTAATCAGAAAATAGAAAATATTGAGAAAAAAAAATTAAAAACACAATAGTATTGGAAATAAAGAAAACAAGGCAAAAAACAATGATCTAAAGAAAAATATCAAAAAATAGTAAACAGAAAGAATAAAACAAGAATAAATGGTTAAGAACTTAAAAGAAGGTTTGGAGTATTATAAAGAAAGTAAATAGAAAGCACAGAAGATCTGCAAGCAAAAGATCTATAAGTTACTAGATGTAATGGTGAAAGTGATGGAGCTTAGCCGTAAGAATAACGATACAAAAAAATTTACAAATAAATTAAAAAACACAAGAAAAAGAGCTCGATAAAACAAGAAGGCTAAAAAACGAAAATGGTAATATTGAGTATGATGGAAATAAGGAGAGAGATATAAAAAATACTTCTACAAACTACTATACGAGGCAACAGAAGAAGATGATAAGCACTATCAAGGCGTAGAAAATGAAGAAATAGAGGAAAACGTAGAAGAAAGGGAAAAACCAACTTACGAGAAAACGATAGAAGTCCCAACTACTAGAAAAATGCAACAAATGCACTATGAAACTGCACATGATATTTAACGACTGCAAGCAGGCGTTCTATAAAATTAACCGAAAAAGTCCTTCAAATACTACAAAAAGTGAAAATCCTAAGAAAGCTGAAAAGCTGTATCTAAATGACACTTAGAAACTCAAAAGCTGTTGGGAAAACAGAAGAACGACAATCAGACCCATTTAGTATCAATAAAAGAGTCCATTAAGGAGACGCATTATCGGCAACGTTGTTTAATTTGGCAATTGAAGAGTTGATAAGATAAATAAAGGTACAAGGGACTATAAAAACAAAAAGGCGCATATACAAACAATACAGTGCTAATATACAGATCGTAGAAAAGACTAATAGAAATTTTTAAAGAACTCGTGAAAGAAACATGGATTCGAAATAAATGAGAAGAAAACAAAATACATGAAATTCAAGAGAGGAAAATCTGATGAAGTAATCAAGGAAGTCAAGTAAATTAAGCTATGGAAAAAATAGAATACAAAATGTTTTATGCAAACCGAAAGATACTAAAAATTAAAAAAAAATGTCAAAACTAGAATAAGAATAAAAAAAAACATTTATTAGAGCTACGATACTATGATAAAAAGAATGACATTCTGAAAACCTGAAACAAGTAAACCAAATGGGAGTCAATCCACCTCGCGAAACGGATTATATTGCTTCGAAAAGAAGTAGCTACTTTCTACAAAGAATGGAACGCCTTTATTATTATAAAGCAGCACAAGAATGCCAATATTTCTTTTTTAAAATTTTCGCAGCACAGAGTAAAAGAAAATAAGAAAAGTTTAGTTACTGGCAAGATATAGCAAAGTAATTGTAGCAATTGCTACTACAAATTCATGTTCTGCACGCGACGATTTTATTCAAATAAGTTAAAAAGTGAGAAAATGTAATTACTATTAGCAGGGCCGGACATTACTAAGCAGCGCACGGTTAAGTTACGGCCAGAGTACAGATTTTCACGCACTTTATCATCGGAAGCGCCGGAACGTGCGTTTGCGTTCTTTCATTTCGGGCCCGGCTATAGTTCGCACGGAGAATCAGATCAAATGTGAAGATGATGCTGAAACTGAATGAGTGGACGTGACACAAAGCCTAATGGCTTTACGCAGGAATTTTTTAGCGGCTGCGAAAGGAATACTAAGGAGAACAAGAGCAAAAATGGCGTTTATACGTAACTGACCTTTGTTAAAACTATTTGCAATTATTGCTACTGTGCTACATGAATTTGAATATATTATATGCTGCGGTATTTTAGCGGGCAGAAAACAGCCAGGGCTTTAAAAGGTCCGCTGCTATATAAAGCTGTGCAAACGGCAGTGTAAAGGTTAAATCTAGTTAGTAACTGAGCGTAACAAATCGCGTAATCATCGCTGTCAGAGTGTTTTTCCAATTACGCTTCCTCTATGCTTCAAGCTCTATTTATACGCCAATATGAAAAACGATGTTGTTCATACCTAACATAAATAAGTTCAAATTTGTTATAAGACAATTTGATTAATAAAAGCAGGAAATGTAAAAAAGTTTTATTTAAAAATATTGTAAGAAGCCTATACAATAATTATAATATTAGAAAATGGTATATTATTTCAACAAGATTAACATGGTTACAAAGACATACACAGACACATGCATTGCACCACAAAAATTCTAAAACAGATCAGAAAAACATTTGCATATTTATGATTAGACAAAATAAAAAAATAATTATAAACAATTAGTAGTTAGTGTTTGAACAAGAGTGTTTTAAACAAAAAAAATAATAATAATAATACAAGCCTATGCACCTACATCGCAAGGATCTGACGAAGAAGTAGACACCTTCTATGATGATATCACAAAGTAAAATACCCCAACACACTATACACTCCTCCTAGGAGGCTACAACGCAAAGATAGGAGAAAAGGAGGACGAAATGGAAACATCAATGGGGCAATATGGAGTAGGAGAACGGAACGAGAGAGGTAGAACCCTATTAGGATTCTGTCTGCAAAACGACATTTTTATAATGAACAGTTTCTTTAAAAAGAACGAAAACAGAAAATGGACCTCGAAGAGTCCAGATGGCATCACCAAGAACGAAGTAGACTTTATAATTTCAAATAAACGGCAAATTATAAAAAACGTTGAAGTTTTAAACAAATTTTCCATTGGAAGCGATCACCGCCTGGTGAGAACTACTATAAATATCAATCTAAAACACGAAAGAGGTAACTTTGTAAAAAAGCAAGCTAAACGTAAAGGTAATAATGGAAAATGAACAAATGTCGAAAACCGGCAAGAATACACACACATGATAGAAGAACGACTAAATCAGATAAAAGATGAAGATAGCATCGAAGAAAGAAACGAAGTTATTGTAAAAACACTAAAGGAAGCAACCCAGAAATACTGTAGCAAAGGAAACCTACGCGCTAGCAAGATCAGTGCCAACACAAAATCCCTAATAAAAGAAAGGATGGAAATGGGAGACAAAAACTCAGAGGAATTCAGAAAAATCAATAAGGAAATATCAAAAGAAGTTAGAAAAGGTATTCGAAAATATAACACCACAAAAATCATCGAAACAATCGAACAAAATAAAAAACTGAAATTTATGAAACGTCAAATAAATATTGGAACAAAAAGTATAATGAAACTAAAAGATGAAAATGGAAATACGATTACAAACAAATCCGATATTGTGAAAATTACAGAAAACTTCTCTCGCAAACTATACAAAAATGAAAGTCCTGCAGAAGTAGAAGACATAAAATATATCAGAAACCAGGGATCGGAAGATATACCTGAAATCAGTCTGGAAGAAATAAAAGCAGCAATTGGAGAGATGAAGAATAACAGATCACCAGGAGACGATGGAATAGTTATTAAGTCGATCAAGGAAGGCGGACTAGCTGTCTTAAAAACCTTGAAATCTCTATTTAACGAATGTCTCATAGAGCAAAAAAACACCCACTCGATGGGACAAGGCCATCATCACTCTGATACATAAAAAAAGGAGACGCTACAAATCTGACCAACTACAGACCTTTTAGCTTGCTACAACACATATATAAGCTCTTTACGAGAATACTATCAAAACGTATAAGTGTAAAACTTGACCTATACCAACCAAGCGAACAGGCTGGATTTAGAGTAGGGTTTAGTACGAATGATCACCTAACAATACTTAAACTACTAATTGAAAAATGCGTAGAATATAACAAGCCTCTTATGCTGATATTTGTAGATTATGAAAAGGCATTTGATTCGATAAATCAGGAACAACTCTTCCATGCTCTTTCGCAATGCCGAATAGACTCCAGATACACGAGTTTACTAAAATACATATATAACCACGCAACCGCATCAGTAAGATTACACGAAGACACCAACATATTTCAAATAGAAAAAGGGGTAAGACAGGGAGATGTCATATCCCCTAAATTATTCACGACACTCTTAGAATATATGTACAAAAACCTAGATTGGGAACAGTGTGGAATTAACATCAATGGCGAACTACTAAACCATCTAAGATTTGCCGATGATCTAGCCCTAATCACAGATAAGATAGACGAAGCAAATAAAATGCTACAAGAACTCAAAGCTGCCTCAAAGGAAGTCCGGCTTGACATAAACTATACAAAGACAAAATATATGACAAACCTGGTCCTGAGCGATAACATTTCGGCAGATGATATAAAAATCGAACAAGTATACTCATACAAATACCTGGGACACGAGTTAACCATTGGGAGAGATAATCAAACCCACGAACTGAAGAGGAGGATCAATTTAACATGGGCAGCCTACGGTAAGCTCAGCAACATCTTTAAATCAGATATCCCAATATGCCTGAAGAGGAAAACGTTCGATCAGTGCATACTCCCTGTTCTCACTTATGGGGCTGAAACACTAACATTGACCAAGAAAACCATAAAGAAAATAAGAATAACACAGACGGCAATAGAAAGGTCAATGCTAGGAATAACATTTAGGGACAAAATACGAAACACCACAATTAGGCAGCGAACAAAGGTGAAAGATGCTGTGTTGAGGATAGCTGAGCTGAAGTGGAACTGGGCGGGACACGTGGCAAGACTGAAAGATGAGAGATGGACAAGACGAAGGATTGAATGGAGACCCCAGACAAGACGCATTCAGAAGCAGAGCTAGACCACCAACAAGATGGGCCGATGATGTAAAAAGAGTTGCAGGAAATTGGATCCAGATCGCACAGGACAGAAACAAATGGAAGGGTTTGAGGGAGGCCTATGTCCAGCAGTGGACGACCTAGGCTGGGAAAGAAAAGAAAGAAAAGAAGTTTGAACAAGTAATATAATTGCAATCATAGAGCATGCTGAAGAAAGTGCAGTCATAAAAGGGACGTTAAAAATTATATAAATGGTCAAGTTAAAGTGTGTCCTAAGAAAAATCTGATTTTAGAAGAAAAATTAGTTATGACATTACGCTAAAAGGTAAACATCGTCATTAATTGTAAAATAGGATATTTGACAAATGTCCGCTGCGGCTCGAAACCTTCTGACAGTATTCTTGTTCACTTTTTCGCATAACTGTGGCTCAATTTCAGCTTCAATATAAACTTTCGCCTTCACCAATCCCCAGAGGAAAAATCGCATGGTGTGAGATCGCAAGATCCTAGTGGCTAGTCAACTTCGCTGATTTGGGAGATAAGTCGCTTATAATATTTTTGCTCTACCAATTGTATTACTTCCGCCTTGTATGATAAATGGTGACATCCTGCTGAAGCCAAAAGTCAAAATGAGGCCTCGAAAATCCATCATCTCACGAAAACACTGATATAGTTATATAAATGAGTTTACTTATAGCTCAAAGCTGTTTCTCTCATTTAAAGCGCCAAAAAATTATCTTCCCAATCTTCATTAAGTTAAGTTTCGACTTTCCATTGCCTCGCGTACTTCTTGATACCAGCCTTTACGTGGTCGTCTTCTTTCCAAACTATTTCTGGCCATCTAATGAGCCATTCTGCTCATATGGCCATACCGCTTTAATCTTTCTTACTCAATTTCCTCTATGGCTGTTTTTCCCATTTTCATATTTTCTCTAATGTCCTCATTTTTGATAATTGGCTTTTTCCACAGCTTCTTTGCAAAAAGTCTATTTCCGTAGCTAAAATGTTATGTCGTTATGTCATATGTTTCGTAGGTAAGAATGCTCTGAACAAACGTATCGTATATTCGCTTTGTAAATATTTCGTGATTATAATATTGGGTTTAATGTTTGTGGGGCTTGTATTATCATAATTTTAATTACCTCTCTATCTATTTGCATGGGCTGAGCTTTTCCATTTGTAACCATATATTTGGTTTTGTCAAAATTTATTGCCATTCCCCACTTTTTATAGGTTTCATATAATTTTCTGGCCGTGTAATTAATATTATCTTCATCAGCTGCCAAGAATATTTGATAGTCTGCAAAAGAGCGTGTGCAAATAATTTCCATCGACCTCAATTCCTATTGTTCCAAGTTTCAACTGCCATTCTTTTATTTTTACGTGTTTTAAAAAGTGTCCGTAATAAACAACAACCCTGTCTTAATCCTTTGGTATCATAAAATAATTACGATACTCTACTTCCTATCTCTATCACACTTTTCTGGTTTTTATACAGTTTTGTAGTAGCCACAAATAATTTTACAATTGGCATAGTGTCGTATGCCTTTTTCTAAATCTATGAAAAAACGTGAGCCTCTCTATCTCTTGCTGATCTTTTTTGTGTCATTTAGTTTAGAGTAAAAATATTGTTCATCCAGAATCTACCAGCCACAGAACCGCATTGTTCTTCTGTAATCTCAACCATAGTTTCTACCCTTTGTGTAATTATATGCCTATACAATCTTTCTACTGATAATGTTTCTATAATACCCCGATAATTGTGATACTCTGCTCCATTTCTATTTTTACGTATTGGACTAATGTAACCTAATTGCCATTCTATGGGTGTTTCTTCTTGTTCTACAAGGTATCTAGTAAAAAACAGCTATACGATTCAATAAGCCTACTAGAGGAGTTTTTTACAAAGTAATTTTTTTTTTGTATTGAAACATAGTACATCAGCAATCAGAATTACAAGAGATTCTATGAGCTAATTTGTTGTTAAAGTTGATTGGCTTGATGAGGTTGGCACCCATTGGTGCTTCCTCGCAGTTTCCTAATCCTATTGATTGAGGATGATGGATTCACACTGGAGGATTCACGTTAGTTTGTAGGTCCCAAGGCCATTTCCGCTTTAATCGCCGAAAGTTTGGTTGTAACGTAAGTGGTTGTATAAGGTCGTTTGGATGATATGTAAGTCTATCATAGTGTCTGGTTGCCCGTTCCGTAATTACATCACGCACGTATGGTGTGTTGGAGTCGGTATGTATGGTGAGATTTGTCGCGTACCATGGAGCATCCATAAGAGTTCTTATTGTCTTGGATTGGAATCTCTGGATTATGTCTACGTTAGAATAGCTAGAGCAGCCCCACAGCTCACATCCATATGTCCAAATAGGACGTAAGATGGTTTTATATATAAGGAGTTTACTCTCGGTTGCTAAAGGTGATTTCCGACCTATTAGCCAGTACATTTTTTTAACTTGCAGATCCATGGCTTTGCGCTTCTTCTTTATGTATTGTTTCCAAGTTAGCCTTTTGTCCCAGTGTAATCCCAGATACGTCACTTCTACAGATTGTGGTACATCAATGTTGTTTATGGTAACAGGAGGGCATATTTCCCTTCGCATTGTAAATGTTATTTGAACTGACTTATTTTCATTCACCTTAATTCGCCATTTGTCTATCCATTCTTCTATTAAATGTATGTGTTCCTGCAGTAATCTTGTAGCAGCTAAAGGGTCTTCATTGCACGCGAGGATGGCAGTATCATCTGCGAACGTTCCCATTTCTGTGTACGGTGTTATTGGTATATCAGCAGTGAAAAGTAAGTATAGGACTGGGCCCAAAACGCTGCCTTGGGGAACCCCAGCGGTAATTGGCTGTAGTGTCGAGATTTTGTTTCCGAATTTTATTAGGAAATAGCGGTTTGAAAGGTAGGATTGGAAAAGGAGATAATATTGGTGCGAAAATAATGATTTTATTTTAGCCAGTAACCCTTTGTGCCACACCTTATCAAAGGCTTGTCGGACGTCCAGGAATACTGCCGTGCAGTACTTCTTATTTTCAAAAGCTTTCTGAATTACGTTAGACATGCGGTGGCACTGTTGAATAGTAGAATGATCTCGTCTGAATCCAAATTGGTGCTTTGGGATCCAATCATCCAGTGGTGTGTCTTTATTTAACCGACTTAATATCAGCTTTTCTAGGAGTTTGGCAATTATTGATAACAGGCTAATTGGGCGATAAGATTGCACTTCATTTGGCGGCTTACCAGGTTTCAATATTACTATAATTTGCGCCATCTTTAGTTGCGGCGGCCAGTAGGTTAAGCGCAGAATTGCGTTGAATAATGCTAGTAGTTGTCTTTCCCAAGTTTCTGGTAGCTGTTTAAGGATAGGACCAGTTATGAGGTCGTAGCCTGGTGCTTTTTGTTGCTCAAGAATTTTATCTCCTGACGTAATTCACCGATTTTAAGATCCCGTATTGGGAATGAAAGTTGTAGTGGGGCTTCGAGGAAGGTGTCTACTTCTATATCTATTGTGTCAGAGTTAGGTCTAAACACTTCTGCCAGATATTGTGCGAATAGGTCAGCTTTTTCTTGGTCAGATCTGGCCCACGTGCCGTCTGTGTTACGTAGCGGCGGTTTATGTACCTGTGGCCTCTTGAATCCCTTTGTGGCTTTCCATATACTGTAGTGGTCCTTGGAAAGAGAAGTTACATATTGTTGAAATTTGTCGTTTTCTACTTCGTTCAGTTTTCGTTTAAGTTTATTAGTAATTCGATTGTACTTTGTTTTGTCGTTTCTGTTATGTGTTCGTTGCCAGACTGCCCTAGCTTTCCTTTTTTCCTTAACCAGCTCCATCACTTCTCTTGGGAAGTTTTGTGAGCTGGGTTTTTGCTTTTCCATGCGCGGTGTAGCATACCATGCTGCCTCTTGTGTAGTAGTTATAAATTTGTTGATTCCACTGTCCAACTTTTCAGTCGTTTTTAGGCTTATATTAAGATCAAGATGTTGATCCATATACTCTTTAAAGGCGTCCCAATCTGTGCGTCTGTTACATAACATTGGTTTGGCTTCTTTTCTAATTACTGTAGCACTAATAGTAAGTATGACAGGTGTGTGGTCAGATGATAGATCATAACTGGTTGTTATGTCTACGTAGTTAGATGAAACTCCTTTAGCAACGAAGAAATCTAACAAATCCGGAATTTTGCCAGGGTCCGTTGGCCAGTACGTTGGGCTACCTGTTGAGAAATATGTATAATTATTATCAGTTATGAGTTTATTAAGTTCTCTGCCTTTTGTGGTTATCAGTCTACTGCCCCATCTGGTATGCTTCGCATTAAAGTCTCCGCTAGTTATAAATCCTGACCCTAAGGAGTCAAAGAATGGCTGTAGCATGAGTTTGGTTATTTGGAGCCGAGGGGGGGGCAATATGTTGCCGCTATTGTAATTGGATTTGGTAGTTTATTTACTTCAATCACTGTGGCCTGTAAGAAATTTTCTTCGAATTTTGGTAGTTCGTGATGTGTTATTGATTCACGAATGATAATGGCAGTGCCTCCATGTGCCGTACCATCCGGATGTTCGGTGTGGTAAATAAGATAGTGCCGTATTTTTATGTGGGTTCTTACAGTAAAATGGGTTTCTGATATAAGGAGGATATCAATGTTGTTTATACTGAGGAAGATTTCGATTTCTTGTTTTTTTGATTGGAGGCCGTTGGCGTTCCAGAGTGCAATTTTAAGGAATTTGGCCATTATCGAACTAATTTATTTATGACCGTCGTAAGCATCTTCAAAATAGTGCTATTTTGTTGTATTAGTTGATTGAACATACCTTTGAATTCTTCTAAGAACTGTGCGAGTGTTAGGTCTTGAGGTGATTGAGGTTTATTTGTGTTTGTTTGTTCACAGTTAGTATTTGGCATTTTCCAATAGTTCTTCACTGGGAAGGGAGGAAAGTTTTGTGGATTTGTCTTGTAAGAGGCATGTGTGTTTTTTTGTGTTTGGGTGTTCGGTTTTATTTTGTTTTGTAGCTCTTGGTAGATTGAACAGCCCTTGTAGTTTGCGGGATGTGCACCATGTAGCACAAGTAGCAGGGGTTTCCCTTGTTTTTTTGCATGTAATAGAATTGTGCGGTCCGCCACATTTAACGCAGGCGTATGGTCTATTACAATATGACTTTGTATAGTTATAGTTTTGGCATCTTGTGCACTGGACCAGGTTCATATTTCTGTGGGGCGTTTCAACAGAAATTTTTAAGTTTTGTAAGTAATTTATGTTATATATGTCTTTGTTATTGGTGGCTGGCTCCAAATCTACAAAGAATAGTGGTAATGCTTCTTTAGTTTTCTTATGTTTTATGTTAATAATGTTTCTAACCTTGTAATTATGAGTAGCTAGTTCAGCTGTAATATCATCTACTGGAATTGTAGGATGTATGTGCCGTAGGACCACTCTCTATGCACGATCCTGCTTGATTTGGTAAGTGTAGTGAATGACACTGTTTCCTGGAAATGTTTTACGAGTTTTCTGTACACATCCGGGGAATGAACATTAAATTTGACTACGTTATCAGCCATACTTTTGGTGGTGTACTGTTCCTGTTCCATAATATCCTTCAAGCTGTTTATCATTTCCTGATAATTGGTAACTCCATATGAGTAGATTGGAGGGGGTTTGGGTATTTTATTTGAGTTTTTGTTGGCACCGTTATCTTGATTATTGTTTGTTACGTCTGTAACTTCTGGTAAAATTGAGTATTTGTTAGTTTGTGTTAGATTAAATGATTGTGGCGGATTTTGTGTGTTTTGCAATTTCCTTCTTTTTCTTTTTAGGTTATTAACTTTTTGCCAAGCATTTTTTTTGTCTGCAATGTTTTCTTCTTCCTCTGCGTCGCTAATAATAATTTCCATTGGTTTTTTTGTCGTGATTTGTTGATGCAATGGTTGGACTTGAGGCGGCATTACAAATTGAGACATTGAAGAGTGACCATATTGATAAGGTTGGAATGTTTGTATTTGTGGCGACATTGAGTAGCTATTGGGCATTTGCTGGCATTGCTCAGGTGTTATTTGTTGTGGGTTGTTATTTGGGATAAATGGGTATTGTTGGTAAAAGGATGCGTTTTGTTGCGTTATTGTTGGGTTGAATTGTTGCGTGGGGTTGTAGCCATTGCCAAATGGCAGCATGCTATTAGTTTTACACCTATGCATGCACTGAATTATGTAGTAAACAATACAAAAATGAAAACAGTTTATTCTAATTAATGCACTGGTTTATCACTGCTCGAGATTCACTGTACGATAGCGATAACATGCAGCGCGCACGACTTAGGCATGTGCTCGGCTTGACCTCTCGAACCGTACTACTAATTAAATAGAAATATTATCCGGATCTCATGCTTTATTATATTAAATATTATAAGTTTGAATTTCTTTTTCTGTTTCTTTTTGTTTTGTGCGTATTATTATTTGGTGGACTTCGCATATTTTATTGTTTTATATACTCTTGCCTGTTTTGCGTAAGTAGATTTTTATAACACTCTTTCTATTTATTAATTTGTATTATTTATGTATTTATTTTTGTCGCTGTCCTTGCCTGAAATTTTAACTCGTCCCAAGCTTCTCTAATTCTTATTTTTCTTGTAGTATTTTCCACTTTTTTATATATATTATTCTAGCCTTTATTTGTTGTCTTCATTACGTCTTTGATTACTTGTTTTCTTATTCTTATGTTTTTTTCTCTCTTATTGCTCTTGTGTTGCCACCCGCATTTGATAAAACTTCCTTTTTCATGTTTAGTTCTAGATCTTTGCTTTTTTTTAATAATTTGTTTTTACTTTCGTTTTCATCTTTCCTAAAGATTTTAATGCCGCTGTATGTATTGCTTTATTTGATTATAACTGTCTCTCATATTGCCTTGTACATCTTCAGTTAATTTGGTCCACAGTATTACTTTTTGTAAAAAGTATGTTGACTTATACTTTAGCACATTTAAACTGAATTTTGTACTCTTTAAATTAGTTTCTTCTATTTTCTCTCTTTTGTTTAGTGTATTTCTCCTGTATGTGTAGATTTTACATCATGTGTTTTTATGTTTGTTTCTTGGCTTTGTATTAAGTAATCTATTATAGACTTTAGTCCAGATGTTGGTTGATACCATATTTATACTTCTCTAGATATTGGAAATGACTATTAATTATTTTTAGGTTAAGGCCAGGTTCTTATCTAGCGACCCAAAAATGACACGATTTTCTCGAATTTTTTTTCCATGGAACGAAATAAATGAGGAGCTCAATGTTTTTGGTACTTATTTAATAGGTCTTAAAGTATGGAAAAACATTTTTATATTGAAAAATAATGTAACAATTATTGTTCATTTGTACTGAAACGTGGCAGCCTCAAGAAAGTATCCAAGCAGGCGGCACTCTAGCGCTCGTTCCTATCATCTGAAATCAAAAACCAAATATTTTTATTAAATGTATTATATTTGTTGGAGGTTGTACCTATAAAACCAACAAAAAGTCAAAAATTGAAAAAATGGCGGACATGCAAAGTTTAGTGTCGCGTTTTTCGCGCTTTTTTTACTCTTCAAAGTGCTGTAAAAAATATAAATAATAATAAATATTATCATTTTTTAGGTCTTACCTCTAATAAATTTAATCTACTTTGAAATTAAAAAAAAATAATAGCGATATATTCAGTAGTTTTTGAGATATCGTTCCGCCAATTCGAAAAATGTGATTTTGAGAAAAACGCGTTTAAAGTTTCGGTACACGAACTGCTTGTATTCGGAGCACGTGGTCGATTAATGCTACACGCTATAACCGTTGATATTAGTATATATAGAAGCACATCTATAAAGTAATAGCATATATTCCGACATTTGGTGGCACTCGAGTTAGTTATACTTACCATAGTCACCCATGGTATGGTCGTAAAGGAGGGAAATTCAATATATATAATAACTACTTAGCATTTGCTATTTTCCTTTTCGGCACTCCGCGATAAAACCATATGTTGTTTGCGTGCTTTTCATCTACTGTTTCTTTTTTTTTGTCTCTGTCAGTATGACGACGCCAATTCTATATTCGGGAAGTTGTATAAAAATCTCACTTTTTTCGTGTTTATAATCTGATTATTTCATGTGCCAAAATTCAACTTCCTTTTCCGTTTACTTTTTTCGTCATCATAACTTCCGTACATAATCCGAGGCTTGCGCTTTGCTCTATTAACAGTTGCTTGGTTTACAAGTTACAAGGGGTTAGCCTATGTCCTCAAGCCCCAACCTGAAGGACTAGGAACTTTGATTTTGTGGTGTTCTTCCCCTAGATAGTCTGTTTGTCCACTACTTTAGAGAACTACCCTCTGGCTTTTTTGCAGTTGCAATTCTCTTCAATCTTCTTCCACTTCAGGAGCCATTGGCCAATTTTCACCTATAATTCCTTACAGGGTACTATCACTTGGTTCAGCTAAACCCTGGTTTATTTCCATCACGCCCCATTTATCCTGGCTTGTGATAGGCAGCGCCTAAGTCCAATTCTTAGATCAGGTGGGCTGGAATAATGCTCATCATTTTCAAAAAAGAATAGCCCACCAGCATAGAACCCACACCAAACTGTTACTCTTTGGAGATTATCCTTAAACGGTTTTTTATGTTTCGAATGCGACAGCTGTGCTTATTGACATACCCGCTAAGGCAAAAATGGCTTTTTAGCAAAATTTTCGTAAACTTTTTGATTCACAAGCACCCAATTGGAAAATAACCGGAGTTTCAAGTGATCGCCTGGTTTTAGTTCCTTATCTAAATCTTAAATGAGTGCGCTGCGTGGCGCAGTCATCGGCAGTGCACTGAAGTTTCTAGAGGCCCACTGGTGTGGCGGCGTTTTCGCCCTTGAACCGCTTATATCGCGGCGGCATGCTGGCGGCTGTGATGTCTGCTACGTTTTGCCGTCGCACACAAAACGGCATATGGGCTTTTGCTCGGCCGACAATATCGGTAGCCGCCCCCATCCGCTTACGCGACGGCCGTTTAAGGGACGATTTGGCCTTATCGGCTGACCTTCCAAACGGGCCGTACTACGTTTTCACACCGCATCACGAGAGCGGCTATTTACACGCCTGCCTCTCCATTTGTTGGTCCTTACGAGCCGCATCGGTATCGTATCCAACACCGCATCCACGAGAGCGGCTATTTACACGCCTGCCTCTCCACCCACCATAATTTTGTTTTGCAGCCGTAATGTTCTTAGCTAAACGACCGGTACGAGGTCAGACTGGTTTTGTAGTTATTGCTCAAGACTTCTTGTAGAAAAAGTCTGTAACTTGGTAGACATTTTTACAAATTTGTTGTAGTTTACTGGTTTTGTGACTTCGAACAACTGTCCTATTTTATCTAAGTTGTATGTGTCGGATAATAACTTTTGGTGCCATCGATAAAATTTGTTCCTTGGTCTTCTTGTTATTTAAAAAAAATCTAACACTTACAGCAAAACAAATAATTTAAAGTAGGACAGTGAAATGTTAAAAAACCATACCATAAAGAAAAAATAGCGCAGGTGATCAGAAAAATGGGGAATTATAAAATTCTTAGGTTTAAGCAAATGCACGTAAATAGGATATTGTAACGTTATATCGAAACAGCATATGTTTATGTGTTTTGGACTAAAGAAAGGCAACATATATTAATATGATGTTGAAATGATCTTTGGTAACAGGAGCAGAATATGTTTAATAGAATAGAAACAGTTAATGAAAGAATCATAATAGCTAAATTGGATCTTGGTGAAAAGAAGCTAATAGTAATATAGTGCTATACATCCACTGTTTTTACATACTGTTATATGGAAAAAAGAAGTTTTATAGTATGCTTAACCGAACAATGGTAAATGTATATAAAGAAAAATTACATTAGCCATGGGTGATTTCAATGCCAGCGTAAGAAATTAATAATGAGAACCCAAAGTATTAGGGAAGGAAATGAAAATAGAGAATTACTTGCATAATTTTATGGATTACAAAACTTAAAAATGGGATAAACGATGTTTAAACGTAAGAATTTTTAAAAAGTTACCTGAGTCCTGCCGGATCGAAACACGGAAAGCCAAATTGATCACATCTATATAAGCTAAAATTGTGAAAATTTACTACAGAACACTCGTAATAGAAGGGGTGTGAAAGTAGGAACAGACCGTTATCTATTGATGGGTCGACTGATATTAAATCTGATAAGGAAAAAGCAAAAGAATGCAAGACTTAAAATTTAACATTAATAAAGTAAACTAAACAGAAGTTTATAAACTGTAAGTATGATCGTGGCAATAGCATTAACTGCAACTGTACAATAGATGAGGTATGACAACAATGTAAAGATGTAGTGCTAAATACGTGGTGCGGGATGATATACAATCAGAAATAGAGCTCAATATTAACCCGCATCCCCCCACAGTACAGTGGTCTAAAATCAGAAAAAAGCGGACAAAAAGCTCATTATTATCTTAAGTCGGGAATAACGTAATAATATTTTTATCAATATCAGTAATTGAAGCCGATGTAGTTGGGTCTTCAAAAAATATTTTCGCCGTGTTCCCATCGTTTGTTGCGCCATTACCTCCACTTTTAGTGTGATCAACTAGCAAACCCATTCTAGTCCTAAATTTATATTGTATTAGCCTTTTCTTCTTTGTTATATTACTATTATCCTTAGCGCGTGCTTGCAATTTCTTAATATCTAAGCTATAGGATACGTGAAGCAAACATTCGAAGCATCTAATCCAGGCGTGTAACGTTGATAGTCCAAATTTAAAAGCTTCTTCGTCCTCTTCCTTTGTGACAACATTCTCTATATTGTTTATTTATTTTAAGGTGGCCTTGCAAATGTAGCATGTTTGTGAAGACCAATTGTCGGTAATAGCATTACAGATTTTTCGGTCTATCATGGACTTAATGCAAGTACGGGATACAGAAGCTTTAGTCCTTTCTTCTTCAGGAATCCATGTTGTTAGTTGAAGCTTGTTAATCTGATTATATAGGTCATCTGGTGCTATAAAATGTCAGTACTTTCTTACAAGAACTGAATTCGAAGAGGCCTACAATATCTTGTTGACGATGGACGTAGATTTTGCCACAAAATTATTTTTTTATCTCTTGGCAATTGCGCATACAATTGCAAGGGAACCATGGACGTTAAAAATAGATGGCTATATTTTAAGGTATACTTTTAAAACGGTATATTGGGAATGACCACTACTTCCATCGCAACATTTTACTAACAGTATAAATTTCTTACTGTTTCAGGAGCAAGAGATAATATTGCGGGAATTTCATGTCCAGGATTCGAGAAACCGTATGCTCTAGAAGGGTTTGTTCTTGAACTTCCACGAACTGTTCTGTTACTGTTAAGGTGTCAATTGGCGAATAACATCGGGCCTTAGCCTCTAATACTTTGTGGTTTTCTTTAGCTTGCTGTCTAATAGACATGTACTGACGTTTCTTTAATTTGGCTTCGACAATTAAAGAAACCGCATCATCTGGCGTTAAAGGAACTAAGTATTTTGATTTGTGTGCATCATCACAGGCTTTACGAATATTCGTAGCTCGAGGTGGTGTTATGAACACAGTTTTGTCCTTATATTTCAAAGCCACTTTCGCAGCGTAACTGAGTTGTTCCGCTTCAAACTCTGTCTGCAACTTCACGGCTCGTCGTCTCTTGGTCTTCGAACTACCTTCCTCAAATGTTACCTTGGGCCGACCACGACCCGATGATGTGCTTGGTTCAACACATGACAGCTTCCGGTTGTTCTTCGTCAACATCAAAATTGCTGTCAAGCCAATTTCCGTGTTTCTGGCGGAATCTTTCTCGATTGCGATTGGATTTGTCCAGCCTTGAAAAAACTTTGTTGCAAAAGTCAATTGCAGCGTTACTTATGCAAACGATTGCTTGGGCATCCCTTGACTTTCCATAGCGATTAACTAGATAATCCACCACGTGAGCCTTCTATACTGCATGCATTTCAGCAGATTTTTCCGATAAAACATCAAACACTTCTCTAAAATACAAAAATCAAAATTTAGTGGTTGCTTAAACTAGGATAATTTAGGATAAATATAAGTACAAATCGATTTTCATATTATGTAGGCTTTTAGTCAATTATTGCGAAGAGGGGTGGTGTCATATTGTTAAGCTCCTGGAGTAGAATTTTGCAATACAACCCTTAAGTATGGAATTTTGTTAATTTTCAACAAATAACTTTCTTGGTTATTCAGTTACTATACTTTCTTTACTTCGTATAAAAAAGTAAAAATGCGATTGTTTTATAATGGAACAACTTTGAGCAAAAATGCATTTAACCGCGGCATACAGGTATACCTAGAGTATATTTTAGAATAAAAATCTCCGTGGCATTTGATGGCAAACTTTCGTTAGGTCTTATAAAAGTCACAAATGCCAAACAAAGTAAGTTTATAAGAAATAACAAAATCAGGCGCTTTAAAATAAAATTTGTCAAAATATTTTCTATATAAATGAATTATTAGCCTTAAAGTTGTTTTTGTAAACATTACAAATTAAAAGCAGAAATATTTGAAGCTCACTCACGTTGAAGTCTGCCAATAAAGTGAAGTAAAATCGTAGTTTAACAATTATTCATATTTGAGGGGCCACCGCAGGTAGATTTTTAGAACAAATGGATGGATATTTCGGAAAATATTACCCGAAATATACCTTAATGTACCCTTGGAATGTAAAAACTTTTTTTTTTATTTTAAACCACTGTGAACAGGGAAGAAATCATAAATTGAAGAATAAAAAGAGCTGCAGGTGTAGTCTAATTACCAGCAGCTATATTAAAAACTAACGTACAAGGTATGGTTGCTTTACTAAAGAATAGAAAATATCCTGATTAAAAGAGTGGTTTCTAAATGACTGGGGAGAGGTGTGGTTGCACAAGTACCAAGGAAAGGAGATTTATCGGTATGTAGTAATATTGAATAGAGTTAAAAAACTACGCTAAGAATAATAATGGAGCAATTTTTAGAATTTAGCTCGCCTCTCTTTTTGCCTTTTATTAATTTTCAAAAGGCTTTTGATCGCCCACGTAGAAAATGTGTGCGTAATTCGCTGGAAATAGAGTGCCTCAGAAATTCATCAACTTAATCAAATAAGGTTACAATGTGTGTAGGATAGCACAGAAGAATAAATTATATGAACCTTTCCAAGCTACAAGCGGTGTTCGACAAGATTACATCCTCACTTCTGTTGTTTGTGATAGGCGACATAAATCAAGCGACAAGATCTACAATCGAATATGTATGAAGCTCTAAAATCTTTAGATTTTGCAGATGACATCTGTTGCTATTAGTACATACAGCAAATCAAACGCAGTAAAAGTTAAATAAACTATGTAGAGGTAAGAAAAATCGGCCTACGAATTAATATAAAAAGCGGTACCTATAACTTGCAGGTAAACTACACACATGTAATATGTAAATAAGTTTATACACTTTGGTAGTACAGTGGCTGTAAACTATAGTGTGATAGAAAACGTATTAAATAGAATTAATAAAGCTTGCAGTGTGTATCTGGAACTTAAAAATGTGTGATGTTTTGACTCTTACGACGAAAATGCGGGTGTTTGACGCTATGGTTAAATTTGTCTTACTGTATGGATTTGAATCATGGATGGTCACAGAGTTAATAAAGCGTAAGTTACAAATATTTTTAAATAGATATTTGAGAGGGATACTGGGGATACTTGCTAGTCGGACAGTACATCAAACAAAGACCTATGGAACCTAACTAACCAAATATATATTAATACTGAAATCAGGAAAAAAGTATGGATGATTTAGACATATTTTAAGAAAAAAAAACAAAAGCGAAGTTTGAAGAAAAATGCTAAAATATAACCCATAAGAATACCGAACCAGGGGACAGAAGCCAAGATAAACGATGACGCAACTGAGTCAAGTATCTAAAGACAAAAAAGAGTGAAACCGATATAAACAAACTCTATTCCCCCAGCGAATTATTATCGAGTTTTTACGGCAAAAAGCAACATCTATGGTATATGAAGAGTTACATTCTTAAGTTGCATAGTGTTTAGAAGGACCAAAGTTTAAAATAAAATTTACTGACGTTGTATAAGGACTAGCGTAACTGAAGAGGATATTTGTAATGTTTGCACACCTTCTTAGAAATGACCTATGATTAACGATTTTTGAAATTGCTTGAATAAGCTGTGGCAGTGCTTAACCAATCTGAAACGTTATACGGTTTTACAATAATGCCTTGCCCCATTTAGCTGTCCAAACTTCACAAAAAATAATAATTTGTTTTGGACTATACCGAACCCCTTCTCTGCGGTCTGGATTTATTGATCTGTGACTGTCGTTTATTAAGACTACTAATAGAAATATTTAGGGGCAAAGATTTGACTAAAATTTGTTTTTCCAGTATTTGTACACGATCGACTGATGACGCAATCACCTTTGTTTTACGATATCGGTAATATATCTTCAAGTAATACATAAATGTTAATAACAAGCTTGGAGAGTAAATAAATTAGAACTTTTGAAGTTTTTCCATTTTAAATAAAATAATATGATTAATTAAAGGCATTTAAAGGCCAGCAAAAAATTAGTAGAAAACGTCGACAGAAGCCCCAATACAACACATTTTCTTATAAAGGGCTGGCAAAAGAACACCATATAAATATTCTCTAAAGGCATATTCTTAAGATTTAGTCATTTTCCTCGTAGTAGTAAACATAGTAATTAGCAAGACGTGCACGCTCGTGAACAAAAGGAACGCCAAGGAACTCAACCGTTAGACAAACCGCAGAACAAGGAGTGAACAGACAACTAAACTGAGCACGTAAACAAATAAAAGAGCAGCTGAGGTACATCGCAGGAATAACTGACATGCAGGTAGGAAAAGTAGGATGAAGACAATTAAGTGATCATGCAATAAGCGCGCATACAGGCAACTTTTCTGAAATTTAGTTTTCTTACTGCTCTTGTTGCAAACGAATATGCATTTAATGCATTTTAAACTGCTGTAACTTTTGCTAGGACGAACCATAAATTAATGCGTTGTTTTAGCTATTTTTTATATAGTGTTCGAGTTATGCAATGTAATTTTATAACTTTAAAATTGCCCTCTTATGTAGTATATTTCATTTAATTAACGATTTATTTTTCTCTTATTTATTCAAAGAGGCACATAAAAAAGCTGGAAGTTTCTAGATTTTATTTCGAGACTAAGAAGCAGGACCTGATTAACCCATAGACTAAATAAACTGCAATCTAACACGCTATAATTTGAAGAGCACAAAATTTTGGGTTGAGTAAACAAAAAATAAACTGAATCAGGGAAGCTTTGGATAGATTATATTTATTAACTTTCTACAGCGGAGCTTATAGAAAGTTAATGAGATTATCATCCTGTCTGTCTGTCTGTGTGTCTGGGGACACCATAACTTCCGTTCTATTTAACTGATTCACTTCAAACTTGGCATACACACATCTTAGGTCACTACCTTTCATGGGTTAACGGCAACATCTTTTTTAAAAGTTTTTATCCTAATTTCATCGCACTGCTGTAGAAAGTTTCCTTTACGGTGTTACACCGTTCTCGTTAAACTTTGAAATTGTGTATTTATCGTTCATCGACGTATAATAAATTTTTAAGAGCAAATATATTATAATAACAGGAATTACATGTCACAAAGACATTATTCAGGAACTTTTTAGAATCATAGATCACCGTTTAGTGACGCTCTTGAGTTCAAATTCTAGAACCTCCTGGTTCCTTCTAGAACCGCGAGTTTGAATATAAGGCGGAGAAGATGGACATTCGTGGCAGTCGAATAAAGTCATGTGGTGCAAATAAATTTTTGTTGTAGCAATCGCCGACCGTTGCGCTAATAATATCATAATTTACCAGCATTGTTTACCAGAGCAGTTTTTGTAAATAATGTTTAGTTTTAAATTAAGTCGTCGTTCAATCCACATTTCACTTACTATAAAAGCTGAACAATGAGTGGCAAAGATGGTCGAGATTTGTCATAAAAACAAGTAGTGCGGAACTTCAAAAGGATCTCTTAAACGGCATGAGGTTGGGATCAAGAAAATGCCAAACTCTCACGTTGTGCTGTAATTACAATCGTCGTTGGCGGCCTCAGACACTTCCAGCCAAAATTATAGTGCATAAACTTTGTGGGTTAATGTCCTTGACTTTAAAAAAATGAAAGACAGTATGTTACTTAAAAAATAATTTGTATCAATTGGTTGTCTTATAATAAGTTAATTAATAGAGAACGTAGCAGTTGAAATTAGTTGGTTTATTCAAAACTAACCGGGCGAGTAATTTGTACGCTGTACAAACTATAAAGGAACAAAGTTTCTAGTAACTAATAGATGTGATGATTGAAAAAATAACTATATAATAAAAGATAATGACAATAACTCTGAACACCGAAAGTGCAATATATATTAGTAATAGGTGACTAAAAATTCATCACCCTATTGGAAAATGCTTTCATTTTTGCAAATGGTGTCTTATGTCATTAAGACTTTAACATTTGTGAAATAAACAGAAATAGAATACACGTAGACAAACCATGAATCACTATGTTAATGTTTTTGACAAACAGTCGTTCAGTGGTTTTGGTGCAACGTGAATTTTGTCGTCGATTTCCTGGTCACGTGGCACCAATTGGATGAACACTTCAGCGTTTAGCCATTCACCTCAACACGGAACAGTAGCAAATGTGGTCAGCCCTGGAACAGCCGTTCGATCGAGAATATCGCTGCTGCGACTGCAGATGTCCAAGTGGATCCTTAAACATCATCCTTTGTCGGACCACGCAAACTCTGCTAAACTGTGATAAGGATGAGTTTCTATTGAAAATCATCATAAGAGAGGCAACGTATTTGCACCTATGCGGATACGTGAATAAGCAAAATTGTCGCTTATGGCGCACTGAAATCTGCGTGTAACGCACGAAGAGCCATTATATCCTCCTTTTCTTCTTCTTCTTCTTCAGGCCTGAATGTAGGCCTCACCCATTTCTCTCCATCTGTGTCGGTCATTGGTTTGTTTTGTCCAGTTCCTACCAGCTATCTTCCGAATGTCATCCACCCATTGTTTCTGAGGTCGACCTTTTTTTCGCTTAGTTTCACGGGGGCGCCATAATAGTGATTTCGTTGTCCGTCTCTCATCTACCTGTCTCGCGATATGTCCAACCCATCTCCATTTGAGGCTTGCTATGCGTTCTATGACGTCAGTTATTTTGGTTCTTTGTCGGATTTCTCCATTTCGGATTTTATCTCTTAATGATATCCCCAGCATAACACGCTCCATAGCTCTCTGCAGCACTCTCAATCTATTTGCATTCCGTTTTGTAAGAGCCATCGTTTCCATACCGTATGTAGTCACTGGTAGGATACAAGTATCGTGAACTTTACGTTTAAGGTTGATCGGTACATCTGCATTCCTTAGGATATATGACAATTTGCCAAAGGCGGCCCATGTCAGAGATATTCGTCTTGTAATTTCAGTACCTTGGTTTTCTTTTCCTAGTTTGATGATGTGTCCTAAGTATATATATTCTGTCACGTTCTCCAGCGTTTGGCCGTCTACTGTAATTTGCATATTGTATTGGCTCATGATTTTAGTCTTAGCAGGATTTATCTTCAGGCCTGACTTTTCTGCTGCTTGTTTGAGTTCTTGCATCATGGTTGTTAGTTCTTCTGGGTCTTCAGACATAATTACCACATCATCAGCAAAGCGTAGATGACTGAGGAAGCAACCGTCAATTTCTAAACCCTTCTCTTGTCATTGAAATTTCTTAAAACATCTTTTAAAACTAGCGTGAAAAGTTTTGGGGAGATAACGTCCCCCTGTCGTACGCCTCTCCTGATGTTTATTTTGTCCGTTTTAAGGTCTTGATTTATTTTCACGTGCATTGTTTTCGTAGATGTCTTTTATTATAGTAGTATATCTATTGTCGATTCTTGCGTTATTCATTGATTCTAATATATGAGCCGTACTTATAGAATCGAATGCCTTGTAGAAATCTATGAAGGCTAGATGAATGGGCACATTATACTCGGTCGTCTTCTCTATAGTGCGTAGAGTCTGTAGATGGTCAATAGTGCTATATCCTTTGCGGAAGCCCGCCTGCTCCACTGGTTGGTAGAAATCGAATTTGTTTGTCAGGCGGTTGGTAATAATTCTCGTCAACAGTTTATATAGTTGTGATAGTAAACTGATTGGGCGGTACTTCTCTATATTAATAATCGCACCTTTTTTGAACAGGAGTATTGTTTCCGCATTGTGCCATCTGTCAGGTATTCTTCCTTCCCGTGGGCACTTGTTTAGTAAAATATGTATTGCACGTTCGAGATTAGTTCCTCCAAGTTTTATCATCTCTGTTGTTACGCGATCTTCTCCGGGGCATCTATTATTTTTCACTTGTTTTAGAGCTAGTCTAATTTCATCAATGGATATCTCTGGAATATCTTCAGAGCCTGCATTGAGTATATTTCTTTGTATTTGTGATTCCCTATGCGATGTATGTGATGCATATAATTCGGTATAGAAGTGTTTAATTGCTCTGATGATGTCTTCCGGTTTTGTCACTTCTATTCCCTCTTTGTTCTTTATTTTTGTCATCTTCTGCCGTCCGTTGGATATTTTTGATCTTAGTATTCTCATGTTGGCGTTGTCTTCAATAGTCATCAAAATTGTTCTAGTTCTATGTTTTCTTATGTCTTTTCTTATTGCTTTCTTTACTTCTTTGTTTATTGATTTATATTCTTCTGTTTCTTTTTCCAATTTTCTCCTTTTTTCTATGAGTTTTATAGTGGATTTTTGAGTTTTTGATCTGTTTGACCCTTTTTTATTGAGCACAATTTCTTTGTCGTTTGGATAGTAATTGTAATTCTGTCATTTATTTGGTTAATGTCCATGTCTGATAGTATAGTTGTATCAAGTCTCGTTGAGAGTTCTTGTTTATATTCATCTTGCTTTTTCGTTATTTCTGTGTTAGTGGGAAAACGTTGTTGTCTAACTAATTTATGTCTTTTTTGTTTAATTTTGATGCTTATCAGTACTCGGGCCATCTTGTGGTCGCTCCCAGTATCGAATCTGTTCAGAACTGATACATCTCTACATATTTTTCGATCTCTGCAGAGGATGAAATCGATCTCATTTTTTATCTTGTTGTCGGGGCTTCGCCATGTCCATTTTCTCTGTGGTGGTTTCTTAAAGAATGTGTTGAGGCAGTATAGCTGTTCGTTTTGAAGAAAGTTGGAATGTGTATTCCCTCTGTTATTTCTAATACCTAGACCATAATTACCTATAAATTCCATGTCATTTTGTGTTTTCTTTCCTATTTTTGCATTGAAATCTCCGCTAATGACCAAGTAGTGAGATTTTTCCTGTTGTTTCGCCGTTGATATATCTTCATAAAATTGCATAATTTCCTTGTCTTCCGCTGTACTTTTTGGAGCATATACATTTATGATTTGAAGTGTATAACATACGTTTAGTCTAATTATTATGTATATGATGCGATCCGATATGGCCTGGTATTTGATTACTCTATGTTTAATCTTTTTGTTCACTATGAAACCTACACCTCCTATGTAGTCTTTCGTATCAGAATTTTTGTTATAGAGCATATGGCCACTTTTCAGTTCAGTGGTTTTTTCTCCCGGTAGTCGTATTTCTGCCAGTCCGACTATATCCCAATTTATAGATTTTAGTTCGTTTTGTAATTCCTCTCATTGTTTGTATGTTATATGTGGCAATATATAAATTGTTTGTACTTCTTTTTCAGTTTTTCGAATTTTTGCCCCCCCCCTCCAGAATCCATGGGGCTGACTGATATTTCAGTGTGAGGCTTTTTTAACTCTACTCATCTGGGGGTCTATTTCCGTGGTTTTTGAAATTCGACATTTGGTTTGGTTTGGGTGGTTTTGGCAATGAAAACGCCTCGCTTGCCCTGCGTGTTGGCGAGTTTCTCTTCATCCTCTGGATGCAGACGCCGTTTGCAGCCGCCCAATATGAGTCAGACGCTGCTGCTAGTTTTGGTCCGCCCCGGGTATTTTATTTCCCCGATACCCACCATATCTGGTGAGCATTCCCCTATCCGCCACCTAGGGAGGCCCCAGATGGGGGACTAGCAACCCCACACGAGGTCCTCTAGAAGTCATTTTCTTATGCGGCGTTTACGGATAAAAGGTAATTAGCTCATATTTTTTTGAGTACTGCGTAGGCAACACTGAGTGTTGCAGAACCATGTTTAATTGTTGCCGCAATTTGACAAATGGAGGACATGTTATTTCAGCTGGACGGTGCAACCACATACACTACACGAGCGACAGTGATCATTCTAAAGCAAGCGTTTGCCGGCCATCTAATCTCTCGTTTTAGCGATTTGCAAGATCGTCCGATTTGATCGTTCCAGACTTCTTTCTTTGGGTTTTTTTAAAGTCATAGGTCTATATTAACAAGCCACAAATCTTGACAGTCTTGAAGGAGAACACCCGATAAGAAGTGGAGAATTGATCGCGAGAGATTTTGGAAAAAGTCACGGAAACTGCTGTGAAACGAGTCCGAATATGCACTAACTCTGGCGGCGGCTACTTGATCGACATTATCTTCGCAACCTAATGGAAAAAATTAAACATTAAAATAAATATAATTAATAAACAAAACCAATTTTTTTATTTACAAAGAAAGTTACTATCTTAGAAAACCGAGTGATAACTTTTGCGCCACCTTGTAGAAGTCGAGTTTGATAAAGAGTGGATTATAAAATAGGACGAAAAAGAAGTTCTTTGCATTGTTATATTTGCAAAGTTTTTAGTTTTTAGTGGACTGTTAATTCATGACGATAATAAAATATTAGGCCTTGCAAGAAATGACAACTCTCTTGGCTATGTAGAAATAATCTGAAAATTTCCTATTATGGCCAAACATGTAGCAAAATTTGGAATTAAAGGAGAATATGTTTCCTCATTCTTATCAACTACGACTGTTAATAGATTGATTATAACAGAGTAAGCTAAAACAAAGATTGACAAAATATTGCCAAGTATATTCTATACACGTAAACTCAACGCTAGACGTGGCGCACAAAGATTAACTATCTTTTGTAGTATGCTGTCTGCTACTTATAGAAACCTGTATTGAACTTTCCTTGGCGTTTATTTCTAAGTGAAATTCCAAAGATACAGAGATGACGAATATTGCAATGTCCGCAGGAGATATTGCAGGTCTTGATCTTAATAATTGTAGAAGACGGTAGTACAACAATGCTCGCAACACGTCTGAGTCCTGTAAAGGTCTTCAAATTAGAATAAAAAAGTAAGTTCTTTGGCCATATACAGCCTTTGCGTAAGTCACTCTTTACAACCGGTTGACCGTGTAGCTGAAGAGAATAGCAAGTATTTGTTGAAGTAGAAAATAAAATAACAAAAAAAATTAAGGTATGCCGAGGTCTTCGCGAGGGATGTGTTCTTTCTCCGATTTTGTTTAATACATATAGAGAAGCAAAATGTCAGGAAGCTTTATAGGAGCAAAAAATGGGAACAATTATAGACGGTGAAATTATAAACAATGTGCTGACGATACGCTAATAATAATTGATGATTGGAAAGGCCTGTAGCGTTTAGTTGAAAACATTAACTTACAACTATGGCCTAGAACTAAACCTTAATAAGGCAAAGCTAATGATTACATGATAGAAACTAAATGTTGACGACAATTTGATAATTTCTAATACACGAATGAAAGGTCAACTGCTATAAAAATCTAAGAGCGTAGAATGCAGAAACTAGCGATCAAACTAAAGAAATTAAAGCAAGTATAGAGATAACAAGACAAGTTTTTATAAAGCTGATAAAATACCTGTTATGCTGACATATTAATTAAGATTTTTGAATACGTATGTCAAGATGCTATGGTCTTTCTATACTAATTTACAGTTCAAAGGCGTGGACATTGAAGCTAACGAATATTAAGAACCTTCAGGCTTTTCAAATGTGGTACTATAGAGGAATAGCATAAGCAAAAAAAAAATAACTAACACAGAAGTAATGGGTGATTCAGAATGGAATATTTCAAAACAACGGAACGTAATAACTTTTCTTGATATATTTACGTAATTATGATAAAATTGAAGCATGAAATGTGGAAATTATGTGCGAAAAATTACACCATCAAGATGTTTGCCAGCACGGCGTTGGCACTCCTCCAAGCGAGACCTCAAATGCGTGAAGATACGTTGACACGTCTTGTCCAATTCCTGCGATTTCTTCTCGTATACGGGCTTTCAGCTTATGCAGATTAGTCGGGGATTTATGAAAACTCGATGTTTCAGATTTTCCCACAAAAAAATAGGTTCGGAAACAATTCTCTAATTGTTTCCAATGCCGCGCGTGCTGTGTGACTTGTGGCCTATCTTGCTGGAACCATATTGTAGGGCCATATCCCTTCCATACTTGAAGATCCGGGCTAAAGAAATTACGAATCATAACGGTACATCTTTCAGAATTGACAGTAAGTGCGCGCCCATGGTTATTTCCAAAAAATACGGATTAATTATGTCCTTTGAAGAAATTGCAGTACAAACGGTAAGTTTGGAGATGTGGATATGTTGCTAATGTTTTTCCAGAGGATTTTTTTCTGGCAAGTACCGCATATTTTGACGGCTAACGTGCCCACTTAACTGAAAATGGGCTTCATCACTAAACAAAACGTTATCAAAGTTTTCAAATTGCTAAAGCGAAACATAACGGGTAGTCCGTTGCTTTCAGAGATTGTACTAACTAGATCTTGTAAGCGTAAAAACGTCTTTTTGCAAAATTCTATGAACGCTAAACCGATTCAAATTCAAAGCCGCCGCGCATTTAAGCATCGATCTTTGGGAATGTTGCCGAACGCTAGCGCGCACTCGATAGATGTTTTCTGGCGTTCTCACTGTTCGCCGGCAGCCAACAGGTTTGAAATTTACGGTAGAACGACTACGCTGGAACTTTTGGACCCAAAGCTTTATTAAATTGGAACTTGTCGCTTGCTGTATATCATGAAGCCCATATCAAACTCGAAAACGTCTACGTATAGTTACGTAACTGTTGGTTTAGTAATAACTGCGCACACAAAAGGCACGTTGCTACCCTGGAAACTTCTTTATTGCAACTGACAAATTATATGCTCCCTACTATTCCTACTACGCTTCTTTTTAACTATTATATCTCGCGCTATTTTAAAGATAAATATGCATTCCATTCCAAGTCACTCGTTATTACGTAAAACGAAATAATAATATGAAGTAACATGCACAAATAACAAGAGAAAATTAGTGCATTTGGACCACATATTGAGTGGTGAAAAGTATTTTTTGGTGAGGGTAATAATAAAAAAAAATAATAAACGGTGTTTGAAGTGTAGGTCGAAGGCCATGCTGGCTACAAAACTTAAAAGTTAATGAATTAGTTAAACCTGCTGTAAACAAAATACAATCCGCTTTGATGATTGCTGACATCTGATAGGAGGCAGTGCTCTAAGAAGATAAAGAATCTTGAAAAGGAATTATGTCATGCTTCTGAAACAATGTTCTTCTAAAGCCTGGAAAAGTAAGTGAAATTCTTTAAAGAGGAACAGACGCGACAAAGGTCATTGCAATATATAGTACTTTAAAAGCTTTTATAAACACTTTTTGAAGCAAAGATGAGTTTTTAAGGCTAAAAAAAGCAAATATATGTGATATGTAATATATGACACTAACGTCTACAAAACAGATATTACAAGAAAGAGGAAGTTAAAAGTATTTTTTTGGTAAAAACAAAAATGGAAATTAAGGCCCTTCTGAATCACAGTCTTCTGCGTTAGAAACATTAAACTGCAATTGATACTTTAAAGCTCAATTTAATACAAAGAACCATTTCAAATTTCTATAGAACATCATTCATATGGAAAATTACATAACAATTATTAGAAAAGTATGTGTTTCATTTAGGTAAAATATTCTTAAGAGTTAAAAACTTTCAGTTTCAACGTTAAATCAAGTAAAAGCTGGCAGCCCTTGCCCTTTTATTTATTGAGAGTGAGTTTCTACAGAATATTTCTGTTGATGACATAGTTCTGAGATTTGCTAATTCTAAAGCCAGGCGAAGAAATACTTTTAAATAAAATTTTTAGATTAAATAAACATTTACTTATATTTTTCTCATTGGTGTAAACATTGTATTGAAGTGTATGTATAGAACAAAAATGAATGACAATCAATTTTCTTATAATTTCTTAGTAACGCCTTAAACATGCAAAAGTTTAAGGGAATTGTTTGCTTAGAAAGCCAAAAATCCTAATCAGGCGCTGCTAAAAAAAAAGGATTTGCAAACTGAAGGTGTCATTCCGATTCGTACATTGCAGAAGTTCGTCGATAGAAAAAGTAATCTTGAAGATCAGTTATCGTTAGGAGGATAAATATTGAGGTTTTCAGGGAGTAGCTGAGGAAAGTCGACCAATCGCTTTTCTCTTTAAAATTGCCATTTTAGAAATATCAGCTATTCCATAATAATCAAAGCGTTTATTCTTTACTTAGAACAGCTTTAAGTTAACTTGTAGGAAGAATTCTATTCTCAGGAACTTGCAGTATCGACTGAGAAGAATGAAACTTGTTTTAATATCCTATTCGGCTTCTATGAATCTTAAAACACTTCCGGCCAGCTTTCGCAACCTAATCAGAATACCCCTTAAAAATGAGATGCTGCGTAGGCCTTGTAATAATCAGTTTAAATTAGGATTCTGGCGAGACGCCGCTTGCAGCGGAAATTGCCAAATAGAGTGTTAAATGGAAATCGCAGCCCACCTTTAGCCGCCGGCTCTATCTGATAAATGCAAAGGATCGACGGCCGCGAACGCCCGCCGCGCCGAAGCGCGAAGCGCAAAAACTTTTTACTGGGAAACGGCGCAAGTTTTGAATTAATTCACTGGCGCGGGAAGTGAATGCCGCTGGTAAATGATTCGAAACAGTAATAAGGAGGAAATTAAGCAAAGCTGCAAAAAGGCGCTCCCCCGCGCGGCCCATTGTCTATCTATTATCTTAATACGAATAATAAATTGCGGGAATAAATACAAAGCCATTTAGATAGCAACCTTGCCGCTGCTCGCTGCTGCGCCGCCCTGCCTCTATCTCCTCGGTTTTTCTCGGGGGACGATACCGTTTGAAACATTGAATTAGCGCACAATGCAGGGGAAGCTCGCGAAAGGCGCTAAGTTATACTTCTATGCAGTAAATAAATCAGTGCTTGACGTAAATGCAATCTCGCCATAGTGCAGGCTTTCACACTTTAAAGTTTGAATTTTACGATACTTGAGGAAGTGAATTCTATGATAAAATACTACAGTCTGTGTTTTGGTTAAAGGCAGCATCTTTGCCAGTGATGCAAAGATGTTTGCTAGAAAAAGACTGTAATTAATGTTAGTAGAAATTACCTTTAATTTTGAATATTTAAATTAGGGACCGGCTGTATTTTGGTTCCCTCTTGTACATATTGCGATATATAGGCCGTGGTCTTGGCCGCGAGCCTAGCACTTGGCACTTGGCACTTTGCCTCTCGTTCGCACTACGCCTTTGCCTTTGTACGTTCGCACTTGGCCTTTTGGGCTATGTTCTCGCAGGTGTCGTGCTTTGAATTCAGTTTGTGACAAAAATTTTCCGTAAGACGAGAGCATTTTTAACCGAGAGTTCGCCGACGGGTTTCATTGGCAGCAGAAGTTTCAATTTTCTGCGAGGCATTTTGTTAAAGGCTAAATTTTTGGGGTTGAAATTTTGTCGGTAAAAAACTCGGTCCAGTTTCTTTGATCTGGCTCGACGAAGGAATTTTTTGCACCAGGAAAGACGCTACCGTTTCGACTCCGTTGTGAAGATTGGGGTAACTTGTCCTATTTTTTATCCATACCCTTATATCCTTTTCTTCTGGAAGCCCCAGGACTAACAGCAGGGGACCGATATCTAAGGGAAAGCGCCGTTTCCACAGGTTAGTGTTTCAACTTTAGATTTGTTTCAAGTTGCTTTATTCAAAATTTAAAATTTCCTATCTTCTTTAATGCCTTCTCTAATTAGAGGTTGGCGACCACCTGGTGAAATTGTTGACGATCCATGGCAGCTCGGAACAGTTGCTCAACGCTCATGTTAGTCCACGCTCTGATGTTTCTCATCCACGATAATCGTTTTCGACCGACACCTTTCTTTCCCTCAATTTTTCCTTTGATTATAAGCTGCGGTATATTGTATTTTTATTTCTTAGAATATGCCCAAAATATGACGTTTTTCTCATTTTAATTGTAGACAGTAATTCTCTTTCTCTACCAATTCTGCGTAATACTTCGATATTGCTTACTCTTTCTATCCACGGTATCTTCAGCATTCTTCTGAATATCCACATCTCAAATGCTTCGATTTTCTTCATTATAGCTTTCTTTAGGTTCCATACTTCAACGCCATACAATAAAATAGACCACACATAACACTACAAATTTTATACGGATTGATAGATTTAGGCCTTTATTACACAGCATACTTGAATTTTATAAATGCGTTTCTTGCAATTTCGATTCTTACTTTTATTTCATCATCCGGATCTAATTCTGTATTTATCCAACAGCCTAGATATTTGTATTTGAAGACTCTTTCAATTTACCTATTATTTACTGTAAGTCGAACTCGACCAACAGGCTCTTTGCTAATGACCATAAACTTGGTTTTCTTAATATTCATACTCAGTCCTGCTTCCTCACATTCCTCATTTATTCTTGTCAAGAGATTTTGTAGATCTTCCATATTTTCAGCCAACACCGCAGTATCATCAGCGTATCGGATGTTGTTGATGATCTCACCATTTATTTTATTCCTTCTGTTGCTTCCCAAACTGCATTTTGAAAAATTTGTTCTGAGTATACATTAAACAGGAGTGGCGATAGAACACACCCTTGTCTCACTCCGCGTTTAATTTTAATCTGATTCGTTTCGCCATCTTCTGTTCGTACTACCGCGGTCTGATTCCAGTATAAGTTTTTAATTAATCTTACGTCTTTGTCGTCAAGTCCTATTTTAGTCAACGATTGTATAAGTTTATTGTGCTGAACTCGGTCAAAGGCCTTCTCAAAATCTATAAAGCAGACGAAGGTTGTTTTTTGGTATTCTCTGCACTTCTGCAGTAAGGTGTTCATACTGAATAGTGCTTCTCGAGTCCCTAGACCGCTTCTAAATCCAAACTGAGAATTGGCCACCATCATGTCACATTTTCTGTATATTCTATTTTGTATGATTCTTAGTAATAGCTTTAGTGCGTGACTCATTAGGCTAATTAGTCTGAAATCGTTACATGATGTTGGGTTATTTTTCTTCGGGATCGGAATAAATGTAGATTTGAGCCAATCTGCGGGTATATTTCCAATGTTATATATTTGATTAAACATCTTCGTTAGCATACGTGAATTTTCTTCATCAAATAACTTGAGGATTTCTGACGGGATTTCATCTGGACCAGCAGCTTTATTAGTTTTAGCCATTCGCAAAACATAGTCGACCTCTGACTGTGATATTTCTGGGCCTTCCATATTTGCTTCTGTATCTTTTCCTATACAGCCTATTATTCCCGCTGCACCAAGAATATTAGGCGAACTAAGTATACGTAGTAATAAATAATGGATGTACATGATGCTAAAAACAATAAAATAGAAAAAGACAAAATACTAAAGAATATATTAAACGTAACAATTTATTTGACTTTGAGAGAGCAATATAATTACAATACGGAGTACGCATTTAAAATATAATTTTATTTGACAATGTTTTGTTGAGACAATCCTTTCAAATTAGCTAACATGTAATTTCTCTAAAAAAAACTTTTTTATAAGAGCTCGTGGTGAAAGTTTTTACATGCACAAAACGCTTTATGTACAAAATGCATTCTAAAATTGTACGCAGATTTTATCTAGAACAAAACACCAGATGGACGATAGCGATAAAAAAAAAGGTAATACAATAATCTGGTCAACATACAACAAAGCAGTCCAAGATTTAAAGACAAATAAGCACTAGGTATAGAACAAATAAGATTTAAAATTATAAAACCCATGGGTGAAAGACATTGAAAACTAAATGTATGAATCAGAAAACGTCCCTGAAGACTGTACGATGAAAGGTAACTCAAGTAGATGCAAATATTATTGTACTATATCTCTAATGTTTCAAGCTTTTAAAATCTTGATTAGAATCATTTACTTTAGAATAGAAAGCATTATAGAACACCGCCCAACTGAAGAGTAATATAGATTTTAAAAATGATCTGGACCTCGAGAGACTATAATAGCAATTATAATCCTAATAGAAAAAAGAATAGCCAAAACCAAAGCATTTGTTGACATAATGAAAGCCTTTAATAAGGTTAAATTGTCAGGCCTATTCAAACTATTAAAGGATATCAAAATGAAATACAGATATGAAAAAATTATTCAGACATTATATGTGTAAGGGTAGGAAAATAACAAGAAGAGTAGAAATTAACAAAAAAAGTTAACTTTCACACCACTCTTCTGTAATGTACTTATACAGAAGCTTTAGATATAAAAAAAATTAAAGTCGGGATGAAAATACACTTAGAAAGTATATTAACGATAAGGTATGCTGATGCGTGCAACAGTAGTAGCAGCAACAGAGCAAGATCTAAGTTAAAGGTTCCATGAAACAGACATTGTAATAAAAGAGAAGAACTTGGGAACAAGCATAAAAAATACAAAGAAAAATCAATCGGTGGTAAAAAGCCAATTTGCAGAACACATGTAGTAATTTACAACCAAGTCATTAGCAAGGCTGAAGAATTATCTGGGATCTAAAATTATCAAAGCTGGTAGAAGTAACAAAAAAGTAAAAAGATGTAATCAGCAAGCAGAAATTGCATTCTTTAATGATGAAAAAGCCATTAACATCAAACTGCTCGTCAGTCGAAACAAGAAAACGGCTTCTAAAAGTATTCGTCTGGAGAATTGCACTATGGATGTGATTCTTGAACTATAAATGCTAGCAAAACAAAAGATTGAAGGTTTTTGATATGTACAAAGGAATTCTCAAATGGGTAGACAAAATGACAAACACGAGGGTGTTGAAAAGGTACAGAACAACATTAATGAAATAAATACAAAAAAGAAAGATAAGTTAATTAGACATATTCTTATGCAAGGTGAAGAGAAGAAACTAGTAGACTAAGACAGCAATATATGTCACAAATATCCGATTTGCAATGCCATAATTATTCAGATTTGAAGTGATTTGCTGATGACAGATTAAATTGGAAAAATACCGTATCGAATAAAGCTAATCGCTAAGATTAATAATTATAAGAGAAAAAAATACATGTAATGCATTGGATTATCCTAAAAATATCTTTTATTCATGTTTCCGGCAATGTAAAAATAATGTTTTGATTTTTAATAACAATTCTATTAAATAAAGAGTGCCACATTGACTCGGGCGGCATCTTTTTGTTTGAATGTTGGCAGGTTCATTTTTATCATTTTTGTTCTTCAACAGAACTTGTTTTCCAGTACATCAGTTTATTTTTATTTGTTTGGTCACGAGACAGTTTAGAACGGAACAACGTGCTCTTATTGTTAAAATATTTTGCCAAATCCAGACAGAGTAAAAATTTCGTACAGTTCTTGAGGAAATGGAGCATCTAACCGCAATTTGAAGGCTAGTAAGTTTGAGACAACTAGTTCAGTGGGAATGGTAAAATCGGTCTCATTGGACAGAGCAAAACATTGCTGTTGTGCAAGACAGTGTCTAAAAATTCTATTCTACAAAATTTACTGTCTTTTTGAATAAAGAACAGATTCAGGCAAAGTTTCCAGTTTTTGGGGTAAATTTTATACAATATTTTTTTAAGCAAAGGAATTAAAAATAGAAAAAACGTTAGATGAATATGTTGGGTGAATTGATTTGAATCAGTCTTTTTTGTTGACTAATAGCAGTTATTCTTGTCGAATAGCGTTTTCAGTTAATATTTATTGTGTGGTAAATTTGTTAATATGGGACTTCAATTCTACCATTTACATACTCATTACCTACTTTAGATATATTTAATTTGTGCAACGTATTATTATTACTTATCTGATTTTCTTTGTATGTTACGATTTGTATAAAAAACGGCTTCGAAGATTGCATGCATTTTATCAAACATCAAAGTGGCTAACAACCAAAGTGATATAAATGATTTTTGACTTGCGATTTGGATATTTTATCTTCTTTCGCATTGTATATCGTTAACTGCTCTCCAACTAGAAGTGTGGTATATTTTTTATTGTATATGTATATATGAAGAAATTTATTTATGAGGTAATTCTCCATGCCATTTTCAAGAGAATTTAGTTTTGTAATCGAGGTCTCAATCTGCCCACTCTCTCAAGGGGAACGAACTATGGTTCTTGAAGAGAACTAATCTTACCTATAAAGGAACTATTTATAATGAAAGAAACTTTAACAACATGCTATGAGTACAACATACCCATGGTAGCCTTATTTTTTTATCGCCTTCAAGAAAGCGCATGAGTGTGAAAAGAAACAAGATAAACAAGATACTTGAAGAATTCGGAAAACAATAGAAATTAAAAATGTTAGTCTAGATGACACTAATAAACACCATTAGCAATGTAGAGGTAAAAAAACTTTAAAATTAAAACAGATTTTCAGGCAGAAAGACCCTTTATGAGAATGAAAAAAGAGTGAATTAAATAGAGAAGGACATATATTATATAACAGCTCTCAGCTAGTAGGTTATGCAGATGACTTGGCCATAATAATCAGAAATTAAAAAGAAATTAAAGACGTAGCAAGGAAAATTATAGAAGAGCTACAAAAAACTACAGATAAGCCAAGAGGAAGGCATAGTAACGGGAATAGAAAGATAAAGATAAACAAACAAACAACTTAAAATCGAAACCAGAAGTGGATGGTTTAGATTCGAGGAATAAAGCAAATTTGTTTATTTTTTTGGGGTTAAGAAGTAACAATAAATGTGAAAAAGATAAAATAATTTATGTAAGGCTAAGCAAAGCTAACAACGTAGTGGGAGCTGTAAATTTCTTATTAAAAGCTAAGCAATTATCTAGGAATGCAAAGTTGATAATACACCAAAGGGCAATAAGGCCAACGGCTTTATATAAACGTGTGACTTGAAAGGACAAATGAAGTACTGAAAAGGTGGGAGAGAAAAATTTTAAGAAAAATCGCAGAACAAAGGAAGATAAAAATGAATATGTAAGAAGTACAAAAATAAATAAACTTGTGATATTTTCAGAGAATCACAAATAGAGATGATCGTAAAAACAAGTAGATTACAGTGGCTGAGGTACATTAGAAAATGACTGAGAAAAAAGTAGTAAAGTAAATATCTTGGAGAAAACTCGAAAAAAAAAGAAAAAAGGAAAGTCCGAAAAGAATGAAAACTTATCACCAAGCACTAGGCCTGAAAGGTCCTATTAATAGAATTATATACTTTATTAGTTCTCGCTTTACTTTCGAACAGCTAAGACGTGTACGCTCTCATCGCGGCTCGGAAGTGCGAGTATGCTCATCAACGCTCGGTCTCAGTGATAACCGCTAACAAACAACATTCCTTTTACATTTTATATTCTGGTAACAAATTTTATTTCATTTATTAAGTTTTAATAACCACAAGCGTATCCCGCACCCCCTCTTTAGGGTGTGACCGCTTCAATCGCCATGTCCAAAAGAAACTCAGATCACCTATCTCCACCGATCACCGATCTACAAAAAAAATATCAATGGCAACCCACTTCTCTAATTGAAAAAAATAGATATTACTTACCCAGCCATCTGGAACCCTCTGCTGAAGACAAGGATAACTCAACCAAAGAACCACCCAAAATTAAAATTCCACCTATCTTTCTGCATGGTCAGATTAATCACAAAGCAGTAATCAGCGACATAAAAACCCTCGCCAAAGCTGAATTCACAACATCTCTAAATTCCACTAACTTAAAAATTACCCTAACAACCCAGGAAGATTATAGAGCCTTAGCTAAATATTACATAGAAAACAAAATAGAACACCTTGCACTTCAAGATCCCAATAGCAGACCCCTTTCAGTAATAATTAAAAACGTTCCACCCTCATTAACTGAATCAGACATTCTTGAAGAACTCACATCTTATAAGCTACCAATCATACAGATCACCAGATTACTCAATAAAGATAATGCACCGATGCCAGTCTGTGCAGTCCTTCTCACCGCAGATGAAAAATCATATGAAATATTTAACATCACCAAAATATTTCACTCAATAGTTACCGTAGAACCTCGAAGGCTCAGTAATGAAACCCCTCAATGCCATAGATGCCAGCGCAATAGGCACACTAAAAATTACTGTCGTCTTGAACCACGATGTGTCAAATGCAAAGGCAATCACTTATATATAAATTGCAATAAAAACCCAGCTAACTTCATAGGCTGCAAAGATTTCACTGAATCAGTGAACTATCAAGACAAACGTCGTCAAAACGAACCTCGCAAAACAACAGGAACTCAGAACGACCATCCAACAGTAAACAACATGGAAATTTTTCCCAATCTTCCTCGTAATATACCACAAACTAACTCATCACCATGACAATCTAGAACAAACACCTCAATACCTGAAACGTCATCCTTACTTAATACTTTATTATCATCTCACTTAAATCTAATACAACCCTATATCGAACAAATTAAGCAATTCATTTTATTTAATCTTTTACCCTCTGTATTTAATGGCCCCTAAAATCAACACAATTTCTCAAATAAAAATCCTAAATTGGAACGCAAACGGAATCAAAACTCAACTAAATTTATTTAAGTCCTTTTTGTCAAGGCATTCCATTGATATAGCATGCGTCTCAGAAACGCACCTAAGTCGTGCAGAAAAACTCAACACATCTGGATACCAAATCTACCGCACAGACAGAAATGCCAACATTGCATCAGGAGGGGTGGCCATTATTATTAAACGTAAAATTATACATCACGAATGTCATCTAATTAACACTGTAAATCTCGAAACAGTAGGAATCAAAATTAAAGCGCAATAGTAAACATTATATGTGTTTATAAGCAACCCAACAAAAGACTGTTAGAACAAGACATTTCAGCAATATTCACTACAAATGAACCTACCTAAACTCCAAGAATACCATCTGGGGATGTAGAACTACAAACCCCGCTGGTACCAAACTTTTCAATCTGTCATCAACCTATGCTTTCAAAATAGAAGCCCCTGACGAACCCACTTACCACCCTTACAGAAATGATCACCTGCCCAACGTCTTAGACATTCTTGCTAGCAAAAACTTTAACAAACAAGCATTACAACAAGTGCTTCCCGAACTAGACTCTGATCACCTGCCAGTTATCATTTCATTTCTAATAACACAGTAAAATTTACCCCAGAGCCTAGACTAAATAATGGGATAGTCAACTGGGGATCCTTCGGTGAGTATCTTGACAAACGACTCAAGTACCCTAACAATCTCCAATCAATAGATGAAACAATTATACATATAATAAAAAGCATTACTGACAGCGTCCATAAGGCTACCGAAGTGAGGGAAAATAGAAAACGCACAACCGTTAACTTACTACCTAAACACATAACTGACTTAATCAAGCGAAAAAATTCACTTAGAAGAGAATGGCAGAAAACCCGAAGTCCCATGACAAAGAACATCGTAAATAATTTATTTCACCGTATCAAAAACCAAGTTGAAGACTACCGAATTTACTCTTACCAAAAACACATCAGCAATCTTGAACCACAAGATCCAGGACTATGGGGAGCAACCAAACGGATACTACGCCAACCTCACGAAATACCTTCAATCACCATGGACACTCAAATACTCAGTTCTGATGCGGAAAAAAGTGAAGCCTTTGCGGATCAACTCGAGAAAACATTCACTACTCACACCTATATGGACCCGGTTTTCAATAACATAGTGACCAATTTTATTGACACACACCAACCTATCCCGAAACTTATCTTCAAACCAACCTCACCCAAGGAACTTTCTTTAATTATCAAAACCCTATCAATCAAGAAACCGCCGGGCAATGACAAAATACCCAATATCTTATTGAAAAAAGTCACCAAGAAAGCATTAGCGTATGTGACAACAACATTCAACGCTTGCCTACGGATAGGTTACTTCCCAAACATATGGAAACATGCAATAATTCTTATGTTCCCAAAACCGGGGAAGGATAAGTAAGATATCAGAAGCTATAGACCCATTAGTTTATTATCAACTATTTTGAAACTGCTAGAAAAAGTCATCCATTCTCGACTAAATAACGAAGTTCTTAGACTGAACATTCTACCAGCTTATCAATTTGGCTTTAGAGAAGGTCATTCTACCTGCCATCTATTACAACGGAAACAATTGAAAGATGTTACGAATCCAAACAATACACAGTAACTGTGTTTATCGACATAGCTCAAGCTTTTGACCGCTTGTGGATCAACGGCCTAAAATATAAAATCTTGCAACTTCAACTACCCAATTACATCAAATCCGTACTTTTCTCCTTTCTTGATAATCGCACGTATGCAGTCAAAATTCGCACATCCTTATCTGCCATCAAAAACATATAAGCAGGGGCCCCTCAGGGCAGTATCTTAGACCCAATTCTTTTCAATATCTACATGCGGGACCTCCCTACCATCAATGCAGATGACACAGTCATAATAACCAAAGACGAAAGCCTAGATGTGGCTATCTCAGAACTGCAAAAAACCAGCACTATCCTCAGTAGGTGGTTCAAGAAATGGAACCTATCCATCAATTATGACAAATGCGCCACAAAAATTTTCACATTAACACGATTGAATAACCCATCAGAAATCACAATTAACGGACACTCCATTCAGTGGAACGCCACCGACAAACCCGTTAAATACTTAGGTATATATATATATATATATATATATCTTGACACCAAGCTCACCTGGAAATACCATGTCCTCAAAAAATTAAACGAAGGGCACACGAGACTAATCCAACTCTACCCACTGCTAAACCGCAAGTCCACCTTGCTTACTCAATGTACCACTATCCTGTACAAATCACTGTTACGACCATGGGTGTGTCATATGGGGCAATACACCCAAAACGAATCTTCGCAGAATACAAGTATTCCAAAAAAAATCCTGAGAATCGCTGTCAACGCTCCCTGGTTTATCACAAACTAACAGCTACACTACGAACTGGGTATTTTCACAATTGAGCAGCATATAGCGAAACTTACTAAAAAATTTCATGCCAATCTCACCAACTGCAGTGGTGCAGCTTACTATACACTGGGCCAACGCGGCATCCACGCAAGGCTAAAACTAAAACTACCCCAAGATATCTTTCTCAGTGACTATAATGATGATAATTAACACAAGTGGTCGATTCTATACCTAGTGCTCTCAGAGCGCAAAGCAAACAATAATAAAAACTTTCTTGCGGTCATACTCACCGCTTATGCTATTCAATATATATTATGTATTACATATTTTGTTATCAATGTCTTGTATAACAGTGTAAATTGTTGAGCAGGCAAATTCCTAACAAAAAAAAATAAATATGCTTTATTATATTTGGCAAATGCTGAATAGTTATCACCTTTTAGTGTGGTCAGAGAGCTCTCATATATTCAGCCAAATATTTGCGAGTTTGTTTTGCGCAGCCTCTACAAGGTATTTTATATACTGCTTGGCATATATTGGGGTAGTGATCTTTCGCTGGGCGAATAAAATCAGCTACTTTAATGTCGGAAAGTTTGATAGATGTTGGTGATGAAGAATTTTGCAGCCCGATGGATTTGGACAAGGTGATGTTGTGACTTGGCATTTAAGTATGGTTTAGTATCGTTAGATATTCTATAGAGAGCATAATGAAAGCTGTTGTTTAAATAACTGTTTCTTATAAGAGTGTTTCTAAAGGCAAAAGCATTGTTTTGTTCAACTTTAGAAATGCAAAGTGTATTTTGTCAATGAGGCCATATAATAAAGGTATTATCGACATAGGTAGTTTATTTTAAAATTGGCCGTAAAAGGGTTTACTATAACGGTTAAAATAGAAAAAACAAATACTCGAAGGCGTATGATGTTTTTCATCAAAAGAAAAGTGTTCAAACATGTAATGGAAATACAATTTGTTAGCACCAACGCCTCTGCTGGAATTTTCGAGCTTATTGAAAACAATCAGGAACTAACAATTAAGGGAAGATGCATCTTAATGGGCGTTAGTCATAGTAGTGCTCAGTTAATAATTAAAAAAATAATTTTTGACTCATCTTCTACAAAATTGGTGGTCCAGTTTTTATTAGTGCTGAACAAAAGGCAAAGCAAGCGAGTTTTGGAATTACAAAGACACAATTTCACAAACGACGCCCATATTTTGACCAATATACTTCAAATTTAACTTGTTCCTGTAAATTGAAGTAACGCTTTAAAAGTTTTATTTTTTCAAACAATGGAATGCTGCTTATAAATTCTACAAATCTACGAAAAAATTAGCAATACGTAAAATACGAAGACGCAGTTGCATTTGCCAGGATTCTTCATCCTCTTTTAAATATTTAAAATAAGTGGTTATATTGCCGCTTTTCTTTTTCTCTTTACTTCAGATAATAAAAGCTATCTAGCGTCCAATAACAGTTAAAACTTTTCTCTGTTAATAGCGTGAATACAAACTTCTCTTTTTTTGCACAAAGTGATATTAACGTTTTCCCTTAGCCGAAAGCAAGCTGTGCACTAGTATTTTGAGCTTTGAGTCCGATGCTAAATTGATTGTTATATTCTATTTTGTTTCTTAGATTGGTTCAGATATAATTTTTAAATAATATGCAGTAACAAGGAATTTGGCCTATGATTATACTTTCTAATAAATGGAATAGAAGAGTATATAGTGGCAACTTAAAATCTTCTATAAAACTTCTATAAATATAAATTTAACTTAACAGTTAACAAAATATTTATTATTAAAGCGATTATGGCTTATTATAAAAAATGTTTTGTTTAGCTCATAACGGCGTGGTATATTAATACACCAACAGAAGACTACACATATTTAGTAGTAGAGAATTACTTTCTTGCAAGCTTCTTCTTAGAGTGCCTTCTCTCTGCGGATGTTGGGGACCATCGAGGCTGTACGGATCTTAGATGTTGCCGCTCTGAACGGATCTCATAAAGTACAATTGAACCACCACCGCAGATGTCTTAGCGAAGAAACACGTCTTCTGCATATAGATCTTTTTCCACTTATCTTTTCCTGTATAATTAGCTGCAATATTTTATACTTAGGACCTTCCATGATGGTAAATACCAGTTGCTTCTTTTCCAATTCATTGCAGTACTTCACGGTTAGTAATCGTGTCGGTCCATGGTATCTCTAACTCCCATACAACAATAGTGGAAAGATATAGCACCGTAATGTACGTACTCTCAGCTCTATATTAAAATGATAATAGTGGTCTCATTTGTATAAAAACTGCTCTTGCAATCTTTATTCGTCTGTTTATTTCTATGTTGTGTTTGTTATCTTCATTTATTATCGTACCAAAATAATGATACCTTTTTACGCTTTCAATCACAGTTTTGTTAATTACTAGTTGTTGTTGAGGATTAGTTGGTTCTTTGTTTATAACCATATATTTTGTTTTCTTGAGATTTATGTTGATCTCAAATTCATTACTGTAAGCACTAATGTGTTCTATGAGGTCTTGTAAGTCTTCCTTAGTAGTTGTGCTAATTACGTTACCATTTGCGTACCTGATATTATTTACAATTTTTTCGTTGGTTATTACTCCGGCTGAAATATTGGCAAGTGCTCGACAAAATATTTCCTCCTAGTATAAGTTAAATACAGGGTGTCTGGTGGCGGATTTATATTTTCAAACTTAAATAAAAAACGTAATAATTGACACAAAGTTTTATTAAGAGCATTGAACGATAGAATAGAAATGCGGATTTCATTTTTTAAAGAGTATGTCATCCAAATGTCTTCCGTCGAGTTGCACACACTGTTCAAAACGAAGCCTTGTGTTCTGCGCTACACGCTGCAGTAAACTTGGTTCAATTGAGCTGATTTCTCGACGAATATTTTCCTTTAAAGCCACAAGAGATTGGGGATTGTTATTATAAACCCTCTATTTGAGGTAACCTCATAAAAAAAATCCATGGGAGTTAGATCGGGCGACCTCGGTGGCCATGGGATGTCCCCAAAGCGACTGATCAGTTTTTGGGGGAAATTTTCCTGAAGCAAATTCATCGAAGCTCTGGCTGTGTGTGCAGTCGCCCCATCCTGTTGAAACCAAGTGTGTGAAGAGTACGATGGATGAGCTCGCAGGTTTGGCAAAAAGAAATCCGTAATCATGCGTCGATAATTTTCACCATTGACATTCGTCGCCTGACCTCGAGAATTTTGGAAAAAAAATGGTCCCATTATCCCATGAGTGGATAAGGCACACCAAACAGTTACCCTGGAGCAATGCAATGGTTTTTGATGTTTCAATCGAGGGTTGGGGGTTCTTGGAGACCAGTAACGGCAGTTTTGCTTGTTGACGTGGCCGTTTAAGTGAAAATGAGTCTCGTCGCTCCAAAAAATGGGATTTACAGTGCGAAAACGTTCCAACATCGTTTCACAAAATTTTTTGCGTAAATCAAAGTCACTTTCTTTCAGTTCTTGAACGAATTGAATTTTAAAAGGATGGAACTTCAGATCCTTTCTTGAAATTTCATGAATAATCGCTCTTGGAAGTCCCAGTAAGGCTGCCAGTTGCGCGGAATCTCTGCACCCACGAACGAATTAAATTTACACTCGGTCCATCACATATTCGCCGAATACCGAACTTTGAACAAAATTGTCGACGGGAAATTACGTAAGAATAATTACTCTTAAAAAATGTCTCTACAGCGAACGCGCGATGCTCACTCGACCACTGCGACATCGTGACTGACAAATCCGCACGATCGGTGATTCTAACGGCGCCACCCTCACCCCGCACCGTTTATTACTTTTTGAAATAATCGTATTTAAAAATATAAATCTGCCACCAGACACCCTGTAGTACCGGAACTTACCCGCCAAATGTGCTCTCTGTGGCGGAGAGCACCCGGCTAATTATCGAGGCTGTACCGTACATAAGGAACTTAAAAATAAGTTAAGATCCAACACATCCTTACAAACTCGATCTACAACATCAAACATGATCCAACAACGACTTCATCAAACTCACCCAATCTTCCTTAATCATCACAACCCACGAACATATAGTCAGGCCGTACAAGGAAATACAAACACTACACAAGCACAACCCCAAGATGTAACCCTACAAAAATTTCTAGAAGAATTAAAAGCTATGTTTTCACAACTGATGCAACAAAACAACATGGTAATAAACATGTTGTCCACAGTCATAAGTAAACTTGTAAGATAATGGCTAATTCACTCCGTATATCTTTATGGAATGCTAATGGCATCCTGTCAAAAATATATGAAATTGAACCATTTTTAAAGCTAAATAATATAGATATCCTACTTATATCTGAGACACACTTTACAGACAGGTCTTTTCTAAGAATACCACACTACACATGCTATAACACAGAACATCCTGACGGTACAACGCACGGAGGCACAGCTATTTTAATACGAAGCTCAATAGCTCACGATGAACTGGAAAAGTACGAAGAACCGTTTCTCCAAGCAACTACTATTCAAGTGTATAAATTATCACACCCACTAGTAATTACCCACCCAGGCATAGACTTTCCAAAGACGTCCTCAAGCCATTCTTTCAATTTCTTGACAACAACTTTATATGTGGAGATGACTATAACTGCAAACATACCTACTGGGGCTCTCGTCTAATAACTGCCAGAGGCAGAGCTTTATACTAACTCATCCGTGAAGAAAACTATGTCTACCCATCCACAGGAGAGCCCACGTACTGACCCATGGATCTAAATAAGGTACCTGATTTACTAGACTTTTTCACCCAAGGTATATCCTCTACCTATACAGATATAGTTAGCCGCACTGATCTATCATCCGATCATACACCAGTCATTGCTACAATTAGCACTACAATTATTAAAAGACAAGCTAGACCATCCCTATATAACCAAAAAACCGACTGGGACGAATTTAGAAGGCTTTTGCAAGAAAATCTCAAAACCAACATCAGCCTGCGCACCCCTAATGATATAGAGGGAGCCTCAGAACACTTCATCACTACTGTTCAATCTGCAGCCTGGAGGGCTACGCCCAAACTTCTAAATACGTTACGACAGGATGGAAATATTCTCAATGAAATCCTTGAACTCATCAAGCAAAAGAGGAGGGCAAGACCTAAATGACTGAGATGCCAATATTGGCCATCGTCGTTAAAATTTCGGCAAATTATTTTAATACCAAAACGTGGTAAACCTGCTGAAGATGTTGCCTCTTACCGTCCAATAAGTCGGCTGCCACTAATCTCTAAGCTCTTAGAAAAACTGTAATCAAAAGACTGTATGATAGTGACATACTTGAAAACTGCATACCAGACCATCAGTTTGGATTTAGGCGGTACCATTCCACGATTCAGCAATGCCATCGACTTGTAAATATCATCAATGCGGTCCTCGACGCCAAATCTTACTGCCCTGCAGTTTTTATAGACATTAAACAGGCATTTGACAAGGTGTATCATAATGGCCTATTATATAAAATTAAAGAACTACTGCCAAATGAATACTACCTTTTGCTAAAATCGTACTTGAATGATCGCTACTTCCAAATAAAATGTGGCCAACATTATTCTGAGCTCCGACCAATCACCTGAGGTGTGCCTCAAGGCAGTGTCCTTGGACCGCTGCTATATTTACTATATACCTCAGATGTTCCCACAACAAATAATACACACTTAGGCACATACGCAGATGACACTGTCCTTTCCAGCCATACCAATCCTTATATAGCATCTCTAACCTACAAATCCATCTAACTCATCTTCAGACCTGGCTTGTTAAATGGAGAATCAAGGTCAATGAAACGAAAAGCACTCACGTTACCTTCACTCTAAATCACTCCGACTGCCCCCCAGTTTTTCTGAATAACGTACCCATTCCTCAAACAACAGAAGCCCGCTACTTAGGTCTTCATTTAGACCGACGACTCACCTGGAAGTCTCATATATTGAAAAAGCATAAAGAGATTGATCTGCGAATCAAGAAAATGTATTAGGCGCTTGGTAAAAAGTCGTGTATTTCCCTCGAAAACAAGATCCTACTCTACAAAACAGTAATCTGGCCCGTATGGACTTACGGCATTGAGCCATGGGGATGCTCTTGTAAGTCCAATATTAACATTATTCAACGCCTACAATCCAAAACCATCAGACTGCTTGCAAATGCTCCGTGGTATGTCAGCAACTTGACCCTGCATACGGACTTACAAGTCACAACGGTAGAAGAAGAACGTACCAAACGAAGTAACACCCACTTTGCGCGGTTGCACGCCCATCTCAACACCCTTGCATCTAACCTTCATCAGGATCCCCCACCAAGAAGAATACAAATAAAGAAATGGCCCAGCGATCTTAAAGGAGTGCAACTCTAATGAAACGGGATAACATCGCTGGATGGACTCCCCCTCACGTCAAATGTCATCACATTAGCTCACAGAAGATTGATTTATAGTATTACGTTCTGATTGTTAATTTGCTTATAACCAATAAAAAAAATAGTACCGAAGACAAGATACATTATTGCCTAACTCCCCTGCAGATATTTGTTTTGTTTGACACTTTTTCTTCTACTTAAATTGTTGCTTTTTGATTCTAATATAATGTTTGAATAAAATTTCTTATTTTGCCATAAATGAATTTCTCTTTAAGGTTGTGGATTAGTTTATGATGATGTACTCTGTCGAAAGCCTTTTCGTTATTAATGAAACATAAATGTTGTCCAACGTTTACATCTAGGCTTCTTTGTATTAATATATTCATGGCGTAAAGCGCTTCTTCTCTTATTCCATTTCTAAATCCGACCTGAGTTTCGCAAACCATTTCCTCGAGCTTTATATATATTCTGTTGTGTATTATTTTTAAAAACACTTTTAATGTGTAGTTCATAAGTGGAGAGGCAGGCGTGTAAATAGCCGTGCCCTCGTAAAGCAGTGTGGGGAACAAATTATGGCCCGTCTCGTGGAAAGACGCCGAGGCCCAACTCGTCCTTAAACAGCCGGCGCGAAAACGAATGGGAGCGGCTACCGATATCAAACCAACGAGTAAATTGCCAAATCGCTCACCCGTAATTGGCTTCGAACTGCTTTACTGCATTGACTTCCTGGTGGCCACCGTATGTGCTGTCGTCTTCGCGCTTGGCTTTGCGGGAAATTATCTGCGGGAAAATTATAACACGACCGCACTTGCCGGATTGCGTTTCGAAATGTCGCCGTTGGCTTTGCGCCTGGCTTAGCGGTAGATTATTTGCGGAAAAATTTTGATGCGACCGCACTTATCGGCGTATGCAAGCTCGCAGGCCGAGCGAAAAAAGCCCATCTGTCGTTTTTAGTGTGCGGCATCAAAATGCCTGCCGGCGGACATCGGAGTCACCCACACCACCGACAAACACAGACGGTTCAAGGGCGAAAGGCCGCCACACCAATAAGGTTTGATGTTCGGTGTTCTAAACATTCCTTTGCGTTCTCTTTTTTTGGGATTTGCTATAAACGCTGAACGGAGCCATTCATCTGGTATGAACGATACCTGTGTCGTAAATAGTATTATATAGATCCTCCAGCACGCTCAAATTCTGTTTTTTTATTAACTTTAACAGTTCCACCTGTATTTCGTCTGGTCCTGCTTCTTTATTATCTTTGGAGTTTTAATAGCGTACTGAATTTCTTCAGTAATAATTCTTTGACCAGATGATAGTGGTTCTGTTTGGTAGGTGACGCTCTTTCATCTGAAAACAGTACTTTCATATATCCTTTCCACCATCTTAGCGCTGATGAAATATCTAAAATTGTTTTTTGTTGATTCTTTAAATGCAATGATTTTCTTATGCATGTTAAACGTGTTATAGTTCCACTCTGATTCTTCTATTTCCTCGTATTGTTGTTCCATGAGTTTTTTCCTAAAATTATTATTTCTAAAACTTTTATCGACAGTACTGTATTTTACTTTATTTTTTTTTTTTCTCTCTTCCATGAGATTAATTATCTATTTTTTTGGAATTTCGTCTTTTATATTTTAGTTATTTTTGTCCTAGAGTAAGTATTGCTTATTTTATAATTTTCTGTTTCTCATTGCCATCTACATTTTGTTTAGTAGTTTCTGTCACGTCTTTAATATTTTCTTTAATACTCTTCTTAACTTTATTTTTAAGTTTATTAATTTTTGGCCTTCTGGTGTCAATTATTGTTTTTGGAACGCTTTGCTTGATCGTTTGTCACTTTATATTAATTCTTACTACCAATGACTTATGATCCGAGCTAATATCAGCCCCGGGACGTCTTTACAGATATTAAGGAGTTTCTTTACCTGTTGTTTATGAGAATATGGTCTATCTGGCTTTTGATTATATTTTTTTTAATATTTCTAAGGATCTCCATGTATATAGCCTTCATTTGGACAGTTGGTACCAGGTGTAAGTAACGACCATATTCATTTCTTGACAGAATTCGATTAATCTATCCGTTTTTAAGCGTCTCACTGTTTAAATTTAAAGTTAATTAAATTAAATTATTGTTAAGATTTGTGATTGGTGGAGGGCATCTACTTTCTTTGGGGTTTTGAAGCTGAATTTTAGATTTATATATTTATATATAGGATAATATAACAATAATGTTCCCAACATTTTTTGGAGTTGTGGAGTTGTTTAAGGGACTTTTGTGGATAATGGTTTCACTAATAGTTACTGCGATGGTTGTGTGATCTGAGATTAAATCAAGACTAACGGATATATCTGTATAGGGTTTTAATATACGATTGATGATAAAAATGTCGAGTAGATCGAATATTTTTTGGGGTCGGTAGACCAGTATGTTGGGGTTTTCGTTGACATGTAGTCGTAATTGCTGTTGTAAAACCTTGAGCAATTTTCTACCTTTGGTAGCGGTTTATTGAATGCCCTCATGTAACTTGTTTAATTTTTTGAAGTCCTCTTTTTTAAAGTTGTATTGAGGAGGATAATATAACGCCATTTTAATAGATGTGTTTTGGAGTGTAGCTTTCTGTAAATGGGAAGAGCGTAATATTTGATGCTTTGTTTTATTAAGATTGCAGTTCCTGCGTGATTAGCATAATAAGTTATATAGTTTGTTGTTTTAAGATATGATTTTTTGTGAAGTGTGTTTCGCTTATTAGCATTATGTTGTGCACTTATGAGAAATTTATCCATTGGTTGGTTTATTGAGCATGTTTAAGACTAGGGATTTAAAATCACTAAGAAACTTGCTAAGAGTAAAATTAAATGACTGTTCCAAAGTTCGTCCTATATTAACGCAGCTTTTGGGGCGGCGAAAGTTTGGGAACTGACTGGGAGTTTAAGGATGAAATTTGACGTCTTTCGTTGGTGATTTTGGCTTTTGGAATAGTCTTTACTATTCTTACAGCTTGCTGTGCTGTGTTTATCTTCACATTTGACACAAACAAATGGTCGAAAACAATACATTAGTGTGGGCATACAGTTGGTAGCGCATGCATTGCACTGGGTTTCTGCTGGTTTGTGGTGGTTCTATTGATGTTGTACACTGGTGTAAGAAATTAAGGGAATTTGCAGACTTGGTCGATTATCTCTAGAAATACTGGACCGATTTTAATGAAATTTGACATGTACATACATTGATACAATACAAAACAAATTACCATTCAACAATTGTAATACACACGCATGATCGTGCGTAACACTCGTTGGAGTTGGAAGGTATGAAACAAAAGAAATGGATTAATAGGGGGTATGGTCCCCTCTCACAGATATACAGGCCTCACAGCGTGATTTCGTAATTGAAATAAGGCAGTTTGTCATTTCCTGTGGAAATTGGTCCCACTCATTCAGCAACGCTGTTTTCATTCCCTGGATGATTCTCGGAGGGGAGTTGCGAGTTGCAATTGCCCTCCCCAGAGCGTCCCAGACATGCTCTATAGGGTTGAGGTCTGGAGATCTGGCTGGCCAATCCATCCGGCGAATATCCTCACTCTCTAGAAATTCGTCGACCAGAAGAGCTCTATGTGGCCTCGCGTTATCGTCCATTAAAATGAACTCGGGGCCACCTGCACCCCTGAAAAGACGAACATAGGGCTCCAAGACCTCATCCCTATACCTCACACCAGTCACAGAGCCTCTTTCAAAGACATGGAGAGGTGGGCCATCCAACATGATGACCTCCTGCCATAATGCTCGATTTCGCGGACATTGGAGGGTAGGTAGCGGGTCCCTTGTTCTCTCCATATGACCGTACGGCGAGAATCGGTGTTTAGGCTGAACCGGGACTCAGCAGTGAATAGAACGGTCGCCCATTGATCCATACTCCAATCTCTAAGCTCTCTGCACTATGCTAAACGGACTCTCCTGTTCGTAGAAGTGAGCGGGACGCAAACAACAAATAACCCTCTCTCATGAAGTCTCTTGGAAACAGTCACCCTTGATACACGGGTTCCTGTGACTGCATGCAAGGCACGAGAGAGCTGAGAAGCTGTAGCCCCTCTGTTACGTCTTGCTATAATGGATAAATGGCGATCTTCTCTGGCCGTCGTGGCTCTTGGACGACCTTGTCTAGGCTTTCTCTCGATAGATCCAGCATCCTGGAACTGTTTCTATAAGTTACACACGACGCTGGGCGTTAAATCGAACGCCTGCTTCTAGCCTCCCCACAATTCGCCACCTCACTCCATCATCTAAACGTTGGTGGTTGCTCATTTTTACTGTTACAATTTGAATTTAACCGATTTCTGCAAAATAACACCAAGAAATTCGCCGAGATGTGCTAGCGAACGAAATGCGTCTTAACTTACACGCGCTTATACAGCCTGTTTCTCTACTGGCTCCGCCTACACGCACGTATACGCTTACGTATTTGACGTATCAGATTTGCATTTTTGTCTAGAAGCAGTGGTTTTACATTCAGTTCAGTTCTTTTCATGAAGTTCGATAAAATATGCAAATTCTCTTAATTTCTTACACCAGTGTATTAAAGGTGATGATTGAATGGTGTAGGTGTTTAATGACCACCCTAAACGCATGTTTCTCTTTTGGTTGGCAAGTATAATGAATTATTTGGTGGTCGCGTAGAAATTGGGATAATTTTCTAAATGTATCCGGAATAATACTTAAAATTTTTACTATTATTTGTAAAGCTTTTGGTGACATATTGGTTATCGGCTACTACTTCAACAAGGTTTCCCTTTATTTTCGCTTAGTTTGTAACACCGTAAACAAATATTGGAGAAAATTTGGGTATTTTCTTTGATTCCTTTGTAGTGCTACGGGAGTTGTATTTTTGCGAATTGTTTAGTGAATCGTATTTTTTAGAAAGTGGTATTGGTTTAGAGTCTGGGTTTACTTGCATGGTTTTTCTTATTTTTCTGCGTTTCGTGGACAAAACCGTTTGCAAAGGGTTCCCTTAAGTGGAATATTATTTTATAGTTTGTTGTCGCTAGTGAATACTATTCGAAGAAGTTGATGGAGGTTATGAGTTGGATAGTCAGATAATTGCTGAGTCGTGATGTAAGTTGACTCATTTGTGTGTTATAGTTTACTGTGATTTGGCAGTATGTGAAGGTTTGAAATTGGTAACATTTGTACGACTGAGTTGGATTTGACCTGTGGATTTAAGTTATGTTGCGACAAATGTGCATTTGATAAAGCAGTGTTTCTTGTCTTCTTTCTGAATTCGGAAACATTGTAAATTAATTTTAATAGGATAAAGTATCTGCAATTTGAGGTTATTGGTAATATAAAAAAAAGGTTATCGTTAAATGCAATTGAGCTTGAATTTACTGCACCTCTATCGTCAACGATGTTTACGCAGTGAAATGCAAAAAACAACTATGTATACTTTGTTGAAACATATAATTAGTTTTGGTCGCGTAGATAATTGGGATAATCTTTCTAAATGTATCCGGATAATACTTAAAATTTTACTATTATTGTATCCAAGCTTTTGGTGACTATTAAGCCAAAGTTATGGCTATCTTCAACAATCTGTTTCCTGTTATGTTATTTAGTTGGTTATACAACAAATATTGGAGATAAATTTGGTGTATCTTTAAAATTCAACTTTTACGTCTATGAGTTGTATTGTATGGAATTGTTTAGTAATCGTATTTTTAGAAAGTGGTTAATTGGTTTATAGTCTGCAAAGTTTCACTCATGGTTTTTCTATTTCTGTCGTTTCGTGACATAACCCTTGCAAAGGTTCTATGAATGATTATTTTACCTAGTTTGTTGTCGCTAGGAATACTATTCGCCCTTGATGACGCTTATATCGCGATAGTCAGATAATTGCTGGTCGGTTGTAATTGATCTGCATTTGTGTGTTATCGCACTTTACTGTGAATTTGGCATATGTGAAGGTTTGCAGGCTTGACAAGTCTGGTAACATTTGTACGCCTGAGTCGGATTGCACCTTTGGATATAAAGGTTAGCTGGCTGGATGCAAATTGCCCGCAAAGACCAGTCTGCTTCCTGTCGCGAAGCCATGGCAAATTCGCTTTCAGCGAAATCTGCAATTTGGAGGTTTTGTAGAACTATATAAATAAAAAGACCCGTTAAATGCAATTGAGCTTGAATTTACTGCACCTCTATCGTCAACTTGGTCGTTTCAACCCGCAGTGAAATCGCACATCAACTAGCGTATACTTCAATTCGTTTAGTGTCTTCACCCGAAGATACATTCGTCTACGCCGCTTTATATTAACCCGATTTAGTTTACATTGTTCAGAGGTTCGTGCCATTTGAAGCCGACGAAGTTTGCTGAAGCTTAGAATCTGTTTATGTTATGTTATTTTGTTGGTTATAACCAAAATTAAATATAATGTTGCTTTGAATATTCGGTAGCCGTTCCCATTCTATTGTAGCGATAAGCCGTATTAGGAGATTTAATGGCCTTCTAGCGTGCAAAGTTTCACCAAATTTTTCCTACTGTCGTTTTCATCTGCTTTATGAGAGCGGCATTGTTGTCCTGCCTGCTCCAAAACCATTGTTGTTACCTATTCAAACAATAAAATTCACTAAAAGAATATTATTTTTACATCTCTCAGTTTTGTTCTGTTAGATTGTGCAATGTGATATGACATTTCCCTTTTCTTTTTTTATGTCGAGAGCGTAAATTTAAATAACTGTTGTTAATCTTAGTAGATTACTAGCTCCGCTAAGTCAGAATTTTTTTTATCGACCTTCCCTGGTCTACATCCGTCGTGTTTTGCACAACAGAGCTGCCTCTGGTAGTACGTGGCTTTCCGTTGGTAGACAGAATCTCCGATCACATTGGGTCTATTGTTACGTTGTGCCTACTACTGAACTAATGTTCTTACTCCATTGCCCTAAGTGTGACATATTATATTACAGTGTTACTGTTGTTACTAGTAGGCAAAAAAATATACATTAAAGCCTAGAATCTCTGTATTTTTACAACTTCTCTCATTTCGTAGCAACAGACAAATTATAATTAAGATTGAAAACTGAGGTAGCACAAATTGTTTAATATGGCCCTAACTTTAATTTTAATATTTTCTCATTGATATACAGAATTACATTTGTGTCTATTTTCAACTGAATTTTTATTCGACATTGCTATACTGTGTCCACAAGTATATAGTTATTTGCAAAAGCATTATGTCTTTTTAAAAATAAAAAACATGGTACGTTTTATGTCTACGATGATGTGTACCAAACAAAAGTGTGTATGTGTGTGTTTGCCTTGTAAGTAGAACATGTAGCTATGTTCTCGAAATTTTAATACGTATCCCAGAAGCCAATGAGATTGCATTTTCCAAAATAAGATTACGTTTTTTTTATATTTAATTAGTGTGTTAAATTGCACTCTATTTCATTTTTTTTGAGATAGAATGGGTTATTTATGCGACAGGCGTTACCGGGCGGTTCACAGGAGGAAACCTTCATCCAAATTAAAATAAATGGTATTGTAACTGGAGTTTCTGCCACACATTACCGGCAGCAGATAGTTGAGTTGTCATTACAACAAATGGAAAACATGCAAATTGGTACAATCTATCATGGTTATGCCTTCGATATGTCTGAGGCTACAGCAGCGCACTGCAGCCTTTTGCCATTAATGCAAGCTTTTTAACGAGCGGCGCTCGGAATTAAAGTACACGGCCATGTATTAAACCGGCTGCAACATTTGTCCAATTTGCCAGCGCTAATCCCGTTACGGGCCCATGCAGCAGCGAAAAGGCTGCATCTTGGCGAGCTCCTTCGAGCAGCCGGAGCTGTAAAGCAAAGCCAATCAGTTTAATGTCTGTCACAGAGCAGCTTTGGACGCCATTATCGAACAAAACAGCGGTCATTAGTAGGAAGTCGTTAAATCGTTATTTATGGCGGCGATTGTTATACACCGTACATTGTTGCCGGAACCTTTCCACTTAGGGCTCTAAATGCCTGCCGGCTTTTTTCGTATTCCGCGCCGGCCTCGACCCGAATAAGTTTCCTATTGGATTGTGTGCTCGACTTATTATCTGGGAAGACAGATTTTCCAGATATCATTTTCCCGCTTTACAAACGCAGCACGCGGGGGGGCCGCCAGAAGTAGGGCACTTCGGCCGCCTTGTGGCTGCGGCCGCATTAATTCTGGATCGGGCAGCGGAGAAGTTGAATCGACTTTTGCTGGTAAAGAAACGCTCTTGTTTGGCCATTACGGCCAAGACGGATTTAAAAAGTTACTTTGAGAGCGGGTTCAATGGGCAGATTTATGTTAAAAAGCTAAAACCGGAAGTTTGTGACGCACGTCGCGTTTGCGACGGGATTAAAACTTTCCTGCTAATGTGTGGATTTAAAAACTGCCAGCAGAATTAGTTCGATCCTAACAAATGAGAGCGTGTGTGATTTTAATTCACATACGACATATAATTAAAAAATGGTTGATAGTTGAGGGTTAGTTATACATTAATAACAAATTCTGCAAATTTAAATTAAACAAGATAGTCTATAATAGAGTATTTTAAAATCTAAGTACCTCAAAACCATAATAATAATAATAGAGCACTATGATTTATTTTTGTATCCACAACGTTTTATACAATATTTTATATTTGGTTTAGTTAGCGGCGTTTCTTTACTTCTTTTTATTTTATAATAGGCTATAAGTTCTTCCTTAACATATTCGTGTAGTACTATGAGCCATGTTTTATCCCGGTAGGTGGCTAGTCGACCCGTTGCTGAAGAAGGAGAATTTGCTGTTACACCGCCATTTTGTATGATCCAGAGCACGATGTTTCCGTTATTTTGACCTAGTCGAAACTCTTATTGCAGGCTAAGATGCATCGCGGCTGCTCTGCGTTTCTTTACTGCTGTATTTATTTTATAATGAGAAGCATTAGTTCTTCCTTTCATATTTAGTAAAGAGTCCGCTTTTATAACTGTTATTTACTATCGACTATGCTTAGACAACACAGAATATTTGCTGTTGACACTCCCATCTTTGCATGTCAAAATACCCTCAAACTGCAAAAAACTTCTTAAAAGAAAGGCTAAATGCAATAGAAGGCTGATTGCGGAAATGAAAAAATAAGGTGGACGAAACGAAGTGAACCCATATAATGTTCACAAGGCGATCATAGTAATGTTAAATAATGTTCTCATACCTCATCCAGACGAAGCTAAATACAGGCAATAAATATAGGCAAAAGATCAATGTGAAAAACGCATATCCTAAAAATCACAAAGAAAATTCTTAACTGTCGCTAGAAAATAAAATATTTATTTATAAAAGAATTACATGGCCCACGAGGACTTACGGCCGTGAAATATGAGGTTACGTCAGCAACTTGAACATTGACATTTTACGATTCCAATCGAAGACACTTAGGAACATCTTGGTACATAACAAAACGTACACTTCACTCCGACATGCAATATGTGAGAAATATAATTAAACAGCAAGCTACTAGGCATCAAATAGACCCTTTAGGACACCCTAACGACCTGCTGACTCCAGTAAAATTACAACCAGTGTCATGTCCCCCACTCTAACTTTAAGGTGGGGGAAGGCAAGATGGTTTCATGGGCGTTTTTCTCTTCTTTAGATGCCATAAAATTAGCTCACAGAATTTATTATATTACATCTGATTGCTAATGTCAATAATAGTAATAATAATAATAAAATATTTAGTAAAAGAAAATAGATAAAAATTTACTCCATATGCGAATATTGTTGACCAAAAATAGATATTACTATCGAAAATTAAATAAAAATTCTAATCTTCCTTAAACATTTGAATAAACATAAAGGATTTTTAAAAAACGCCTATCTTTAACAAAACCAAAAGATTTTTAATATATCAAAAGTTTCCAAAAAGAAACGCAAAATTTAGTTAAAAAAACATTTTATTTATTTAGTAATTGGCAAAATTATTATGTTATTTGAAAGGATAAAATATTGTCGTTAAATGTAGAATAACCATATAGATGGAAATGTTCATCTAAGTGGCTCTTTACGCTTGAAATTCTCCTGAAAATCAACAACTGTCAACACAACCACTTAAAATCTACACGTTTCAAACTATTATTTAGTATGTAGGTGTTTCTAGAATGACTTAATGACTTTTTATACCTCAAATGTGACGATTTTTCTTATTAACATACCCACTAAGATGGAAATGCTTTGTTGCTAAAGGTGGTTTTCTTAGTAAATTGTTTTCAACATAAATTTTAGCACCCACTTTGAAAATACTCACGGTTTCAAATAGTTATTTAGCATTAGTTTCTGAGTTAGCTAAATCATGAATGGATGCAGATGCAGATCTTTTGTTAAAATCCGTGTAATTTGCACACAGCCTCGATGAAACATTCTCCATGCTCAAAATAAATTTTAACAGTCGTCAATTAGTTCTCCGTTGAGTAGTCTATCATATTGATATGTGATAGGAAAACACCATGGTTCCGGAAACTAAACAATTCCTGTTTAGGATGCAATTGTAATCGGTCGGCAGCAAGGACGAATACAACTAGAACTCACCCGTCAATTCGGAGTGATCTAGGTAGCAGTGAGTATTTTCCTGAAGTGTTGGAGAGTGCAGAGAGGAGTGAGGAAGAAAAATATTGCTAGAAGACTCCGCGTGACCACTCGCACAATTGATCGGAGCATCGTCCGCGCCCCATCTCGCCTTCATAAATATTCTCACAAACCCAAGCCCCTTTGTACAAACGGTCTACAGCAGTTAGGATTGTATGAACGGAGACCTGTGAGAAGATCTAAAGCTGCGACTAAAGCAGGTGAAGGACGGGGAAAGTGGAGCCAAGTCGTCTGGAGTGACGAATCCAACTTTTTCGACAGTAATAGTATGGATTCGACATCCTGTCAGCATGCTTCTATCGCAAGTACAAAATGCTCAAGATAAAACACGGTGGAGGATCCTCGGCCCTCTTCGTCTTATTCCCGGAATTTTGAGCCGATTGGAATACGCAGACATTCTTAAGAACACGATACGACCCCACGCTCTTTGTTCTAGTGGCCAGGCCTTCATCTTCCAATAAGATAACGACCCGAAGCATCGCAGCCATCACCTCAACTGGTTCGCTCGCCGTCGTGTGACTCTTCTCGACTGGCAAAGCCAATCTCCTGACCTCAACATAATCGACCCGCTTTGGGGAGAGCTGATGAGACGTGGCCAGCCGTCGGGCGAGGAATGCAGCGGAGAGGTTCACTCAGCTGGAGGAGAAGTAGCAGAGCCCCCAGCGACACTCTCTCAGGAGGTGCCAGGATGCCATTCATGTAAAGAGCTATGCTGCGAAGTATTAGGGTATTCTTGCTGAGAAAACACACAAAATAATGTTTCTACGTTTGTGAAAAATTATTTCGCCAGCGAAACAAGTTGATTGTTGATTATGGTGACTTTCTTAATTTTTATAAAACATTTCTTTGAAATGATTTATTATACTTCTGATTCATTCGGTTTGAGAATCAAATGCTCGGTATCTTCAGCAAGTATGTGTCGAAATTTTGAAGATTTCGATGAGAATGACAAAAGGCATTCAAGAGAAACCAATATCATTTTGGCTGGTACTGTACTCCCATTCTTCAGGCCTGGAGATTATCAATATATTTTCTATCAACTCTGGGGTTTTACAAGGAGGTATACTGGGACCAACTTTGTATCTTTTGTGCACCGCTGATCTATCAACTACGTAAAAGGCAACGACTGCGATCATATTAGCATTATAATATAATAATCTCCAATCTTATCTGTATATAGTGTAACTATGGTTTAAAAAAATGACATGTTAAGATTATCGAAACAAAATCAGCCCAAGCAACCTTTACTTAGTTACTAAACAACAAAACAGAGTGCGCCAAATATTTGCGAATTCTTCTTGATAGGCGACTAACGTGGACAAAACATACAGGACTGGGTAAAGTGTATCGGAAAAATACAGTCTTTTAGGTCACAAATCGCAACTATTTCTGGAGAAAACTACTGCTTTACAAGATCATCTTCAAATCGGCCTGAAGCTACGCTGTATAGGTATAACGAAATCTTGAGACGCAAACTAAGATGCTCAGCTCTATAGTAAATTCTCTATAGTATACCGCCAGTTAATAAAGAAATATAGAGATAAAGTGGAGCATAGCTTAAAATATTCCAGACAATGGATCATGTCATCAAGTGTGAGACAAATCTAACTAAATTAATACAAGATTTGTTAATCAACCTTTTTCTACATTATATACACTACACTGCTTTGTAATCTACTGCATATAATAAATGAATATATTTATAATAAAAGTGTTTTGTGATCAGATATATACAATTGGGGGTTATTTTTCAAAATTTTGGAGCACAAACTTAAGGGACATGCTTAAGTGAATTTTATCGCAGTTTTATTGGTGTTTTTATAATTTTCGGTGATTTTTAATTTTTTGTTTCTCACACTTCCATAAATATACACAGACATCATTAGGGTTGTGCATTAGTTGTGGAGCCGCGGTGGCTCGGTGGTCAAGATCATCGCTCCCCTGTCATGGTCTTTAAATATTTAAGCAAAACACTATATGTGAGGATGATCTAAAAAAATCTACTATCCAACAACGCTACAGAATTGTAAACCACATTAGAAACAGTCTAGAGAGGAAAAAATGTGCGCTTCTGTGTTTTTTAGATATACAACAGGCATTTGATAAAGTTTTAGCAATCCGAGCTACTGTATAAAAATAAAATAAAAGTTAGCTTATCCAATTTACTTATTGCTAAAATCTTACTTGAACGAAAAACACTTTTAAATTAAATGGATTCATTATCAAGCTACCATACTATTAATTCCGGAGTCCCACAGGGCAGCGTTCTTGGACCCTTTCTATATCTTCTATTTACATCTAATGTCCCAATCACACACAACACACTAATTGACACCTTCACCGATGACACAGCCATGATGTCCATGTTCTATCCGAGAATCCAAAAAACTCCAAATACATCTAAATCTTTTACAAACGTGGATAATAAAAGTCAACAGAAATAAATCTACAACTTTATTACAAGAATAATTGGCTGTTCCCAAGTTACTATTTATAATACACCCATATCAATAAAAAGTAAAGTTAAATATCTTGGGCTTCACTTAAATCAGAAGTTAACTTGGAAAGCTCATATTAAAGCTAAACGACAGCAACAGAACTTAAAATTAAACAAGATGTACTGACTAATGGAACGAAAATTTCAGTTATCTTTAAACAACAAACTCCTGCTATATAAAACCATCCCGAAACCCGTATGGACATACGGGATTGAGCTATGGGGTTGTAGCAAGTCTTCAAACACCAAAATCTTACAAATATTTTAATCGAAGGTGTTACGAACACTAACGAATACAGAGTGGTTTATCAGCAACCAAACCCAGACTCCACAATGACCTAGGTATTCCTTACGAAGTAATTAGAACCGCAGCCAGAAATAACCGTGATGGCACTCTAAATTACAACAACCAATTTACAGCCAAGCTCTACAACCAACGGGTAATTCACAGAAGACTAAAGCGTCAATGGCCTGAAGATCTGATTGAATAAATCCTGGTTATCCGTTAATGGATAAAACCCAACTCAAGCCACTTACAAATTTACTATCCTATTTACTTATTACTCAATTGAGTAAATTGTAAATTTACAATAAATAATTATTGAAAAAAAGTTCTAAGGTCTCCAAATTTTTTTCTGAGAAAATACTTACCAAAGTAAGTTGAAACTTCTCAAGGTAATTTTCGTATAGACTTACGCATTTTTTAAAACGTCGTGGTTGCTAAGAACACTTTTTCTGGAGGGGTTTAACTGAAAATCGGTTATACGAGGCGCATTCATAAAGTAAGGGCCGTTTGCATGTATATAAATAGTGGCGCTTCGAAGCACAGTTTTACCACTGCAGCGCCATCTACTGACTCATTGCGAAGCTACAGCGTCATTTGTTTTGATTCTGAAATTGTATTGTTGTCAGTGAATGCAAAGAACAATGGCCGCGAAAATCGTTGATCCCGCCAAGTGTGAAGTGCGTTCTGTGATTCGTTTCTTATGTGCAAAAGGATCGTCGGCTGCTGAAATTCATCGGGAGTTATGCCTGGTTTACGGACCTACAGTTATGAGTGAAGGAAATGTTAGACAATGGTGCCGTTATTTTACAAATGGCCGAACAAATGTCCATGACGAAGAGCGGAGTGGCAGGCCCAGTATCCAGACTGATGAAATCGTTTCACAAGTGGCCAAGCACTGCGATCTGATCGTCGATTGACGATTAGTGGCCTGGCTGACAAATTTCCTCAACTTGGACGCACTACTGTTTACAATATTGTCACAGAAAACCTCGCATACAGCAAATTGTGTGCAAGGTGGGTACCAAAATGCTCACCGACCACCACAAAGAGCAAAGAATGTCTAGTGGACGAAAGTTTTTGGCCCGTTATCAACAAAATGGAGATGATTTGTTTTCTCACATTGTTACTGGGGACGAGACGTGGGTATCCTACGCCAACCCAGAAACAAAACTGCAATCGATGCAGTGGCGACACTCATCCTCACCAAAACCGAAAAGTTTAAACAAACTCAGTACACAAGTCGAAAATTGATGGCTACAGTTTTTGGGACAAAGACGGTGTTCTTTTGGTTGATTTCATGGAACGTGGGACAACAATTACAGCTGACGTGTACTGCGAAACGCTCAAACACTTGAGACGTGCGATCAAAACAAACGCCGCGGAAACTGTCATCTGGCATAATCCTCCTCCACGATAACGCGCGTCCTCACACTGCTGCCAAAACCATTGAGAAAATTCAAGATTTTCGTTGGGAACTTTTTGACCACCCACCGTACAGTCCCGACCTTGCACCTAGCGACTACTTCCTCTTCTTGCATTTTAAACGGTGGCTGGGTGGACAACGTTTTGAAACCGAAGACGGACTCAAAAACGCCGTTGTCAACTGGTTCAACTCTCAGGCGGCAAGCTTCTATGCAGAGGGGTTAAAGAAGGTGGTGCAGCGGTACGAAAAATGCTTAGAAATGAACGGCGATTATGTAGAGAAGTAAAGTAAGATTGTACCTAACTAAATATGACAATAAAATTTGTTTCTTATGAGTACATTTTTTTCTGTGACCAAACGGCCCTTACTTTATGAATGCGCCTCGTACATCACTGGCTTGATTGGAGAATGAGCGGCCACGAAAAGTGTCCTTCGGGGTCGGAAATTCATGATAGCATCACGTGCCAAACTGTCCTAAGACGTTATCACCCACGCAGTCTTATGTTGATCGATCAGCATTTGTGCGACTCACCTTAAAGGAATTTTCCGCATTTTTAGGTTATCATGTAAAATGGACTCTACAGATCCTAAGAATATCACGCACACCTAATTGTGTCTTCCAACAACTTGCTCCACTCATTTAATCACGTTTTCGGCTAATTTATAGCCGAACCTGCTTCGTTTTATTATCACACAGCTCTAGGCCTTAAATTTGCACACCCACGAATGCACATTTTTAACATCCACAACACCTTTACCTTATGTTTTACTCAATTGGCAATAAATTTTGATAGGTGTCTTACCACGCAAGGGGAGAAAACGAAGGTTTATACGTTGTTCTAAACTAAACGTCGCCATTTTAAGTATACAAAGCAATACTCATTGCAATGGCAGTAACTCGATCCATGTACTGGTATTGCTATCTACATTAGAAATTCAGAAATATCTTTTAAAATTAACCGCTCCACTAATAAGAAAAAATTTGGAAATCTTAGAACTTGGACGCACCTCGTACATGTTTTAGGAGTATATATTTAAAATTTCCATATCATCTGTGGTCGACAAATCGGTGAGAACTCTAGCAGTTGTCAGACTCATATACGACAAGTCGTGGAGGTTAAAACCAGGTATGGTGCACTGGTTGTACACTACAGTGGTTAGACCCTTTTTTACATACTCAGCTTTGGTCTGGTGGCCCAAAGTAACACAAGAAACCACCAAACTAAAACTAGGTAAGGTGCAAAGACTTGCCTGTTTGGGCATTACAGGGGCGATGAGAACCACGCCCACTACGGCAATGGAGATTCTTCTAGACCTCGCACCTTTGCACATAGTAATTCAGAAGGAGGCAAGATTAGATCAATACAGGATATATCATTCACTGTACAAGACACACAGGAGTACAGGTCATATAAGAATAATTAACGGTCTGGGGTGGGGCTCTGTTTGAAATGGGGACGGACCACATGACCTCAAAAGTATCTAAAGACTCTCTATTCGATGTGATCATGCAGGATCAAAATAGGAGCGAGACTTTTAGACAGGCAATTGCACCTGGTAGCCTAATCTGGTACACATATGGTTCTAAAACCGAGCTGGGTAGCAGAGCTGGAATATATGCTGAGGCTCCCAGGGTAGAGTTAAGCTTTTTTTCTGGGTCAGTACGTTTCTGTCTTTCAGACAGGAATATATGCTACACTACAGTATGTGCGTGAAAATGGTAAGAGGGCTTACAGGAGCAAGCGGATCTATATTATATGAGACAGCCAGGCAGCTTTAAAAACTTTATCAAGCACAAAAGCATCATCTAGACTGACAAGGGAATGCATCAACGATCTCAATGCATTGGCAGAACATGACACAGTAAAATTGTTATAAGCACATGGGCATTGCGGTATCTACGACAACGAGAAAGCCGATGAACTGGCCAGGCAGAGATCTAGTGAGGCTTATATAGGCGCAGAACCTGCATTAGGAATTTCACGAAGTGCTGCCCGAAGCTTTGTTAAGGAAAGGACACGCACTCATCATCGAATATACTGGAAGAACCGACCAGGGTATAGTTTCAGCAAAATCTTTAATAAGAGACCTTACCAAAAGAGAGCTGCAAAACTCCTTAAGCTAAGTAGGCTACAGCTAAAGATAACCATAGAGTTTCTTACGGCACATGCGACTGTAAAAGAACACCTCTGGAAAATTGGTAAATTCAATGGTGACCTTGCATGCAGATTTTGTAACAAGGAACCAGAAACAGCCTTACACATCCTATGCAAATTCGATGCGTTGCATAGGAAAAGGCAACATATATTCGGGAAACCTATCCTGCAACCGGAAGATTTCCAGAAACACCCTGTAAAGGACCTGTATCTGCTGATTCAGGAGACATCAATTACAGATTGGTTGTGAATTTATTTAATTAGGGTAATCACAATAAGCCATAGGCTGCAGTGAACAAGGATCCATTTAGGTAGACATACCCTGAGCGTAAAAAAAGGAAAGACTCAGGCCACAATAACAATATAGAAAGGTAACAAATTTCAAATATTTGTGTACAATAATAGAAAATAAGGGTGCAATAGACAGTGAAATAATGGAAAAAATAGGAAAACCGGGAAAAATACATAATACACTAAAAACACGTTCCTCAGGAAAAAAGAAATCCCGGAACAAATAAAATCGAAAGTATACCAAAAAGTGGTAAAACTCTCTTTAATCTATGGCAGCGAATCTTGGACGATCAATAGACGAAATTATAGTAAAATCACGGCAATGGAGATGAGATATCTTAGAAAAATTGAAGAAATCACAAGATTGGACAGAGTGAAAAGTGTAATGAAACAACTGAAAGTAAAACCTATAAAGACACTAATAGAAGAGAGGCAACTGCGTATGGATGACAATAGAATAGCAAAAAGAGTATATGAAGCAATACAATGGGAAAGAGCAAAGTAGGTAGACCAAGAAGAAATGGGAGTAACAGGAACATACAGTGGAGAAAATTAAGGAACCTGATAATGGATAGAAAGGCATGGAATAAAGTAATCAAGGAAAGTTAAAATTAAGTTCCATTAGATCAGCATAGTATATGGTATTGTAATTTGGTTATAATCTGTAAAAGTATTTCGGTTTAAATAAAATAAACAAGCCTATAATATAATCAAACGGCACAAATTGTACAAAGCATTGAAATATTTGTTTTTATAAAAATATTGAAAACTAACTTAAAATATATTAAATAAATCTCCGTTGTTCTTTAATTTGGTACTTAAGAAGGTGATGCAAGAAAGTCGAACATATACGAGAGATACTATATACATAAACTTGTTACCTTTGACAATATAGTGCTTCTAGTCCATACTTCTGGAGAGCTAAAAGAAGTTTTTTTGAGAATAAAAATGACCAATGAAAATAAGTGAAAACCAAATACATGAAAACGAAAGCCCCAACAAAGATTAACAATATTAATATTAGCTTAGGCAAACATAGAATTGACAAATAACTACGAATGCTTTTTGTGACCGCAATGCTTTTACATTTGTTAGTTAATCCAATTTCAGTAACTAACCAACTATAGCTAACGTGAAGAAAACTTCTTTTAGATTTTTTTCTTCCTCTGTTTATATCTCTAATCAATGTAAGTTTTTTATTACTGAACTTTAGAAAAACATCGGTGTTATCTCATAGCAAAGGTAACAAACCTCTAAAAATTGTTATTATTAAACAATAAAACGCTTAAAGTGATAAATTAAAACTTAAATGTTGCTATAAGAACACACAATTTAAATATAAATACTACCTAACATAAAATTTAAATGAAAAACTAAAAATGCCTGAAAATTACCTGTAAAGCTCAACAAATAAAACATTTTTTATGATGTTGAAAAAACAGCTCACGCTCCAATGTTTTTCGTTACAACTTTGCTATTGGTTATATAATGGTTACTAACTTTGCACTATTCCGTGATAATGACTAACTAATTCATTAATTACGTTTGTTAACAAGATCGGTAGTGCTGAGTTGTAAACTAACTTTCGGAAGTACCCAGACAGTTGCCGATATAACCACCACTAACGCAATTAGCATAGCTTGCCTCTTGCACCCTTCCAGTCTCATTACTACTTCAAAATTAATCGACATGTGCTCAAAAATAGTTATTAAAATCATTAAAACGAAGGTTGTGTGTTCATTTTCCAGTTGAGCTGTATAATTATTGCAATTATAAAAAATTATAAACTTCTTGAAATTAGCAAAACTGCTAACATGAGCGCCCTGCTGATTTACTTTTACACTTTTATAAGACATAATAATAATTCAATAAATAATAAGATAAGAATACAATTGCCTTTGTTGTGATTTTCCGGAAATTATGATTATAGCTAAATAAGTTTGTCGCTTCTTCGACTTTTCCGCATTCGTAAAGTTTTCTTAGTTGTTACTGACAAAGACTAAATATTGTAATGCGTGTAGAATAAATGTGGCTTTTTCCTGACCACTCTAACTTAATAAAAGTTTGAAAAATATGGAATCTGCAAAATATAAAATTTTGACAATTCGTGCCATCAAAGCCATTCTATAAAGGAAAGGACTCTGCAGGTTGTACGTCGCTGTTTTTCAAACACAAATGCCAAAGTGCTTTCGACGTGATGTTTGCGCTTCCTGCTTGGCATAAATAACGATCATTCCAAAAATAGCTTCTGTGTAAAGCTCAACACAGATGTAGCAAAATTAAATTGGCTCTATGTTTAGACAAACTCTATATTTGATGTTTCACAATCTTGTGAAAATGCAGTTTTGTACATGCAAAGTAAATTATAAAAATATTCAATTGTATTGCGCGTTAAATTGCTGTTAAAATATTCAAAGTAAGTGGGGTCACAAAGAGAACTTTTAATTTTCTTTATAGTTATAGTATAGCCTTTAAAGTATTCCTAAGTGTGAATGGTAAACAATAGCGCTACAGACAGTAAAATTTTTAGACTTTTAAAAAAGTATTTGCAAAGGTTTTCTTTTTCTTCCATCCTTTTATTCCACTTAGGAATATAGGGCATCGAAGACGTTTCTCTGACTGAGTCATTTTCCATAGCATAAGGTAGTAGATTTTATACAATTGTTCATTTACACTTTTACTATTTAACTTGAACACTTTAAACAATTGACTTTAATTTGGGGAGTTGAGTAAGTTTTGTTTTTGTTGGTTACATATATTTTGAACGAAGTCTTTCCATTTTTGTTTATAGTTTTCTATGATATCTCATCTGCATTGCCGTGATTTTACTATAATTTCGTCTATTGATCGTCAAAGATTCGCTGCCATAGATTAAAGAGAGTTTTACCACTTTTTGGTATACTTTCGATTTTATTTGTTCCGGGATTTCTTTTTTCCCGAGGAACGTGTTTTTAAGTGTATTATGTATTTTTCCCGGTTTTCCTATTTTTTCCATTATTTCACTGTCTATGTCCCCCTTATTTTCTATTATTGTACCCAAATATTTGAAATTTGTTACCTTTCAATATTGATATTGTGGCCTGAGTCCTTCCTTTTTTTTGCGCTCAGGGTATGTCTACCTAAATGAATCCTTGTTCACTGCAGCCTATGGCTTATTGTGATTACCATAATTAAATAAATTCACATCCAATCTGTAATTAATGTCCCCTGAATCAGTAGATACAGGTCCTTTACGGGGTGTGTCTGGAAATCTTCCGGTTCCAGGATTGGTTTCCCGAATATATGTTGCCTTTTCCTACACAACGCATCGCATTTGCATAGGATGTCTAAGGCTGTTTCTGGTTTCTTGTTACAAAATCTGCATGCAAGGTCACCATTGAATTGAGGTGTTCTTTTACAGTCGCATGTGCCGTAAGAAACCCTATGGTTATCTTTAGCTGTAGCCTACTTAGGTTAAGGAGTTTTGCAGCTTTCTTTTGGTAAGATCTCTTATTAAAGATTTTGCTGAAATTATACCCTGGTCGGTTCTTCTAGTACATTCGATGATGAATGCTTGTCCTCTCTTTAATAAAGCTTCGGGCAGCAGTTCGTGAAATTCCGAATGCAGGTTCTGGGCCTATATAAGCCTCACTAGATCCTTGGTTGGTCAGTTCATCGGCTTTCTCGTTGTCGTAGATACCGCAATGCCCATGTGCTCATAACAATTTTACTGTTTCATATTCTGCCAGTGCATTGCGTTCGTTGATGCATTCCCTTACCAGTCTAGCTTTTGTGCTTGATAAAGCTTTTAAAGCTGCATGGCTGTCTGATATAATATAGATCCGCTTGCTCCTGTAAGCCCTCTTACCATTTTCACGCACACACTTTAGTATAGCATATATTCCTGTCTCAAAGACAGAAACGTACTGACCCAGGGAAAAGCTTAGCTCTACCCTGGGAGCCTCAGCATATATTCCAGCTCTGGTACCCAGCTCGGTTTTAGAACCATTGTGTACCAGATTAGGCTACCAGGTGCAATTGCCTGTCTAAAAGTCTCGCTCCTATTTTGATCCTGCATTATCACCTCGAGTCTTTACATATTTTTGAGGTCATGTGGTCCGTCCTCATTTCAAACAGAGCCCCCCCCCCCAGACTGTTAATTATTCTTGTATGACCTGTACTCGTGTGTGTCTTGTACAGTGAATGATACAGCCAGTAGTGACCTAATCGAGCCACCCTGAATTACTATGTGCAAAGTTGCGAGGTCTAGAAGAATTTCCATTGCTGTAGTGGGCGTTGTTTTCATCGCCCCTGTAACGTCCAAACAGGCAAGTCTTTGTACCTTGTCTAGTTTTAGTTTGGTGGTTTTTTGTGTTACATTGGGCCACCAGACCAAAGCTCAGTATATAAGAGAGGGTCTAACCGCTCTGGTGCACAACCAGTGCATCATACCTGGTTTTAACCCCCACGACTTGTCGTATATGCGTCTGAAAACTGCTAGAGTTTCACCGATTTGTCGACCACTTTCTCAATATGACGGTTCCAAGTAAGTTTAGAGTCAAAAACGACTCCTAGTTACTTTACTTCCGCCGATATAGTGATTTATTTTTCGCCAAGGAAAAGAGGTGTAAGCCCCTCTAATTTTTTCTTCGCGTGAAGAGTATAATTGTGGTTTTTACGGGACCGACCTTGAGGCTTTCCTGTTTGTTCAATTCAGTTACCACATTCAGGGCCCTCTGCATCCGTTCCCTGATCGTGCTTACAAATTTCCTTCCACTAAGACAACTAGGTCATCGGCGTAGCCTACAGAAGAGAATCCTTTACCTTTGAAGTTCTTTAAAAGTCCATCCATTACCAGGTTCTATAGCAGGGGAGAGAACTCCTCCCATAGGACATCCCCCCGCCTGGACCATAATAGTTTTGTTATACATTGACGAATAAACCATTCTTCCTTTGAGCACGCAGTCTATCCACCTGCAGTAGGTCTCCTCCAGGCTACGCCCTCTTAGGGCCGAGGTTATGGAGTTAAAGATGTATTGTCGAAGGCTCCTTCTATGTCCAAGGAGGCACATAGAAGGATCTCTTTTTTGTCCAGCTTTTTCTCTACTCTAGTGAGGTAATGAAGTGCTGTTTCAGTTGAGAGACCAGCTTGATAGGCAAATTGGTTCCCATATAGTGGATGGTGTACCAGTATACTTCCCCTAATGTGCTTATCAAACAGTTATTCCGACGTTTTAAGCAAAAGAGATATAAGACTATTTGGTCTGTAATTCTTTTCCTGAAAATAATGGGCCCGACCAGGCTTTGGTATAAATATCACTCTGGTAAGACTCCATAATTTTGGTAAAAACTTTAGTGCCAAACTGGCTCTGAATACCATGAATATCTTTATCATTAGAAGTTCCGAGCCCTTTTGTAACATGGCAGGGATAATTCCGTCCGGTCCCGGAGATTTATAGGCTCCAAATTAGTTTGTAGCCCATTTGAGTTTATTAAAAGTTACCACTCTTCTTGCAGTCTCCCAATCTTCCCTTGATGCTGTGTTGCCAAGATCAAGGGATACCTGGTTTCTCCAGCCTCAAGGCAACTGTTATATAGTTACAGATCCAGAAAAATGTATCCGAGAAATTTCGGTTAGTGTTTCTTTTTCTGTTTTGGTGTATTCTCCGGATTTAAATTCCAGAGTACCAATAAAATTGCAATGAGAGTTTTTTGAAACTACTTTACCAATTCTGGCATTTGCTGGAGTATTTTTAATCTCCTCACAGTATCTCCTCCATGATTCTCTCTTGGGATCTCTCAATGCTTTATTATATTCAGTTAGGGATGCCCTATAAGTATCCCAGTCACCTGATGTTTTGGCCCTGTTAAACAGTTTTCTTACTTGCCTTTTCATGATTGCAAGATATTTATTCCACCAGAGAACGTTCCTGCTGAAAGCCTTTACAACTAGGGGACAGTTTTCATTGTACGCTGAAATGACTGCCTCAGTTAGCTAATTCACATCCATTTCAAGCTGAAGCTTATTGTGAATTTTTGGTGCGCTTGGGTAGTTAAACCCCTTCTATCAGCGCCCCCTAATCTGAGATGGTTCTGCGCTAATATATAGTTAGCTCGTTGATCCATAAGATACCTCCCGTGTACCTCGAGCTTTCGAACTGCGGTGGGTTAGTACTTCCGGAAGGACTCTGCTCCAGAGAGTAGCAAGTTTTTCCTGAATCAAGTACAATTGCTCTTGAATCAGTAAAATTTCTGGATAGCGTCTGTCCAGCACTGCCACCCTAATGGCTCTTCCTTACAATAATCACAGTTTTTGTTTTTTCTATGTTTATTTTCATATTTATTTTTCTGAGTTCACGATGATAAATATTAACATTTTTTTGTAATTTTTTCCGCTAATTCTGTCATATTGCCTGCGAATAGTAGTTCCTGTATTGTTATTCTATTAAATCTCCGTTTTCCACCTCCATATTATTACATTTTTCCTTACAAAGTTTCACAATATCATCCATAAGTACTGAAAAAGGAAGTGGACTAAGAACGCATTATTGTTTCAATCCTATTTTTTTTCAAATTGGTTCAACTCATTGTTGTGTGTCCTTACTTTATTTCTATTATCTCTGTATAATGCTCTATTAATTCTTTTTCTACTCCTTTTCTTTCCAAGCTTGCCCAGACGCCCTATCAAATGCCTCTTTATGATCTATGAAGCAGATATGTATTTCGTTCTTTTTTCTTATCATTTTCTCCCCCAGTTGTCTAACTGTAAAAATTAGATCCTGTGTATATCTGCTTCTACGAAATCCATGTTGCGACTCTTCTAACAAAGTTCCAATTTTCTCTCTCAGTCTCTTCTCTATTATTCTGATAAAATACATTTCCGGGTATATTCATTAATATAATCTCTTTGAAGTTTGTACAACCTTTTGGATCTCCTTTTTTGTACAGTGGTAATATTATTCCTAAATTCCAGTCCGTGAGTATTACTTTATGAGTTATTATTTCATTTAGCAAATCGCAAAATTCCTCTGTAGCTTTGTTTTCCATGCATCTTAGCATTTCTTCTGTGATTGTATCTTCCCCTGGTACTTTTTACAGTTTAAGTCCCTTAATTGCTTCAGTGATTTCATCGCTTAAAATTTTTTGTACATTTTGGGCTTTTTCTTGAACTGTCCTTGTTTCCTCCATCACTTGTTCTTCATCATTCCCTGCTTCTGTTAATTCTTTCATCTTTGCATTATTTACTTATCCTCGGATATCACATTCCCGTTCTTGTCTTTTATATTTCTTAGTTGAGGCTGTTTCTTTTAGTTTAACTATTTGAAAGTGTTGTAAAATAATTTTTTATTTTCGAAATAGTTTTATCCCGTTTCCGAACTCTTCTCATGGTTTTTCCTTCGCTTCCTTTATAATATTTTTTCTTTCTGATCTTGCTTTTATATATGTGTTAGTCTTCCTTCGTTTCAGTTAGTATAAACTTTTTTTATTTTTCCTTTAGACTTGTTTAAAATCAACAAGTAACATATACAACACCACATTAAATTTATAGGAGCTCGCCAACAGCTGATTCGTTAGAAAGATTTGATCTATTACCGATCAATTAGCGATGCGTTCCGAATGTTCCTTAATTCGTTCCCTAATTAATACAGTTAGGATATTATATAATGCGTCTTGTCACCTATTTTAAATGATAAAAACTCCTGTTTAGTCTAAAATTATTGCAATATCCACACATATTGTATGAATGCAATACATGGATCTTTAATAAAACCATGGACAGAAAACTGGACGTGTGGGAATATAAGCTGCTTTAAAGAATATTATAGGAGTATAAAGGAGAGCGTGGTGTGGCCGAGACGTACAAACCAGAAAATTATGGATATGTTTAATTAACAGAATATAACAACTTTTGCTAGGATACAACGTCATACGGTCACTTGGACATGTAGGAAGATTGTCTGAAAGTGGAAGTGGATCTACAAAACTACAGAATCAGAAAGGAGAAGACGCTGACAAAAACAGAAAAATGGAAAAAGACAATAAAAGCCTTGAGTATTTAAGGTCTGGAGCGCTATAAATTATATATTGTGCAACATAAATTGAATTAATAAATGACCTGTACTTAAAAGTGGTTTTCGTCCAAATTGTAGAGTTGACCCTTTTCAGTGCTTCTTCTTACATGTAGTTACACAAAACACCTAGTCGTTTATACCGTTATTTACAATAAAAATAAGGTTTATGTAGTATGATGCTCACTACAGACTAAAGGCGAACTAATATTAAGTGAAAACACAGATTAGAGATTGGTGTGGCGGCCTTTTCGCCCTTGAACCGCTTTATATCGCGGCGGCATGCGAGCCTTTGATATCAGCTACGTTTTGCCGTCGCACACACAACGGCATGGGCTTTTGCTCAGCCGAGGGATTCACGCTCCGCAGCGCGGCCAGTTCGGTCGTGTCTTAGTCCGCATAAATTCGCATTCATGCACCGCAGCGCGGCCAGTACGGTCGTGTCTTAACCCGCATACATCAGAAACATTTCGCATCCCCGCAAATATTCACGCATCGCAGCTCGGCCAATTTGGTCGTGTCTCAACATCCGCAACGCAGAGGTGGCCACCTTGGAATCGCCGACGAAGCCGAAGCCGAAGCCGATTCAGGTGAGCGATTTGGCAATTCATTGGTTGATATCGGTAGCCGCCCCCATCCGCTAACGCGACGGCCGTTTAAGGGACGATTTTGGCCTTATCGGCTGACCTTCCACTACGGGCCGTACTACGTTTCCACACCGCACCACGAGAGCGGCTATTTACACGCCTGCCTCTCCATTTTTTGGTCCTTACGAGCCGCATCGGTATCGTATCCCACACCGCATCCACGAGAGCGGCTATTTACACGCCTGCCTCTCCAGAGATATCAAGATAACTAATTTCTGTTTCATTACAACTAACTCTGAATTTAACTTTACTGGTAAATGCGAGGGTTCTTGCGTGTAGCTGCTAAACTTAGTCCTCGAGATATGACCTGGCGTAAGTTGTGGATCGCCGTTTAGGCCACCTTTGTACTGCCTCAAGGAAGAATCAAGGTTTTTGACGTTTGTAAGCTTATAGTTGTACAGGCTACGGATTATAAAGTAGTCTTAGATGCTGTCTTATAGATCTTAAGTGTTCTGGAGTTTGGGAATGGTGACAGCTCAGTGTAAGTCGTAGTTCGATATATCCCACGAGGCACCAAAGACGGACCAACAAGACTCAGTCCTGAATGACTTGGAGTCTGTTAATGTAAAATTTTGGGCACAGCCTTAAATAGCAGTTGCGTACATCGTGATGAAGCGAATAACTGCTTTATAATAGCAATTTATTGTTGGTAGATAGTCGGCTTACAAAATAGAGTCGAGTGCTATTCTTACCGCCTTGACTTTACTTACTGCACTGTCGATATGTGATTTTCACATTGGATTTCTGTCCTTCCAAGACATCTTCCTTCCAAAAATTGATGAAGTTCACCAGGTAAGTGTCCTATAAAATGGACTTATAATAGAGAACAGAAGCACTAAGCTTTCCTTTGTGTTGATCCCCATTCTCCACCTGCCGTACTAGTCTTCTAGGAAGTCTAATTCCTCCTAGAGCTCTTGTCACAAATGATGTTTGCAACAAACTAAATAGCACAGCCATGCCGTTTACACATTAGACCAGTATAATACAAGGAATTGTCAGCAAGTCCCAAATATAAACACTGTGTAGTGTCAGAGCCAGGGAAAAGCTCTAGGGACACCGGTTCAGATTCGTTTCTTCGATGATCTCACGCTACCAAACCTGGCGCGGAACTTCCTCTCGAAGAAACAGAACAGGATAAGTTAAACTATCTGCAGCGAGATTTTACACACCCGACCGTTGTGTCTTACCTTGTCAAAGTCGAAGAAGGCTACACATGTGGCTTGCTTTTTGGTGATGCCCTCAAAGTTGAAGGGTAGTAGAGTATCCAGAAAGAAATCCATACTGATTCCTCTTGAATCAGATGGAGGTTTTCGAAAACTTTTCTCAAGCACACTTGTTCCACAAGCCTTCTCATGGTAGAAATAGATTCAAGGGCCGATAGTTCTAGGAAAAGGTCCCTGATTTAGATCAAAAAACAGCATTAGTGAGTCTAAATTTAGTAAAATTTACTTTTGCTTGTAAACAATTTATTAATAAAATATTACACATCTGTGGAGAGATGTGTAATATTAATTAATAGTTTCCCGTAACAGGCCTTGAAGGTCCTTTGGGGTCGTAACAGGATAGGTCTGGTACAATCTAGAGCCTACGGTACACAAGGGTATTAACGTGGCTGGCGCTACGTACCGACCGCCTATTATTCCCCCAGAGTTTGACCTCCAGGTACTCATTTATTGCAGCCTGAGTCGAGCTGGGCCGTAAAAATGCCAGCGATATAATCGGCGAGAGCGGGATTCGAACCCGCAACTCTTGGTTTCGTAGTCTAGCGATCTATCCACTAAACCACCACGGCTCTGTAATATTAATTAATGGCCTATTTAAATGAAATCTTTGCAGTTGATGCAGAAGTGGTCCTAGCATCACACAGTCGTTCTATTTCTGATCTGTCTAGTCGCTGAATACATAGTATCCGTCTATTGCAACCGAAGGCCGCATAAAGGAGAAGTTGCGTTGTACATTTTTTTAATGAATTTTTTTTTAAATGAAATATTTATTATAAATGGATATTATTTTGTATATAAAATCAAAAGCATAATCGTCTAACTCTTTAATCGCGTGTTTCAAAACTGAGACTATGTAATTGCACGGCTATAAGTGGTTATTTTCTACATTGCTCTATATCGTTTCTATTCGTATATTTTATTGTATTAAAGTTGTTGCGAAAGTATTAACTCAATCTATCCATTTTTTGGAGTACTTTCTACGTGACTAAACTCCTTGGGTATTTTGCTGTACAACAAACTTCTCCAGATTGTCTTCTTTGGTGATGTGCCCATAATATTTCAACATACGAAGTTTAGCTATTGTGTTCAGTTCTTTTAATACAGGCAAATTTGTCATGTAATCTGTTTACGGAATTTTCAGCAATCTTTTTCAGTACCACATATCAAAGGAGTTCAAATTGTTCCTGGTATTTGTCTTTAATGTCCCAGTTTATGCAACATATAGTGCTAATGGAACAATTAATGATATCACTATTCTCTTTTTACTGGCTTTAAATATATCGTGATATTTTCGTATTTTATTCAGCTTAACAATTGGCGCCCTGACAACAACAATTCTTCTTCGTATCTTGGTTCAACCATTGCCACCTCTGTTAATATGTGAGCTGAAATAGGTAACATTTATGATTTGTATATCTTATATCTTGTTTCTATTGTTTATTATGTTGTTCTGTTTATCTGTTATCATTACTTTTAGTCCATAGATGGAAATTTCGATTTCAAATTTTTCAAGCGGTTCAATAATTTCATTTTTATAATTGGCAAAAATCAAAATGTAAATTATTTTTTCTTGTCGACTTTTTATGATATACTTCTCATGTATTGTTAAAAAAGGTGAGTGAAGTGTATGACCTTGCCGTATTCCTTTTCATACTTTAAAGTTTATGGAGTACCTACCTTTCAACTTTACTATTGCTGAACAACTTCCATGCAATTGTTGAGTAAAATTGTTGCAAAATATAAATTGTTAAAATCATATAATCTGTAAAATTTCTTATTTGCTATGTTCTACTTTTCACTGAAGTTGCCATCCAAACATTTCTAGGCGTAATTTAATTTTTGCTTTTTAATTTCGTTGCTCATTTATATTATATATATATATATATATATATATATATATATATATATATATATATATATATATATATATATATATATTATCAAGACCTTTCTACCATACATGTAAAGGTATGTATTTACAAAATAAAACTAAACTAATTTTTTGACATAATATTTAAAACTAAAATTATTCTTGATTTCTACTCGTATGTACTAATCTGGTCCACTCCTTTTTGTTCTGTGCCATTACCTGTTATTCCTTTCTGAAGAAGTTTTTCTTCTATTGTTCTTGTCCATGTTTTTCGCGGTCTTCCTCTTGTTCTACTAGTACCTACTTTCGATTCCCATATTTTCTTAACCTGTCTATCTTTGTCCATTCTAAGTAGATGTCCTAACCATTGTAGCTGTCGTGTTTCTATTTTTTTGTTTCCAGTGGTTCTACTTTAAGTTCTTCTCGAATTATTAGATTTCGTATTTTATGTCTTCTGGTTACTCCTAGTACTTTCCTCAGATATTTAATTTCCATACTTTCCTGTCTCTTCGTTGTTACCCACGATTCCCCCCCAAATGTCAATGTCGGTAGATAAATTGTTTTATATATGGCGAGTTTTGTTTTCCTAGAAATCTCTTTGTTGTTCAAGAATGTCTTTCCTAGTGCGTAGTACAACTTGGCAGTGTTTTCTATTCGTTTGTTTAGTTCAGCTTCGTGTCCTCCTTTGCTGTCTATAGTAACTCCTAAATATGCGAAACTTTTGACTTGTTCTAATTTACTGTTTTTTATGTTTGTCTGTTCTTCTTGTTTACCAATTGCCATGACCTTAGTTTTGCCTATGTTAATTTTCATGTTGTAGTCCTCTAACGTTTCTTTCATCCGTTATTACTTCCATTCTTTCTGCTCTTTGTTCTCCTTCTTCATCTTCTCTTGAATTTTGTGTTACCGTTTCATCTACTGTTAGGATTTCTTGGAAGTGTTCGTGTTCTTTCCATATCTTTATCACTTCATTTTCTTCGGTTATGAGTTTACCTCTTTTATTCTTGACTTGGTTTAGTATTGTTTTCTTCTCTGTTCTACAATTTTTGAGCACCCTATAAAATAGCTTCTGGTTTTCTTTGCTGTTATGTTCCATTCTGTGTCCGAACTTCTCCCATGACTTTTCTTTAGCTGTCTTTATTATTTCTTTGACTTTCTTCCTTTGTTCCTTGTATTCGTGGCATGCTTCTTCAGTTTTCTTATTTAAATAATTTTTCCATTTCCGTTTCTTTGTTTTAATTTCGTTTTTAATATCTTCATTCCACCAATCTGTTGCTCATTTATAAATTTGATAAATCTTTGGTTTGGTGTTTGAGTGTTGCCCTTTTGCTTTTTGATGTGTCCCATTCTGGTTAGTCTGCTATGATTACTAGTAAATATGACTGAATGAATTAATATAAAAGACAAATCAATAATGATGGAATTGGTGAGTAAATAAATAAAATGTGTAGAATAGAGATTTCATATACCTGGTTTTTTTACTTTTTGGTGCTTCAAATAACTAACGTATATGAAGTTGGAAAAGTTTGCATTGTCTTGCGATGAATTATGTTGCTCGATACAACTCAAGTTGGTTGTTGATGATGACGGACATTCAACTGGTTGCTTCACGGTACTCAATTTAAATTGCAATTTTGTATTGTAGAAATACAGTTTCTATAAACATTTAATGCTTTGTGCACAGTAGTAAGTTCTTGATAAGCAGAACACCCATTGTAATTTACAGAGTGATTGTCTTAACATAGGATGCATTAAGCCGAAAAAGTTTTGGGTTGTGTGCAGATACTTATATTATGTTGGTTTCTATATTTGACACCCATATATTGGTTTTGGAGTGCCCATAGGTTTAATATATCTGCGTTCTTGTGCCGTAGCTTAATCTCTACTTTACTATTGAGAAGGAATATTATTTTATATATTTTATTATAATTTTTGCTAGATGCTAGATTAATATAGAACAGTGGTGCCTTATGATCATTATGTAACGTATTTAATGATCTATCTTTTAAAGTTTATCTTTAATGTTTTTTAGTAGGCAATAAATGGTGCACATATCTGATTTGGGCTGGTAGGCGTGGTGCATAGCTTTTTCATCTCTTGAATTTAACTATCCTATTTTTGGCATTTTGGAAATAACATGCAGAAGCTATGATTTGTATTATTGGGGGTAGTTTTAGCAATTATATTAATTGTTACTACTGTGTATTTGTATTTTATTTGGTCATCAATAAGAAGATTAGAGGTCTGTACCTATTTTGGCTATAAATTACTCTAATATTTTCGGTTGATTGCTTTAGTCCTTTTCTTTTCTTAACAATTTACCACGGATGGTTAGTACCTGGTGATTCTTCCAAAACATTTTATTCGTTGGTCAAGCGAACACGCTTGTTGATGTGGAGATATAGTGAGATGCTACCGTCTGATTATAACTACTGATTGGAGTGAGAGCATTTAAAACAGATGAAAGGGTGTAGCAGATGAAAGGGTGTAGCAGATGGGAGTGTCAGCTAGTGGTTGCTGATACGAAGAGCACTGAGTTAATAGTGGCTTACTAGTTCTCTTTCGAATAAGAAGCATTATGTCCCTTTAACAAAATTTAAATATGCCTATATACACCTGAAATTAGCTTAAACTTACGGTATACAAAAACATATATAAATATAATTATTATAATTTGTGTGGTTTACCTCAGGTCAGCGTTTGCTTGCAATATGTGATATCTCGGAATAAGGACCACATGCCTTTATGATGCAATAATTAAACGAGAAGTACAAAATTTCCTATATATACTGCCTGTTATACACATTTGTCATAAATGGGTTTAGGTTAAGTTTCATAATTTTGGCTATTTCTTTTACAGTTACCAGAAAAATTTTTATCACTAAAGCTTTAACCGCTGTAATATAATTTTTCTTAGTGTACTTGGTGAAAATGAGAAGCGTTTCTTATTCTATTTCCAGACTTTTTATTTGTATTGGTGTTATGACAAGCCTGTGTTATTATGCTGCATTTTTATTTCTAATGGACAGTAGGAGTTTTTAGATTTCCACCACTAAAAAAAAAAACTTAAATGTCGTTTTCTTTGTTGTGCATATTTCAAGTACAGCGGCCATTTTGCTGCAACGACGTATACTTGTCGGAACTAAACCAGTGAAAAACGTGCATGTTAACGCGGATAGCAAAAGTAAATTTAATAGTGTAAAGTTGCTGTGGTTTTTTATTTGTGTAATACCCACATTTTGCACTAGGTTAGCACAGCTACGGATAACAAATGGTAACACATTAACGCTTATTGTGGGCCATTCTTTAAAGTTATAGATAAGTTGTTTCTTACTTTTTTGTGATGCTTTTTATGCCGAATAATATTTCTCTGTATTATTCTGATGCATGTTTAACAGTTTAGGCCCGGATATTTTGTGGCTTATTTTCTCAAAATTGTTATAGATTAATGTTTCGTACACATAAACGTTATCCAAGAATTTTTTTATAGAATAGCGAAAACTGCATTTACATCATTCTGAGGTTTACCAGAAATAATGTCAACAAACAGACCAGCGCTTACCATGTATTGCAGTTTTTGCTATATAATAACGTAAATATATTTTTTTAAATATATCATTTAATTAGCAATCAGAATTACAAGTCATTCTATAGGCTAATATGCTGTTTTTTAATTACTAGGGTAGTCGTAGTTGGTGTGAATAGAACTTCTCCAGTGACTTGCCCTCGCTAATCCTATTTCAGATCTGCTGGCCATTTTCGTTTCAGTCTTCTACCATTTTGCCCATCAAGCAGTGGGTACAACAGGGGGTTGACGTGGGTTTCCAGTTTGTTGTGATGTCTTGTACTTTTTTCTTTTATGGCGTCCCTCACGTAAATAATTTTTAGATCATTGTGAATCGTCAGATTGGAGACGTACCATGGTGCGTTCGTGATCATACGAAGTATTTTTGATTGGCACCTTTGAATTTTGTTTAAGTTAGATTTACTCGCACATCCCCATAGTTCTGCTCCATACATCCAGATTGGTTTAATTACGGTGTTGTAGAGTAACAGTTTGTTTTCAAGCGTGAGCTTAGATTTTCGTCCAATTAGCCATTGGAGTTCTTTCATCCTCAAGTCAATCTGTTTAAGTTTCTTATCGACATGTTCTTTCCACGTCAATCTGTTGTCCAGGTGTATTCCTAAATATCTTGCACTTGTAGATTGCGGTATTGGTATACTGTTAAAATATAACGGTGGGCATAACCCTTTTCGTAGTGTAAAATTTACTTGCACAGATTTTGTCTCATTAATTTTGATTTTCAATTTACGAGTCCATGTCTGTATTTGGTCTAGGTGGTTTTGTAGAGTGGTCGATGCTATGAGTGGGTCAATGGCAGTTGAGAGAATGACAGTGTCATCGGCAAACGTACCCATTGTTGTGTTTTCATTGGTGGGAAGATCGGCTGTATAGAGCACGTAGAGCAGGGGTCCCAAGACTCTGCCTTGGGACACTCCAGATTTAATTGGACATTGACTTTGATGCAAAATTCTCTACTACTTAGGTAAGATTTTATCAGTTTGAAGTAGGTAATGGGTAGAAGTTCTTTGATCTTATATAGTAATCCAGTATGCCATACCTTATCAAAGGCTTTACTGACATCTAGAAAAACTAATAGACAGTATTTCTTTTGGTCTAATGCTTGATTTATTTGGTGACTGATTCGATACACTTGCTGTATAGTCGAATGGTTATTGCGGAAGCCAAACTGATGCATAGGTATCCAATCTTCTGTCATTGGGTCAGAGTTTATTCTTTGCAGGAGGAGTCGTTCGAGAAATTTTGAGATAATTGGTAACAGACTTATAGGACGGTACGATGATACGTCGTTGGGTTCTTTATCTAGTTTAAGGATTAGTATTATTTCGACAATTTTTAATTGTTTTGGTCAGTAGTTTAGTCTTGCGATAGCATTGAAAATGTAGGTAAGTAAAACTAACCCTTTCCTTGGCATCTCCTTTAACATTTTTGTAGTCACTTTATCTATTCCTGGAGCTTTTCGAGGATTTAATAAGATGATTTCCTTCTCAATCTCTTTCGGAGTAAAGGATTTGATCTTTGGTATGTTGATAGGGATCTCAGATAAATGTCTGTCTACAGCATTGTCTGTAAGGTCATCATTAGGCGTAAATACTTTGGCAAGGTAGTCTGCAAATAGGACGGCATTTTCCTTATCACTTCTAGCCCACTGTTGATATGCTATTGCAGTGTTACGGAGGGTTGGTATTGGCGCCTTAGGTTTTTTTTTATGTTTTATAGGTTTCCATATGGAATTGTCGTATCTGTTGAGATTGGTAACATAATCATGGAATGATTTTTCTTTCATTTCTTTTAGTTGACGCTGCAGTTGGTTATTTAATCTGTTTAGTACAGTTTTATCTCCTGATGCATGGGTACAGTGCCACATCGCCATGGCTCTTCTTTTTTCTGCTATAAGCCTCTTAATGACCGTAGGTATTATATACTTGTGATTTTGGAATTCTCTGTAAGGAGTGGCATGTTGAGCGGCCTGTTTGAGGATGTTTACTAGGGTGGTTAGGACGGTGTCAATTTCCTCTGGAGTTTTCAGACTTACTCTCAATTTTATATCTTCGTGTATCTTGTTCCTGTAATGTTCCCAATTTGTGTTTTTGTTATGAAGTGTGGGCGTTGGTTTTTTATGAATAGCATATTGACCGATTGTTGCAATTACCGGCGAGTGATCAGAGGAGAGATCGTAGCATGGTGTTACGTTCATATACGCTTGCGAGATCCCATTGGTTACATAAAATTCCAAAAGATCTGGGATCTTATTGGGGTCTGGCGGCCAATAGGTTGGTGTACCCGTTGAAAGGAAGGAGTAATTATTTTCCTGTATGAGATTAGCCAACTGGCTGCCTTTTGTTGTGATTAGTCGAGATCCCCACAGCGTATGCTTACTATTGTAGTCTCCACCTGCAACAAATTTATGCCCTAGTGTCTGGAAGAATTCCTTGAAATTTTCTTTTTTGATATTGTGCCGTGGAGGGCAATATACTGCTGCTACTGTTAATTCGTATGGGAGTGTCTTTACTTTAATGCTGTGGCTTGTAAGTGATTGGTTACATATTTTGGCAGTTCGATGTGGCTTATAGTACTTTTTATTAAAATGGCGGTCCCAGCATGTGCAGTATTATCTGGATGATTGGTTATGTAGGTTGTGAAGTTAGATATGCGAAAATATGATCTACCTGTGAAATGTGTTTCGCTGACTAGCATGATGTCCATTGAATTATGATGAAGGAATATTTCAACTTCATTTTGTGCTGTAGAAGGCCATTGGCATTCCACAAGGCTATTGTTAGAAATTTAGTGAATTTTACTTATCAGCGTGGTAAGCAGATTCATCACCTTGCTGTTCTGTTGTAGGAGTTGCTAAAACATAGGCTTAAACTCATCTAGGAATTTGCACAGGCTGATGGAGGGTGTTCCTGTGCGATGTTCGTTGTGTTCTCTACTCTCAGTTGAGCGTAGTGTATTTTGTTCGTTGGTTCTGTTATTTTTCACTGCTCCTGCATAGCTTAAATTTTGTTGGATATTATTTGTTTGAGGTTGGTTTTCTGTATAGATGGCTGTTAACGGGTTGTGTTGAATGTTTAGTCTATTGTTAGCATTGTTGGATTTTTTAGTAAGCCTTGGTAGAATTCGCAGCCTTTATAGCTAGCCGGATGAGGACCATTGCATAATGCACATCGTGCAGGTGTGTCTTTGTTTTTTGTACAATTATTCGTGCTATGAGTCCCTCCGCATTTAACACAAACATAGGGTTTGGTACAATAAGCTTTAGTATGACCATATTGCTGACAGCGCATGCACTGTGATATACCTTTAACTTTTTTGGGTGGTTCAATAATTATTAGTTGGTTTTGTATTTTTTGTATTTTATAAATATTTTTATTGCTTTGTGCTGGCTCTAGGTCAGCAAAGAATAGGTTTAAAGGTTCTTTTGTTATTCGTTTTCTTGCGTTCATAATATTTCTGACTTGATGTCCGTCTTTACTGAGTTCTTTTTTAATGCTTTCTGTGCTAGTTGTAAAATGTAAGTGCTTGAGTACTACCCTATAGGCTCGTTCCTCCTTCGGTTGATATGTATGGTGCACAATTTTGTTTACTTGCATGAAGTGAATCAGTTTTTGGTAAGCATCAGAGGTATTGCAATTGATTTTTATTGTATTGTTAGCTAGAGATTTTGTGCTGTACTGCTCTATTTCTATGATTTCATTTAATTTGTTTATCATTTGTTGGTAATTTATTACGCCATAAACAAAGATTGGCGGGGGTCGTGAGACCTTGTTTTCTACTTGTGTTGTGTTAGTTTCTTCTTCCATGGCATCGGTTAAATGGGTATATTTATTTTGTATTAAAATGTTTTGACTGTTGGGTATATTTATTTTTCTTCGCTTGGTTTGTTTTACTTTTTGCCATGGGTTTTCTTTGGAGTTTTCATTTGGGTTTTCTTCTGTTTCATCATCGCTGGTTGAGGTCAGTCTGTAGTACTGGCGTTCGTTGTTTGATTGCTGCTGCTGAGTGGCATGGGAATGGGCTGGTGGGTTAATGTTCTGTTGCGGTATGAAGAAGTTGCTACTAGTGGGTATTGATTGATTTTGTTGTTGACAGTTATAGTACTGCAGCATTTGTGTGTTAGCTAATGTAACACCCGGTATAACGTTGTTCATTGGGATTACTTGCATGGGATTATTATATGGTACGCCCTTTTGGTTATAATTAACTCCTGGGCTATTGTATGCTGGTAACATTTTGAATTTGTTTAATGAAGTTTAATAGGTAAACACAGTTACCTTTTATTTAATTTCCTCGTAGTTTATTGAGCACGAAAATATTAAGCTGACCCCGCGGTCACGTTATAGTTCACAACAGCCGCTAACCGATAAAACGCCCGCACAAGTGATATCACCGCGCCTCGGTTCGCGCACGCCCGTTCAACAAAATTAAAATTAAAATTTGTAATGAAAAGTAAAAATTTCCAAGAGCGACCCAAGAAAATATAAATTGGAACAGGTAAAATACGGCTGACCTTAAGCAAGGCCGCAGTCGCTGCCGTTGATGACTCAGGCACGGGCTGGCTTGTAGATCCGTTCGTTTTCCTTCAAAGCAGGAGGGTTAGCGTACACATCTACTCACTAGCACGGTTGCAAAGCGAACGTGAATGAATATTAAGACAAGACAGGTAGAAAAGTGTATAGTTTAGTTTAATCAACAACGTTAACTTATAAAATAAAGCAGCGGTTTTGTCGAAATTTTATGATCCTTACATAAGCCTCATAACTAATTATTTCTGTGATAAATAATGTAATTAACTCAATTGAAATACTTTTATAACTTTATGTTTATTTTAACTATTAGCTATCAATCAATGGTAAACAATTAAAAAGTTTCTTATATGCAGGCAACTACTGTGTGGTTTAAAACTGGAAAGATTCACTGACGGTATCCGCTATGTATTATTTTTCAGGTCACGGAGCAAACAAAGAAGGTTTAACAGAATACTTTTAGTCCTCTTGACAAACCCAGTAAATAGTAATATTCTACTTTGATTTCAGAGAAAAATAGGTGAAAAAAGGATGCTACGTAAGCATTGGCAGAATAGACGCTATCCTAAAGATAGCACAGGTACACTGGAGCTTGCAGGGTACTTAAGAATTGCTTATTGATTATAAAAATAGAAAATTTAAACTTATCAGCCAATGACACTACAGGTTACTTATTGTGGAAGGCTACAAAACAGCATAGAAGACAGGAACTGGGCAAACAAAGAAAATGAAAAGGGACAAGCATTTTTTGAATACTTTGAAAAGATTTTCAAACCTCTAGATGAAGCACAAGCATAAATACATGAAGAATTGCTTAGCTCTTTTAGCTGAGTTTTTCAATTATTGTCTAAAGTAAATTAAAAATGTTAATCTTCAGTTTATCTGATAAAAAAGCGCCAGAATAGGACTTCATTACAGGACAAGTATACAATAATAGCCTACATATATAAAGAAATAGTGAGTGGAGAGGCAGGCGTGTAAATAGCCGCTCTCGTGGATGCGGTGTTGGATACGATACCGATGCGGCTCGTAAGGACCAACAAATGGAGAGGCAGGCGTGCAAATAGCCGCTCTCGTGGTGCGGTGTGAAAACGTAGTACGGCCCGTATGGAAGGTCAGCCGATAAGGCCAAATCGTCCCTTAAACGGCCGTCGCGTAAGCGGATGGGGGCGGCTACCGATATCCACCAACGAATATTGCCAAATCGCTCACCTGAATCGGCTTCGGCTTCGGCTTCGGCTTCGGCTTCGGCTTCGGCTTCGGCTTCGTCGGCGATTCCCAGGTGGTCGCCTCTGCGATGCGGATCGGGATTTCTGCGGGTAGCGAATGTTCTTGCGGGGTGAAGACACGACCGAATTGGCCGAGCTGCGGTGCTTGAATGTGCGGTGTTAAACACGACCAACTTGGCCGAGCTGCGGTACGGGAATGTTGCCGGACTTCGCGCCTGGCTTGGCGGCAGGTCTTTGCGGGCAATTTGCATTCGCCAGCACCTTTCCTATCAAAAGCTGCCGCCGACGGCGTATGCAGACTTGTCGGCCGAGCAAAAGCCCATATGCCGTTTTGTGTGCGATGGCAAAACGGGCAGACATCACAGCCGCCAGCATGCCGCCGCGAGATAAGCGGTTCAAGGGCGAAAAGGCCGCCACACCAGTGAGAACTGGCTATTTTCAGAGCATATCTTTTCCTTATTTCAAAAAGCAGCGCAAACCTTTAAATAAAGTGTAGTATTATAAGCTCATAAGCTTTCTTCCATTATTAAGTAAGTTTTTAGAAAAATTATTGTTTATGCACCTAATGTCTATATTTCAAGAAATTGAAATAATTCCATTTGATCCCAATTTGGATTCAGGAAAGCACACTATTATCGAGCAAATTCATCGAGTGGTAAATCACATCAACACTGCGTTTAAACCAAAAAAGTATTAGACAGCTGCCTTTATCGACGTGAGGAAAGCGTCTGATAAGATTTGGTACAAAAGTCTTTCTTACAAATAGAAATTTTGGCTGACACATAGCTTCTATTGTATTCTAAAATCTTATATTCACATAAGATATTTCTTTGTAAAATATAAAGAAGAACTACCAAATTTAATGCACATAAAAGTAGAAATTCTTTAAAAAAGTGTTATAGGACCGATCCTGTATCTTATATTTACTTTTGCCGATCATAAGGTAATCCTGGCTTATGATAAAGACTCAGAAAGAGAGCGCAAAACTGCAAAACAATTCAAACTTCATACAAAAGTGATCCAAGAAGCTATACATAAAACTATACGAGATGAAATTAGCCCTTGTCACTTTTGTAAGACGCAAACGCTTATGCCAGTGCTTACCGATAATACCAAATATTTTTTTTATTGACAATTTGCGAATTTACAATCTATTTCTATACAGAGTGTTGAGTAAATGTATTAAATGTATTACACTTGTAAGGGAATAATACACTGATGTTTCCCCTTATAGATTGTGATTTCTTCGTTACGCTAGGTCTTGAGGCTAGGTTCTGCGTAGTCTTCTCACAGTGGGGCCGCTGTTGTTTAGTTGCTTTGTTAAGTCGTTCTCGTGGTTTGTTACTTGATCTTTGTATTTAGTGGCAGCTCGTTGTATCTCTTCTGTTATAAAGGGGATCTTTAAGTCGTTATGGAGCGCGTCATTAGATATACCATGCAGCATCCACCATTGTTCTCAGCACTTTAGATTGGAAAATTTGTATGATTTTTAGGTTTGTTGGCTTGGCGCATTTCCACACCTGGATCCCGTATGTCCATATCGGTTTGATTATAACTTTGTATAACAGTAACTTGTTGTTTAAAGAGAGCTTGGATGTTCGTCCAACTAGCCAATACATCTGTCTAAATGTGCTTTTTCCAAGGTGAGTTTTTGGTCTAGGATGAGTTCGAGGTATTTCGCTTCCGTTTTAGTAGGTATAGGTACGTTATTGATGGTTACAGGAGGGCAGTGGTCGTGCCTGGTGGTGAATGTGACTTGGACTGATTTTATTTGATTGGTTTTCAGTCTCCATCTGTTGTACTATTCGGTGAGGAGATCCAGTTGAGTTTGTTGGTTTTCAGAGGCCAATACTGGATTTTTATTCACAGATAATACAGCTATGTCATCGGAAAATTAAGCAATTGTGGTGTTATTTGTTTAGGGTATGTTGGCAGCGTAGATTAGGAATAGCAGAGGTCCTGGAACACTCTCCTGGGGCACACCGGATTCGATAGTAAGGTAGTTGGATTGACTGTCGTTATGTCTTACTGTGGAGCTTCTGTCGGTTAGGTAGAATTTTTAAAAGGAGATAGATGTTGCTGGATAAGTGTTTTTTATTTTGTAGAAAAGGCCCGTGTGCCACACTTTATCGAATGCCTGTGAAATGTCAAAGAATACTGCATTGCAGAATTTCTTGTCTTCAATACTCTTAGCAATTGTCTTGACTACCCTATGAATCTGTTGTATAGTGGAGTGGCGTTCCCTGAATCCGAACTGGTGGTTAGATAGTAGCGTCAGGGGGTCATGCTCTACGTATATCCTTTTAAGTAGGAGTCTTTCAAAAACTTTACTTACTAGGAGCAGGTGGCTGATAGGTCGATATGATGATGGTTCGTGTGGAGATTTTTGTGGTTTGTGTATTATGACGATTTCGGCGTATTTCCATATTATGGGGAAGTAGGACAGACTTACCATTTGGTTAAAGATTACTGTTAGTAGAACTATGGCTTTGCGAGGTAATTTCTTTAATATTTGTCCGGTTATTAAATCGTAGCCTAGAGCTTTGTGTTTGTTTGTATTATCTAATTCTCTCTTGGCTTCTGCTGGTAAACAAGGTTTTATGGATCGGATATTTGGAGTGGAATATCGGTTGAGTCTTCTAGTTCCCTGTCATTGCCACCTGGCTCGGGTTTGTATATTTCAATTAAATGAGTTGCAAAAATATCAGCCTTGTCTTTGTCAGTGCGTGCCCATTCTTCATTAAGTTTACGGATTGGGGGTACAGACAGATAGGGTCTTTTTAGTTTTTCTTGTTGCCTTCCACAATGTGTGATCATCTGGGGATAGACTGGTAATGTAATGTTGGAAGGTAGTATTTTGGGCTTCTTTGAGTGGTGTTTTTAATTCTATGAATAGTCTGTTGTAATTATGTTTATCTGCAATGTTTCTTTACCTATGCCATGTTTCCCTAGCTTTGCGTTTCTGCGCTATTGATTGACGGATATGCAGCGGTATGTTGATAGTATTGGTTTGTGGTAAGGTTGTTCTGAGATGTGTAAATCTGGTAAAATATTGTGGCGGTTTTATTCGTAACTTGAGATTTATGTTTGTTTCTATGTAGTCTTGAAAATTATTTCAGTCAGTATGTTTTGAGGAGATTTTTGGGGGAGGCGACTTATTAACAACAGTTGTGCTAATATTCACGATGATCGGAGTATGGTTAATTTAGGGATGTAAGTTAGATTCTACTATGCACTTCCTTCTAGGGATTCCGTTTACTATAGTAAGAAGTCATTTAAGATCGCCAGTGAATCATTGTGTAGGAGTTAATGGCTTCCATACAGTTCTCCTTGTGACAATACCAGTTGTTTCCAAGCGAATGTTTCAGGGTTGAAGAAATCCTTGTATTCCTACGTTGATATTCTATGTCGTGGTGAGCTGTAAATGGCACTGACCTTAATGTTCCATTGAAAATTCGAATAATTCGACAGATGTTGCTTAAATTTTTTGTTACTAATCATGTTTCTGAAGTTTTTTACGCCATATATAAATATAGGGTTTTGTTTGATGGTCGTGGTTGTTTCACCATATTTTTTATTTCAACTGGATTATCTATGATGTCAGTGAATAGGGAGCTGTAACGGTTTTGAACGTTTGTTTGTGGTATGTTGGAGATATTGGATAGGGCGATTTGTTAATCTCTTTTGCGTTGCTTTACGATTGGCCATGAATCTCTGTTGTCCGAGTCTAGTTCCATGTCTTTGTCATCGTCCGGGTTTGCGGTTTCTGAGGATATGTTGTTTTTTGCATTTGGTGTCTCAAGTTGCTGTGTGGTGTGGTATTGTAGGGTAATTGGGGGGTAGCTACGTTGGTAGGTAATTGGCGGAGTGGGTGTGGGGAAATGTTGAATCGAGAATGGAAGTTGTGGATTGTTGAGTATGGATGTACCTGGTGGTTGACAGTATGACTGGTTTATAGCGCTGGGGGTGGGTACCTCATGGGTTGGTTTTGTTATGGTACGGGAAACATTTCCCCTATTGTTAACTTAATTCTATAAGCTTACTTGGTATTCTACAGTGGTAGGTAAATTTAAATAATTCGGTTTTGCTATCGCACGTAAACTTTCTTGTTCTCGGGGCGATAACCGCTTGCACGTCTTTACGCTACGAAAGTCAAATGCATACTATCAAATATTTGAATATACTTATATCTTAACAAAGGCCTTACATAAAAAACCCACATATGGAAAAAAACGTTTCCATCTAAACCGTATGTTTAAAAACTGTTATTGGCTTATATTTAGACAACAAGTTTTTATTTTATATTAATATGTAAACCATTTTTTAAACATATCCGTTCTTACGAAATAAAAATATGGGGGGGGGGTAGCTTTATCGTTCAATATAGCTATTCTACAACGATTTTAGTGCAAAACGCTAAAAGCCATAATAAATACATTGCAGTATGTTACTAACGTAGAAATAAGCACCAATACTTGAATACATTACAAAACTATCTTAATATATCAATAATAAATTTATTAGATAACAGTAAACAAAACCGTAAGCTGAAAATAGTTTATACACTAGATCGTTTTGTTTTCAGTAGTGTAAATTAGGATAACAAATATTTTAAATTATTTTAATAGTATTGAGGTGACGATAGCCTTTTTTGTCATTTAATTAATCTATAAAATTTACTAAATGCTATTCATTATAAACAGATCGGAAATTTACAAGGTCATAGATAATGCCACATGTATGTAGACCCGTCAAAAAGGAAAAAGAAGGGGGTAGAATCTTTGAGGCTTATGGTTTTAAAAGTCTAGGTTAAATTTAATACATTAGCATTTATTTTAATATTTTTTAAGAATGGGCTAGACATTTTTGATTTAATTCTGTGCACATTGAAATAGCTAGTTATTGTGGATAAACGTATAACTGCATCTTTTCCTGTACCTCTGAACTAAATAAAAAATTGTCTAAGACTACACTGTGGCCTAAATGTGTTCGCTACTTATGAGTTGTAGGTAGTAATGCTTGAAACAGTCACGTCATGCTACCTCTTCTGTAATCAATCTCAAGATGTCTGAACAAGAAGCACTTTAATAATTACCAAGTTTTTTACGGCAGAAGGCTAAATTTTAAAAGTCCTTAGGCACAGTTTGCGGAAAACAAATCTAGGGGAACTTAAGCGTACGCGTGGCAGAAATAACTTTTGGCAGTATGAGGGACAGGCAAAAACGAACTTATTGATGTAATTAAGTTGAATACTTACATATTTGCATTTTAGATGATAAAGACTAATTAATAATTATCAAAACTACTTCTAAGATCTGTATAAGGTCGAAAAATGTATAGAAATTTTATGGAAAAATAAATTTTGATATTTGTTTTATATGATGCTTCAATAAATAAAAAATAATTTATATTTATATTATATTTACGTTTCTAATTTATATTATAGATATATTTTAAAAAATTATCTGAATTTTTCTTATCAATAATGCATCCAACAGGTGAAACGATCGCTAACTTAATTTTAAGTATTTTCAAAGAATACATAATGTCAATCGCCCATTATTGTAACTTGAGATATAAGCAACAGTATTCAAGTTTTATTTAAGAAAAAATAACTTTGGTAACATAGTGCCTCAACACAAGAGATGACAGCTAGCATTTGCCTGTCATGTGGAAGTCCCTTATTGCTCTGCACCGCCAATTACGCAACACCCTTAATCCTACAAACTTTTCCCAACCCAACGCATCTCCCGCCAAACAAACTTTCACTTCCAGCCCTATAAAAGATCAAGCAGGTCACACGAAAGCTCAGTCTTATTCAAAGACTCATAGCTCTCCTTGGGGAGTAGGCAGATTGAGACCCCGAGTGAAGAGCTAATCTCTTGAAAATGGCATCAAAGCCGATGCCGGAACGTCGAAAATTTACCCAAAATAGACACGGTTCGTCCCGTGAACTAAGTTGTTTAAATATACTTAACCGCGGAAACCTATCCTATATAAAACTATTTACAAAACCAAAAAAGAATGGATACTCCACATATAGTTACAGTCCCATAACTCTACTACCAACCTTGGCCAAACCCTTTGAGAAAATCATACAGTCAAGACTTCGCCATGAACTAAAAGGCAAAAATATTATATCACTATTCCAATTTGAATTCCAAAAAAAAACCTAATCAACCACCAGCTACTACGAGTCACGCAAATCATTGAACAAGGCTACGAAAACAAACTTTACGCTGTAGTTGCTTTTTTTTAACATATTCAAATTATTTGACAAAGTCTGGGCCCAAAAATTATTACAGCTAAAATTTCTTGCGTATCTAATAAATATTATAGCATCATTCCTAACCAAAAGAAATTGGCTATAAAAATGAATTTAACAATTTCAGACACTTTAAAAATTACTACCGGCGTTCCACAGGGCTCTAGACTGGCTACACTCTTCTTTAACATCTATATGAGCGATATACCGTAACTGCATAATTTAACCATTTTGATGTTTGCCGACGACACAGGCCTAATAGCACAACCTAACAACATAAACACTCCAGAAACTCCAACTACCTCTAAACCAAACCCTCGAATAGTTTAACAAACGGTGCATTGCGATCAATCCACATAATGCAAAACAAAAATACTTACACTGCGGAGGACAGCTAATTTCCACCAAATAACAATTAACGACAGCACAATACAATGCCTCATGATTCTTCAGTAAAATATCTAGGAGTTCATCTCGACGGGAGATTTGGGGCCATTATATCAACAATTAATTAAATGAGTGCTACTTTTGTTTTAGTATGTTCTATTAACTCATAAGCCGTAAATGGCCCCTAAAAACTAAATGCGCGATTCTAATCTAAGACCTATAACTCGACAGTAAATCCGACAACGATTGGAACGATAAATACAAAGACATCATAAATGGGATGTTCTCATTCCAGCCACTCTAGCCACAACCATTCTTCACATAATCCAACTATCTAGAGATTTGCTAATTTGGTTTCAAAAACTAGATATTGTGAGAGTTAATGAAAAATTTGCCAAAAAATTTATACTTCTACTGACTACTTCTTATAACAGTATGTTAAAACTTTGCCATTTTCTCGTACACTGAAAATATGTCTAAATGATAATAGTTACTAAAGTTGGATAACCTCTTAATTAGCCTACATTTTATAGACCAATAAGTATCCTACGCCTAATGCCTAAAATATTTGAGAAAGTGCTATACCAAGCAATTAAAAAGAAACAACCAAATTTAGATCAAATAATTCCAACCTACCAGTTTGGGTTTCGAGCACACCATTAGACTATATAACAGGTTTAGCGCATTATTTCCTAAAGATGTATGAAGCTGTATTTTTGGACATTAAACAAAATTCGATAAGGTCCGGCACGTGGGCTTATTGTGCAAACTTAAAGAAAACCTATCAAGCTAGCTGTAGTTCTTATCTCACTGAGCGGACATTCCAAGTTAAAGTGAACGACAGTTTCTAACCACCTTGCTACGCTTCTTGCTGTATTTGATATACCCATTCGATGTTTCAACTACAAAAAACGCAAAAGTGTTTCCAGTAAGCAGTGCATAAGATCGGTCGCCCCAGTCTTGTACCAAATGGTAGTAACCTGTGTATGATGAGTGCTATGTGCCAGAAGAATATTGAGAGTATAAGCCCGCGGATCGCAGAGTGATTTTTGGAGTGACCGGGCGCATACTAGGATATTGTGTCCGATACTCTCCAATCAGCGCCACCTCCCCTACAGAAGAGCGCTACCTCGACTAAAGTGAGCCTCAGAAAGCAGCAGGAATGTTTTAAGCCTGCTTGCAAATGCCACTGCATCTGCCGTCGAGGAAATCTAGATGCAACCACGTTGTTTTCCGTAATTTCTGCCAACTCCTTCAAGGTTCTGAGCGACCAACAAAAGTACATAAAGATGTCCGTCGTCTGCAGCCTCCGCCCGGTAAGTGCTCTCCTCAGGAAAAATCCCGCCCGTCATCTTCTGGGTGAAAGAGGCTTAGTATTCCTTGAGGAAAGTCAGCTATAAAAAGAAGGTCGGATTCACCAAAGCCAAGAATATGGTGGATGAAATCTTTATCCATACCACCACATCTGACGATTACAGGTGCTTCACTCGCTTCCAACATGAAGCGAAAATCGAAAAATCACCCCGGGCCGCGGCGCAAGAGGTCCCGGAATATGTTACCAAGGGGGAGCTGAAGCAAAAATGCATCGACACTGATCGTATCCTTATGGTACGAAGGATAAATAAGGGCGGTTTAATGCAGCTCATGTTCTTGGAACTTGAACGGGCCAATAAAAACAAGATCATCTGTAACGTTCACAATGTCCTTGGGGTGAGAATCACCACTCCAGAGAGTGTAAGAAGCCCCGAAGTGAGCCCGTCACCTGCGTAAACTGCTAGGGACCACGTTATGCCAGATAACGACCGCACCTGGGAGAACCTATGTTGCAGCAGACCCAAGACCGCAGTTAGCTCCACAGCGTTTACATAATATCATTATACCACAGCTGGGACACCAGATTGGGCTTTTTTAGAACCAGCACACTTCTACATTTTTGCAAGAATTCAATCACATCATGGCAGCTACGCAGAATGCCACGAACATCCTAGAGGTAGTCGCTTTCTAGCAAATGTCTGTTATATAAAGCAATACCAATTTGAGATGTAACAATACAAAATATCTCTTCTAACTGCTCTTTCAGTGATTTAACCCTATAGTAGTTGCAAAATACCAAGTAAAGCGTTTTTAATAAGAATGATGTGATTTTGAAATGAAATGTTAGCTAACCTTAAAATGTTATAACCGTCACTATTGATCATTTGTGTTTAGTATATCATGGTTGAATACACGCTTCAGGAAAGTTTAGTTATTCTCCAAAAATTTTATGAAAGTAGACATTTTTTATGAACACTCAACGTGCTCTTTGAGAAGTCTACATAATTGCTCTTCTGTGCTTGCTATTCGAATCGCGGACAAATTTGGAAGGGACTTACTCTTTACCAAGCGAAAATGCCCACAAGACGCTGAAATGCAGTTAAGGTAGCAATCATTGCTCCAAAGTTATCGATTCCTTGTCATGCTTATGATTAGGGCTTAGGAACGACAACTTAGCGTATTTTACTAAAATATTGAGTTTACGCCCATATAAGGTTTTGCTGATCCAAGAACTGAAGCCACTGGGCTATCATAGGCGCCGTGACTTTGCTGCATGGGCCTTAAGGCAACCTGAAACAGATCATAATTTTGGAAAAGCATATCTTCTCAAATAAAGCTCATTTTTGATTAAGTGGATATGCTAAACAAAATTGTCGGTTTTGGGGTAAAACAATCCACAACATATTTACGAAAAGTCCTTGAATCTGCAAAAGCTCACTGCATAGTGTGGTTTATGGCATGGAGGTAACATTGGACCTTTATTTTTCCAAAACGAGGTAGGAGATGTAGTTACTGTGATTGGTGAGCGGTACCTTGATGTTAATGTTTGGGGCCAAATTTAAATTAAATTTTTTGGGGGACACGCGGTTTTAACAAGACGGTGCTACATGTCACACTGCTAATGCCACTATCTCGTACTGTAAGAAAAGTTTGGTAAAAGTCCAATTGTTAGTTAGCCTCCAAGAAGTTGTGGTTTAGCTCCTTTGGATTACCTTTTGTGGGATTATTTAAAATTTGTAGTCTACGCAAACCAAGCACGAATCTTCGGTGCATTAAGGTTAAATTAAACCCGAGTTATTCCATCGAAAATTGGGTTTATCAAATTTACTGGTGTGCACGAAGTTGAGTTTGACAAAATTATGTGTTATTCAAAGCATATTGTAATATACTATGTTTCAAAATAAGTAAAACGTTTGGTTGTGTCTGAAATAACTTTTATTTTATTTTATTTTAAAATCATATTATTCTTAGTGAAAAACCCTTTAGAAGTAGTGAGGCAAATATTCAATAGTTCCCTATTGGATATTTGCGTTATTATAAACTGTGCGTTCTGCTATTGTCTTGTAGCAGTAACACACTAATGGCTTAAACTTTTGCGTTTCTAAATGGTACCCAGACTAAATATTTTGTAGTAGCTAGCAATAGTAAGCAACACTCACAGCACGTTTTTGTAAAGGGCATCACTAAACACAACGGTTTGGTATCACTTAAAAGGGCTATAAAAAGTTGTCTTATAAATATACGCGTCTTTTGATTTTACTAAACAATTTTCATTTTTTAAACTCCGCTCCATGGTAGAACGCTTTAATCCCACTCTTCGCACGTTACAAACGATCTCCTTCTGTTTTATAGCGGTTCAAAAGTGTTTGAGAAGTTTCACAGGATGCGACCCTTTGATCTGCCTTGAGCTAATTTGGGACCCACCGAATGCAGATTTCTTTGATCTGGCGATACAATTCAGTTACTATAAATACTTATGTTGCTCGCTACACTAATATGCGGGTCTTCAAGAATAAAAGCATTAAGTTCGATTTTGGATTACAGTACGGCCCCTACCAGTCAAATGTTGCCGTTTATATATTTTGATCCTGAGTAGTTTAATTTAGAATTGTTTATTTAGCCGCACAATTTTATTAAGTTTAATATGTTAATTAGAGGAAAACTTAATAATAGTAAATTGAGGCACATTGGACACTTCTGCTTATATCTGAAAGTCCCCATCGTACCATATAAATTGTCATTTTTAGTATTCTAATTCACGGTTTACTAAAAAAAAACATATTTTAATTTTCTTCCTTATATACACCAAATAAACAACAATAGTTATAAAATAAAGAAATTTAAAAACATAACTGATTTAATCTAGTAATCTGTACGAAACTGCACGTGACTTCTTGCTACAGCAAATTGCCTCATAAATAATTAGCGCCGGCTGTCGACTTTGCATTTACAGTTATTGATGTTGCTCTTTCCAGTGGCTGCCTCCAATAATTAATTACGACTTTCATTTGCATAGATCAATATTCATGTATAAAATCTTCGACAATAAACAGAAGTAGGCAGCTAATTAATAAACACGAAGCTTGAATAATTCGGAAGAATTCATTAAATTCAATATGAACGTCGATTTTAAGTTATCTGCTGAAATTTGCAAAAGTGGATTTATATTTGTTTTGCGTATTCATATTTACCATTTTATACACCAATAGACATGTAAATCTGCCAATACTTCAATGATGTGATTATGAATATTCTTTAAAATACGTGAAACCAATATATTTCAAAAAGTAAAAAATTGAATTAATTTTATACCTAACATAATGTTGTCTGAGTTTTACTATTCTTTAGAATCCCTACAACAGAAAGTTTTTCATTGGTCAAAAGAGTCGTGAGAAAACCATTAGTAGTATTGCTCCTGGCGTTTGTTGTATTTATCAGCACGTTTACCTTTGTTCGTATGTATTTCGTTCAATAACTAGTTTGGTAGTCTAAATTTGGGCAAACGGTGGCTAACCACTTTTTCGGATATCAAGGCTGTTTTATTGGCAACCACTCTCTAGGCTCTGGTAGTTCCTAAATAAATCTTGAGTCAATTGTAATTTAAATTTGCACAATACAAAACTCGTTTATTTTCATCCAAGACATAGTACTGCTTCATGACAGTATACAGCTCCATACAGTTGTCCAAACTAGACAAAAATTGAAGATTTATTCTAGACTACGTTGCAACACTTCTTATACGGTGCGGGCTTATCGTTCTGCTGTTTGACGACTAAAAGGAGCATTTGCAACACAAAGATTCTATGATGATATGACTGGTGTTGCAACCACCTTTATTTTACGACAGCATAATAAAAAAACCTACCTATCAGTTGACAAAAATGTGTTTCTATATTGAGGATTATGCAGGAACATAAATATGTACGTTTTTATAAATTTTATGCTTGATTCCATTCACGTAAAATGATAACTTTATGTTCTGACTGTTATACCTAAAGGGTTTTTAGATTCTTTTACCGTTAGTTTTATCCAAATTTTACATGTTTTTCTCTTATTCTTAGAATACTATTTGACCTAAACCCCTGAGCTTTTCTACGCACTTATAAATCTCAAAAATGGCACTTTTATAGTTCCCACAAAGACTATGCGAAGAAATCGAAGACAGAATTTGTTTGAATTTAACCCAGTTGTACGATTTGGTCATTCTCAATTGATTCCAAGATTTTAAAAGGTTAGATATGCTACGAAAGTGAATTTTCGTTTGCTAGTCTCGTATCTAAGTGTGAAGAAGCACTAGTCACTTAAATATTTGTGTGAATCTTTAAAAGTTAGCTTCAAAAACTTTAGGTGTTCTAAAGATACCTGTTTTGTTGGAATTTCATGTTTTTAAGGAGCACATGATGTTTAAAAATAAAAGAAATATCGTTAAGAGTAAACAACGGTAGAGCAGCTTTCAATTTTAATAATTTCTATGAAATTATGGTTTCCGTCAAGGGTCATATGTATAGTGACTGATGTTCAAATGTTATTAAATTATGATTGAAACTAGTAACATAAGAAAAACTCAATATTTTTGGTATCAATCTGTATGTGGATATACACTTAAAGGAATCCCGAATCGAATATCTGAAACTGGATCTCACTAGTCTAGAATTTTAACAAAAAATATTGTTATTTTTTTAATGTAAGGCGAGATCGTTTGAAAATTTGTCTAAGGTTGTTGTTGTTTCAGCATTTCATTTGAAAGTTAATTTTAATCAGCATATATGGATAGGTTACTAGTAGAGTTTTACCACAAGGCTTAGTAGAATATTGGTAATGTAAAAAAATCGCAACAAAAAATAAATCGAGCAAAGAGAGAGAATCATGTTTTAAATTTTATCTGTTATACATTTATTTTTAACTACATCCTCAAAGCGCATAAAGCCAAGGGAATGACTGCTGCACTATCTACACTAGCGGCCGAAAGTAACGCAACTTTTCTTTTTTTGGCCAGAAATTTTCCCTGGATCATTTACTGCCAGAGTATTTTGATGTTTTGGGTTGCTTTATAGCTTTGGAACAATATAATGTCCGCTTATACACACCACCTTGCAATATGCTACAACCCAGGCCATATTCAAAAAATCTCTCTGGGAAAAGTATTGCAACTTCAGTTCCACGTTCCACTGTAGGTGGTTTGTTTGCACTTTTCGACATTTTCTCATAGTATGGTTTCACTCACGATGGTTCCTGGTCCTGGTTCACATCGTGAAGCTGAAGCAGAAGATTGTTGATGCCGTGTATTCCGGCCAAAATGCATCCGATGTTGTCCGTCTACAGTATTACGGATTTTCTCATGTTATCACGATGAGACACCGAAGTCCGGCCGCCCGCGTAATTCTTCCATTCGTATAGACATGGAGCTCTCCATAGCGGATTCCCGTCGTACGGTAAATGACATGCGAACCCAATTGAGCGACGCTGAACGAGAAAAATTGTCGGTCCGCACCGTCGGACGACATCTTGCTGAGGCTGGACCAAGAAAAAATGGACCGTCAGACCGGAGTGGCCACGGCAACACAAGGATTGGACTGTTGACGACTGGCCGAAAATTCTTTGGAGTGACGAGAGTAGGTTTTGTTCAGATTGTGACTTTCTTTTGCCACCCCGTGGGCACCATATTTAATTCCCGGTACCAGACACCCACGATCAAGCATAGCAGTGCTTGTATTATAGTTTGGGGTTGCGTTAGTACTCGTGCGCCGGGTCCGTTGTTCCGTATCAATAGAACAATGGATCTATTCGTCTATGCTGACATATTGTATGGACACTTGCTCCCGCTTTCGCGCCGGATAGATTTTCCAGCATGATAACTACCCCAAACACAAGTTTGCGCACGTTCTGGAATGGCTTGAACAAAATAACGTTCGTATTAAGACCTGGCCAGCCCAATCTCCAATCCTATTGAACATCGGTGGGATGAGCTAGACCGTCGTATTGTGAAATAACGGGCCAAGTCGGCTCTTGAAAATTCGGCATTTTGACTTATAAATGGGCAAATATTAGTCAGGAGGTTACTCATCGGCTTATTGCCTAGATGCCTAATTATTGTGCTGAGATTATTCGCAGTAAGGGTTATGCTACACGCTATTAATGTTTGTTGATTATAATTGCTATTATTTTAATAAAACCGGTAGAATTTAATAAGCTGGAAGTGGAGCTTGCATTTTTTTGTCCGGGAAATTTCCGACCCTTAGTCCAGAATTGTAACTAATTTTGTACTTATGCATGGAAATGAGCTGCGAAGATGCGGAACAACCATTTACACCAAAAAACGCCGAAAGAAAATTATGTATGGGAAAATTCCTGGCCAAAAAAAGGAAAGTTGAATTGCTTTTGGCCGTCAGTGTGTTATTCCCATAAATATCATTATGTCCGGGAAACTGAACCAAGCGCCCGAGTATGTGGGCCCTTTAAATGAGAAAGGGGTGCTAGGAATCTCCTGTTCAGCCACAATTGATATTACATCTAGTTTAAGAAGAGCTACATGTAACCTAAAAAGTTTATACGGACCCGGCAAAGCACATAACACCTTAAAAGAGATGAAAAGATTACATATACCTGTACTGGACATCAATGAAACGCATTGGCCTGAATCTGGAAATACCATCGATGATCACAAAATATATTCTTCCCCAGCCTAGGTCGTCCACTGCTGGACATAGGCCTACCTCAAACCCTTCCATTTGTTTCTGTCCTGTGCGATCTGGATCCAATTTCCTGCAACTATTTTTACATCATCGGCCCATCTTGTTGGTGGTCTAGCTCTGCTTCTGAATGGGTCTTGTCTGGGTCTCCATTCAATCATTCGTCTTGTCCATCTCTCATCTTTCCGTCTTGCCACGTGTCCCGCCCAGTTCCACTTCAGCTCAGCTATCCTCAACACAACATCCTTCACCTTTGTTCGCTGCCTAATTGTGGTGTTTGGTGTTTTTTCCCTAAGTGTTATTCCTAGCATTGACCTTTCCATTGCCGTCTGTGTTACTCTTATTTTCTTTATGGTTTTCTTGGTCAATGTAAGTGTTTCAGCCCCATAAGTGAGAACAGGGAGTATGCACTGATCGAACGTTTTCCTCTTCAGGCATATTGGGATATCTGATTTAAAGATGTTGCTGAGCTTACCGTAGGCTGCCTATGTTAAATTGATCCTCCTCTTCAGTTCGTGGGTTTGATTATCTCTCCCAATGGTTAACTCGTGTCCCAGGTATTTGTATGAGTACACTTGTTCGATTTTTATATCACCTGCCGAAATGTTATCGCTCAGGACCAGGTTTGTCATATATTTTGTCTTTGTATAGTTTATGTCAAGCCCGACTTCCTTTGAGGCAGCTTTGAGTTCTTGTAGCATTTTATTTGCTTCGTCTATCTTATCTGTGATTAGGACTAGATCATCGGCAAATCTTAGATGGTTTAGTAGTTCACCATTGATGTTAATTCCACACTGTTCCCAATCTATGTTTTTGTACATATATTCTAAGAGTGTCGTGAATAATTTAGGGGATATGACATCTCCCTGTTTTACCCCTTATATACAAAATATATTACTTTAGTAAATATAGCAATTATCATCGTAATGGCGTAGCTTTTGTTATAAAAAACAAGTTGATCAGGGCATCAAATCAGCATGCCAAGTTTTTGGTAGATTAATTATGGTTAAACTGAACTCGAAACCTATAGATGTTGACCTAATTCAAGTATATGCTTCTATAGCAAATAAGAGAGAAAACTACCTGGAGAAGCTCTGCACAGATATCAGAAACGTTATAGACCGATTGAAAAATAAGTTATAGCTATTCCAATGGGAGACCTCAATGCGAAAGTCGGCTAAGGTAGGCAGTATAACAGTTGCTTATTTTGGGCTCCACAAAAAAAGCGAAAGAGGAAATCGATTTGTAGAGTCCCGTATAGAAAAAAACCTTGACTTAAGGAACAAATTCTTCAAACTGCCAAAAAAGAGATTATACACCTGAAAATCCCCGGTTGACTTACTACTAATGAACGTCGAATCAGTCAAAACTTGCCCTGGTGCGGACGTACTTTCAGATCACCGCCTGCTCCTAGGAGAAACGAAATTAAAAAGAATAAACGTAGTGAAACTCCTTGCCGACGGCACACAGACTATCTCAAAAATAATCGACAACTGATTACAAACTTTATGGCAAAAAATTTGATGTTAACGACTTTCAACATAGTATAAAAGATCAGCGAAATTAGTTTCAATTAATAATTTCAGATTAAATAGCTAACCTAACAAAGTCTAGACAGAAAAACATGAGTGGATGAATGATGAGATTATAGATCTAACGGAAAAATTTGGAATCAAAACATCAAACAATATAAAAGCACCAACAAAGAAATCAGAATAAATATACGTCTAGCAAAAGAATAGCGGTATGAAGATAGATGTTCAGGAATTGTAGCATTACAGGAGAAACACGTCATGTCTTCAATATGTACAGGAAAATAAAATAAGTTATTAGAATACATAACAAAATCACTAGCAATTTAGAAAATAGTAACGGTAAAAACATTATACATGAATAAAAAAAATTAAAGAGATCAGGGATTATACAGCTGGTACGAAGGTGTAAAGACGTTAACTATCAAGTATATATGTGCTTTGTTAACTTTTAAAAAGGATTATATTGAGTCAAAAACACAATGATTGCAATTCTTTAACAGATAAGTATTGATGGTGAAGATCTGTGTATTATAATAATCTGTACTGGAACCAACGAGCTAACATAAAAATTTACCAAAATTTCTCTGAAGATATAAAAATACGCCAGGAGATGAGAAAGAAGTGCATTTTTCTAATTTCTAATTTCTAATTAATATATACCCAAGAAACATTTTCAGAGAAGCATTGGATGTAGTAGATGTAGGTGTCAATGGTATATGAATTAATAATTTAAGATAAGATAAGATAAGATGACACAATTCTAATAACTATGAGGTGCATTCAAGTTATAATATCTCTGATTTTTTTTTAGAAACTAATCACACAAAACTTGTGTTAATTCTCGTCGTAATCTCCCTGCAGTCGTACACATTTTTTACAACGTCGATACCATGATTCCATGGCCGCTGCGAACGCTTCTTTAGAAGTCTTCTTTGAATACGCAATAGCGACACATCTGATGAATTTTCAACCACGGACAATGCTTTAATCATTATTAGAAACTAGGACCCAGATCAGGTGAGTAGGGAGCATAAAAAATCACTTCAAAGTTGTCAGCTTTGAGCACACTTTGAGAACACTTTTTCATTTTCACAGGAAATGCCAAATTTGGAGGCGAGGTGTTCCAGACTCACTCAGGGATCCTCCAAAACAAGTTTCTCCACTCGCTTGATCATGTCGTCTGACTGGTTGGTGCAAGGCCGAGATTGTCTTGGTTTGTTGTCACACGACGTTCCGCCTTCTTTAAACTGTCACACCCACAAACCTGCATTAGACATATCCATAATACCATAACCACATGTCTCACTCAACTGGCGATAAACTTTCAATCGGTGTCACACCACGCAAATGGAGAAAACAAATAATTACACATTGTTCTTGTAATGAAAACGTCGCCATTTTAAGTACCAAAAACAGTCGCACACTCGCCGCTGCCGCTAGAGCCCTGTGTGCCGTGCAGTGCTGCAATATCTGTAACGCATTCACATAGAATGCGTATTTTGAAACAAACCGCATGTTTCTATGTTTTCAGTCCTGAGAAAGAAATTCGGAAGTGTTATAACTTAAATACGCCTCGTACTAGCCTGGAAGAACTCCAAATTCTTGTTTACAGCCTACAAGAGTTTATTATATATAACTTAAAACTCGAATACAAAAACCAAGTTTATGATCATCACTAAAACACCAGCCAATGCTAACAGTTTATGACTAGCGTTTGAAAAAATAAGTAAAATAACATATGTGGGATATCAAATCAACGGCAAATGGAATATGATCACAACCATGATAAGTTTTTTAAGTATTAATAGCACTTTAATTGAATCAAGTTGATCTATGTACGCATCTTAATGAATTTGTATTGGTTTTAAAACGCATGTGCGGGTGTTGAAAAACAAATCATCCAAAAAATATATATCTTACAAGGAGTTAGGGTGTTTTTAATACCTTTATTATTTAACGTATATTTGCATAAAATATTTAAAACAACTCTAAAAATTGCAAAGCTAGAATAATAAATGACGAAAATACGGTATGCAGATAACATCGTGTAGTTAGCGAAATTATCACAGCAACTACAAGGATTATTAAGTCGCGTAGCTGTGGTTAGTCCTAAATATGGTCTAGCTATGAATCTTACACAAACAAAATTAATGGTAATCATAAGAACTTTAACTTGTTACTTGCTACTTAGGTTGATAATGATTTTTGGGAAAATCTAGAGACAGTAATAGTTAAAACAATAAAAATTCGAAAGCTGGAATGGTTTGAGCTTGTGATGCAAAACTTCGCTCGATATAATACCTTGCATTACGTCATTAAAGATAAGATAATTGGAAAAAGAGGACCTTGCCGAAGACGGACATCTCGGCAAGACTGTTTGCAAGAAGTTTTATGCGGCTGTTATGCGGCCAATATGATAGCCATCGTTCAGTAACAGACAAGGCACAAAAAGAAGAAGAAAAAGTCGTATTGCTTTCTTGGTTAAAGACAAAATATCAATGCAATTTGAGCTATAAATTTGTACGCGATTTGAGTGTTGATTAGTATTTGGATAAAGTGGATCCTGCAACACAAGATGAATATCCTCATTGTACAACCATATTAAGATGATATCGAACAATGTATTTTAGTTTTGGAAGTATTGCAAATTTAAAATCTTTTTCTTGTTTGCACAGAGGAAAACACACCAGTTGCCAAGATGATGCTTGAGTATGACAGGTATGGAATCTCTCCTAGAGAAATAGGTCTATTATGGTGATAATTTTAAACAGATAATTTATACTCTGCGGGATCAGCTTCAACTGAGATAAGTTAGTGTGCTTTAGATACGTCATGCCTTAACCGACGAGCATTACTGGAACCCTAATATAAAACGGAAGCATTTGTTTCTCAACCTACAGCATAAAGAATATTAACAAAAACTTTCACAATATTCCTAATCAATTAAAATGTCTCTGCCTTACGTTAAAAACGTTATGACCACGCACTGAAAAAACTAAATATGCAAATAATCTTTATGGCCAAGAAGAAAACATATTACTTCACCACCTAGCAAATTGAAGTTTAAACCAAAGTTTACCAATTATTTCCAATTATTTAATTAATACACGTTACACAACCCATCCAAACGAATAAACCTAATGCAATTTCCTGTTTGACTATGCTTCTACCGAATTTTTACTTTCTACCCATTAAAATTTTAATAACACAAAACCTGTATTAATGATTTATAGCTCTCCTTGAAAATTAGGCAAATTGAGAATTCCATTAAAAAGTTAACTCCAAACTTTATTGTTCCTATTGCTGCCCTTGTTACAGATGTAACTATGTGTGGCAGAATGGAGTCAAATTCGGTTCTTTCGGAGATATCAACTAACAATCCGAACCCTTCCAATAATTTTCCTACTAATATTTTCGCAGGTATAACATAACTGTTAGTAACAGTTACATAAATATTTTAGAGAAAAGCAATTATGTCATAGTGTCCGGGGCGACAAGTTCTGTAGGCGAGGCGATTCAACATCCGGTGAAGATTTCCCGCGGACAGGCGTCGCAAATGCTGATTGCTGGCAGGCGCTAATTGCGGCGGTGTATGCCACTGTGTCCGCACTTTTGGACAGCAATGAGTGAAGCCCTAGTGAATGTGAGAGTGATAATAAACTTCAAGTTCACGCATGGTTTCGGATCAGCGCCGCATTATCAGCTGTACCCAGCTGTAAGGTCGGTTAACTTTTAAACTTTTATAGACTTTAAATACATAGAAAAATTGCACCGTTATGTGTAACAACAATATTGGATATCTGGCAAATCCAAACATGTATTATTCTCAACAGTCAATAAATAATAATGCTCCCGTGATGTATAACTCGCAATCTCAAATGCAATGGCAAATGCAAGCACAACCTCGGCAGTGGCATCAAACTCTTCTCTATTTATAATTTGTTATATTACAGAAATAAATAAACTATTAAATTTAATAAACAACCACATAACAAAGACTCATTATTACTACTAGTTAATGCAAGGTAACAAAGTGAAGCCGCAAGCCAAAAATATAAAAATATATAAAACAATAAAAGACGTTTTAGATAAAAATAAAATAGCACGACATACTTAAAGGCTTGAGGAGGAAAAATCTGCAGAGTTGTAATAAAACATATGCACCATTCCACTAACCTTGCAAGCACTTCTGAAGAAAGGGCACGTAGTAACAAATATCGTGAATGTTATAAACCGGGAAACTAAACAAAGAAAAATCTCTTCTTTATTAATATAAAACAATATACTAATAATAAAGACATTTTCAAAATCAGAAATATTGAAAATGTAATAGTTGAAATTGAAAATCCAAATAGCGCAGTGTGCCAATTGTCAGTGTTATGGACACACCCGAAGCAGATCTACTAGATCTGCCTGATGTGTTAAATGTACATGATTATCGAAAATGCATAAAAATTGTAATGTGCTATGTAACGCAGCGTACCCTGCAAACTATAAAGGCTGCAAGGTTTACTTGGATATCCTGTGTATAAGGTGCCCGAGTTAAACAGGAAGTATATTTCCTTCGCGATCAACAACAGCTAGAAAAATCATTGACACAACCTAAAACCTCACAAAGCCAAGTAATTCTGCAACAATACGATATATGTCAACCATAAATGTCGATACCAGTGACAAACAATACTCAAGCATCACAAAACACAGAACTATTAACATCTTATCCGACTTTTGCATAGATCACTGCTTTTCTCACGTACATCCAACTAGAAAGCAAATATCAGGTCAACAAGGAGGAGACTTGACATCCATAATAATCTCAATGCAACAGAGTATCCAAACCCAACAACAAACAATTAATGAATTAACAGCACAGACCGAACTTCTGAGAGATGAATTATTTAAAAAACAAAAATGGCACCAATTCATAAAATAGGACTCTGTAACGCCAATAGGCTTTCACAGCATAAACAAGAAACAACGTAGATATTCCAATTATTTTAAAAACTCAAGTCATTTTTAAGATCTACATCACAAAATACTCGAAAGCAGAAAGACATACCGTGGGAGGTACAGCTATATTAATAAAGCAAAGCATTAAACATCACGAATTATCTAAACTTTGAGAAAACTCTACAAGCAACCAGTGTATAAATAAAACACTGGTCTGGTCCAGTTACGCTTTCGGCATACTATCCGCCAAATCAACTATCAAATAAAGATGGCTTTGGGGGCGACTATAACGCTAAAAACATATCACGTATTACTACATCAGGTAGAGGACGCGTATTGCAGCAGATTATTCATAAATTACATTTAAATCATCTGTCAACTTATAAACCCAACCTATTGGCCAACATATATAAATAAATTGCCCGACCTGCTGGACTTTTTGTGACTCCAGGGTATCAGGTATATCCTGTTTAGATTTCAGTTTAGACCGTACGCCACAATAAGGACCATAATCACAGAAACAAGAGAACCGATTGGGATTATTTTAGATATTTAATGGATAGTAGGGTACATATGAAAATCCCTTTAACGACTAAGGAAGAAGTAGAATTAGCAGTAGACGACTTTACCAGAATTACCCAAGAAGCAGCTTGGGAAGCTACACCTCAAATCCCCCCTACTAGAAAAAAGGAATGCTGTCCAACTACAATTGAAAAGAAAATTTCTGAAAAAAGACGATTGAGGAGAATATGGCAAAACATAAGATACCTATCTGAAAAAATACTTATAACTAGGCATGTTCGGACCTCAAAAGTGCTATTAAAGATCTAAAAATAAGAGTTTTCAGGAGCATTTAGAATTTTACCTGCGATATCGCCGCGCCGAGCCACAGTTTTTAAGGTCAGGCGTATTTATTTTTTATTTAACCATTTAATACCTTTAACGCATAAATCTACTATTGAATAAAACAAAGACTTTACAAATAAGAGCCCCTGCTGAGGGGTTCTTTATTTAACATGAGTAATCCTAATCTTAAAAGAACCAGCTCTTCCTTATCACCACCTGTATCCGAACCGAATAGAAAATATTTATTTATACCCGAAAATCTAATAACCAAAAATAAATTTTACGTTACGAAGAAACAAATCGAGAATGCCGGTAAAACCATTTATCAAGGTAAACTCGCTGCAGCTATGAAAGACACAGATACCTCTGTTACCGCTCCGTCCCAATCTGTTAATACTAAGGAGAATAAAATAAAGATCCCGCCAATTTATCTGCATAATGCAGACATATTAAAATTTCAAGAAATAATTACTGATCTTAAGGAAAGAGCTACGAGTGAATTTACCACTGTAGTTAGAAACAAACAATTAAGAATAAATCTCACCAGTATAGAGGATTACCGAGTAACGACTAAGCATTACAGCGAGAACAATCTAGCCTACCACACATTTAAAAACCCAGAAGTTCGCAACTTATCTGTAATAATCCGAAACGTCCCTGTCTCCTTACGGAAGATGAAATCAAAACGAATTAACAACTCTAAAATATCCGGTACAAAAAGTAGCCAGATTATACAACAAAGACAGATATCTGATCCCACTATGCGCGGTGGATCTCGATGACACCCAAGAAGGCAAGGAAATTTTCAAACTAACAAAACTAAACCACAGCATAGTAGAAGTAGAGATACGAAGAAAGTCGAAGGAAATTCTCAGTGCAAAAATGCCAACTGTACGGCCACACAGTAACTATTGCCACTGCAAGCACGCTGTGTGAAGTGCACTGGCAATCACTTATTTACCGAATGCCCTAAACGACCTGGAGATGATCCTCAGTGTGTAAACTGCTTGGAAAAGCATCCAGCGAACTACAAAGGTTGTAGTTATTACGCTAAGGTAACCCTGAACCAAACAAGAAACTCTAGCTTTAGAAACAGATCATACATCCAAGCAGTAATAGACAAACAAAATACTACGACTCATGAGTCATCGCCCCCAAGACGTTTTGTATCCAAACCCAACGTTTCCATTCCCGACGAACAGCAATCATCAACCGACCTTATCTCCACAGTACATAAGAAATTAATAAAACTGCTAATCCCCCATTTAGACAAAATAATGCCATTCCTAACAACGTTATTACCAACATTGCTAGGCAATGGATCAAAATAATCCTGAGTTAACAAATAATAAAACAGTGACAAATTGGAATGCCAATGGTCTTAAATCTCAACGTTCAACTTTTATAGAATTCATGACACGACACAACATTGCTATCGCGTGTATCACAGACACACACTTTGTAAGCACCGAAAAATTCAGAATTCCTGGGTATCACGTATATCGGAAAAAACGAGAAGCTGTAATAGCATCAGGCGGAGTTGCAATTATAATTAAAAAGAAATTCAGCCACCACCTCCTCCATATGGGTGTTCTTCAAAACATAGAAGCCATTTCTATCAAAATACACATGATAACTAGTGGCTCTTTAACCCTTACATCTGCATACAAACCCCCAAATAAACGGCTTGTTGAAGACGAAAACGAAACGAGCCCACGTTAGTTTTAAGAGACTTAAATGCAAAAAATACCATATGGGGATGCCGTGCTAGTTATCCAGACGGGATGAAGTTGCATAACATTATGGCCAAATACAGTATATTAATATCAGCCCTTGACGACTACACTTACCATCCATACCGAACAGACCATCAACCTGACATCTTAGATGTTATATTGCATAAAAATGTCACTTATCCAGTGTATCAAATAGTGGCACCTGAACTGGACTCTGATCATCTTCCTGTCATCATCAGCAACAACACCCCTCAAATCATACCTCCACCGCCTAGCTTAGCGCATGGTAAAACTAATTGGGACAATTTTCAGTCGACCCTTGATCAAAAACTCCCTTGGGTGGGACCACCTGAACTTCCCCCGGATATAGACAATGCCGTCCTACAATACACATCAGCCTTACAAGAAATAACCACTCCATGGAAGCAAAGGAAAGTTGCCGAGCATATTAGAACTCCCAACTACATACTTGATCTAATTAAGCAAAAGAATAGATATAGAAGGGATTGGCAAAGACACCGGTTACCATACCTTAAAACACTGTACAACTAACTATGTCACTTAGTAAAGAATGAACTTGACAGTCTAAGAATCCAAAGATACAATTCTTACCTTGAAGACACTAAACCCGGTGACCCATCTATGTGGTTAGTTACCAAACGATTATTAAGACAACCGAGTATAATCTATCCTATGATATCAAATAACGCCAGATACTCCGATGATGAAAAAGCCAACTTATTAGCAACTCATCTTGAACAGGCATTTACGCCCCATTTTGAAGAACAAGACGAACACTTCGAAAGGCAGGTAACAAGCGCAATCGCAAATATGCAGTTACAGGATAACCACGAAATAGTTCCTACATCTGTCCAAGAAATTAAATCTTATATAACAATATTACCTAAGCGTAAGACCCCTGGACCCGACCTTATAACAAATGAAATGCTAAAGCACCTATCAAAAAAGGATCTGGCTTACTTAACCTCCTCAATATACAACGCCTGTCTCAGACTAGGATACTTTCCGACAGCATGGAAAACTGCAAATGTGCTCCCCATCTATAAAGTAGGTAAACCGAAGGAAAACCCTGACAGCTACCGACCTATCAGTCTCCTGTCAACCCTGGCCAAACTCTTAGAAAAAGTGATACTTTCCAAATTACAAGATTACCTCTTCTTCAATTTGGCTTCCGAACACATCACTCGACCTCTTACCAGCTTCTCAGAATAAGTGAATCAATTGATAGAGGGTTTGAAAAGAAAGAATACACTGCGGTTGTATTTATAGACTTGGAAAGAGCTTTCGACAAGGTCTGGCATGATGGACTACTATATAAAATGGGGCTTTTAAACATTCCAAATTACCTAACCAAAATCATTCACTCATTTCTCACTAACAGAACTTTTAGAGTCCGGATCAGATCAACCTTATCTAGTTCTAAACCTATTCGGGCCGGAGTACCTCAGGGCAGTATTCTGGGACCCACTTTATTCAACCTGTTCGTTCACGACGTACCTACAGATCTCAACTCAACGCTGGCCATGTATGCTGACGATGCTGCAATTATTACACAGAGCCTCAGTCTTGATATGTGCATGGTTTCAGAAATGAAAAATCAAAATAAATTCTGATAAATGTCAAACAAAAAATTTTACCCTCAAGAGATGTGAGTAAATTACAAAAATAAAAATAAATAATAACGAAATAGATTGGAATCCAAAGGACTCAGCTGTTAAATATTTAGGTGTGCACTTAGACGCGAAACTGAACTGGGGGTTTCATATCAATAAAAAGCTCAACGAGTGCCACAACAGACTGGGTGCATTATATCCCCTTATAAACCGCAAATCTCACCTTAGACCTGAGTGTGCTGTACTTATCTACAAAGGAATCCTCAGACTAATTCTTACGTATGCATGTCCAATATGGTGCAACACATCAAAGTCAAACATGAAGAAACTCCAAACAATCCAGAACAAAGTACTCAGAATCGCCAGCAACTGCCCTTGGTTTGTGTGTAATAATCAAGTTCACAGTGAATTAAGTGTTCCATTAATTACAGAGTTCATTAATAAATCCACTGTAAAGTTTTTCCAAAATCTAATCTTGTGTTCAAGTGCTACCAAATTAAATCTAGGCCAAAAAAATATTCACAGGCGTCTTAAACGTAAACTACCACAGGACTTAATTTAAATGTGGTATATAAACCCAACTCAATGTCAAATTAAGATAGAAATGCAATTTATCAGTTAATCCCCACTGGATTAAACCTCAATGTATGTAGTTTAGTTCTTATTTAATTGTACTATAACAACCAAGCCATGTATTGCATTGTATATTGCAGAGCCAGCTATAATAAAATAAAAAAGGAGCATTTAAAAATTCTAAGTCCTAATGATGATAAAGAAAAGGAAATAGTGTTCGCTCAAAATTTCGAAAACGTCTTTAAGCCTTTACTGATGGCCATAACTCCGGAAGGAGAGTCTGACATACAAAAATTTTTAAAGACCCATACCAAAGAGGCGATTAAACCTGATATCAACCTAAGAAAACTTTAGGTTTTCACTTAATAACAGGACTATTACTAAAAGAAATGCCTCGAAAGGACATGGTAATGCTCACCATGCTATATAATGCAGTTTTGTGGTTATCCGGTTCGGTGGAAGGTGGTCCTGCTTATAGTGATACCAAAACCAGGCAAACCGCTTAACGAAGTAACTCTTATCGACCAATTAGTTTGCTGTCTGTACTAGATAAACTTCTGCTAGACGACTTATGTCAATTGTTGAAAATACCAATTTAATACCTAATCAGTTTGGTTTTAGAAAAGAACATTTGTCAATACAGCAAGTTCATAGAGTAGTCGATTATATCAATCTTCGAAGAAAAATCTTAATGCCCAGCGGCCTTCATCGATGACACAGACATTCGACAAGGTGATGACATGATGGACTACTCTTTAAATTAAAAAGTAGTCTCTCACACTCTTACTATGTTATATTGAAAACATATCTAGTGAAGTATTGCCAACATCTCACAAAACTCTACCCTATCAAATCAGGCGTACCTCAGGGAATACGGGGACCTCTTTTGTATATCCTTTATATTGTTGATCTGTCTACCTATAAACAAGTATTTACAGCTACCTTTGCAGATGCTAAGGCAATCGTGTACAGACATAAAGATCCGAAAATAGCTGTTGCAATGCTGCAAACTCATTAACAAATAGAGTGAAAATAGAGAATTAAGATCAGTGAAGCAAAACTCTTCACATCACCTTTACCAAATGCAGAGGAACAACATCGAAAGTATATATAAATAATAGACCACTACCACAGGCTACAGAGATCAAATATCTGGAGGTGCACGTAAATAATGGCCTTACTTGGAAAAAGCACATAATGCGTAAGAGAAAACAGCTTGGTGGTAAATTCAGTAAACACTACTAGCTGCTCGGCAAAAAGTCTAAGCTATACCTACAAAATAAACTATTGTACAGTGTTGCATTTAAATCAATTTGGTCCTACAGCATGTGGGACACAGCAGTGAACTCTAATATGCAACGAACGATTTCAGGCAAAAGTGCTACGAACTATCTGTGACGCTCTCTATTTTACTATAAGCAATGACATTCTTAGTATCTGAATGTTAACTCAGTGCAACAGACAATTAAAAAGTGTAGTGAAAATACCTAACCAATTTGGAACATCACAGTAACACCTTAGCCACTAGCCTCCTTAATAATAGTATGAACATTTAACGCTTAAATAGATACAAACCTCTGGAATTACGCGATAGTTTTTAAAGTAACTATAACATGAATTATTTAGGAAATAGTCAAGACGTACATAGCTTTTAAGAAAACTTAGGGTTAAGATTTTTGTACCTTGCTCGCCTATACATTCATGTCAATTCTATATACACATCACATTTGCTTATTGTACTGATAGCGTAGATTGCAAATAGTAAACAGAATTAAAGCTTTTCTAATCACTTATTAGCAACAGATATATTACCTCAAATAGAATTAAATTAATTGCGCCATAACAGACAAAAAATATTTACTTATTTATTAATAAATTAATAAAATACGTAATTTTGTAATAAATGCTTAATTTTTGTAGCTTGAATAGACAATCAAAAGTTTTTAGATGTCAATAGTATTATTGTAATAACCAAATCCTAAGATTTTAATTACATAAATAATGTTGGGTATTTGTTATCTAAAGGTTGCAAAACATTAATGGCGTTTATAAATGTTTTGTTCTACTGAAATGATTTTTGTACACAAAATGATGTTTTATTTATTAATAATCAAAATGTAATAAATAACTTTTAAGTTATATAAATTTCTCACAGTTAGTACCAAAATTTTATTTAAATCTTCAATCCTTATTAGCACCATTTAGCTCGTCTCGTCTGGGCTGCATCTGCAATTAATCATGCGGCAGTTGCAGCGCTGATCTTGCGAAGCCGGAACATGACCCTTGCATTGACAAAGCTGACGCATTTATCACTGCAACAATTGGCTTGCCTTGCGTCGCTTGCAACGAGCAGAATTAGGTAGTTGTCAGAGCCTCTTTAGAAGATGCATGCAAATAAGCACTGCCATAAATTTTCGCAATCTTAGCTCAGCAAATTAGTAGCTACTAAAAGATATACAGTGGCTTGGTTGTAATTAACGAACTGCAACAAAGTATTCTCTTCTTATCTTGTACTACACTTTATTAAAAGAAAAAGTTGAACAATTAATTACCAGCGTGCCAAAAAGGTTAAATTTACTTAGAATGTTCATTTATTTCACGTGATATGCTAATACGAGGTGCGTTAAGTTTTAAGGTCTCCAAATTTTTTCAGCAGTGTAAGTAGCAAGATGTGATTAATTTTAAAAGACGTGGTAAATATTTCTGAAATTGCAATATAAATGCAGTGCCGTAAAATGTACACAGGTCAAATTACCTTTATTTTAGTTAGTGTTGTTTTGTATACTGCAAATGTTCCGTTTTCTCCTTTTGTAGTAAGACGTTCATCAAAATTCATCGCCAATTGAGTGAGACATACGATGACGACGTTATAGATATTAAAAATGTGTGTTTGTGGGTGCTACAATTTGAAGAAGGGAGAGAGTTGTGACAATGAACCGAAGCAGTCTCGGGCACGAACCAGCCGGGCCGAAGCCATAATTGCATGAGCAAACTGTTATGGGAGACCCTCGATTAAGTGTGAGCGATATCGCCTCAAACTTTCGTACAATCTGTAGAGTCCGTTTTGCATGATTTCTTTAAGGTGAGTCTCATGAATACTGACCGACAAACACAAGGCTGCGCGTGTAAAATGTTTTGGCATGTTGACTCATAATGCTGCCGTGAATTTTCGACCATGAAGAATACTCTCCGTAGCTGCCAATTTTTCAGTTGAGCCGCTGTTGCATCATCAAATTTCCAAACACTTGTGCACTTCAGAAAAAAATTTAGAGGCTTAGAACTTGACCGCACCTCTATGACAGAATAACATAGCATACAAAAGACGATCAATTTTTAGTCGAAACGAGGAAGGTCAAGTACATATGGTGGACTAATTACTCTCAAGGATATAATAATTAAGTAATTTACAAAAAAAGAGACGTATAAGCATTTTCACAAACACGTATTCTTAATACAAAACCAGTGCTAATAGTAAACTTTAACATACAATATGTATTCGGAGATAATAAACAAAATAAAATTTATAATACTAATATAATAATGGAGGGTTAATTCCAAGTAGTGATCTTCAATAGGCAGTTATGAGAGCAGGCGAAACCCTCCGTGGTGCAATCTATGTGGCCATTGGAATAACATAAGGCAAAAGTCCCTTAAACTGCCGTCCGAAAGCGGATGGCGCTACCATATCAGACCAAAGTATCAAAGGCTTTCACTAATCGGCCTTTGTTCTAGGTCGATGTTCCACCGTGGCCTGAAACTAACGATCTGGTAAATTTCAGTAAGACAGACGTTATAGTGAACGCGCGCATCGAATTATTTTGTGATAGCAGGTACCCGTAATCCTTGAAGCTGCAGGATTGCGAACTCGGAGATACAGACTCATGCCGCAGCTACGATACCTCATTCCGCAATCACACTCGAGCTAGATAAATGCGATAGGTCTATTAGGTGACAATGCTCGACAGCTAACTTCAATAGGTGCCGCCGACGTGCGTATTGCAGACTGTGCATTATTTGAGATCAAAAGCCCATATGCCGTATGTGTGCGATGGCAAAACGTAGCAAAGATAATCAAAGGCCCGCATGCCGCCGCGATACAAAGCGGTTTAAGGGCGATAAGCCATTACAGATAAGGCTTTCATCCTATTCGACACTTTGTCTGGTCGTTACACACCGTGTCTGAAACTAAACGATGTGGTAAATATCACGCTTTAGACGAATCTTAAGTGAACAGCAGGCATGTGAATTAATTTTAGTGCTACAGGTCACCGTTAGATCAATTGTGCAGGATTGAACTCAGATCAGCTCGCACCGCAGCTACATACCTCAATTCCTCAATCACACTCGAGCTAGATAAATGTACGATACTCTATTAGGTGACAATGCTCGGCTAACCAATAGTACAGTGTTATTGTAAGTGCATTATTTGAGATCAAAAAAATATATGTTTGATAAAGTGTCATAAAATAATAAATGCCATCCAAACAGTAGTTTAAATCATAACATTACAGATCTCTTATCCTACGACACATGCCTATGTAATAGTCTAATTCAACCTAGGCGCATGGTGGCATTTCCCCGTTTGACGAATCTGAATACAGAGGTAATGTGGTATTGGAATTTTTGCAATATTGTTGACAATTGTGGTATATAAACAGAGTCTATAACACGTTCTCCTTGTCCCAAAATAAGCCAAGAGACCTGGGGCTATTTACAGTCTCGGAAGGTCTTTAATTTAACGGGGCAGGAATTTTTTGTCTAAGTAGTCACGTACTTTAACCTACTAATGAGATAGAACCCCATATTACTGAAACTTTTTCAGTTGCAGAAGAAATTATTGTTGCACATCTCGAAGCTTCTTAATGAAAAGCTTGGTTTTCAAAATTTTACAGAAGTTATTGAGTTTTAGACAATTCCGTGTCCACTTTACTGAAGGTTGATAACAATCTCCGCATATTCAATGCGGTTTTGAGTAGAGAAAATTAGGGATAATGTATTTATATTCGTCTAATCATGGATATTTTCAACCACTTGAATTGTTGCTGCGCCCAGTGCCAATTTTCCATTCAATCTTTCCTTCTGTATAAGTTTAGGATTGTTGTTATTTTTGGCTTCGGTATACTGGCTTCAAAGATATGCCTTTTAATTACGTTTTATTGTTGTTCATGTAAGGTTTAATCTTTCTAACCTCACCGTTTCTAAGAACTTGGATATCGTTTGATACATGCTCAATCCGATTTTTAGTCAACCCATTCCTGCAAGACCACATTTTCGAAAGCTTTCTATTCATGTTGTTAACTTTTGAGTTGTCCATTGTTCTGCTTCCATATAACAAAACGTAAGTACATATCCTTTTGTTTTAAGTTCTCAACAGTTAGATTTTCCGGTTTTACTCATTTTATAAGTACCTGCTAAATAACTTTAGTTCTATCTGATCGTTAATTTTATGATCCATTTTCCCTAATCACAAACTTCAAGATATTCAAACTTGTTGACGTTTATCCAATTGTGTGAACCGTTTATAGATATAATATCTCGAATGGTTTGGTGTCTAGTTACTGATCGGATCTCATTTTCCTAATCTAATTCAAGATATTCAAACTTGTTGACGTATTCAATTGTGGAACCGTTTATAGATATATTCGGTCGAAGGTTTGGTGTTCTAGTTACGGCCGTTACTTTTGTTTTTGACACATTTATGTTCATACCTAGTTGGTCTCCCACGCTTGAAATTTTGTCTAATAGGCGTTGTAATGCTTCTGGACTATTCGCTATGATGACTGTATCGTCTGCATAGCGGATATTGTTTATTATTCCGCCGTTTACTTTTTTCTATCTTCAACGTCAGTCAATGCTTCATCAAAAATATGCTCAGAATAGATGTTAAATAACATTGGTGATAGTACACAACCTTGTCGTACACCTTTCTCTAGAGGCACTAAATCTGCAGTTAAATTTCTGATAAATTGTGTCTTGTTTGTCTAATCCTTTTTTCTGTAGTAATGTAATTAGAACGTTATGATTAATTCGATAAAACGTCTTTTTGTAATCTATGAAACGGGCATAGACGTCTTTTCTCAATCTCGGCATTTCTGAAAGAGTATCGATACGCTGGCTAGTGCTTTCCTCGTTCCTAGGCCTTCGCGGAATCCAAATTGCATATCGCTCATATCTGTCTTGCATTTATCTGGCTTATGTTACTTTAAGTAGAGTTTTTAGCACCTAAGTCATTAGGTTTATTAGTCTAAATTCGTTACATCTTTTGGCGTTTGTCTTTTTAGGAAGGGAAATAAATGTTGAAGTCAGCCAGTATTTTGGGATGTCTCATACACTTGCCGTATTAATTGCAGCAATGGATCTAAATTTTGTTCTTCTAGAAGTTTTAACATTTCTATGTGAACCTCGTCGGGTCCGGCTGCGTTTAAGTGCTTTTTCTATCTCTGTTTTTAAAATCTGCTTGTATTCTTTATTTTTATCATATGTTTTTGGTGTGTGGCTACTAAATGCTGCTTGTATATGTGTTTGCCATTCCTGTAGAACCTCCTTTTCAGTTGTTAATTATTGGTTGTCCTTATTTACTATGCTTAACATCGGTTGGTTTTTCTTCGAGATGCTATTTCCTTTATTTAATTATGTATTCTGTAGCTATCGTGTTTTTCCTGTAGTAATTATATTTTTTCATATCTTTCTTTGCTGTTCTTATTTTTCGTCGTATTTCTCGGTTTACTTCCTGGTATTTGTCTTCATTTTTATTTTTATATGGTCTTTGTCCATCAATAAAAGAATTTCTTCTGTCATCCATGGTTTTTTCATCTGTCGATTGGCGTATCTTATTGATTCTTGTTCTATTTTGTTAGTAGCGAGTTTAATTTGTTCCACATTTGTACTATACTCTTTATCAAACGTTATTTGTGCAAATTCTTTATTTATTTTTCTTCTTGCTTGTATTTGTGTGTTCCCATCTTTAAGTTTGGTCATGTCGACATTTTTTCTGCTATCTTTTTTGGCCTTTTAAAATTGTACATCTAACCTCTGTACTACAGAGTTATGACCCGAACTTATGTCGGTTCCTGGCTATGTTTACTCCTTTTATTCCGCTTGTAAACTTAGAGTTTATTAGGATATAGTCGATTTGATTTCTGGTAATATTATCTGGGGTGTGCTGTGGAGACTGCCACATATATAGGCGTCTTTCTGGAAGAAGAAACCATATATTTGTAATCACTAGTTTTTTCTCTTGACAGAACTGTACTAACCTGTCTTCTCTGCCGTTGCGCTGTCCAAGACTGTATTTTCCGACTACTTTCTCTACTTCCTCTTCACCCACTTTCGCATTGAAGTCACCCATAATTAACTATAAGTCACTAGACTTCATTAGTTTTAGCACGTCCGAGCAGTTCTTTTATTTCCTTACATATATGGTGGTTTGACAAATATATCATTCACAACCTACGAGCCAGTACTCTTTTCCGCCCAATCAAGAACAATTTATAATGCAAGAAAATCCAATGTATCATGTAAATAGACAAAATAGCACCCCTGAATACACAAGAATGACTTCAACTAGTGATGAAGAAAATAACACCTACTCTACTAAAGAGAACTCGTGGCAAGTAGTAAAAGGTACTAAGAGAAGGAAATAACACATTCAATGCACTTGCAAATAGCCAGATAGATAACAATGCAAGCAAGGGCACACCTAAACCCCCTCCCATATTCTTGTACGGAGTTGCAAATTTACCACAAATGATTAATAAACTAGCAGAAATAGTTGCATTAGAACAATACACAACTAGGAGCTTGGCAAACAATACTGTAAAGTTAACCTGTCAAAGCCCAGACACATTTAGAAAATTAGCAAAATACATGAAAGATAATAATATAATTCATCACACCTACCAACCGAAGGAAGAAAGGTCGTACAGAGTTGTAATTAAATACCTACACCATTCGATTGACCTAGAAGATATAAAACAGGAAATCACACAACACGGACACAAAGTGAGAAATATAATAAATATGAAACATCGAGTAACAAAATATCCCCTTAATATGTTCTTTGTTGACCTGGAACCGTCAGAGAATAACAAGGATATCTACAAAATAAACAGATTACTAAACAGTGTCATTCAAATAGAACCACCAAGAAAAGACAACAATTTAGTGCAATGTACCAGATGCCAATTATACGGCCACACTAAAGCCTATTGCAATAGACCCTACCTGTGCGTTAAGTGCGGTGGCCAACACATTACATCAAGTTGTAAGAAAAGTAAAAATACGCCAGCTATATGTGGCCTATGTGGAGGTGGACATCCAGCTAACTACCGGGGATGTGAGTATTACCAAAAAAATTATAAAGCTAAAACAAACAATTACCATCCTAATCATCAAAACAACCTAACACATCAAAATAACATAACACAACAAAGTTAACCGCAACCGCTATCGACAAGACCCCAAACTAGAAGCTATAGTCGTGTAACTAAACCCCAGAATACAACTCAAGGCGCTGAATCGACCATGTCACTAAATAAATTTTTAGAAGAATTTAAAATAATGTTCAACCAACTGATACAGCAGAATAGTATGGTGCTCAATATGTTAAAAATGCTAATCAATAAACAAAACAATGGCTTTTAGAATAGCTTTATGGAATGCCAATGGCCTTGCTCAACACAAAGATGAAATTCAGTTATTTTTAAAACAAAACTTAATAGATATCCTCCTGATCAGTGAAACTCATTTCACTGAAAAGACATATTTCAAAATACCGAAGTATAATGTATATCACACTAATTACCCGGATGGCACTGCACATGCAGGCACAGCTATAATAATAAAACAAACAATAAGTCACTATGAACTACCAAAGTTTGCTGAAGACTATCTCCAAGCTACCTCAATTCGTGTCCACATTTCCCCATGTGAAATAACAGTTAGTGCAGTCTACTGTCGACCAAAACATAATATAAAAAAACACCACTTTGAATCCTACTTCAGCACTTTAGGCACCAAATTTCTGGCAGGAGGAGATTACAATAGTAAAAACACGGCATGGGGATCCCGACTAACCACCACAAAAGGAAGGGAGCTATTCAAACTCATTCAAGACAAAAGATATACATACTTATCTACGGGAACTCCAACATATTGGCCGACAGACAGAGATAAGTTACCGGATTTACTAGACTTTTTGTCACAAACAATATTTTGCCAACCTATATGGACATTACACCTAGCTACGACTTGTCCTCAGATCATTCACCGGTAATATTATATTATATATATAATATAATATAATATTATATATTCAACCTGTACCTAGACTATATAATTCGAAAACTGACTGGGACGAATATAGGCGCAATTTGTCAGATACAATAAATTTAAATCTAAGGCTTAAAAACTCAAATGAAATTGAGGAAGCTACAAATAGTCTTATAAATACCCTTCAAGAAGCAGCCCAACAAGCTACTCCAATAGTAACATACAAAAAAGATATCACGAATATTCCTCTCGAAATTAAAAAACTGGTAGCTGAAAAAAGAAAAGCACGAGCCAAATGGCAACGAACACACACCCCAGCAGACAAGAAAATATTGAACAGACTTAGTAATAAGCTGAAATCTAAATTAAAATCTCTGAGAGAAGAGTCACTCAAAGATTATTTATCTAACCTTAACCGTTATGACAATTCTATTTGAAACCGATCAAAGCTAAAAGCAAACCAATAATAACTCTTCCCTTTAAGAATGGAACAACCATCACAAGAACAGTGGGCAAAAGTGATAAGGAGAAAGCAGAAGTATTTGCGAAACACCTTGCCGATGTTTTTCAGCCGCACGAAAATGACCCGGACGAGGAAATAATGGAAATATTAGAATCTCCCGTTTTAGCAACGCAACCAATTAAACCTGTCACACCTAAAGAAATAAAGGAGGAAATAAAACGCCTGAATGCAAAAAGCCCCGGGCATGGACCTTATAACAGCAAAATGCTTAAAGAACTGCCAAAAAGGCATAGTATTACTGACGTATATCTTTAATGCAATCCTCCGAATCCAATATTGGCCTCAAAAATTAAAAACTGCCGAGATAATTTTAATCCTTAAGCCTGGAAAAGACCCAAATAGCGCAAAATCATATCGACCTATCAGCTTATTACCAGCTGTTTCAAAATTGCTTGAAAACTAGTTCTTAAAAGAATCAATACTGAATGGATACCCGATTATCAATTTGATTTCGACAGGCTCACTCGACCACCCAACAGTGTCATCGCATATCGCAAACTATCCTCGCCAGTTTAAACAACAAAGAATACTGCGTATCTGTATTCCTAGACGTAAGCCAGGCTTTCGACAGGGTCTGGCACCCAGGATTACTGTTTAAAATTAAAAAACTCATACCAGCGTTTTACAAACTACTTAAAACATACCTAAGTGATAGACACTTCAGAACAAAAGTAAGACAGGAAGTCTCAACTATACTCCCAATCAACTCTGGGGTACCACAGGGCAGTGTCCTGGGCCCGCTACTTTATCTCTTATTTACATCAGATCTTCCAGTTTCACCAAACATCACAATGGGCACATTTGCTGACGACACTGTCATACTGGCTAGCCACAATGTAGTCCTCCAAGCACACACTCTAATACAAGATTATCTACCTAGTATGTTCTAGAACACTGGCTTCAAAAGTGGAATGTAAAAGTAAACGAGACAAAATCTACTCATACCACATTTACCCTGAGAAAAGATCCGTGTCCACCCATATACCTAAGCAGCATAGTAATACCACAAACTGTGACAGTAAAATACCTGGGAATACACTTAGATTCCAAATTAAACTGGAGAGAACACATCTGCAAAAAAAGAAAGCAATTGGACCTAAAACAGAGAGAGCTATATTGGTTGATAGGTAGAAAGTCTCCGCTATCTATAGAAAACAAACTATTGTTGTACAAATCAGTAATCAAACCCATATGGACGTATGGAATAGAACTATGGGGCTGTGCCAACAAGTCCAATATCGAAATAATCCAAAGGTACCAGTCCAAAATACTAAGAACGATAGTTAATGCCCCATGGTATATTGCAAATGAAATGATCCACAAAGATTTGAAGATACCAACTATAAAAGAAGTTATCCATGAGAGAAGCATCACCCACCACCAAAAATTGGAAGCTCACGCAAATCCTTTAATACAGCCCTTACTAGAAGACACATCAATAAGAAGACTAAAAAGACAGTGGCCAGCTGACCTATAAATAGACTTAGAGAGCTCATCGCTGGATGAGATCTCATCATGTTAGTAATCGATCTAAATCCTAAATTTAGATTGTAGGTTAACAAATTAGCTTATAGAATACCTTGTATTTTGATTGCTAATTAAATAAATAAATAAAAATAAAAATATATGGTGGTTTGAAAGAAGACGTATCTAGTAGGTCTTATCTAATTGCTTGTAAGATTCTTGATAAAACAAATCATTTGACAATAGTTAGATTTATTAATAAATCTTTCTGATGTTGTTCCAACAGAAAAAAATATTTTGATGCTGTCATATGCGGCACTATCCATGACAAAAGCTGGGCAACAACTAAAGGTTTTATACAAGTATCTAATTCATGTTACATGCCTGGCTCATGATTTAAATAGAGTAGCTGAAGCAATTACAAATGAATTTTTCTTAGTAAATCCATTAATAGGTAGTAAAAAGTGTTTCTAAAGGTCCCATTGGGGGTGCAGTTATATAGAGAAAAATTGCCCGACGTTCCGTTGCTTCCTGAGCCTGTAATTACGCTTTATGCAGCTCTTTTTATTCCTAGCATTTTAGAATATTCCAATAGTTCTAATACTTTATTGAAAAATCTCAGTCTGGTTTAAGAAAACTGGAACTGCGCGATCAGTTAGCATTTATTAGGGCTCATTATTCATTTGTAAGTAAATTAATTACAGCACTGGAAGAAGCAGGAATGCCATTAAATGAATCTATGCATTTGATAAACAATTTTCAAAAACTAATAACTGCCGTTCTAGAAAATATTGGCAATTTTTTTCCTGAAATTTAACGATATATTAGAAAAAACCGTAGGTGATGAATTGCTAGCGAAAGTAAATCAAATTCTCAGTTTTGACAAAACTATACAAGTGCCTATTACGTGTGCGTTAAAAAATGCCCCTATAACATCTGTAGACGCAAAAAAAAGTTTTTTGCGTATAAACATTATCTGACTAGCGTCAAAATTTCTTAACAGAAAATATTGAGAAATACCTAATTATATATTGTTTTGCTTGTAGATGTAAATAATTGTAATATCTATTTAAATTTGGTTTTATTGTTTGTTAAAATTTATTGTATAGTTTGTTTAATAAATTTATGCTTACACTTTATACAATTTTAATATTTGAAACGAAAATTACCAGATTATAATCCGCCTAAATTTTTTTGACTTAAAAGAACTAATGATAAACATTTTTTTAATAATGCATATTCTTGCATCTTTCTATTACATTTTAGTGCATATTTATGCACATATTTTGTTATTTTTAATGCATAAAATCCGCTCTCTATTCATAAGCTCCTATATAGTTTCGAACGTCCTATCTTTTATGATTTTATTATATATATTATTCCGTAAAGCTCACTAAGGCATTTTTCTTCTGTAATTGTTATTTTCTAGGTCCACCTAAGCAAAGAAATATTACAAGCAACAGATAATAAAAAAATGATCTTATTGGAAGGTCTAAACTTCCGAGTGAGTAGTTAAATAATAAATGACGTAAAACAAAGACTTAATGAAGACGCAATCGATCAAAATGGTGAATTGTTAATACAACTATGTCCATATCACAATTTAAGGATATGGAACACATCTTTTGGCCTCCCGGTTAAAGACTTGGTACAACACAGCATGGCTAAAGTCTATAATCGATTACATAATATGTAATATAGCAATAAAACCAGAACAAGTACTGCCATAAAAACCTTAGAAAAATTAAAGACGCACATACCAAAAATCAAATTAAAAACAGAGAGCCAAGAAGGCGACGAAGAATAGCTAGAGATAGAGCTGCTGTAAAAAGAAACAATTCTAAATTTGTATTAAAATCGTTTTTGGCACAATATTAGAAATAACAACATATTAATAACAGACAATGTTGATTACGCTGGTATAAGTTATAAACAAATATACTAAAGAGTGCAAAAGAGGTATTGGAAACGAATATTAAAACTAATAAAAAAGAAATGGAAAAACACTATGGTTTATAGAAAAAATTAAGCGCTTGAGTGAAGAAAAAAGAAAAGTATTCATAGACTGCAATATTAACAGAACGCCAGAAAACTACAAGAAATATAAGACGGTAAAAGATAAAGTTAAGAGCGACATTAGAAAAATTAAAGAAGACTATTGGCAGAAATTTTTAAAGAAAGCAGAAATTGATATGAACGAGTATAAAGTAATAAAGAATATTAACTCGGAAGTATGGTATAAACACATAAATAAAGAAATAAAACATAAATTATCTTCACAACAAATATGCTAGGTGTATAAAAAGTTCTCAGCTTTAGATTTCACAGGACGCAAATCACCGTTTACATGTAACGTATTAGCCCGCCCTCTTGCAGTTTTAAAGCAATGACATTTGGTCTTTCGAAACATCATGCGATTTGGTGTTTGATGCACATAACTTCAATAATCAGCTGTGTTCACGATGGCAATCACAAAGAGCATATTCGATTTTCTATCCACTTCTCGTTTCATATTAAGAAAAACGCTGCTGAAGCCACCAAAATGATTTGTGCTACATATGGTGAAAATGCTGTAAGTCATGCAACGTGCAAAAAGTGGTACCAAAGATTTCGCGGAGGAGAGTTTAGTCTTGAAGATCAACCACGCACTGGACACTCTCAAACATTTGACACGGATGGGCAGCAGACATTACTGTATCAAAACAATGCGCAAACTGAAAAAGAGCTTGCAGAACAGCTTGGCGTCACTCGGCCAGCCATTTCCATACGTTTGCATGCAATGGGTAAGATACAAAAGGAAGGCAGATGGGTTCCGCATAAACTGTCCGAAGACAACAAAAATCGAAGGCGTGACACCGTACTCCATTTGCTTTCAAGGAACCGAAAAAAGGATTTTCTGCATAAAATTATTACGGGCGATGAAAAATGGATCTTGTACGACAATCCCAAGCGCAAAAAATCATGGGTAGAGCCTGGCAAACCTTCGAGATCGACTCCAAAGCCCAATATCCACTCCAAAAAGAATTTGCTCTGTATCTGGTGGGATTGGAAAGGTGTGCTGTACTATGAACTCATTAATTTGAGCAACGCAATCGAAGAGAAGAGGCCATTTACTGGACAAGGAAGTTGCAAAGTCATCCTGCTCCATGATAATGACCGACCATATGTTGCGAAGGCGACGCAAGAACACATCTTCGCGTTAGGCTGGGAACTTCTCCCATATGCGGCGTATAGCCCAGACATGGCCCCTTCCGATTATCATTTATTATGGTCGTTACAGCATCACTTTGCTGATATGCACTTCGTAACAGAAGAATAAGTCCGAAAATGCATCGATAACTTTATCGTCTCGAAGCCGGTGAGCTTCGATTACCAGGGAATTCGCAAGCTACCCGAAAGATGGCAAAAGGTCATCGATGCCAACGGAGAATACTTTGATACTTAAGCTTTTTGTTTGTTTGTTTTTAAATAAAACTTTAATTTTGCAGAAAAAAGCTGAGAACTTATTTATACACCTATACAATGAATTTATAAAATAAATCATAAAAAATCATTGAAATTCAATAAACCAACGTTTATGTGCATGATAGAACTGCAGTAGGCTTTTGAAACAATACTATTAAAAACATGTTACAAATGTTGAAACAAAACAAGTGGAAAATAAAATTATAAAATTAGTAGAAAACATATATAACGACTATAAATAAACAACGCAAATAAAAAGTTTTTTGGATCTATAGAAGACTGTTTAACATAGTGGCGGATGGGGTAATAAGTGAGGTTAAAGTTTTAAAAGATATGAGATTCAGAACAAAGACATCACAATTGTATGCGACGCTGATGATGCTACTTTGGTCGCAGAAAGCAAAAACCAACTCCAACGATTACTAATAAAAACTGCGAAAATATGTGAAAGATATAATAAGAAGATATCAGGGAGAAAAACTATAAGCAACGATCCTATACAATGTAAATTACAAATTTTAGATAAAATTATAGAATTAATTACCTAGGATTCGATATAGTCAACTATGTAATGACACAGATTAGAAAGAAAGCTAAGACATCTGGAGCATTAAATACTATCATATGGCATAACAAGTATATAAATACAGTATCCAAAAGTCGAATTTAGAAGTCTACGATATGACCAATATTAACATATGGGGAAAAAGTAAGGGAAGATACACAAAAGACTAGACAAAGGATGGAAACAGCCCAGAAAAAGAAACCAAGAAAAATGTAAGACGAACACGAAGAAATAAAATGAGAAGCGAGTACATAAAAGACCAGTGCATTACATACCCAATAAATTAATGGAGACCAATTAGTCCGGATAGCCAGACATAAATCCCCTAAAAAGTTTTTCTTTTACATATAAGTTATATGTGATTCCTTCAACAAACATATATTTAGTCTTCTTAAAATTTATCTTTTCCATTTTTATCTTCTTGCTTTTTATATTTTTTCTAGATTTGCAATATACTGTAGTCTTAGTGTTTGCTAAAGCCTTTTGCAGTGTTCTATCTGTTGATTTGGTTTCGTTAAACTAAAGTTAATTTTATTTTCTGTTTGTTGTTAAATTAGTTTCCATAGCTGTTTATATTTACTGAATTCTGTTCTATTGTCAATTTTTCTGTACGCCTCAATTTTTTCTTGTTTTACTTTTTTGTTCTAATTGCCATATATTATATTTTTCGTTTTAAGTTATATTTTTACTTCTAATTATAGCTTCTTCTTTCTACAGCTGGCACGTACTCTATTCTTTCTTTTGGTATTTTCCCATTATATTCTCACCTAGTTCTATTTATAGCCCTGTACATAACTCGTCAAAGTTTAATCTTATAAATAACATAGCATCTGCTATTTCTTCTCTTATCTTAGTTTTCTTTTTATGTTTAATCTCCTATTTCTTTTACAGGTATTTGTTTCTATAACTAAGTTATGGTCCGATTTTTATTTTGGTTGTCTGTACATTTCAATACCTTCTATTTATCTTTCGGTCCGTTCAGTAATTAGAAAATTGGTAATTGATCGGAGTTCTAGTATTGGATGTGTTTGAGCATAGTTGTGGACATCTTAATGTTTCAAGACAACATCGGCTATCGTCAATCTATGTTCTCTAAACAGTCGTCTTTCATTAACATTCAACGTCTCTTTTCGAAACTCTCCTCCTACTATAACATATTCAATTTGCTTGTTCCTTTTTATTTCTCTGTTCAGATTATTGAAAAATGGCTGCTAATCATCTGCTTACAAATCACCCTTTAGGGCATACGCCACTGTCTATGCATTTTTATTCTATTTTACATTGCGCTTTAGTGCGGTACATTGCCATAAGCCTTTTTGACATCTACAAAAGTAATGTGTGTTAATACTTTTGATCGATTTTTTTCCTAAAACCTACCTAATGCAATGGATATTGTCGATTTATGAACTTTCCAATCTAAAATTGCAGTTTCTCATTGAAATTGTTCATATGTTTCTTTATCTGATTACATAGGACCACAAAAAAATCATCGAAGTTTCCTTCGACCAGACCAAGTGTATTATATGTTTTTTGGGTGCTGAATCCAAAGAGCCGATTTGCTCTATCACGTCAGCATTTTCTCCTAGCCTCAAAAAATGGTTAAACTTAAACACATAAATCCTAAAACATTTTTAAACCTTACAACTTCATACTTTTTTAATCTTTAACCGTAATGCTTATAAACTATTATCCACAAACTTTTAACGTTGAAAGTTATAACCTTAAAACCCGTGATTTTTTAGCTCCAACATCTTAATGAACGCCTGATAGATCAAAAACGTATGACTCAAACTTGAATCTCGGAGAATATCAATTCCATGAATTTACATCCTTAAAATCTTTAACTTTGATACCCAATAAGATTGCAATTTTCTGCATTGTAATATCCTACATTCATCCATACCTAGGAACACGTCAGTCCCCTTGCCTCTCACGATTTTCATAGGAGCTATAAAACTTCACAAAAACTGTTTAATCTTCTGAAGTGATAACGCGTTCGTTTATTGGTGGTAGCGCTTTTCTTTTATGTTGGTTTGACGTGTCTCTCTTTGAAGACCAACAATAGTCTGCCAACATTTGGTCATTTCGAATACCCTGTTATCTTTTTCAATATCTTGTAAGTCCTGGTGAAATCTTACACCCTGCTCTTCACTAAAATCACCTAAATTACCAGGAAAATATTCGAGATGTGAATGAAGAAAGTGAAGTTTCAGGTTCATAAGGCAACCCATATTTTTAAAATTTTCCACCATATTTTGAACAATACTGACATAATTAGGATCTTTTGTATTTCCTAGAAATTTCTTGGTAAAGTCTATAAAAGTTTGCCAGGCTGCTTTTTCAACCTTAGTCATTTTCTTTTCAAATTTATTGGCTTTTAAAAGTTCTCTTATTTGTGGTCCATCAAACACACCTTCTTTGATTTTCGCATCAGACGGTTTTGGAAATGTTTCAAAGATGTACTGAAAAGCTTAGCTTTTCGTGGATCTCATCGCTTTAATGAATTGTTTTACTAGTGCCAGCTTTATATGTAGTGGTGGAAGAATAACTTTGTTTGTATGTATCAGACTCTGATACATAATATTTTTAGATCCTGGAACGAAGTTGTCTCTAAGTGGCCAATCCTTCTTTACATAATGCTCATTGCGAGCTCGACTGTCCCATTCACATATAAAGCAAGGATGTTTTGTAAAACCACTGTGTTGACCTAGTACACCCGTCATTATTTTCAAGTCTCCACACATCTGCCACTTGTGTTTATCGTAATTCAACTTTTCCAGCAAGAAGCGGGGGTTGTGGTGCTCTTCATTTAACGCAACTGAATGGCCAACGGGTAGTGGAGCGTATATGTTGCCATTATGTAGCAATACTGCTTTTAAACTTCGCGTTGACGAATCTGAATAGACGCTAGTCGTTGGCTTCATAAGGAATTCTTTTATAAGCCCTTCAATATCGTTACAATAGACTACATTTTTGATATTTGTGAAATATCTTCTAAATTCAATATCTCTGTCGCTACAGAAAGTGATACGAGTTCCTGGAGCTAGGCAATTTTTCTCTTTTAGTCTTGACACTAGACTAAGAAAGTCTTGCATCTTGTACCAAGTCATTAAGCTATTCTTGAGTAAAACCATTAGAATTAACATCGGTCTCATCTTTCGATTCTTCATGTGTCATTGTTCGTCTCTACATCCTCATCGTCTCCATAAGCTAGATCTTCGTCATTTAATGTTTCTATTTCGCTTTCAATTTTATCAGTGGTAATACTACTTTCATAACTTTGTTCAGCATTAAAAAGTTTAGGAAAAATGTCACAGATTTAATAGTTGCATAAGAGATCGAAGATTTTGTATTTTGGTTGTGCCCAAAAATCCTTTCTGCGATTTCCTTGTTTCCCAGATCATTGGAGAAGCAAACGTCCGTTTCTTCTGTTTATTTAGTTGCAAGGAACACCTCAAGCATACAGAATTTGAGTCCACTGATTGTCCACTATTTTTATACCACAAAATTCTGTATACCAAGTTTTAAGTAAATTTGTGAATGTCATTCTGAGCTTACTGACAACATATTCTCCGCAAACAACGCAGAAAAAATCTACGCTATTATTGCATGATGACTTTCTTGTAACACTATACTCTTCAAAGGGCAAGTTACCCACCGATGCAGGGCTGTAGCCGTTTGATGACGACGCCTGTGGGCTGCTTTCTCACCCAAACCAGCCGTCGATAGTAGGCTTCCGACTCCTTTCATTGTAATTTTTCGTATGCCGATGACGGCAAGAGCACTGTAATCCAGGGACTTTTTCGGATCACGGAACAACTCCGTTGCCCACCGTCACCACGTGGAGGTGCCCTAGATGTCGACACACGATAAAATCTGAGATTCGGATCTTAAGTCTCACGTGCAAGTACATTTCAATATTTCAATGTTATCTTGATGAGAATTTTGTCCAGGGCGTCGATTAATGTGCTGCATTTGAGAGTTGTACGGTTTTTGAGTTTTAAGGTACTAGCTTTAAAGTTTATGGAGTTATGATACGGATTTACGGAGTTTTGACTCCGTGTAAGTTTTATCAGTGTTGCATTTTAGGCTCGTGAGGTTATGGGGTTATAAACTATGGGGATTCGGTGTTACTGATAACCTAATAAGGTTATCAAGTTAATATTCTCCGAGATTCAGGTTTGAGTAGCACGTGTTTGCTGTATTATGCGCTCATTGGGTTATTGGGGCTTAAATATATGGGTTTTGAGGTTATAATTTTTTAGGTTATGAGTTTCAGGTTATTGGTATTAAGGTTAAACGGTTATAAACGTATAGAGTTATAAGGTTTAGATAGGTTTTAAGATTGATATGGTTGGGTTTCATCATTTTTAGTCATTTTTTGAGGTTAGGAAAAAACGCTGACGCGATGGAGCAAAATGGGTTGTGGATTCGGTTTCAGCGACCCACAAAACATATAATACACTTGGTCTGGTCGAAGGAACCTTTCATCGATTTTGTTTTGTGGTCCTGTGATTATTATTCTTATTTACTAATTTGCTTTTATTTACTAATTTGCTCTTGTTTACTTTTGGTAATATAGTGATTCCTCGGCAGTTCAAACAGAAATGTATTCTCCCGTGAACTAACACGATGTAGTGTTAAATAGATGCTAAGGCTTTCACGGCCGGTGTTCTGGTGCATCGGGTGAATGGTTCTCTGGTTATAAGGCCGTGGTTGGAGTTCAGAAAGAAGATTTTCTTCCGAAGATATCCGCCGCAGTTGTGGACAAAACGTCAAGAGTTTCTGAACTCCGACCACGGCCTTATAACCCGAGAACCATCCACACGATGCACGATGTAGTGTTACTCATATATTAACATATTTTTCCTTTTTATGCTTTCTGAAACATTTCCCTTATTATTTCTATTAAATTACTTCTATTTTACTAAATCTATCCTGATAGTTACTAATTTTGTTTAATTTTAATGTCGTTATTAATCTTTTTTCTTATCACTATTTCCTTTGTATCTTTTTAATTTTTATCTGTTTATTTTGTATTGTTTTATTCATCATTTCTGTTCCTTATTGTAAATTTGAAATTGCTTTCTATAGTTTTTTATATTTTTCAAACCCCTTTATGTTAGCAATGTTTTTGCGATGTTCTTTTAAGGTTGCGTTACACTTTTGTTGCTAAAAGTTCTGTATACTGCGCCAGCCGAAAAAAAATATTTCTGATTATATTTTTATATTGGAGAATGATTATTATCGAATACAGAAGCACATCCGAAAAAGCTCCGCCTGTGGAAGAACGAAAACACTTTTAAAAATATTTAATGCCCTATTACTTGCTCTACAACTCACAAAAAAAATTTAAATTCCCCTTGTAGGTAGTTTAGCAACGACCAAAAACCTTTTTATAGCTCGTATGTTGCACATTTCTGGATGTGTCCTTTTGCTTTTACATTTGATAATAATTATATATTATACGACAATTATATATAGCATACGACACTATACACTAACATTTTACTTCTGAAGCTTCTTTAACTAGCTCTCCATTTGGCGTTTCTTCCAGTATATTCTCAGCAAATTGTACTTTTAGTTTAGCTTGGAATTATTTTCTCTAACTATATAAATATATCCTATTAGTTCTGTTTGCTTTCGTTTTGTTTTATAATTTTTCTTCTCTGTTTGTAATCTTCTATATCTCTTTACATATAATTGTTTTCATAATTAAATATTAGACTGGTTGTCTGGTTTTCTTTATGTTTTAATACAGGGTTGTATCCAGAAGTAGTAGGACTGTACTTTTTCCGCGCGCGCGGAGCGATGGAGGGGGTCTGCAAGGCCGGATGTTATGGAGGAGAGCCTTGGAAACATGTTTCGACCTGCGGCAGTTGCCTGCGTGCGTTAGTTGAGTGTGGACCACTGTTTTAGTGACCTCCTGTTATGACGCCTCGTCGTCAGTTGCGATGGAGCTTAATTTGGAGCAGCGGTACGCCATCAAGTTTTGCTAAAAACTTGGAAAATCAGCGACCGAAACCAAGGGCATGCTTACGCAGGCCTACAAGAAGGATACCATGAGTCGTTCCTCGATATTTGAGTAGCAAAGTTGTTCCGGGAGGGGAGGGAGCTCGTTGAGGACGACCAACGCGCCGGGCGTCCGTCAACCTCGCGAACAGACGACAATGTGCTTAAAGTTAAGCAACTTTTGAACTCTGGCCGACGGTTGGGCATTAAATTAACTAGTGATTAGCTGAATCTTTCGTACGGGACAGTCCAACGCATCATCACAGAGGATTTGTCGATGAGAAAAGTGTGCGCGAAAATGGTGCCGAAAGTGTTGAGTGACGAGCAAAAAGAACTGCGTGTTGAGATTTTCCAAGAAATACTGAACTGTTTGGAAGAAAACGAACATTTTCTCGATAATGTCATTACCGGAGATGAACCTGTGTCTTCCAATACGACCCGGAAACAAAACGTCAGAGCGAAGAGTGGCACACCGCACAATCACCCCGTAAAAAGAAGGCGAGAATGTCGAAATCTAAAGTGAAATCGATGTTGATTGCACTTTTTGACCGTCGTGGCATTGTCCATAAAGAGTTTGTACCTCCTGGACAGACTGTAAATGCAAGATTATATGTGAAAGTGCTCACCGGCTGCGAAATCGGATCACACGCGTGCGACCAGACCTGGTGGGGAAGTGGAAGCTCCACCATAACAACGCGCCGTGCCAGGGATCTTCTGGCCAAATTCGACGTTTCCATGTTGTCTCACCCCCCTACAGCCCTGATGTGGCACTGCCGGACTTCTTCCTGTTCCCTCGGGATCAAGAGGCGGCTCAAGGGGCATCGTTTCGACTCGGTGGACGCAGTCTAAGCGGCAACGACGAGGGCGCTGAACAGCATCCCGAAGGACGACTTCCAGAAGGTTTTTGCGACCTGGAACGCTCGCTACCAGAAGTGTGTGGATGCCCAAGGGCCCTATTTTGAAGAATATTAAGTCGATGTACCAAAATGTTCAATAATTTTTTTTTAAATCAGTCCCACTGCTTTTGGATAGCACCTTGTTTTTTTTACTTTTATTTTTGCTTTTTTTTAGTTATTAGGAAGTCAATAATTGATCTGATTCCTCATGTTGTATACATCCCAATATAGTTTTTATTTGAAAAAAATATTGATGTAGTCCATACTACTATTTAGGCCCAGATAATTGACAAATACTTCATTTCCGTCTGGTTTCACATCATCATTTATAGCAGGTACCCCTAAATTATTATATTTTGTCCATGTGTGTCCTTTCTAATTTTAAATTTCTTATCTCGTTTGTATTCTGTTGGTTTATATATTTTTTAAATTAATATTGATACACACTTTTTGCTCTTTCACTTTTTTACAATACTCCATAAATGAATGTAATTTCCATATACTTTTCGGCTTACTTTTATTATTTGTTTTGGTTAAAGCCACTATATCCAAAATGAATTGTTTTATTTGCGTTTTTAGTTCATTCTTCTGGTTGCTAGACCTTCCACGTCTTACATTTTTACGTTTAAGGGATCTTTTCAATTTTTGTTCCTAATGCACGGTTTTTTGCAATGTTTCGCCTTGGTTGAAATTTAAAGCTATCTTTCGCGAATTCGATGCGGGTACCTCTTTATGTGGTGTGGATTTTCATTCGGGAATGTTATTTCTTTTATCCTGCCATAAAAAGAGGTTTAGACGTTAATTAAGGATCAAACTTTGTTGACAGCAAGTGAGCAATTGCTTTTTACCACCTGGGAAGATGCCTGATGGAGGACTAGCAATCACGCAAGGTTAATTTTAAAAACCTAATTAAAAAATAAAATTTTAGAAGACTTACATTTATTTTATTATTGTATTTTTAATTTTGATATTGCCATATTTTTTTTTATTAAAAAATGTTTTGAAAAATATTGAAGAGGCAGGCGTGTAAATAGCCGTGCCCTCGTGGTGCGGTGTGAGGAACTGAGTACGGGCCGTTTTGAAAAGTAAAACGTTGAGGCCCAAATCGTCCTTAAACGACCGGCGCGAAAGCGAATGGGGGCGGCTACCGATATGATGAGTAATTGCCAAATTGGTCACCTGTAATTGGCTTCGGCGGCATTGGTTTCACGGTGGCCACCTTGTTGCGATGTCTTCGGGCCTGGAACACAACCGCATTGGCCGGGATGCGATGCGAAAGTCTTGCGGGGTGGTTAAATGTGGATAAAATAAACACGACCGAATCGGCCGCGATGCGGATCGAGTATGTTTCTTGCGGGTTGGTTAAGCACGACCGAATTGGCCGCGTTGCGGATTGAGTATGTCTCCGGGCTTCGCGCCTGGCTTAGCGGTAGATCATTTGCGGGAAATCTTAATTCCACACCACTTTTCGTCTCAACGGGTGCCGCCGACGGCGTATGCAGACGCACCGGCTGAGCAAAAGCCTATATGCCGTTTTGTGTGCGATAGCAAAACGTGGCGGCAGATATCAAAGCCCCCAGCATGCCGCCACGATACACAAGCGGTTCAAGGACGAAAAGGCCGCCACACCAAATATTCTATTGTGATAATAAAGAAAAAAAAATTCTTAGTGTTTTAAAAAATATATTTGCATTATTTTTAATTACTAAGGTTATTTAATTTCCAATTTTAATTTAAAAATCTTATTAAAACAGTTGTGGAAAGAATTTCGCAAATTCTGCAAGTAAATCCTTTCATCTGCAATATTATAAGTATCTTGCTCTAGAATTTATTTGTTGACTTTACATATTCTCGAAGCAGAATAGAGTACTTGGGGTTCTAGAATTCTTTAATTTTGCAGACAAATTGAAAACAAGCAATGCTCACTTCAATTACAGTATTATCTGTGCAGTTTATCTAAGGGCACATTCCCAAATACTTGTTCTGCTACTAGCGCTTCCATAATTTACTTTGTTCTACTAACACCAAGTTAAATATCGCCAGATTAAAATAGTAGTGTCCTGTTTATCCAACAAACTTACGATAAACAGCTCATTCTACTATGAACCCTGTGCTAGTAATTTTGAAACTTTTTCAACTTGACGAATTGTCGTCTTTAGCATATTAGATAGTTAGTTATAATGTTCTTTTTGTAGTAACACCAAATAGTACGTCATTTAATTAAATAATTTTCTTCTAAATTATTTTTTTATTACTTGGTGCAATTAATTTTGAATTTAATTAAAGCGAAAGCCGCCGACCTGTCGTGCCTGCACGAAACCAATTTGAAACATATTATTGCCCCAACAACCTCAAAGGAAAGCGCCGCCCGATATACCGAAGCTTTCGTATAAAGAATTTAATAATGCGGGCGTCGTTATAAAAACGATGTTTTATTTTCGCGACGGAACTGGCCGCCTCGCGCAGCGGCCGCAGATAAACAAGAGTAAAGGAGATGTATAAATGACAAACAAAAAGCTTTTACTGTCTATCCCACGTTTGGAAAGCAATAAAAATAAAATTAGTACGTCCCTCCGAGCACAAGCAAAGCCTTTAAATTGTCGTTATGAAAAACATCAAGCGAATATCCGCGCGGGCGCGGCCGCATTTTTTCGCCGCGAGCAGCGCCCCGATATTGGTTCGCTTTATGAATTTATCAGCGCGGCCTGAATATCTACATCATTATTTAGTACCTGGATGTGATATTGAAACTTGTTACCGAGCTTTTAGTTGGCCATATTTTAATAAACAGCGCATTACATTATTAAACTGCCCACTTTTCTTGCGTGATGTATAAAATTGTTTATGGTTTTAAATATTACTAAGGAGTGCTGCTAATTTTTTTTGTTGAGAGCCATTTGACCTGTATTTCTGGTAGCACTGCAGTTTCAGAGCACGTTTTTCAGCACTTTTGTCTCTTGTATGAGTTTTCACAAGTTGTATTTTTCTGAATCTATTATTGGTTTCCATAATTGGCATGTCTTCTCTGAATTAAAGTTAATTTTAGTAAGTTTTGAGTCTAAAATAAATCCTTGATACTTTACCTTACTTGGTAAATGTTATTTTTATTTACATCTCGAAGCTTAAGAGGTGCTAGTCTCTCTAGGTTTCTTCTTACGAATGCTATTATAGTAAATTTTAATAAACATATATTCATTTGCAACCCTTCATATGAGCTCTATAACTGTATTGTTAAATCTTTCCTGGGAAATTTTTTATATCCGTTCCTTTCGAGTGTCTTTAATGTCAAAGATACATATACTAATTTTCCTTTTAGTGCAAAGTCTATTTACTTGCAGCTTGTTTCGTCTAGTCCTTTATTCCCGTATGGTGTAATAAATGAATCTAGAGATGTAGGTATAATCACACGCTTCTTCACTATCCAAAGAGGTAGCTAATAGTTTGCCAATTCTTCTTATTTGCCCGATTTGTGGGTTCCGGTTCTAAATGTTGCCAGTAACTCGGTTTTATATTAGCAACCTGCAACCCCGAAATTGTACCCCGAGTAGTTCTTTTATTGTTTCCTTTGCAGTGTTAGTGTACTTTCCTGTCTCAGTTTTCAGATTTGTTGTAGGGCTCTGAAGATCCTTTGAGAGTATTTTCGAGTAGTTTCAACCTCTTCACAGTGCCTCCTCCATGTATTTCTTTGGAGTTCCTCGGAGCTTTGTAATATTTAGTTAAAACCTTTTTATACCCCAGAATTCTTTACTATATTAAAAAACAATCTACCCGTTTGTTTGCTCAAGCAAGGTCGGCAGACCACCAAGGCACATCTTTTCACGCAAAGAAAGTTATTTTCATAAGCTGAGATTATAGCATCTTATCATTCTATAATTGTTAAACTTCCTATTTCATCTGTCGCGGGCTACGGTATGTTTCTTGTAGAGAGCTAATGCCCTATATTTTAAAGTTAAAGTTAAAGTTGCCGCAGGCACGGTAACAACAACTTATTTCTTCAGACACATGCTAATTTCTGACAAAACTACTAGCAAACATAGTACCTATTGTTATATGTATAACTTTCTCTGTTCGTATATTAATGACGGTCAGCTTATTTCCTACATTTAGTATGTCTAAAATATTTGTAGAAATGAATTGCAGTAAAAACTCAGCTTGCTCGTTGGTGTTAATACTTCCCTAGGTAAGGTGGTGTAAGTTTGCATCACAGCCGATGATAAGTTTCGAGCAATTTTCTCTGCATTTCATTCCTAGCTCCTTCAATTCTCTGGTTGCGGTACAGAGGAGTCATCCTGGGAAAGTTATGCCGATCGGAACATTAGCTCTCTAAACCCATCCTTATTCCCTGTCTTTAATATGACTGTCGTTAGGTCTCTAAAACACAGAAACTTAAATGCAATATTTTAAATTTTTTTTGGTTATAATGTAACTCCTAGAAACCTCTGAGGATTTACTGTTTTAATTTTCAGTTTTCCATAGTCTTTTAATTTTGTTTTGTTTACACAGAATTGTTGAATGGGGGCTACGCCGAACAATCCCTGAAAGGCAGTAATGATCACAGGAACTGCTTTACTATGTTGTACGTTTGCCTGAAGCTCTACTACCGAGACCCTAAAGTTAACTCTTCACAAATTATAAAAAGCCTTATGGCATACCTCCAAAGCGCCAAAAGATGCTTAGTCATCCGTGTATACAACAAATTGCTTCTCCTTTTCTACTTTTCTATATAAGAAAAGCCAGCCTCTCACTTTTAGTCCAAGATTTTCTCCTCTAAGATTTTCTGGTCCTGAATCTCTTGGAAAGGTCCTTGGACTAATGCCTATCTATTACTACTATTTTGAGTAGAGATGGAAAAGTGACTCATCTCTAGGATCAGATCCAGATCGCTCACTCACCAAAAAGAGCTAGCTCTTTTTTTAACTCATAACTCAATTTTCTGCTACATTTATGCCTACTGGCTATATCAGTTAAGCTATTACTGCTACCATTATAAAACCAATTGTAATGAACTGTTTAATATACTAACGTTTTATTTAAATTGTATTTTTCCTTAAAAAAGTGGTTTTTCTATTTTTCTCCTTCTTTGGTAAAATTGTAACAAGTATCACTCGATAACCTACTAACTCTCACTGACATTTCATTCTAAAATAACAAAATATTACAAATAGTCAGAAACAAGTCGAGGTTAAGTTTCGGGAGTAAATCAGATCAGTCAGTCAGATCGAGGCGGGAGATCGAAAAGCTACCGCTCTTAGTTTGTGAGTCATAACTCACTCACTCCCTACCAAGAGCTGGTTCTTTTGAGTAACTCATGAGCGGATCGCCCATCTCTAATTTTGAGTCCACTGCTGCTTCACTGTATGTATCAGTTTACACTTGTGTGCTCCTCGTCTTTTATTTTTTGTAGCGAGGTTCTGGAGTCCGATGGGTTCTTTTAGACCTTTTTCCCTCCTCTACCTTGCTTGCTTTTGTGGCTACTTACCGGTTCCTGAAGTCATTCTAGCTTTCACAAGCTTCTCTCAATGGGCCCCAGACAGTATATTTTTCTGTCCTTCTCCCAGCTGCTGCTTGTCATCTGAGGTCATTTTCTCTTTCTGGTATTTCTATATCTTGGCCTACAGTATTTTATCCATGGCGATAAAATTGATTTTGGATCGGAAACTTCTTTTGATGTAGTGCGTTGACAGATATGTTCTTTTATAATACCCATACTGTTCTTACGAGAAAAAAACGGTGCACGCTTGCAAATCCCTCCTGCACAAATGTAAGACTAATTACTTTGGGAGATGAATTAGCATTTTTGACTTTGTTAGCAACACTATATACCCCGAGTGTTAGTCATCCCTCAGCACACTTTGGATTAGGTTCAGCCCATCTTGTGTGCAATTCTCGGAGTGGACAAGAGGAGTATTTCTCGACTATCCAATCTAAATCCAGGGCAGAAATCTATGCAGAGTGACTCCCCAGTTTTTGACTTAAGAGTGCTACAGTTCTTAGATCGTTTAAGTATAACTATTTACTCTTCACCATTTGGAAATTTAAAAATGCTCTATTTTTTCCAAAGTAGTTAACTGTATCAAAACACTGACTAAATATCTGAGGTTTTGTCCATCAGCTAGCTGGTACGCCCCCGATTAATAGCTAGCCCATGTTAATAGCTCTGTTACTAATTGTTAAAATTGTTAAATAAAATTGGTGCAAATTTTTAATGTTGTTTTTAAGTTTAAAATGCTATTCTAAATAAACTTTTAACATTATTTGTTAGTACAGTAGTAATGTTGTTTAATATTTGTAATTTTGTTGCAGATTCATACACAAATTTTCAAGGCGAATAGGTGAGTGATTTAATTAACTCCTTTATTGGGAATACTTGGATTTTATAGACACTGATGTACCCAATTTAGCTATTATAATTTAATTATTTAGTTGTAATCTTTTATAATTCTTTCTACTGGATGTCACCTTAAATGGAACAATATTTGATTAGAATTTGTAAAGACACACAATATTACATGTTACTTGCTTATTTTATTTTTTACATGTTTCCCAATTTATATATATTTTTAAACTGGCCCTTTTACAACGCCAGTACAATGGTTTGGTTTTTGTTACTTATTAGGACAATCAGTTAAATCTCAAAAAACGAAAGATATAAGATTTTTTACTGCTTTGCAAGTTCTAGCACTTATAATATTTTAGATTTTAATAATTAAAGCTTAATTTATTTGTATATTAAAATAACAAAACAAATGTGATATATGGTACGATGATTTTATCCAATGGACTTTCAATCGTCTTTCGAGATTGTTCTTTTAAGACTATTATAGAGCATTTGAATGTCGATGGTTATGAATTTTATTCCCAAGCAGTTGTGCAGATGTAGATAACGTATTACGGGGCGTCTGCCATTATAAGAAGAATTTTTAATTAGAATTTATTTAAAAATTGAACAGTCACAAAGTTGCCCTCCGTAAGACTACATAGGTTTTAGTGCAGCTTAATGTAAAAAATGCCTTATTTGTAAGTAAGGGTAGGTCACGTGGTTCACACAACTAGTTTATTTATTAGACTTTTAAAGTAGATCAGAGTTTAGTCAACTAGTTAAATCATTATACATATAATTGCGTTATTTGTGTAATCGAAGAACTCATAGTATATTTTTTAGTAAAGACTACTTAAACGGATTTGTTGAAGAATCGTACTAGTATCCATTTTCTAATTCAGAGGTTTTTGGTAGATTCGTAACTCAGGTATTAGTAGAAGATACAATAGGCTCGATGAGTTTTTTTTTTGAGTTTGTATAAAAAATTTTATTGCTAGGTTATATCAAAATTTGCTTCACATTTATAAGTACTGCAATACACCGGTATTATGTTTTTAAGATTATGATCTTACTCACAACTTTATTTCTAATCAAATAGTCGAGGGGAGTTTTCGACAACCAAATTAATATGGTAGAATTATTTAATTTCAGTTTACTAATTGTTTAATTATTATGGAAAGAACAATTTCTAATATTATTGACAAAAAAGTAATTATTTTTTTCGTCTACATGACTAAGATTGCCTACTAAATGAGATTATTGGTGTTGTTTTAATAGGCTATTATAAATAACTGTTAACATACTACAATTCTTTTAAGAAATTATTTGTATTTTTTCCATTATCACTCATAGCTTAGTGCTTATTAGATTTATGCCTTTGTTACTTAAATTTATAAGAAAAACATGCAAGAAAGTCATAGCAAGATGTATTAATAAACGATTTAACTTAATTATTAAAGTTGACTTGAGACTGAGAAACAGTAAAGAATTGCCTGAGATGTTCAGCGAAAACTGTGTGTTTTTTATCTAACCTTGTACAACTGTCATCTATTTAAACTAGCTGGTATAGTCCTATTAAACATTTTAGTTGTTTTATATATTCAATAGTCATTGTTAGGTAGTTGTGTAATACAGTTCGTACGTGTTTCCTTTAATGTTGTATGTTCTTTGTAGCTAGTCCTGTTCTAGATGTTCTTCTCTTGCCTGTTTTCTTATTTTTTGCTATTTTCTTTCAATAATTACATCTTGTGCAGGTATAGGTATATTAGACCGTTCGGAAGAACTATTTAATATTTTTTATATTAATATTAAGGTTAGTTTTCTCATCTAGATACATTTGAAACTAATTTCGATCAGTGTGCGTGGTAAAGAATTTCACCGAATCCACGGTGTTAATTGTGATAATTTTTAGTAAGGGGTTAGACGATAGATCTTAGTTAAATTTTACTCTTACCTAAGTGTGTGAAATGTTTTACAAAATTTAATACAAGTGGTATTTGATTTGTGTTATTATATCGGAAAATCGGTTTACCAGTTGTTATATAAATATAATTATGTGTCTTGAAATGGCCCATAAGAGATTTCTTGTAAATTTGCTAGTCTTAATCTCCAAGCTGTATGTTTTTTATTCCAGTTACTGTCAGTTACTAATCTGTTGCTCAAGGGCTGAAAAGATTATTTATATGCTTTGGTGATAATAAATGTGTTAGATAGGAGCAAATAGCAAAAATTAAAACTTCAGTACCCCAAAAACTATTTTTTGGCGCACTTATGGGCATTGGAGCCGCAAGGGCTTATTGTGCCCACTAACATGCACTTAATTGCTATGACATTCACACACACCCATGGGTTGAGCGAGACTCGAACTCGCACGCGCTGGCTAGACGACAGAACCAACTGGTTGAACCATCTGAGCCACCGCGCCCCCCCAAAAACTATTGCAAAAGACTACATGCTTTTCTACATCAAAATCTAACGTAATGCATGATAATCCAAGAAGAACCAGGCTTAAGAAAAATGTAATCGACTACGTACATAGTAACAAACCGACCAGTAGATTTAACAAAACACTGTATTTAAACGGCTACAAAAATTTCAAACAAAGCAACCACCATTAACACAAAAGTAGATGACATTTGCCATGATCGGATAGAAACAAACCTAATTAATTAACTTCTTGAATATCCCTTCCTAATCATTAAAGAATTTAATGAGTTAGAATTTCGAATTAACAAAATTTCTTTAGATTTAGATCCCAATTTTATTCCTAAATTTACGGCAATTGGGAATTTATTGGAGGTTATCGCGAGGGTTGCTCAACAAATTTCGGAAAGCGTGACCACTTCAACAGCTCCTGCCCTACCAAAAACCGAGTCACTAAAACTTAACGCGATATATCTTCCTAGTTTCGATGGTACACCGCAAAATTGGCCAGTTTTTAGCGAGCTATTCACCACTTTGGTCCACGACAATCGAAATTCATCAGATTTAGAGAGAGTGACACTTTTGGTGTCAAAATTGCAAGGTTCGGCCTTAAAGGTTTGCCAGGGGCTTCCTGCAACAGCAAGTAATTATAAGGTAATTTTGAAAGCCTTATTTGATCGTTTTAACGATAAAAGGTCCCTGGCAAATAATTACGTTAATCAGGTATTCAATTTTAAAACTTTACGTGCGGAATCTAGAGGAGGTTTAACAGCGGTTTTAAATAATTTTTGTGCGCCCATCGCGGCAATTAAACAATTAGGCTTCGAGGATATCGGAGATTTTGTATTTTTGAATCGGGGGTTAGAAATTTTAGACCCGATAACAAGAAGTTCCTTTGAAGAGGCCCATCGCAACAAAGATATCCCTACCTATCAAGATTTTGTGCGATTCTTAGAAAAACAAATAAAAACTATGACGTTCGTTAACCCCTCGGAAACTTCAAGACCCAAGATCCCGGAGAAAATTCCACGTACCACGCACAATTTTCTACTCAATACAGATTCTCGTATGAATGGGAAAATTTGTAATTTTTGCCAAGGGAAAGGTCATTCCCTCAAGGATTGTCGTAAAAGTTATCCCGGTGGAAAAAGTTTGAATTTATAAAAGGTCACCATTGGTGTTTCCGGTGTTTCTCACCCGGTCACCGAGCTCCAGAATGTAGACAATACATCTCCTGTAATAAATGTGACTTGCCTCATCACCCCCTCTTGCATTCTATCTTTTCCAAAAAGAGTAAACCCACAGGCCGGTTTTCGGAGGTTAAAGAGACGGCTTTGTGTTCGCTGGAAAATACTAAAAAGTCTGCAATCCCAGAAAAGTCAACAGTTATTTTGTCAACGGTTGTCGGAAGGGTTTACAACGAGTCGGGGAATTTTAAAAATTTGAGATTTTTGTTAGATTCCGGAAGCCAGTCACATTTTTTAACTTGAAAGGCGTTTCGGCGTTTGAACTTGCCAATTGAACGCCTGAAGTCTTTGATTTTAAGTCTTGGAGGAGCTCCATAAACAATTTATGAAAAAATCAATTTAACTTTTTCGTCTCGTTTTGATCCCAGTATTTCGTTTACGATTGAGCCCCTTATCGTAAAGAAGATTGTCGACAATCTGCCGTCCTAAGAAGTCGATAATTCCCAGTTGGCTTATCTTCGAAATCTGAATTTATCAGATGACTCTTTCTACATTCCGGGGAGAATTCACGGGATTTTAGGTGCTGAGTTTGTCAGCCAGATTCTGGGAAACACGACCATCAAAAGTTCACCAAAATTTCCGGTTGCTATTTCAAGTCCCTTTGGGTTTGTTGTTATGGGTAGGGCTCCAGTTGTGTCTGAGGAGACTAACCCCATAAAGTTGGTTGCTATAATTAAACCGGTTGAGACGCTCCTTCAAAAGTTTTGGGAAGTTGAGGAGGTCCCTTCAACAACCCTAGTAAATCAAGAAAACAAGATTTGTGAGGATTTGTTTTCTTCGACTGTGAAAAGATCGAGTTCTGGGAAATTCATCGTCTCTCTACCTTTTAATAAAGATCCACAAAAGTTAGGAAGCTCCTACAATCTGGCCTTTCGTCGGTTGTTAGTCTTGGAGGCGCGCTTTCGACGTTATCCGGAGTTGAAAAGCCTCTATAAGGACGCCGTTTCGGATTATTTTGAGCAAGGTCACATGTCAGTGACGGCCGACTCTAATTCTGACGTTGACTATTTTATTCCTCACTTAGGTGTTTTTAAACCCCAGAACGCTTCTACGCCACTTCGCGTAGTATTTGATGCGAGTGCGAAAACGAGCTCGGGAACTTCACTTAATGATTTACTTCACGTAGGGCCGAAGTTGCAAACCGATATCTTTGACTTGTTAATAAATTTCCATCTATTTTCGGTTGCCTTGTCCCCAGACATAAAACAAATGTATAGGCAGATTTGAGTACATGTGGAAGACCTAAAATATCAAAAATTCTTATCCAGAGGCGTTACAATTGAACACAGTTTCCTTCGGTCTTTCGGTGTCTCCCTATTTAGCCTTGCAAACAATTCATCAGCTTGTGGACGAGGATAAACAAAATTTTCCAATCGCGGCCGAAAATCACAACAGATGATGGCTGCTGGGGAATTTCCTTTGGTAAAATGGTCATCTAACGTACCCGAATTGGCAGGAAATACTTTAGTTAGAGAGTTTGATTATGGAGATGCCTCGAACCCGGTGTTAGGGTTACGTTGGAATCTCCAATCCGATTGTTTTGGGTTTCGGATAGGAGCAGAGGAACGAAGATGTACCAAACGACATATGTTGTCTACAATTGCCCGTATGTTTGATCCTTTGGGAATTTTAGCTCCGACTATTTTAATGGCCAAGCTATTTATTAAGCAGTTGTGGCAGGGTCAAATTGATTGGGACGATCCCCCTCTCCTCCAAATTGGCGATCGATGGCAGACCTTTAAACAAGAACTACCGTTTTGTCAAATATAAAAATTCCTAGATGGTTAGGCATCGGAAAAAGCGGGTTGGTGACGCTGATTGGGTTTTCCGATCCGTGTCAGGACGCGTACGGTGAAATAATATACGCGAATGTTGATATGGGCGACAGGTTGGCAGTCCATCTCGTCTGTGCTAAGTCAAAAGTTTCACCAACAAAGGTGTTACCTGTTCTGCGACTTGAATTGTGCGCGGCTACATCGTTGTCAAAATTGATTAAAAGGACCTATCCCATTTACAATCTCGCACCATAGTGTCCAAGGTTATTGCGTCTTCTGATTCAAAGATCGTCCTAAACTGGTTGTAGGCTCCTGCTGATCGTTGGCAGACCTTTGTCGCCAGTCGAGTATCCGACATTCAGGAGAACTCTTTAATTGACTCTTGGTTCGACATTGATGGCAGGGAGTATCCGGCGGACTGTCTATCAAGGGGATTGTCACTCCAAGAATTATTTGAAAATCACTTGTGATGGAAAGGCCCATCTTGGCTGAGCGCTCCCGAAGGAATATGGGCGATAAATCGAGTGGTGATCAATCATGCTAAAACCGAGCTTCCAGAAACTCGAAAGTTGGCCTTATTTGTCTCCGAAGAACCCTGCCTCGAAAATCCTATAGTAGCGTTAATTGGTCGTCCTTCCTCTTATATGCGTTTGTTACGGGTATTGATGCTGAGGTTTGGAAAAAAGCTACCCCCGAGGCAGGATATTTCTGATGAGGAATTAAGTACAGCGGAGCGGTCTTTATGTCTTGTCGTACAACGCTGTCATTTTGGCAAAGAGTTTCGGGCGTTGGAAACTGGAAAACTTTGTTCCGATCAACTACAATGACTTGCCCCTTCCTTAGACGACGGGGTAATCCGTGTCGGAGGGCGGTTGAAAAATTCGGGGTTGCCCTTTGATTACCGTTATCCCATCATTTTGCCAAAAAAGAACTCTTTTGTAAAACTATTAATCAATTTTTCACATAGTTCATTGCCATGCAGGGCCCTACCTGTTACTCTCATTGTTGAGAGAGAAAATTTGCGTCCTTTCCGCGTGACAAACGGTACGTGCGTGTGTCCGTGCTTGTAATAGGTGTTTTAGAGTTCGTCCAAAGAATTGGTCACCTATGATGGGAGATTTACCACATAGTCGAGTTTCAGAGACAAAGGCGTTTCTTGAGACAGGTGTCGGTTACGCAGGACCGTTAAAAATTTCTTTGGGAAAGGGTCGAAAGACAGTCCTTCGTAAAGCATACATTTGTTTAGGTACCAAAGCGGTCCACATTGAATTGGTTACAGAATTGTCAACTCCTATGTTTTTAGCAGCATTCAAACGATTTTTGACCAGACGCGGACATTGTCGCACGATTTTTTCTGATCTAGGTACCAGCTTTGTAGGTGCAAAGGCTGAGTTGGAAGAAATAGCACAGTTATCAGAATCCGACGAACATCGCCGATCCCTACGTGACGGTTTACCCAATCATCGAATGGAGTGGAAATTTTCACCTCCCAGTGCTCCTCACTTAGGCGGTTTATGGGAATCTAATATTAAATCTGTCTAGGCTCATTTGTCCCGAGTAATTGGTTATCAGATTTTGACATATGAAGAACTTACTACGGTTCTAACTCAAATCGAGTCTTTGTTGCATTTCCGACCCCTTTGCCCACTGAGTTCTGATCCATCGGATCTTCAGGTCTTGACTCCGGCTCACTTCCTACACCTGAAACCGCCAGAACATTTACCGGCGAAGTTCGTCTCCCATATTCCCCTGAATCGATTAAGCCAATTCCAGTTGTTGGATCGAGTTGTAGAAGATTTTTGGAAGCGTTGGAGGCGAGAATATTTACATGAGTTGCAGGTCCGATGGAAGTGGAAAAACCAACTGAACCTTTGAAACCGGGTACCGTAGTTTTAATTGACCAAATTATTATATATATATATATATATATATATATATATATATATATATATATATTTAGACTAGATCTCTTAAAAAAAAATTAGTCTAATACTTTATCTTATTATTATTATTATAATTATGATAATCATAATTTTTACTTTTATTGTTAGTAGTAGTAAATAATTTTGTGTTATTATTGCAAATTAATTTTTTGTCTGTGATGAAATATTTTATAATTAAAAATATTGTTTTTAATGTTCTTATAGTCTCCAAGCCGAAATTATTAGGTTGTAATCAACGTGTTGCATTATTAATGCATATACCCAAATAACTTTAACTTGCAATAATATGATTTGCTCCGAAATTAATATGAAAGTAACGCATCTGATTTACATACGATTTGCATACATACATACTGTAGCATCTACGCTATGTTGATATTCTCTATTAGATGTCTCTAAGCAGCTCGCTCTATTATTCATGTCAGAGGGTACGCTCCAACGCGTTTATTTATCATTATGATCTGAATCTCTATTGCGTTCTATAGAAGGTACTAAACTAAAAGATGAAGGTTTCTAGTTTTTAATAATTGCACGATAATATTTTGTGTGCAGAAGAGTTACTAAAATTTGGAATTTAAAGAGCAGAAATAATTAAAATGTTGCAAAATTTGAGTTAATTTTTTTAAAGAATGTGCTTAATTTTGCGATTAAATAGTTCACACACAATATTATATCACACATATTATCAGCGTTTATTTATTATTAGATTTTTTGCACCGTAATTTATATAAAAATAAATTATGTAGTTTTCAGAGGTAATCTAAAAGCTAAGTATCAATGTTGAACTCTTTTATTCAATTACTTTATATATATTGTATTTGCAATTTAATTATTCTTTTGGAAGTATATCTTTTCTGTAATATTTTTGGGTTGAGTGAACTTAAATTGATTTTCAATGCTAGTGGAAGTTCCAATACTATCGCAGTGATTTAATGATACCCTATTTCGCACAATAAAGGCAAACGAGTATTGTGTATAGTCTGAGCCTTCGAAGTATTTTGTTTTCTATCAAATTTAACATGATTAATTTGTGAATTGGTATAATGCAAAGTATTGGTTTGAATAAATTACAAACATTAGTTTTTATTATTAGATTATATAATACACAATAGTACAGGTGGCTGAATTTTATAAAGCTACAAATAAAACTAAATTACATTTAGGTATTCGACATTATTATATTAATCTAATGGTGTTGAATATAGGTCTTAAATATGTGAATCTATTTTTGCATTTGTAAATGATTTAAATATATATATATTATATATATATATATATATATATATATATATATATATATATATATATATATATATATATATATATATATATATATATATATATATATATATATATATATATATATATATATATATATATATATATATTATCAAGACCTTTCCTACCATACAGTGTAAAGGTATGTATTTACAAAATAAAACTAAACTAATTCTTTACATAATATTTAAAACTAAAATTATTCTTAATTTCTACTCGTATGTACTAATCTGGTCCACTCCTTTTTGTTCTGTGCCACTACCTTCGCTCCTTGCCATGTTATTCCTTTCTGAAGAAGTTTTTCTTCTATTGTTCTTGTCCATGTTTTTCGTGGTCTTCCTCTTGTTCTACTAGTACCTACTTTCGATTCCCATATTTTCTTAAGCTGTCTATCTTTGTCCATTCTAAGTAGACGCCCTAACCATTGTAGCTGTCGTGTTTCTATTTTTTCCAGTGGTTCTACTTTAAGTTCTTCTCGAATTATTTGATTTCGTATTTTATCTCTTCTGGTTACTCCTAGTACTTTCCTCAGATATTTCATTTCCATACTTTGTAGTTTACTTTCCTGTCTCTTCGTTGTTACCCACGATTCCCCCCCCCCAAATGTCAATGTCGGTAGATAAATTGTTTTATATATGGTAAGTTTTGTTTTCCTAGAAATCTCTTTGTTGTTCAAGAATGTCTTTCCTAGTGCGTAGTACAACTTGGCAGTGTTTTCTATTCGTTTGTTTAGTTCAGCTTCGTGTCCTCCTTTGCTGTCTATAGTAACTCCTAAATATGTGAAACTTTTGACTTGTTCTAATTTACTGTTGTTGATTTTTATGTTTGTCTGTTCTTCTTGTTTACCAATTGCCATGACCTTAGTTTTGCCTATGTTAATTTTCATGTTGTAGTCCTCTAACGTTTCTTTCCATATTTCCAGATTGTATTGTAGGTCCCTCTCCTTTGGTGCGAATATCACAACGTCATCAGCAAACGCACATTCCGAGATGTTTATTCGTTGCATGTTTCTGTATCCTACACATAATTTCGCTACTTTTGACCTACATGCGTTAATAATGTCGTCCATGAGTAGTATGAACAGCAGAGGGCTTAGTACACCACCTTGTCTTAGGCCATTGCTTGTTATGAACTCTTCCGATTGTGAGTATCTAGTTCTTACATAGTTCCTGCAGTTTTGGTACATGCTTTTGGTGGCATTAAGCAATTGTTTTCCTACACCCTTCTAATTAGGCTCTTCCAGATCTTTTTCTTGGTGCGCGGTCAAAAGCTTTTTCTAAATCGATGAAGGCTAGGTAAACTTTTCTGTCTTGTTTTAGTGTTCTTTCTATTACTTACTTTTAAGCTAAATATGTGGTCTTGTATACTATGTCCCTTTCTGAATCCGCTTTGAGAGTCTATTAGTTGTCTTGCTAGGACTTTTCTTAGTTTCTGTTCTAAAATTCTTTCATAAACCTTGCATGCTATGCTCAACAGTGTTATTCCTCGGTAGTTATGACAACTAAGTCTATCTCCTTTTTGTACAGTGGTAATATGATTCCCACTTCCCACTCTTTTGGTATTCTACCGGTTCTCCAAGCCTCTTTGCAAATGTCTAAGAATATTTGTGCTCCATATTTTCCCATAGTTTTCAGCATTTCTGCCTCTACTCCGTCGTGTCCAGGTGTTTTCCCATTCTTAACGTTTTTATTGCTTCACATAGTTCCTTCATTGTGGGTTCTTCATCCGTTATTACTTCCATTCTTTCTGCTCTTTGTTCTCCTTCTTCATCTTCTCTTGAATTTTGTGTTACCGTTTCATCTACTGTTAGGATTTCTTGGAAGTGTTCTTTCCATATCTTTATCACTTCATTTTCTTCGGTTATGAGTTTACCTCTTTTATTCTTGACTTGGTTTAGTATTGTTTTCTTCTCTGTTCTACAATTTTTGAGCACCCTATAAAATAGCTTCTGGTTTTCTTTGCTGTTATGTTCCATTCTGTGTCCGAACTTCTCCCATGACTTTTCTTTAGCTGTCTTTATTATTTCTTTAACTTTCTTCCTTTGTTCCTTGTATTCTTGGTATGCTTCTTCAGTTTTCTTATTTAAATAATTTTTCCATTTCCGTTTCTTTGTTTTAATTTCGTTTTTAATATCTTCATTCCACCAATCTGTTTGTTTATTTTGGTTATTTATTTTGGCTACCCCACATACTGCCTTTGCCGCAGATTTCAAAATTCTTTTAAATATTTCCCATTTATTGTCTATGTCTTCGTGTAGAAATCTTTCGTCCAGCTTTCGACTTCTTTCTGTATTAGTTCTTGGTATTTTGTCTGATATTGTTCTTCCTTGAGCATGTAAGTCTTAATCTTTCATAAACTTTTTCTTTTGCAAGTTTTCCTTCTCTTTTGTTTGTTTTCTGTCCATGTGTCTTATTTTTCCTACTAACAGGTAGTGATCGCTGTAAATTTCGGGACCTCTTCTTACCCTAACGTCTTGAATCATATTCATTTTGGCCTTTTCTATCAGGATGTAGTCGATTATTGATTTTTCGTCTCTACTTTTAACCCGGTGTACTGATGTATTTTCTTATGTTCGTAAAACGTATTTGTGACGATGAATTGGTTCTCTCTGCAAAAGTCGAGTATTCTTTTCCATTATTGTTTCTTTCTTGTTCTCCAAATTTGCCTAGTGATTCTTCCGTTGACTTATTTTTTACTCCTACTCTTCCGTTAAAATCACCTACTGTGATTACTGTCCCTTTACTTTCTTCTGTGAGTGATGTTAGTTCGTTCCAAAATTGGTCCTTATTGTTTACATTATCGTCTTCGTTTGGGCCGTAGACTGCTATTATTGTTATTTTGTGTTGGTCTTCCCCTATTTCTACTGACATTAATCTTTCATTTATGCATGTCCAATTACAAATTCTTTTGCCCATTTCTGATTGACAATGCATGCTACACCTCCTTTTGCTCTCTGATTTTCTTGGACTCCGCTGTATATCATAATATAATTATCTTCTAATTGAATCATTCCTTGGCCTTTCTTTTTTGTTTCAGTTGCTACTATTATTTCTATCTCAATTTGTCTCAGTTCATTTACTAGCTCCTTCTCTTTCCCACTAATTCCTCTTACATTCCATGTTGCTAAATTCCATGTTTCATGCTTCTTTTCAAATTTCTGTTTAGGTTCTCTTGTTTTTGTTGTTTGGTGTTTGGGTTGTTTCCTATTCAAATGCCATTTCATTGCCTGGTCGTCGTCTTTATATTTGTCGTGCAATCCAAAATCTGTAATCAGTTTTTTGAGTCGCCGTTGTTTATTTCTCTCGCTTTTCTTAACTCTTTCTTTGTCTCTTCCCATCTCCACTCTATTCCATCTATATACAGCTTTCTAAATCCTATTTTAGCGGTTTTTCCATGTGTTCTCTCCTCCTGGGCCCTTTTCCTGATTATCCCTTGTATTTCTCTGTTTTTCTTGGATAAATCATCGTTGATAAATATCTTGACCTCTTTATTCCCTTTTAGTTTGCTTTTGTTCATCATAACTACTTTCTTATCATTGGAATTTTCTAGCTCGATTAGACAGGTTTTTTGGCCTAGTTTCTTAGCTGATTTAATTGGTACTTCTATTCCCAGTTTCTCTTTGAATACATTCAATATGCCTTCTTTCAAAACCTTAGGGTCATCGATATCAATTTCTAAGCCTTGTATCACTAAATTATTTCTCCTTTTTCGTTTTCTAATCTCTCAACTTTTCCTTTTATTTCTTTTAGTTCCTTGCCATATGTTCATTTTCACGTTTGATGCTTTCGTTTTGTTCTTGTAATTTTTGATCTCGTCTTTATATTCCTGTTGGTTCTTACGAATTTCTTTGACTTCTGTAGTGAGGTTCTGCATCATAACAAACATTTTTGTAATGTATCGTCTTGATTTCCTTTTTTTTTCTGGCGATCTATTTGTTAATTTACTTCTACTGAATACGTCTATTTGTCCCGATGGTTTCCTTTTCTTTGTTCCATCTTCCGATGTATTAAACTCATTCTCAGAACTATCCATATTTAAGGTTTCGTTCTACTAATACTGAGTGCGGCTCTGTTCCGTATTTACTATTTACAATATTGTATGTACAGCTGTGCTCAGCGATAAGAGCCTTGCCCGAATCTACTTCTCGGAGGTCAAGTCTCCTCTGATGCACGTACTTAAATATTAAACTGAGAAATTAGCAGTTTTCTCTTACCTTAATTGGCACACTTATTTTTATTATTTCCACCTTCACCGTTATGCTTTAAATAGTATTATTATTTGCTCGAAACCTCCCAAAATGGGTAAATTGCTTCGGAGCGATTTATAAACGTCAATGTCACCTTTCACTTGTTCTTGTAAATGATTATAAATACTATTCAACACCTTATCATAACACATCGTATTGTATTAAAACTGCCTGAAATGTGATATCTATCTATATAAAATTTACAAATTGAAACTTTTCATTAAAGCGTTTGGTAAGCAAAATTATAATTGCAGGATAATTTTTTATTATTAGTTATTTTTCAATTTAATTTAACAAATCTTATGTATTTGCACTTAATGTGTGTTTAAATTGACGTAGTATTTTGCTACAGGATAGTATCATTAGTAAATTTTGAACCATTGATTGCCCTAGTTCGATTCGTGCATTCACATGAACCAAATGTGTTGCGCTAGTTACCTGCAGTAGAAATAATTAAGATAAGATATGTTTTTACTTATTTTTGATTTTATTTTTACACATAACAAAATTGTTAAAGCAAGTATAGCGTTGAGTGCGGAACGCAAGATTTAAGTGTTGCACAATTGACAAAATAATTTTTTTAAAGTATAAGTAAGTAATTTTGTAGGACGTGCAAAATTCTAAAACTTAGTGTGCATCAAATCAAATTAAATGCAGTCTTTGTCTCAGTTGTATAGCGCTCATCTTATTGTTAGAATAATTTACAACTATTTCAACTTATGGTCCAGCAAGACGGAATCATTCAAATATAATACAAAGAAACGTTGAACAACAATGGTAATTGCAAATCTTAAAGAAACGAGGACGCACCAATTCTGAATAGTTCCGCAGGTAACAAATAGTTAATAGATTATTCGTCAGGTGCTTTACAAACAACAAACTGATTTGCAGGCTGTCAGGTATCAAAAATAGATTTGTTGTTGCTGAATTTCTTCTCACACTTCTTGCCCAAACACTAATAACATCTATATAACCTTAGACAGCACTCATTTATTGATGAATGTATATGGGCTTACAACCCTCGTTATTTAGGAAACTAACAACAGCTTGTTGTTTTAACCGAATGCGTGTATCACATGTCCTTTTGGTTCACCTCATATTGTAAGTAAACACTACTAAGCGTCTGTACAGTCAACGAGTTAAAAAATATAATACCAATTTTATGTACCCCAAGGCAATATTACCAGAACTGTCGGTTAACGGTTAAGAGTTTTTAAAACCCTTGAATATTCAACATTAACCAAAAGATTAAAAACAATCCTTACTAATATCTTAAAGCTAGAACAAAGGTATAGATAATAAAGAAATCTATAATATACAGGGTAGGTTAAAAATATATCAACTTTAGGTACTTCCCCCAAAACTGTTGATGTTCTGACGATTCTTTTTTCAAATTATTGCACAATCTTTTAACGCCTATGCCGCAATTATGCGAATAAAAACTTTAATCTTTTCAAACACCTGTTGGTAACGGCGTGCACATCACTGTAATTAATGAACACCATTATTATATTGACTTTTGAAGAACACGTATTTTGCGTCATTTTTATTGTTATTTTTTGTATATTATTTGCATTACTTAAATGATAATAATGGTGACAGGTATGGATAGGTAGTCTGGCTCTCGCAAAACATCTCCAGATATCCAGAAGGAGATTGCCAATGGTCGTGCTCAAGCTCGAACTCTTTGTAAGCTTGCAACACAGTTTAACCTCCACAAAGCACCATTTACATTTTCTGAACCACTGGAGGATGCAAATTGTTATTACATAGAAGTTCAAGTTCGGTCGTCCCAAGCATACCTCGAGACTCTTTCACGGGAACGTCATTCGCATGATCCCTGACAACCCCCCTTACGGCAGCCGATATATCTCAACAATTATGCGATCTCTTGAAATTATCTGTTTGTACTATCAGACGTCGTCTGCAACAAGCTGGACTTAGTGGAAGTCGTCCAGTTAAAAAGCCGATGATTTCGTAAAAAAGAACAGGAAGGCGCGCGGAGAATAGAAGCAAGCGTACAAGTAGACAAGGAAAGTGTGAGAAAATGTGCTCTGGGGTTACAAAAGCAAGTAAATGTTGTTTGAAACGGACAGGATTCAGCAAATTTGTCGTACCTAAGACACTCGTTTAGGTCCCAATAATAAAGCATGGAGACGAAAGTGTCATAGTTTGACGTAGTGACTTCGCCCTTGGTACACGTTTTTTCAGGAGAATATTTACGTGGACATCCTCGAAAACATAGACAGAGGGTTTGTTTTCCAACAGGATAATAACTTTAAATAACGAAGTACGTTCAGAATTGGTTCGCTCGCCGCTGTTTGACCCTCCTTGACTGACCTAGCTAATCCCCCGACCTGAATATCATGGCTAGCGTCAGAAAAGCTAAAACTTCGTGTAGGTGTCAGAAATGCCAAGAATGGAGATGAGAAGTATGCCCAACTTGAGGAGGAATAGATCAACATTTCCCTCTCCTTCATCCATACTCCTCTGGACTCTATGCCTTGCAGCTGCCAGTCGTCATTGATGCCAAGTATTATACTACAAAGTATTAGACTTTTCTTTACTTTTAGTTGATTCCCGGTAATTTGGAATTATTTTGGTGTTTTTGTTTGATGTTTTAATAAAACTCAGAATTATGTTTCAACCACCACACGTTAAATGCAAAGTAATTTAATATGTTAATTGTCAGTGATTTGGGAATTCTAAAAATAATAACTGCCGTCGTACACCAAGATGTGATAGGGGTTCTGCAAGAGATCTAATGAAAGAAGAGAGATTCAAGTTTTTTAAACTACCAGATAACCATCTAACAAGCAATACGGAGAACTTGTCAGCCAAAAAAATTTGCAAGCCTAACTTTGTACCATTCAAACTTAGACGAAGTTTACAACTTTGGGAACAAGAGCCAGTGATAAAATCTACAAATACACAAGCAAAAAATCATCAACAGTTAAAAGACAACGGAAGCAATAAACTTTATGCCTACTCTTCCACTACTATAATCTATAAATTTCTATAATAACCCATTTCCTAAATATTACAATATGGAATGCCAACGATCTGGCATAAGTTAGCCAAAAAGGCTATGGCGACACAGCAGTGATTGTGAAGTATCTAAAACTGATTTTTGCAATTTATCAGTAGAAGTATTAATATTTTTAAGCCACACACGTGTACTGTCCTCCAAACTACATTATTAAAAAATATTTTTATTTCATTTGGCACTTGCGTGTTTATAACTAGCCTACTAGGTTAGCAAGTAAATGTAATAACAATATGAATATTTGACATGTAAGGAGAATCACTTTAATGTGACCTGCTAACTATTGTCTGTAAGATCACTAATCCTCTCTCGGTGAGTAGTCATTAGTTAACACTAGTGCACTTGGATGCTTACAAAGTCGCTTGTTGTATCTGATGATAAGGTCTTTGGCAACATTCTTTATCCAGGCAATTCATAGATCGTTGTGGATTATTCTGTTGTTGACCTACCAATCTGCGATTGATATTATACGCAGAGTTTTGCTTTGAAAATGCTGTAAAATTTTAAGTTTGGATGATTTTATACATGTACATGTACCACACGACCAAACTGGCAATATCATTGTTTTATAAAGCAGGACTTTGTGAAGGGTTAGTCTCGATTTTCGCCCTAATAATCAGTGCATCTTCTTTACTTTCATATTTAACTACTTCCGTTTGGATTGCCTAGGTATCTTACGTCCTTTTTAGGGGGTACAAGAGCTCCGTTTAGCGTTACTTGGAGAAAATTTATTTTCAGGGCTATAAAAGCAATTAATGTTGACTTGCTTTAATTGATTTTAATTTGTCATGCTGCTGTCCATTCCTGAAGGGCTTCCAGATTATTCTGGATCTTAGCTATAGCTTTAGATAAATCTTTATGGGAGGACAGTATGGCTGTGTCATAGCAGTAATCGTGTTTTTGTTATCAGGCATAGCGGCCGTAAATAGTTGGTAAAACGTGGGGCCCAATACACTGGCTTGAGGTACATCTACTAGACCGGGGTAAATCGAAGAGTAGCTGTCATTTAATTTTATTTAGAGGAATCTGCATTCTAAGTATGATTGAACAGTATATAATATTGATGGGGAAGTTGATTTTTAATTTTATACAATAAGCCAGCTTATATTTAAAAATATTGTTGTACAAACCCTCTCTTCTTCAAAACCTCTTTCTTTTGTGGATTTATTCGGTTGTCGAACTATTTTTACCGAAAACTAAATTGATGTTCAGGAATTAGGTGCTTTCTTCAATAATGGTTCTTAATCTTTTTAATATTATTCGTTCATGTAACTTGCAGAGGACCTTGATGTAACGAAATGGGTTTATATGAGGTTGGAAGGTATGAGAATTACTTGAGCGAATTTTCATTGTATTGGAAACTGTTGGGTTTTCAGGACTGCATTGAATATTTCTGTTATTAGCGATACAACACCATAGCAACCCATCCCAACCCACTGTTAGAAGAGTTGCTGGAACACAGAATCAATAAACGCCTTACAAAACAGTGGCCTATGAACTTAATTTCATAGTGTTATGTATTTACAGATATATATTGCCAATCTAAAGACAATACAGTCTGCAAAGCCAAAAGTTGCATCAATTGATGTTAGCCTATCATGTCAATTAGTAGTTAGTATTTTATCACTTGTAACCCCTTTAACTTATAGAATATAACTGTAATTCTAATTGCTAAATAATAAATATAAAAAAAATGCATAGGTGTTATTGGTAGGTAAAGTGGAAATTCTGTCTATTCCAACATTTTTGCGTTTGCTTGCTTGCTCTAGTTGGCTGCTACGATTGAAAATTGTTAGCTAAGTGTTTTTCAAATGTTTCTGATTTTTCTTTATCATTAAGAGCCCATAATCCGTTGGTTTTAAGAATGGGTGAGCCAAAATTTTCATTTTTTGGTTGTGTGCCATGAAGAGTGTCCATCGTGTCGGTCAGACAATAGATTTTGTAGGTAGTGGTTGAGGAATCCAAGAACCAAAATAGTTTCAGCAAAAATTAGAAGATATAGGCGATACAAAAATACTCTTCGCACTTGAAAAAATGACTACAAACAGCAGTTCTGCTTATTAGGATAGCAAACGAAAATTAAACAAAAAACTTAGCTAAAGCTGTTCTAGACAAAAAGAAAGAAAAATCTAAATATTAATTTGTTAAATAGCATGCCAAAACAATATACATTATTATACTGTTTATTATCAAGAAAATTGATTTAATGATTTAAGTTTAAAATTAAATAAAGCTTCTAACCATAAATTCCAAATCTATCTTCAGCTCTCGAAAAAGGTGAAAGTCACTCGGTGCCAAATCTTGCACCGGGTGAACGAACACTTCCCAAATAAAAAGCTGTTTGGTTATCACATCAGTATGTGATAGTGCATTGTCATGGACCAAAGCAATTCCAGAAGACAGCATGCTCCTTATTTTGTTCTGAATGGCTCATCGCAGTCAATGTAATGTCTGACAATGTATGTTTGCATTGATGGTAGTCCCTTGATCTATAAAATCCTTAAACAGTACACCTTTTTGATTCTAGAAAATGGTAGCCATAATCTTCCTTTTCGCGAATGTTTGTTTTAACTTTTTGGGTTTGTTCGAGGATTTTGTGTGTATTCTTTGTTTGAAGTCTCAAACAATACAATCGCTCATAAAGTTTACATTCTTTAATGAATTTCTGCTGCGTTATTTTCTTCTGCCTGTACTTGATGAATGATGCTGCGCAACTCGCATTTGGCGGAAGAATTAATCATGTCAGCTATATTCACGGGTCTGCAACTCAGTTCCAACTGATGATTTGGACTTGGTAGTAGCAAATGTTGTAGTGGAAAAGCTTCACAGTAGCGCATTGTGTAGATCCGCCTCGTATCGCTCGGCTGGTCACTTATCAGCGCTTTGGGAGGTTGTTTCGTGGTAAAAATGTGGGTTATGACCGATTGCTTTTGTTGAAACTCAATTTTATGCTCTCCTAAAGTGTCGCTCGCTTGTTCTTCCATTTGGTTTTTATTAATGTGGCCATTATTTGGTATACATCACCCAACAGTGTTCGTCTTTTTTGTGTCTTTTTCTTGCCGGTTTTTAACATTTTTATTCTAGCAAATTGTTCCTCTTGTCTTTGGACTTGTTGAACTATTCATTAATTTTTTATTTTAGTTATGGTATCGTCTTTTGCCTGAAACTGTTATTGCATCCTTTAGTTGTTTCCACATTTCTTTTATCTCTGTTTGTCGCACTATTGTGTATTTCTAATTGCAAGTCTATTGCCTGCTGGTTTGTGCGGGAAACTTTATCTCTGCAACCTGCTTTGAACGATCCTTTTATCCTTGCATCTACATATTATCTTCAAAAATAAGTCTTTGGCATGTTATATGGATTTTCTTGCATGTTTCTGTAACTGTCTGTTTTTTAATTTTCTTTGCACTTCTTTCATTAGCTATTAGTTGTTGTTGTTATAATAATGTCTTTCTGTTTCTGTTTTATCTAGCTCGTATTTTCTACTGTTTACCTTGACGCCACTATCTTTTTCCAAGAATTGCTGTAACCCTAGTTTAAGATTTTGTTCATAAAGACATGTCTTATTGTGATTTTGTTGTTCTACCCTTCTATTCAAGTTTTCTTTCTAAATTGGTTCTTATTTATTTTAGCACCTATTTATTCCAAATCCACTTAATATCTTGTCTAATTAATTTTAATAGGTTCATTACCGTGTCCATCATTAATGTCTGTTGTTCTTTTTTCTTTTATATTTGTGGGTACATCTGGCATGGCTTAGGTTTTCGATTGACGTTCTCGTAGTTTTTCTGTATTTATTGAACAGTTCAGAAGGCTCTAGTTATTTCTTCCTTGTTCTTTCTGTCACAGTCAATTTTTGGTCTTTTAGTTCGGCTTCTTACGTCGGATCGTCGGCATATATGCTTTCATGCTGATACTGAGTTTGAGACCTTTAAAATTCACGATTTTCATTAATTTTTATACACCGCGGCAACGCCGCTTTTCTATCTGGTTCAAGTCCGTTGCTTATTTTTTATCATTTGTTTGTGGTGCTTCGTGGTGTTAGCAACGTTTTTTTATTTTTTTAACGAAGCTTTAAAATAACTATACAAATATTGGACAAAATAATGGAAGCACTTGTCATAAGTGGGGCATAGTTTTACTGTTCCGAGGAACACTGGACACTGCGCAAATCAACCGTCTCTTGCTTGTTGCGGGTAGAACGGACTGTGCAATACTAGTAATGAGGTGGTGTAATTGTGGACGTTGTCCAGGTGTGGTGAGTGTCCAGTATGTCCGACCTAACAAAGTCTCAGAGAGGTCTAATTGTTGATTTCCGCCTAGCTAGAGCATCTGTAACATAAGGCACTTGCCTTGAAAGTCAGGGCCGTGTACACATCCTTTCTTATCTTCCTTACCTTTTTCCCCACCACTAGCGAACAATCTCTGAAGCTTACGATATGGACTGTCTCCGCCCTACTTTCAAACATGGTGGCGGGTCTATTGCGATCTGGGGATTTATATCATGGTATTTGACAGCCCATTTTGTCATATTACACGGTCGGGTCCTATCAGCAGAGTATAGAGAACTCTTGGGCAACCAGAGCTGCCCAATGGTGCAAACTTTAATTCTAGACGGGCATGTCATATTTCAGAGTAATAATTCCCTCATTCACACGGCTGATCCTGTTCAAGAGTAGTTTCAAGAGCGTCCCGATGAGGTTTAACTTCTTCTCTGGCCTGCTCAATCCTCAGACTTCAATATTATCGATTCTTTTTGGGCTGTATTGGAAAACAGGATTTAGTGTCTATTTCCACTTCCCACGCTTCTACCTGAGGTGGAAGCTATGCTGCATGAAGAATGACTTCAAATTCTACTATTCAGGACTTTTATCGGTCTATTCCGTTTAGAATTCAAGCTGTAATTGCAAGCTTAAAGTAGACTAACACTGTATTAATACAAAATGTTTTGACTTTCACAAGTGTTTCCATTATTTTGTCCAATACCGTACATAACAGTATATTGTAAATTTATTATCACTATAATCTTAGAAAGTAGTACATTTAGTCCTCTTAACTCAACAGATACGCCACTTTTAATATCTAGTGACCTTCAAAGTTATTTTACATATATCACTAATGTAGAGTAAAGTTATTCATAACAAAAACAATTTTAAAACATTAGCTAGAAAGAATAAATGTATAGTAAGTATTTTGTATAAAATAAATTTAAATTTTTAAAGAGTAAAATGCAGTGTTATGTGTTTTAATGTTGTTGGACAATATTCTTAGTATTATACGTTAAAATATTTGCTACTTGTAATAAAAAGAGAGAAACAGTAAAAATCTTTTCTTCTCCGAACAAAAGGTTTGCGATAAAAAATAATCTGCAACATTTGCTTTTTAAAGTTAATCTGCATTGTGTGTTTTTAAAAAAGTAATTACGAGTGTGGTCCTAAATACAAGCCATGCAGGGAGGAACGAGAACAAAAATGTGCTTTTTGGGCAATAAAAGCAAATATGTGTTTCGCAGGCCGAAATACGGAAAATAATAACAGTGATTAAAATAATCACCTCTAATTATATCTGGAGCGGGCGCCCTTTCACGCCGTCCCTTTTTTGCTGTTTTGTTTAAAATGCGGCGCTATTCCTTTGTGCTCCCGGAAAACGGCCGTTAAGCCGCTGACCTCTCTGTTGCAAATGAGCGGCATTTAGGAGCTTTTGTCGCTCAAAGCGCCGCAATTCGGCAGCAATTCGCGGCCGACTAGTACTTTTATTGCCGCAAATAACGCGAAGCGCAGGTAATTGAAAAACAAATCATTTACTTCCAGCGCGCCCCGCAAAGCTCACTCCGGGCATAAATCATTTCCAACAAAGAATTCAAAGCGCGCCCAAATAAAGCGGCCCGGGCCGCAGAATCGGGCCCGTTTGGCCGGCCGCGCGGCGTCATGTTTTCTCCGTGTCCATGCCTCGCATTGTTCCAGATTTTATCATTTGATGGATCTGGCTTCCCGGAGCCCGCACCGTAGCCACCCCCGGGAAATCGCTGCTAAGTTTGGCCGCGCTGCTGATCGGAAATGGCTTCATGCGCTCCTCATCTCCCGTCACACTGGTTAGAAATTTGAATCAGATAACGTAATTAAGGCAGGTGATGTGCTGTTCCGATGATCAGGTTAGGCGATTAAATGTCACGGTGGGTAACTAAGCGCCTATTAAGTTAGCATCGCCATTGCGCGGATCCTGTCAAAGCTGCATGTGACGCGATTACATCTGTTCTGTGCCAATAGCGCTAAAGAGAATGGATGCAGACATCGTGCAGATAATAGGAAGTGAATGCCATTGCCTACTCGAGCTGCAACACAAATGAGCTGCTTGTAAATCAACAAAATGTATATCTTGGTGCAGAGCGCCCGAGTGTGAAGTACACACGTTCCCCTCCACGACTCCGCTGACATAAACCATTCTGTTAGCGAAGTTTTCTATAATGATTTACCATAAATTCGGCTGTAATTCAAAAATTACATGTTTGATGCTCATTTTTTGGCTATGTAACCGTGGCAGCTTTGTTGACATAAACCCTTTCGTTAAAATACCCTCCTTGAGAACAAAATGTAATGATGTTAGATCACAACATCCTGTGGCCAGTTGATGGTCACTCATCTACAAGATAATACGAACAAAAAATCTGATTTGAAGTAAAGTGAGTGTCTTGCGTGCTGAGTCACATGTAGCATCATCTTGTTGAAATTACATGCTATTCAAGTTCAAATCATTGGTTTCATTGGAGAAAAGTTGTTTAGCAAATCTAATAGCGTTTACTATTTGTTTTCAGAAAAGATAGATCAAAGATTACTTCAGCTTACAATGCTCAACAAACTGTGCCTTTTGTGAATAGCAGGTGGATTTTCACTGTCCCAAATGCCATAATTTTGGCGATTCGTTAAGTAATTTAAAGAAAAATAAATATCATTTCTCAGCAGCCTGTTTTTATTTTATTGCTGCACAGTATACAGTGCCGTAGTGATTGTACTATTTATTTATATACAAACTGCACAAATGCAAACTTCCAACGTTCACAGAACACTTTGTTGGCTAACTCTATTCTTCTATTCACCTCTACACTTTATTTTCCTGTTTCTTCTATAGTTAGTTGGATCTTTACTTTCTTCTTTTCATTTGTTGTTACTATTTTTTTAGTTTTTGACTTATTCATCTTCATTCCGTTTTGGCTTAATACTTGGTTCCACACCTGCAAATTTTCCTTAAGGTTCTTCTCATTTCCCGCTATTACTGCTACATCGTCTGCAAATCCACATTCGGATATAACAACCTTCTCCATCTCTCTATATCCCATAGCCAAGGATTTTGTTCTTGTCTTTGCAACTCGTATTAAATGGTCCATGAAGGTAATGAAAAGTAGTGGGCTGAGACATCCACCTTGTCTAACTTTTCATTTGTGTGAAAAATTTCCGACTGCATTCTTACTTATTATCGTATTTCTTGTCTCTTTGTACATGCATTTCTTGATCCTTATTAATTTCTCATTTATGTTTTTCTCTCTTGAGGACTCCCATATTTTAGTTTTCGGCACTCGGTCAAATGCCTTCTCCATATCCATAAATCCTTGGTAAATTGTTTTTGATCTTGCCAAAGTTCTGTCTATGATCTCTTTAATTGTGAATACATGGTCCTGTATACTTTTCCTCTTCCTAAACCCACTTTGTACTTGTAATAACTTGGATTCTACTTCTTTCTTAGTCTCACTTCTATAATTTTTTCAGTGATCTTCATTGGGGTACTCAGTAGAGTTATACCTCTGTAATTTTGGCATTCCATTGCATCTTCCTTTTTGTATATTGGCAAAATTAATCCGATATCCCATTCTCTAGGTATTTTCTCTTCTTTCCAGACTTTATTAATTATTTTGAGTAGTATTTGTAGTCCATTTTCTCCTATGTTCTTAACCATTTCTGTTGTGATTCTGTCGTTGCCAAGTGCCTTCCCATTTTAATTTCTTTTATCGCTGTCACTAGTTCTTTTTTAATAATTCCATGCTCGTCTTCTCTTTGCTCTGTTTTATTTATTGTTACATTTATGGTTTCATCAGAATTTTCTCTTATGTGCTCTGTTTCTATTTCAAGCAATTCTTAATATTTCTCCTTTTTTATTTTTTATTGCGATTACATCTGTATTTTTGCTTTTCTTAGGTTTTTGGAACTTTAAAGAATAGTTTCTGATTACTTTTACTATTTTTTTTATAGTTTTTCTTCGAACACTTTCCATGTTTGCTATTTTGTTTCTCTAACTAATCTTTTTACTTTAGATCTTTGTTCTTTGTATTCTTCATATTTTTTTCTGTTCTGCTGTTTATGTAGATTCTCCACTTTACCTTCCTAATTCTAACTTATTCTTATATTTCTTCTGACCACTACGTTTTCTGATTCTTATCCTTGCTTTCTTTGTATGTTCCACATACCTTTTTGGCGGTCTCCACTATTATTCCTCCATGTCTTTGTTATCTACTTCATCTTTAATCTTCTATATTTCTCTTTCTTTGTATTCTTTAAACTCTTTTGTTATTTCTTCATTCTCCAGCTTATAAGTTCTAATTGTTTGTCTGCTTTTTTTGTTTCTTTCTTGGCATCTTGTATTCCTGTTTTATCTCTGCTATTACAAGGTAATGGTCACCGCCTATTTCAAATCCTCTTTTGACTAGTACATCCTTTATTACTATTCGGTTTTCCTTTTTACAATTATGTAGTCAATAATAGAATATTCTCCCCTGCTTGGTACTGCTCTTGTGTACTTGTGAATGTTCCTGTGTTCGAATAAAGTGTTTGCAATTATTAAGTCGTGTACTACACAGAAGTCTAGCAGTTTTCGGCCCTTTGTTATTTCGTGGTTCTTCTCCGAATCTTTCAATCGCTTTGTGTGTGCCATTGCTTTTCCCTACGCTCAGGCAATCACAATGTTCCCATTGGCTGCTTCTACTGTTAGATTTAGTTATTCCCAGAATTTATCTTTATATTGTACTCTCTCATCTTCCTTCGATCCGTATACTGCTATTATAGTTTCTTCTTGTGTTGCGTTTTTAAATTCAATTGTTAGTAGTATATCAGATACTGCTTCCCATTTATTTAACTTACTTATAATATCTTTGTTGCAGCCAACCCCTGATTGCGCTCTTTCCTTCATATCTATTTTTCATTGTAGATGATATAAAAGTTAAGTGGGTATTTTTTAAAATTCGAGTTTTGTGTCTCAAAGTGTTTTCTGGATTTTTCTCGCGCGGTATCGGTGACCGTACCACGTTATTGGTCCCAGCCGTATACCTGCGTAAAGACGTGTCCGAGTGTGTCTGGCGTCAAGCAGAAAGATAAAGTACGACCTTTGGGTCAAGATCCTCAATAATCTGCATGAACAAGTTTCTAATTCCAACTAAACCTCAGTATGGTCTACTATTAATTACCCACCCCTGCAGTAATTCCAAACCAGCAATTTTGGCCTATGCAAGTAAACCAAAATTTCAAATCACCATATGTTTCACAGAGATGTCAGTGGTAATGATCTATAAATGATATAATATAACCATTAAACAATCCAATTTTAAATTTATCTAAATGATTTAATCTACTAGCAATTGCAACTTCTATGCTTTCCAGTTCGAGAGTAGAAAACGAAACCGTAAAGAAGCTAGTGATAAAATGCTTCCTCAAGCCAAGCAAACAAGAATCATAAATCCTACCAAGCAATATGCCCTGTTAGATAGCACCAATACAGGTAAAGACCAAACTCAAAACTAAGCACCTGTGAAAGCGGATTCTAAGCCCTCATCAATTTTTGTGTCGGGTATCATAACGATTTAACCTTAATTAAACTGCTAGACACAATATGAGGTTAAAATACAACCTAAAACGACTGAGAAATATACGCTCATAATTACAGCAGTAGCCGAGGAAAATATAAAGTTTTATACTTACCAAATGGCTTATTTTTAGAGTAGTTAAAAACTTACGCCCAACTACTAATTCAGACGAAAAAACGAACTACTAGTACTGCTGGCACAAAGACATCAGGCCACTAATATCTGGAATATCAAGCAGAGAATTACTAAGAAACAATTGCCACTATTCTTCGTCGAAGTAACCAACAGACAACAACAAAGATATTTACAAGATTGAGAAACTAATACACTTAGTGGTGAAAATTGAACCACCCTACGTGAAACGCCAAATACTCCAATGTGCTGAATGTCAGCGATTTGGCCATACTAAAAACTTCTGCAGTATAAGCTCACGCTGTGTTACATGTACTAGAAATTTGAATAATTACGCAAAGACAGAAGAGATGACATAAGATGCGTTGAGTGCATCAAAAATTACCCAGCCAACTATAGAGGGTGTTTTGTGTACAAAGAGCTGCAGCACACAACTTTTAACGATACGTTTCAACTACAACAAAGCTAATTAAACAATTCATATAACAAAATAATTGGACTAAAGATAAGGATGAAAGATCTAATGGAATAAGTGGGAACGATGTTAATTCTATTAATGACATACGTCGCAAAAACTAGGAATGACTCAACACGTTAGGATAGCTGAGTGGAACGCCAACGGCCTGTTACAATACAAAGGCAAAATAATATCTTTTCTCTCAAACCAGTGTATCGATGTCATGCTCATATTCAAAGCACACTTTACAAAAGCTCTTTCAGAATCCGAGGGTATACAATTTATGTCACACAACACCCTGATTGTGGTGCACACGCCGTTATGGTTTTAATTGTTACAACCTCGATAAATTATTACAAACTTTCTAAATATAAATACGAACACTTTCAAGCAACCACAATTGTGATCAGAGACTGGACCAAACCGCTAACGATATTGCCAATATATTATCCGAAGCAAAATAACAAATAGAATCAGTTTGAGCACTACTTTCACACACTAAGAATCAGATTTATGTCAGGAGTGATTTTAGTACTAAAAAACGTACAACGGAAATCCGGATTAACAACAACTAAAAGTAGACAACCATGAAAGGAACAAACAACCTTGGTTGACAACATCTATAGACAGGCAAACCAACATATCTTGAGAAAATGTCAGACCTTCTCTCCGTGTAATGAGCAGACTAACTGGATTTATATAGGTATTTAATAGACGAATATCTGCCACTGAATATTTTGTTAAAAACTAAAGATAAACTAACTTAAGCAATAGAACTTTTCAATCAAGTGATACAACAAGCCTTTTGGTAACCAACTCCACAAAACTAGCAGCATATCAGAAACTTAGGGTGTCCTATAATAGTGAAATAAAAAATTACCGAAAAACACAGACTTTTAGGGAAATGGCAAACAGAAAGTCACGCTGCGAATAGGTACAATCTAAATCAAGCAACCGCTGAATACAAAAGACTTCCGTTTAGCATTAAGAATCAGTTCATATAAAATCTGAAATTCCTATCTCCAACAGAAACTACTGAATATTTACTCTGAAAAGCGACCAAGAAGCTGAAAAGGCTACAACACCACTGTGTACTGACCAAAAAAAAGCGCAGACCTTTGCAAACCACCTACCTTATGTATTATAGCGATTTTTTCATCGAAAATCTCAAATGTCAAATAAAATGAAATATAGCTGCTTCTAAACGCCTCTTTTCAAATGTATCTACCTTTTAAAAATATTACTATTAGTGAAACAACAACCGGAACCCACAGAAAGCACCGGATATAAACTTATCACAGAAGAGGTCATGAAAAAATTCCGAATAAAGGCACTAGATTTCTTACATATCTATTTAATGTAGTGTTGCGATTACGTTTTATCCCTCCCACAGTAAAAAGTTGCCGCGATTATTTTACTCCTCAAACCGGGAAAATCTAAAGAAAATGCGTCATTGTGCAGGGCAACTAGTCTGCTTCCGATATTATCTATTAAAAATTGTTATTAAATAGAATTACACTTATGTTAATGGACAATTACCTAATTCAAAACCTCCAATTTGCGTTTAAAAAACAACATGCTACCATCGAGTCAATACATAGAATCGTTAACAAATAAACAAAAACTTTGAAGCAAAAAGGTACTATGCGGCTTTATTTATAGATGTGTCACAAGTTTCTGACAAAGTTTGGCATGATGGCCTACTTTCAAAATCAAAAACGAATCTCCAAACAGCTATCGGCTCATCAAAGTATATCTAGCTGACAGACACTTTCTAATCAAATTTGTGTGCTGTCAAACTACACCGACCAATTTGGGTTACCCCCAAAGACAGGAGAACTGTTTACAGGAGAACTACCCACCTCACCAACTACAAAAACTGCAACATTTGCCGATTAAACGGCAGTATTAGCATCGCATTCGGACATGAATATGGCATCCCACAACCTCCAAGCTCACCTAACGCTACTACAACTATGGTTCGGAAAGCGGCGCATCAAAATTAATAAACAAAATCAATATAAGTGACATTTGCAACTGCCCACCAGTTACGCTAAATAACCAACAAGTCCCACAAGCTGAGATCACCAAATACTCAGGAATCCATCTAAACAGAAGATTGGCATAGAGAGAAGACATTTGGATGAAACGCAAACATCCGCGAGAGATACATCAAAAAATGTATTGGATTCTAGAACGAAAATCTCAACTATCGCTGAGAGCAAAATACTGTTATACAAAGCCATAATCAAACCAGTCCGGTCCTTCGGCATCCAGCTGTGGGAAACGCAAAAAGCTAATATAGATATTTTGAGGCGCTTTTAAGGGGGTAGACCAGGGTGACGCTCGATTTTGGAACCGATATTTATAATTTTTTTTAGTAAATTTAACAAACAAATTACAAAGCTGACTTTAGACCTTTATTGCACCCTTAAGTTTATATTATGTATTTTTTTTTAAAAACGTGCATCCAGAGGATACTACACGACATCGACGAAAGGCCTTTGCGGAGTGAGGGCGGTAAGGTGGGAGCTCTGAACGTCACAATTTTCAAAAACTGCATTGAAACTGATGATATTGTCTAACGTAGTACAAGTTACAAAAAGGTTTTTTATTGTACAATAAATTAGCAATCAGAATATGTATTCTATAGGCTAATGTGCTAACATAGGATCTTAAATATAAAAATCCTTATCGGTCATGATGAGGCCTCTACCATCGAAGAGTCCTCGTCGTTTTCATCGGATGTCGTTTGGCCAGAGACGTTTTAGCCTTCTGTTGTCTTGAGGATATAGAAGTGGGCGTATAAGAGGGTTGCTGTGTGTTGTAAGTCTGGTATGATGGTTGTTGCTTCTTTGCTGGATAACTTCAGTGATGTATGGGATGCGGAGGTCATTATGCAGTGTATTATTAGACATATACCATGGAGCGTTAGTGAGTTCACGCAGGATTTTGGATTGGGATCTTTGGGCAATGGAAATATTTGATTTGCTGGCACAGCCCCACAATTCAATGCCGTATGTCCATATGGGTAGTAATATTACTTATATAGTAAAATTTTTCCTCGAGTGGTAGATGCGATTTTCTTCCAAGCAGCCAGTGTAACTCCTTGAACCTCAGATCTATTTGTTTCCTCTTTCTGGTTATGTGTTCTTTCCAATTCATTTTTTCGTCAAGATGTAGTCCTAGATAACGCACTGAAGAAGATTGTGTAATGGGAGCATTGTTGAAGGTGACCGAAGGACATCTACCTTTCTCAGTGTAAAAGTTACTTGGGTTGATTTTGATTCATTAATTCTTATTTTCCATTTGTTGACCCAGTTTCCAATTAGGTTTAGATGGTCCTGCAGGTAAGAAGCTGCGATTATGGGATTTTCGTGACTAGCCAGAATAGCTGTGTCATCAGCAAACGTACCGATTAAGGTATTTGTTGTGGTTGGGAGATCTGCTGTATATAATGAGTATAGCAGGGGGGCTAAAACGCTGCCTTGTGGTACTCCAGCTTTAATATCGTATGAGTCAGAGAATTCACCATTTACTTTAGCTCTAAATTGACGGTCTTTTAAATAGGATTTAAGTAGGTAGAAGAGAGGGAAGAAGGAGCTTGTTTTTATAAAGAAGGCCATCATGCCAAACTTTGTCGAAGGCTTGGCCTATGTCCAAAAAAGCCGATGTACAATATTCTTTATTTTCCAGGGATGTGTTAATTTTGTGAACTACTCGATGACATTGCTGGATCGTTGAATGCTGTAACCGGAATCCGAATTGGTGGTCAGGGATAACATCTAAAATTGAGTTCATTCTGCTGCGGATTAGTTTTTCCAGTAGTTTGGAGATAGCTGATAACAAGCTTATTGGTCTGTAGGAAGATACATGATTTGGGTTTTTGCCAGGCTTGGGGATCATAATTATTTCAGCAACTTTTAGTTGTATGGGCCAATACTGTAGTCTTAAAACCGCATTGAATATATATGTGAGCATTACAATACCTTTCTTGGGGAGTCCTTTCAACATTTTTGGTGTAATCAGGTCAGGACCTGGAGCTTTTCTAATATTTAATTGAGTTATTACATCTATGATTTCTTTAGGAATGATTGGTTTTATAAGTTCTGCAGGAGGAGGATTGTTGTTCAGAAAGTCGGAAACTTCTTGATTTGGTGTGTTATCGTGAGGAGTAAATACTTCTGCTAGATATTGGGCGAATATTCTTGCCCATGGCCCTGGGGTAGGATCTTGCTTGCGAACTGGGGGGTTTGCGTGAAATGGTTTGAGAGCTGCTTTAACGGGTCTCCAGATAGAATTATCATAACGATTCAAGTTTAATATGTAGTTTCTAAACGATACATGTTGAGATTCCTTTATTTGGCGTTTGAGTTTCCTTGTTATTTGGTTATAAGCTGTTTTGTCGGTTGGGGAATGGCTACGGTGCCATTTTGCTTTGGCTTTTCTTTTTCTGCTATTAGTTTTTAATTTCTAAAGGGATATTAATGTTACTAACATGAATTTTCGAGGCGGCGTTGCCTGGTGAGCGGCTTGTAATAATATTGTGGTTAGGTTATTTAAGGCATCCTCTACTTCATTGGGTTCTTTTAGTCTTATTTTTAGATTGATGCTTTCGTTGATTTTACTCCTGTAGTCTTCCCAATCAGTTTTTGAATTATGTACCTTAGGTGGCTTTTTAACATTTATTATAGTTGTGCTGACTGTTGCTATTACTAAATTGGGGACAATGTCCAAATAGGAGTTTGAAATGCCATTAGTGACGAAAAGTCCAGGAGGTCTGGAATTTTCCTGGGATCAGTTGGCCAGTAAGTTGGACTGCCCGTTGATAAGAAATTGTATTTCGCTTTGTGTAGGACCTTGGCTAATTCTCTTCCTTTCGTGGTAGTAGTTCGTGATCCCCATAGGGTATTTTTACTGTTGTAGTCGCCACCAGCGAGAAACTTAGTGCCAAGCGTTTTAAAGAATTCTTCAAAATGTTCTTTTTAAGTTGGTGGAGGGGACAATATATAGCACTTATGGTTATGTCAAATGGTAGAGTTTTAACTTTTATCGAAGTGGCTTGTAAGTAATCTTTTGCATATTCAGGTAGTACATAATGTTCGATGGTGTATTTTATTAATATTGCAGATCCTGCGTGGGCTGTGTTGTCTGGGTGGTTAGTGTGGTAGAATTTGTATCCGAGAATCTTAAAGTATGACATGTTGGTAAGGTGGGATTCGCTGATTAAAAGAATGTCAATTAGGTTGTAGTGAAGGAAGGTTTTTATTTCTTCTTTATGTTGTAAGATACCATTGGCGTTCCAAAGTGCTATTCGAAGGAACTTGGCCATTACTTTTGTCCAATTAATATGGTTAGCATGTTTAGTACCATGCTATTCTGATGTAAAAGCTGGTTAAACATGTTTTTGATTTATTCTAGGAACTTATTTAACAGTTCGCTGATGTTATCTTCTGTATTAACATTCTGTGATTGTGGTGTGTAATTAGTATTATTGTTGACTGTTTTAGTGTAGTTGTAGTTTTGAAGTGGGTTGTTAACAATAGGTGCAGGTGTTTGTTGATTAAGATTTGATAATGTTAGAGTAATATGAGGATTAAGATTGTTGTTTGAGACAGGGTTTCTTTTGTATAAACGATGGTAATATTCACAACCTCTGTAATTCGCAGGGTTTGGACCTCCACATATAGCGCATGTAGCTGGGGTGTCCCTAGTTTTTTTACAACTGGCGGTACTGTGCGTATTGCCACATTTTACACATTTAAAGGGTCTGTTACAGTATTTCTTGGAGTGTCCATATAATTGACATCGTGTGCATTGTATTACGTTGTTTTGTTTTCTTGGAGGTTCGACTTGTACAACGCAATGACATAACGTACGGATATCGTAGATTCTTTTATTATTGTCTACTGGTTCTAGGTCCACAAAGAACATATTCAGCGGTGTTTATTCCTTTCTGCTTAGCACATTGATGATATTCCTTACCTTATGCTTCTGGGATTCGAGATCATCTATTATATCTTGAGTGTCCATGGAATGATGTAGGTATTTTATTATCACTCAAAGAGCTCTTTCCTCTTTAGGTTGATAAGTATGGAGAATGATATTGTTTTCTTTCGTGTACTTAGATAGTTTTCTGAAGGTGTCAGGGGTGTTACAATTTATTTTTATTGTATCACTGGACATACTTCTAGAGGAGAACTGATCCTCTTCAATTATTTCATTTAATTTTTTTATCATTTCTGGGAAGTTGGCAACTCCGTATACGAAAATGGGAGGAGGTCTAGGGATGATAACTGCGGTTTGGTTGTCGGTGCTTTCTGGGTTAGGATTTAAGGCACTAAATTTATTGGATAATTGTATGTTAGTCGGTGTTATTCCTTTGTTTGTGAATGTTTTTCTTCTCTTGACACTTTTAATTACTTGCCATGAATTTTCGTTTGATGAATTTGCAATTTCTTCATCGCTGGTTGATATCATTCTTTCTAGCTGTGTGTTGTTAATTTGCTGTGGGTGATCATAAATGAATTGTTGTGGGGCGTGCTGTGATTGTAGAAAATATTGAGATTGTTGAGGGTTTAGATTTTGCATGTAAGGTTGTAGTAATTGCTGTTGGTTAGGTGGGAATGTATAAGGCTGTGATAGGAACGTTTGTGACATTTGCGTATTTGTAGCTGGCTGGTGTTGCATAATATTTGTTGATGTCATTGGGTTTTTAAAGGTGAAGCAGTTGTTTAACACTGAGTTAAACGTTGAAATTAAATTAATAATATATAAATTTGCCTGACCTTAAGCAAGGCTACGGCTGCGGCTCCGCCGTTGTGATAGCTCAGGTATAGCTCGGCTCGCACGTTCGGTCTTCTTGAAGGCACTAGCAAGAATCTACAAAAAGGTATAACATAATTGTACGTATATTTCATGAGTTATAGCTCCCGCGAACTTGAAAAAAACAAGCGTTTTACTTCCTAGAAAAAACAAGCGAAATGACAAGTTAAGAAGATGTGGGACAACCACGTGCTTTCAGACTGTTTACCATAAACGAATGCTACTATTCCGTGATATTACCCGAAACTAACAGGGCCCTTATTCTGTTCGTAACTATTATAGTACATCGGTTGCATTCGAGCGCTCAGATGCGCCGGACTCCTTTGCAGTAAATTGCGGTTTTTAACATTTTTAGCATTTATGGCACTTTATATAAATGAATCTTAAAAATAGACTCTCCAAGGAACATTTTAAGCCAACAAAAAAATTAGGTTCAAAAAAAATTTCTACCCTGGTCTACCCCTTAAGCTGAGATCCATAGTTGATTCTCCATGGCATTTAAAAAACGAAAATCAAACGAAATCATACGTTTGGATCTTGATATCCTACAACCAATAAATAAATAAGAAATAAGGAAATACAGTGTACGTTACCAAGGTCAGCTTGCTGTTCACCCAAACTTTTTGGTCGAGCATCTATTAGAAGAAGAAGAAGAGCTCAAATTTAAAAGATTCAAGACAAGGCGAGGACAATTTCTTTCATGTTTTCCATGTGAAATATACCATTTACTAAATGTCAACATAGATATGTATATTGTAAAAACCTTTAATCAATAAAAAAAGTTTTATACATATTTCTCGAGTTCATACATTTTTCATAAAATGGTAGTCTAAATAATAATTGGCTAAACAAAAGCTTACTGATTAGCATAAAATATTGTTTTTGTATCCAACCAGATACTATTTTTTTGAAGGAAAACTTCTAACTTTTTGTACAAGTTTCTTTTTTGTTTCTGTATCGGTTTAGATCTTATAATTAATATAATTAATAGTTTACTGCACCATAATATCCATGTAAAAGATTGTTTATTTAGAAACGTATAACAGACCTAATGCGCTTTTAATATCATACAATTTTAATTGTATATCGATCTCGAACACACGGACACTCCCGGGGCCAGCATTTTATTGTAATTGAATACGTAGAGCTAACAGTTTTACTGTGTTGGGCCGAACAAAAAAGTTGTGCGTGCTTTTCAACGCCCACAATCAAATTACCCATATTATCTGCTATTTGCGCCACGCAATTTAAACTGCGACTGTTTTATTGCGGTGCTGCTAATGGTGTTATACAGAGCATTATATTAAAACCCTCAGATTTTTAAATAACCGTAGAAATTTTAATTACCAGTTTTAAAAAGCAATTTTTTATTTGTTGTTGCTATATATTTATTTTATATATTTTACATTTGCTTTTTAATAATTTCAATTATTAGTCATAGTATTGATTTTCTCCTTACCTGTAAAAGGTTTATGACTATTTTTTATATAATTCTCTTGTAAGAAAATATTTTTTTAAATTAATTTATTTATTTACATTCTGTCTCTCAGAGGCATACGATAGTTTGTGATTTGACAATAATATATACAGAGTGGCGCGTAAACACGGGATCTTTCGAGCGGTGGTTGGTGGGCTGGTCAAACTGGGTACCCCTCCGGCCTCACGTTCTGATACATCGAAACCTAAAGTTAATTGTCAGGGAGCGTTGGACCGGCACACAACGCGCTTTCGCTATCAAAGCATATTACACTTGAAACGGTAGTTTCGTAGCATTGAGCATTTCGGGGGCATTTTCATCTTTGTGCTACCGACCGAGTTTCATCTCATAATGCAATCAATTTGTGAGTTTTACGCTTTGAAGAGGGTTCAGAAAACAACACGGAACCACTGAACAAATTGTAAACAAGATCAACAACACTATGGAAGAAAAAATATCTTATTCAGCCGTCTTCATTGATATAAGTCATGGTTTTGACAAAAAATTTGGCATTTAGGACTACTATACAAATTTAAACACACAATCCCACATCCTTTCTACTCTCTTATTAAATCCTTCCTCTATAACAGAATATTCCATGTAAAATACCAAGAAGTATATAGCGAACTCTATCCTATCGAATCTGGTGTCTCACAAGGAAGCATTTTGGGCTCCACATTATACTCACTCTATACGGCGGACCTAACTGAAACTGATACAACTGTGATAGCAACATATGCTGATGATACAGTGATCTTAGCTTCACACAATGACCCCATATGCGCAACTAAAAATATTCACGTAAAATACCTCGAGCTTTGGCTAAAAAAATGGAGAACGAAAACTAATGAAAAAAAATCGACACAAGTTACCTTCACCCTGAAAAGAGAAACCTGTTCTCCGGTCATCTTAAATGGAAACCAAATACTTCAAGCGGACGTAGTGAAATATCTAGGTATACACTTGGACAGAAGACTAACTTGGCGTACTCACATCTTTAATAAGAGAAATCTGTAGAAAATCGGAACTGTCAATGGAAAACAAATTGTTATTATATATAACCATTTTGAAACCAATCTGGACATATGGCGTGCCCCTATGGGGTTCTGCGTGCAATTCAAACATAGAGATTCTGCAAAGATTTCAGATTAATGTTTTAAGAGCAATAGTAAATACCCCATGGTACATAACCAACGCAACAATACATGCCGATCTAAAGATACCCAGCATCCTCGAAGAAATCACAAAATACAGCACAAAATGCAAAGATAAGATAACAGCACATCCAAACGAATTGGCTACCTCACTGCTACTGGATGAAGAAGAACCAAGAAGATTAAAGAGATTCAAACCCTCTGATCTGCCTGCTAGATTTTAGTGTGTTAACTTAGCAAACAAATAAGTCATAATTATGTAAAAATATTCTTAATGGAGGGTGTGCACTGGGACATTACTCTACATGTTGTTAATAATTTAAGTCCTAGGTTAAGCACACACAAGTTGTACTTATAGCTTCACAAAGGCTGATTGTACAAATAAAAGAGTTATATAAAAAAAAACCCTTTGAAAGAACATATTCTGCTGTGAACCGAAGACCTGCAGGCCGTCCGAGATCCATCAGAACACTCGAGACAGTGGCAGTTGTGAGAGGCGCTTTTTTGCAAAGCCCGAACGTGTCTGCACGGACATTCGCGAACCCTTGGACTGTCTCGTCGTTCCCTCGGCCGAATTTTGAGCAGTGACTTACACTTTCACCCCTATAAAATTTAAATTGCTACCCACTGATTAGGCAAAAAGGTTAGCATTTGCAGAAAAGTGTTTAGAGATGACTGCCCGCGACCGCACTTTTGTGGAAAACTTATGGATGTCAGATGAAGCTCACTTTCACCTTGATGGGAGTGTAAATAAATAAAACTGCCGATATTGGTCTGATACCAATCCACAACTGTTGCATCAACGCCCTTTACACAGCCAAGAAGTTACGGTTTGGTGCGCCATTGCTTCGCAAAGATTAATCGATCCTTACTTCTTTGAGCATGATGCGGGTAACGCAGTAACTGTCAATTCTTTACGATATGTGACAATGATTGAAAATTTTCTCATCCAAAAACTTGAGGTGAACTACCCGTGAATGGAAACACTTGGTTTCAACAATATGGCGCCACTTTCCACACTGCTTGAGCCTCCATGGCCGTTGTTCGCGTAGTTTTCGGAAATCGCGAAATTTCTCGATTTAGTGATGTTGAATGGCCACCAAAGTCACCAGATTTAACTGATTGCAATTTCTTCTTGTGGGGTTACCTCAAAGCTAAAATTTTCTCCCACAGAATTTACACGATTGATGAATTGAAGGCGAGAATACGTCAGGAAATTCATGCGATTCCTACCACCTACTGGAGCGGGTGGCACGAAATTTGATCAGCAGAATGGAGGAGTGTGTGGCGAAAAATGGAGGACATTTGACCAATGTAATTTTCAGATACTAAAGATTTAGCTCTCTGTGAATATTTTGTACTATTTTTTTAATACAATTTTTTTAAACCCCAAAATTTTTATTTTAAATAGTCCCGCTTTAACGCGCTACCATGAACATACAGAAATAATATACACATGTGAGAAACAAACTAATGAGAGTTCCCATTCAGTAACCTAATAATTTTATATTGTTAACTTTACACTATACTCATTATTTATACAACACGCATTGTATTTTGACACGCAAAGCGGTATAGAAGGTGGGAAAGTTTTATTCATTTCAGTCTAGGCTGGCCATCGTCTTCTTTTAGGAGGGGCTCGATTAGCACGTTTATGTGAAAACTAAGGCGGGTAGCATAACGGATACTATATTTCTGTATTTCTTTTGTGATTGAGGATCTGTTTAAATCACGTTAAATATTATCGTTTGGGACAAACCAAGGACCGTTTACAATGGATTGTAAAATTTTTGATTGAAGACGCCTTAAAATCTCAATATTAGAGTCGCTTGCTGTTCCCCAGAGTCGAATTCCGTAACTCGATATTGGTTTTCTGGTAGCTTTATAAAGTAACAGTAACGGACAATTGAAACTTTTGACCTAAAAGCCAATACATGTTTTGAATCTTAAGACCCAGCTGTTTCCTTTTTGTGAAAATATGCTCTCCAAGTTAGTCGTCTATCTGGTGGAGTTCTAAGTATTTCACATGTTCGTCTTACGGTACACTTCTCTTCTTAAGGCAAAATTTATTTGCACCGACTTTTCTTCATTTACTTTTGTTGAACTAAAGTTTCAATTCTTGCAAATTTTCCTGTAAATGTTGACTCGCCTCGTGAGTCTCAAGTTAAGAAGAAAGTACCACAGTGTCATCTGCAAATGTTGCTACCATAGTGGAAGCAGTGGTGAAAAGATCAGGTATAATAATGGGCCCACCACATTGCCTTGAGGCACACCTGTATGTATTGGGAATAGGAGTGTGCGACTATTTCAACATTTAAGGAGAAAATGCCTAACTGTTAGGTACGACTTCAGGAATAATATTCCGATGGTAGGATTCTTTTGATTTTGATTAAAAGCCCCTGATGTCACATTTTGTCAAAGGCTTGTGCGACATCTATGAAGTTGGCTGAGCAGTAACGTTTGTCGTTATAATTTTGTTAACATAAGGAAATATGAGTTAACTTGAAAGTGTGGTAGTGTTTACGTTCGTCTACCTAGCCTTGTTTTAAATTAGTATTATACCCTTTATAAAGTCTATTTTTCCTCAAAGTTTATATTTATTTTTTATGTACTGGCTTGTTAAATTCTGATCTGAGCATTGTTTCTGCTTTTTAATTTCCCCCCACGTTCTCTCTTGTTTCAAATAGGAAATATTTATTATTTCCTTTCTTCTACAATTTCTATGCGTATTTCTTCTATGCGTTATACTTGATATGTCTGATTTTCCATTTTTTGTTGTCTGATCCCTTGCCGTAATCTTTGAGGGAGATTTTGCCTTTTTGTATGCTTCTCTTACTTTTTTATTTGCCCACATTTTTTCGCGCTTTTTTTCTTCTAATTTAAGTTCATTTTTCTATTCACATCTTTCTTTTGTCATTTGCACTGTTACCGTTTCTTATATATTTGTACTTATTTCTTCGTGTTTTCCCCTGTTGCTAAACTTTTTTTGCATTTACCTTTCTTTTGGATAATAAATAATTTATCAGTGTTTCCATTTTTTAAATTATTTAAATTTTAGTTACATTTTTGTTTGGTTTTCAATCTTTATATTGTTTAAGATATAGTTTATTGGTACTTTTTTCTTCTCGTTTTGTCCATGTGTATGATTTTGCATGACATTGGAACAGTGTGTGGACTATTACTAATTCGTATCGGGCGTAAAATTTTGATGACTGGTTAGTTCTTTATTTGTTTCCTAATTTATATCTTATCACTTTCTCATAATTCTTACACTACTGCGCTATTTGTCGCTTTTCAGTACTGTATTTATTAGCTTTGTTTCTAATTTGAGTATAAGGAATTTTTCGTTTTATTGCAAGTACCTATCTCTTTACTCTTCTTTCATTATATTTTATTCAGTGCTACTACAAAGCTTGCGCTACCTTTTATCCTTCTGATAGTCATTTAATTATGGCCATCGCTAGTTCCTTATACCTAAAATGTCCATTGTTAATGTCTTTATTTTCAGTTTTAAATTTTCAAATTTTTTTAATTTTGGGGGCATTCCAACTTTACATGTTTCTATGTTTATAACACTTCTCTTTCTTGACTAAATCATTTCACCCACAAATTCAAACGATAAATTGTTTTACTTTTGGAAATTTTTGACTTGTTAAGACCCTGTCATTAGTATTGTCGCTTTACCGTTGCGTTATGTTTTTAAGATTCCTTTAGATTAATGTTTTATAAACTGTTTGGTTTCCAAATAACCCAGACACAATGAAAATTAAAAATGCTTAATCAGAATTACTGTAAGGGTGAGATTTAGTAAGGATTGGGTGCAGATCCAAACAATAAAACACAAAGGATCACGCGAAAGTTACCACTTGCTAGCCGCATAAAACCTCTGCGATTAGAGAGCCGGCAAGAGTAGCTTTTATTGCCTTGTAAACTTAAGCTATTCAATTCATTAAGTCATTGTAATTCACATCTTTCTTTCTGTGCAGTACCGTTTTTATATATTTGTACTTATTTCTTCGTGTTGTCCTGTTGCTAAACTTTTTGCATTTGCCTTTCTTTGGATAATAAATAATTTATCAGTCGTTTCCATTTTTCAAGAACTTTCAGTTGAGTACTTTTTTCTTCTTTTGCCATGTACGTTTTGCTAGTATGGCCAGCTGTGTGGACTATTACTAATTCACGGGCTCCAAAATTTTGGACTGGCTTCGTTCTTTTATTCCTGAATTTACTTCACCTTCACCAAATTGACCATCGCAACAATTCGCTTCTTCATATGTTTTTAGCTTTGTTTCTAATTTGAGTATAAGGATTCCGTAAATTGCCAAGCCACATCCTCTTACTCTTCCATTTTACTCAGTGCTATTACAAACTGAGGAGCTTTATCCTTTATATCATTTGATTGCCTGACCTGTTTCCTTTACCAAGTCCTTTTAATGTCTTTATTTTCAGTTTTAGATTTTCAAATTTTTTTAATTTTGGGCATTCCAATCTATTTTTATGTTTATAACACCTCCTTGACTAAATCATTTTACCCACAAATTCAAACGATTGTTTTACTTTTGCAAATTTTTAACTTGTTAAGACCCTGTCATTATTATTGTCGCTTTACCTTTGCGTTATGTTTTTAAGATTCCTTTAGATTAATGGTTTATAAACATTTTATCTTATATTCACTTGTCCATGGACATCCGGCCATTTTTCAGTCGCTGTAACATTTTTTGTAAAAACATTAGGTTGGAATTTGAATGAGAGAGATTGTGTACTCCTCATCTCCATCACGCCCATAGTTAAGCTATTCTGTTTGTCAAGATTTTAATTAAAAACAACATTGTACAAATAGAATATGGAGATTAAGAATTGGTAACAAATACATAACAAATAGTATTTCAGTATAGTTTCCTTGGGAAAAAGTTATAAAGTTTAGAAAGAATATTTATCTATATGATTTAAGGGGATATTATAGTCTAGCCGGTCCAAAAGAATCTAATTTTTTTATTTGGCATTTTCTTGCAGTATCGGGTCTTTAGAAAGTGTCCGTAACATATTACAATGAAATTCGTCAAATTAATGGAGATATAAAAGTTTAGATTTAAATCTGTTTTGGAGGCTATGGTATGATGTTCAAAAAAAAGGCGCATGGGTAGGAGACTACGCAATGCCAAAAAAACAACAAAGGCATTGATGAAAAGGAACCGGGAAATTGACAGAAACTATTACAAATAAATTATGTACGTACTACGGTTTGGAAATGCGAAAAAATCCAGAGTCATTAGAAGAAAACTTGAAACGCGTTTTTCTCAAAATGACGTTTTTCAAGTCGGGCGTGTATTTTTCTCACAAACTACTATGGCCGATTGACTTCTAATTTTTTACACATATAGTGTACATATTCGGCTATCGTTAGGACCCTTAACTTTTATATCTGTGTACCATTACTATTTTTTCGGACCCTGATAAATGAAATTTTTTAGTAAAAATCGAAATATTCTCTTTTAAGCGCCGCCATTTTGTCACTTTTTTCAAATTATTTATTAGAGGTCCGAACGATAACCCCATGTTTACAGAATAAAATAAAAAAAGACTCGTTTATTTCAGGTGACGAGAGCGACGGCAATCACCGAAATTTCGCGACATGATCTGTGTGTTTATATATATGTATGTATATATATACAAAATATTACAGTTTGCTGTAAAAAACGATATAAAAATTTTAGGTGTTACTTTAAATATAAATAAATATGAACACAAAACTTAAGATTAGTATCTTAAACCGTTTTTGTAAAATTAATTCCCAAAAATTATCTTGAAAATAGGCATCTAGACTATAATACCCCTTTAAAAGTGTATTCAAAGACGCGTCTTTCAGTGACGTCTATGCTATATATCAGAAAACTGTGATTGTGTACACTATAGTAGGCTGAAGACTTATTGCATTATCTAAATATTTAGTATTGTATTATTCGCATTTATTACTTGAATGTAAAATTTATGTTCGCCCGTTTCCAAGTCACCCTCATTTTATTTCTGATGTTCATTACAATTTATTAATGTTTTCATTGCCCATAAGCTCTTATTATTGAATATACCAGATGTGCTAACATTGCTTTTGTTATTTTAAGTTTTTTAAGCTAACACACTACATAGTGTTTACATTTGTAAGTGAGTTGATGTAAAGTTGTTTTTTTATACTACTTTATTTGCAACAAATTTTTAATATATTGTCGAATTGCATATTTTCCTGTAGATCATCATCATAGATTACATTAATCTATTTTGCATGTAGGTATCTCTCAATGTATAATATATAGTTGAAGTTATTTATTCTTTTAATGACCATCTTATATGGGGACTTCCTTCTTCATGTGAATATTTCTTTGAATTATTTACAATTTGTTATTGTACAGTAACATTCAATAAAATAGCTGATATTTCCAACTAAATCTTAGGTACATCTATTAACTGAATCTAACGGGTCATGCCTTTTAAAAATTTTGAAGGATTGCCTTTCTAACAACACCATCGCTAGGCTAATGGTGTAGTACTAAGTTTGGCTTGATTTCTTGCTTATTTGTAGGTGGGGGATATCTTGGTATATGACCCAATTTTGAATGTATCTTGAAACATCCGCTATCATCCTGACGACCTTGTTTTGGTATCTGCAAGATTTCTAGGTTTTAATTGCTTGTAGTTCCCTAAAGCTAAATTCCGTAAGCCCAGATTGGTTAGTCGTCTACCTAGATATTTAGCATTGTCCACAGGATTTGTGTATTGTTTAGATTAGTGGGCAAGTTTTATTTTTTAAGGTAAAAGTTACTGAATCGATTTTGTCTAATTGGCATGTATACGCTAAAGTTTTGATCCGTTTTCGATTTTGTGTGGGTTTCGTTGTAAAACTGTAGTATCGTCTGGTAGATATAAGACAGGTCACAATATGATGCTTTGAGCAGCTCTAGCTTGTATCAACTGAAGGCTGATCCATTCTTAAGTTTAACTTGAAAACTTCTTTAAACTAAGTATGTCTTTAGCACTTTATAGTATCTTGGTGGTAAAGCTACCTTGATATTATACAGCAGACCTACATGCCATACCTTGGCGAAATCCTGGCTTATATCAACGAAAACAGACGAGCAATGTCTGTTTAGATGTAGTTCGTGATTTATTTTCGTAGTTATCCTATGTACTTGTTCACAAAAACCAAATTGGTCGGATGGTATAATATTTTTTCTTCAAGAATTGGTTTTATTTTGGATAGTATAGGCAACAAGCTATAAGTCGAGATGAGGTTGTTTCTTCGGGACTTTTTCGGGTTTGGATACCATAACTAGTTGCGCTGCTTTCTACTGTTCGGAAAATGTTCGTCGCCGAAAAACTGCGTTGGTAATGTAGGTTATCAATTTTTTATTGTTTTCCAGTAATTCTTTAAAAACTCTTGCCGTTATTAAATCATAAACAAGACCTTTTTTAAATTACATAAGATTCTTAAAGACAGCTTTAGCTTGGGTGATTTTAACTAGTTTTATGGGTTGGGCGATTTCTTCATTTTTCTCAAGGGTTTCATGTATAAGCGAATATTCTTCTGCGGTACACCGTTTGTTGTGTGGTTGAAATATTGTCTGTTTTGTTGTTGCCAATTTTTTATCAGGTTTTAGAAGTAACGGAACTGTAATTTTTTATATTAATTTTCTTGTTGTTTTCCATAAAGAAAAGTCTTTAATCTAAGTGGGACTTAGGCTAGACATATTCTTAAACGCTCTGATTCCGAATATCGCTTAGAAGGCTTTCAGGTCTTATGGTTGAACTTAGCTTTTTTTCTAAGGTTTCTAGAAGTTTGCCATATTCGGTTCAATTTTCGTTTTTGTTTTAATATTGTTTTTACAAAAAAGAAACAAAAATAGCCGAAAATGTTAATGTACACGTAGTGGGTGGAAAAGTTACGAAAAAATTAACCTTAATTGCCATTTAAACCTGTCTTCATTTAATTGCATTGATTTCTATATGTGTTAACAATGAATTTAAAATTTTATTTACCTCATTCATTAAATATTAATCTATAATAGCGATTGAGTGACAGGACAAAAGAATTACAAGTGAAAACTGTGTACGATAAGAAACAAACATAACAAAAAAATTTTGTAATACTGGGTAACTTTGCAGATACTTGTCTAGTCTATTCGTCCTAAAAAACTATTAAATCTATGAAACTGTAACTTTGAAATCCAGGCCAGAGAAACAAAAGAATGCAATTGTTGCTAAAATGGTGTACAATTTTTATAAGCAATATTAGTGGCTAGAATTAATTATAAAATCTTATAAAAAAATAATAATATGAAATTATCCAGGTAAAATACGAATTTGAAATACCTATAACTGAAAACATGTGACTAACTATAAGCTAGTAATAAGATTCTATAACTTAATAGTGTAGTATGTCATTATTTAGAACTAACCTTTGCACAGATCAATTGCCCATTTTATTTCAATCTTTGAAAAAGAAGATCAAAATGTACATACACTGTATACGTGTGTATTTGAATAGACTTGTAATAGCAAGGATTAATTTTTGCTGATTTGAGCTATTCGTCTTATATATCATTAGTACTTTAAAGTCAGTAGGCAGTGTAAAATTACTCACATATTTAGAAGCTCTTGCTTTTCTCAATGTTTGGAATATGGGCATTTATATTGACCACATTGTTAGTTCTGCTTTACTTTATATTGTTCTGTCTCAGTTATTAATAAGCTAATGGTTTAGCTGCCCCTCTTTGTTATACGTTGGACATATTATTAGTACTATTTTTATTGTGATTGGAAAGCGCAGAACATCTAACGTTTAGTGTATTGTTTTATGTTGACTGATTTATTGCTATTTGCCTTTTCTTGCTACTATCATGCTGGAAAGCAATGTTTTGTGTTACGCTTAGTTTATTCTGACTGTTGGATAAGTAATTCGTCGTAATGCTATTTATGTGCATTAGTATTTATGCATGCATTTGGAGTTGTATATCTGGAATATGCGCAATTAGAATATGCACCACTATTTAGTAAGATAACATTGATAATAGGAGGATTAGACGTTACCTGACTCAATATCTAATCCGAGGGATTACGTGGTTGAAATATGGGTTACTTCGGTAGTTACGAAAGAAGCTATTTAATTTATGTGGCTGCTTACATAAATCCAAAATAAATTTGGTTTATAAGGAATTAATTGACTTTTTCAATATTTTGCACGCATCTTTGATTCAAAAATATAATGAAAACCAAAAGTTAGACTGTCATGTTTCACCTATAAAGAATATTATTAAAAAATTGAGAAAATGTGCACAATATTTCCTAAGTAGTGTGATCTTGCTACAAGCTAACCTAAATCTCGTTCTTGAACTACAATTTTCTTTAAATTGCATTATTAAGTGGCGAAGCGAAGCGGGGTCACTTACTAACTTCATGTTGTCCGTCTGTTTTCACCAATCGACAGGAGACCAAAAAGGCTTGTTTGCTAGTGATTTTGAAATTGATTGGTCAAAAGTCAGCGTTAGTGACCTTTACGATTTGAAATTTTCTTTTTTTTATTATAGCTGGCTCTGCAATATATAATGCAATACACGGCTTGGTTGTTGTAGTACAATTAAATAAGAACTAAACTACATACATTGAGGTTTAATCCAGCGGGGATTAACTGATAAATTACATTTCTATCTTAATTTGACATTGAGTTGGGTTTATACATCACATTTAAATTAAGTCCTGTGGTAGTTTACGTTTAAGACGCCTGTGAATATTTTTTTGGCCTAGATTTAATTTGGTAGCACTTGAACACAAGGTTAGATTTTGGAAAAACTTTACAGTGGATTTATTAATGAACTCTGTAATTAATGGAACACTTAATTCACTGTGAACTTGATTATTACGCACAAACCAAGGGCAGTTGATGGCGATTCTGAGCACCTTGTTCTGGATTGTTTGGAGTTTCTTCATGTTAGTCTTTGATGTGTTGCACCATATTGGACATGCATACGTAAGAATTGGTCTGAGGATTCATTTCTAGATAAGTACAACACACTCAGGTCTAAAGAGAGGTTTGCGGTTTATAAGGGGATATAATGCACCCAGTCTGTTGTGGCACTCGTTGAGTTTTTTATTGATATGAAACCCCCAGTTGACTTTTGCGTCTAAGTGCACGCCTAAATATTTAACAGCTGAGTCCTTTGGATTCCAATCTATTTCGTTATTATTTATTTTTATTTTTGCAATTTGCTCATATCTGTTGAGGGTAAAAATTTTTATTTGACATTTATCAGAATTTATTTTGATTTTCTATTTCTGAAACCATGCACATAACGTATTTATAGAGTTTTGTAGAAGTACGATTGCTGTGTCAAGACTGAATCTCTGTGTAATAATTGCAGTATCGTCAGCATACATGGCCAGCGTTGAGTTGAGATCTGTAGGTACGTCGTGAACGAACAGGTTGAATAAGGTGGGTCCCAGAATACTGCCCTGGAGTACTCCGGCCCGAATAGGTTTAGAACTAGCTAAGGTTGAGCTGATCCGGACTCTAAAAGTTCTGTTACTGAGAAATGAGTGAATGATTTTCGTTAGGTAATTTGGAATGTTTAAAAGCCCCATTTTATATAGAAGTCCATCATGCTAGACCTTGTCGAAAGCTCTTTCCAAGTCTATAAATACAACCGCAGTGTATTCTTTTTTTTCAAATCCTCTTTCAATTGATTCACTTATTCTGAGAAGCTGGTGAGAGGTTGAGTGATGGGTTCGGAAGCCAAATTCAAGAGGAGGAATAGTATCATTTTGGTGGAGGTAATCTTGTAATCTGGAAAGTATCACTTTCAGTTTTGCCAGGGTTGACAGGAGACTGATAGGTCGGTAGCTGTCAGGGTTTTCCTTCGGTTTTCCTACTTTATAGATGGGGAGCACAATTGCAGTTTTCCATGCTGTCGGAAAGTATCCTAGTCTGAGACAGGCGTTGTATATTGAGGTTAAGTAAGCCAGCCTTTTTGATAGGTGCTTTAGCATTTCATTTGTTATAAGGTCGGGCCCAGGGTCTTACGCTTAGGTAATATTGTTATATAAGATTTAATTTCTTGGACAGATGTAGGAGCTATTCGTGGTTATCCTGTAACTGCATATTTGCGATTGCGGTTGTTACCTGCCTTTCGAAGTGTTCGTCTTGTTCTTCAAAATGGGGCGTAAATGCCTGTTCAAGATGAGTTGCTAATAAGTTGGCTTTTTCATCATCGGAGGAGTATCTGGCGTTATTTGATATCATAGGATAGATTATACTCGGTTGTCTTAATAATCGTTTGGTAGCTAACCACATAGATGGGTCACCGGGTTTAGTGTCTTCAAGGTAAGAATTGTATCTTTGGATTCTTAGACTGTCAAGTTCATTCTTTACTAAGTGACATAGTTGGTTGTACAGTGTTTTAAGGTATGGTAACCGGTGTCTTTGCCAATCCCTTCTGTATCTATTTTTTCGCTTAATTAGATCAAGTATGTAGTTGGGAGTTCTAATATGCTCGGCAACTTTCCTTTGCTTCCATGGAGTGGTTGTTTCTTGTATACTTGCTTGTAAGGCTGATGTGTATTGTAGGACGGCATTGTCTATATCCGGGGGAAGTTCAGGTAGTCCCACCCAACGGATTTTTGATCAAGGGTCGACTGAAAATTGTCCCAATCAGTTTTACCATGCGCTAAGCTAGGCGGTGGAGGTATTATTTGAGGGGTGTTGTGGAGGCTGATGATGACGGAAGATGATCAGAGTCCAGTTCAGATGTCACTGTTTGATACACTGGATAAGTGACATTTTTATGCAGTATAACATCTAAGATGTCAGGTTGATGGTCTGTTCGGTATGTATGGTAAGTGTAGTCGTCAGGGGCTGATATTAATATACTGTGTTTGGCCATAATGTTATGCAACTTCATCCCGTCTGGATTACTAGCACGGCATCCCCATATGGTATTTTTTGTATTTAAGTCTCCTAAAACTAACGTGGGCTCGTTGCTGCTGAACAATTCATCGATTTCGTCTTCAACAAGCCGTTTATTTGGGGTTTGTATGCAGATGTAAGGGTTAAAGAGCCACTAGTTTTCATGTGTATTTTGATAGAAATGGCTTGTATGTTTTGAAGAACATCCATATGGAGGAGGTGGTGGCTGATTTCTTTTTAATTATAATTGCAACTCCGCCTGATGCTATTACAGCTTCTCGGTCTTTCCGATATACGTGATGCACAAGAATTCTGAATTTTTCGGTGCTTACAAAGTGTGTCTCTGTGATACACGCGATATCAATGTTGTGTTATGTCATGAATTCTATAAAAGTTGAACGTTGAGATTTAAGATCATTGGCATCCCAATTTGTCACTGTTATATTATTTATTAACTGAGTATTATTTTGATCCATTGCCTAGCAATGTTGGTAATAACGTTGTTAGGAATTGCATTATTTTGTCTAAATGGGGGATTAGCAGTTCTATTAATTTCTTAAGTGCTGTCGAAATAAGGTCGGCTGATGATTGCTGTTCGTCGGGAGTAGAAACGTTGGGTTTGGATACAAAACGTCTTGGGGGCGATGACTCATTAGTCGTAGTATTTTGTTTATCTACTACTACTTGGGCGTATGAGCTGTTTTGAGTTCTATAGCTAGAGTTTCTTGTTTGGTTCAGGGTTATCTTAGCGTAATAACTACAACCTTTGTAGTTCGCTGGGTGCTTTTCCAAGCAGTTTACACACTGAGGATCATCTCCAGGTCGTTTAGGGCATTCGGTAAATAAGTGATTGTCAGTGCACTTCACACAGCGTGCTTGCGAATGGCAATAGTTACGTGTGGGGCCGTACAATTGACATTTTTTGCACTGAGGGTTTTCCTTCGACTTTCTTCGTATCTCTACTTCTACTATGCTGTGGTTTAGTTTTGTTAGTTTCAAAATTTCCTTGCCTTCTTGGGTGTCATCGAGATCCACCGCGCATAGTGGGATCAGATACCTGCCTTTGTTGTATAATCTGGTTATTTTTTGTACCGGATATTTTAGAGTTATTAATTCGTTTTTGATTTCATCTTCCGTAAGGGAGACGGGGCAGATAAGTTGCGAACTTTTGGGTTTTTAAATGTGTGGTAGGCTAGATTGTTCTCGCTGTAATACTTAGTCATTACTCGGTAATCCTCTATACTGGTGAGATTTATTCTTAATTGTTTGTTTCTAACTACAGTGGTAAATTCACTCGCAGATTTTTCCTTAAGATCAGTAATTATTTCTTGAAATTTTAATTTGTCTGCATTATGCAGATAAATTGGCGGGATCTTTATTTTATTCTCCTTAGTATTAACAGAGTGGGACGGAGCGGTAACAGAGACATCCACGTCTTTTATAACTGCAGCGAGTTTACCTTGATAAATGGTTTTACCGGCATTCTCGATTTGTTTCTCCGTAACGTAAAATTTATATTTGGTTATTAGATTTTTGGGTATAAATAAATATTTTCTATCCGGTTCGGATACAGGCGGCGATAAGGTAGAGCTGGTTTGTTTAAGATTAGGATTGCTCGTGTTAAATAAAAAACCCCTCCGCATGGGCTCTTATTGGTAAAGTCTTTGTTTTATTCAATAGTAGATTTATGCGTTAAAGGTATTAAATTGTTAAATAAATAAATAAATACGCCTGACCTTAAAGACTGTGGCTCAGCGCGGCTATATCGAAGGTAAAATTGGCCCGTACACGTCCACTCTGCTTCAATGTACGGACCGGACTCCTGAAATTTTCAAAATAGAAACAAAGGACATGTACACATATCATTCAACTCGTCTTTGAACATAAAACTTTGAAATATTACGTGACCTTTAACCCGGAAACGCGATTTCTCAAATTTGGAAGACTGCTTCGTCACTTCGTTATGCGTTGCAAGTTTTGCAGGTTTATTTATATTTGAAACGTTACTAGAAAACTAAAGTTTTTTGTAGATCTAGAAGTTAGGTTCTTAAACAAATAATGTTAAGCTGGACTTATTTTGAGATTCCTAACAGAAAAAAGGATGAAAATAAGAACAATTACGAACATTGTGACTGTAAATCAAGAATCAAATTTCCAAAAAAATATAACAAAATCTTTTCAGATATGATGGCTAAACCTACTGCTGTATTGCAAAATATATCGCTATGTATACAAGCATTTTCACATAGAAAATTAATTATCTAGGAACATAAATAGAACCTTTTGCAATTTAAGAATAAATCAGTTTTATTTTGATTTGATTTTATATCATTTTAATTGTATCACTAGATGGTTAAGCTACAATAACACGAAATGTGTTCTAAAAGAACTTAATTTGCCTAATACTTCTACACTAGAAGCAATCATTGTGTGCTTTTATAGATCCACGAAAAGCTTAAACATATCGCACAGCTAAAAAGACACAAACAATTTCTAACTATTACTATTATAGTACAAACATTGAGTAATTGTAATTATAATAAATATAAATATGCATATGTATTGTGTATTTTCTATTGATAGCGTTCTATCGTATACGATAAGTAACTAGTAGGTTATACAATGGTAGTGGAAAAATTTTAATTTATGTAACTTTAATTACTAAAACTATAAGGTAAGCTTAGCGCTCTGATTTGTTGAAGGACGGGTTATTTAGATAACTAATATTTTTATTTGTGTTTTGAGTTTGAATCAGTTCCTTGATGTAATCCATTTTAAGATCTCAACAGATAATCGAATTTGTTGTTTACTTTAAGACTTTAGAGATAAATTTAAGTATTTTGTATTAAAATATTTCTATATTTAGCATAGTTGTACCCTAAAAATTGACCAAGATCGGATTTAAGACTATTTTAAATGCAAATACGCTATTAGCAATAACAATTTTAATTCGTGATCTATTATACAGTAGATTTTACTTATTTAGTCGTGTAATTATTTTACTTTCATCCAAATTTATACGACGTAAGCTACGAAAATTTTTGGCTTAACTATGTTCCAGTAATAACAGAAACAAAACTATGGTAGCGGCAGATAAACGTTTAGAAGCAGAAAATGTTAGCAAGGCTAAAACTTTCTGATATAGTCATACGATGCATTCTTCATGTGAATAAGATTAGTGCTAGATAGACACTACAACTTTCTGTCAGCAGTTTAAAAACAACAACGTACGACTTGTTGCCAACAATTTTTAAACCTCTGTTGCAGCAACAAAAGAGAAGGTATTTAGTCTATCGTCACAAAAGGTGAGACCCGGATTGTATACTATGATCTTAAGCTTAAAAGAGATGAATGGAATAGCGCAGACTAGATAAACGGCCAAGAAAAACAAGGGTGGTTCAATAGATCATGACAATTATTTCTTGGAATTCAAAGGGAACTTTGTTAGTTGATACAAAGAAAAGCAATACGTTTGTAAGCAGAAAGTATTACTCAGGTTACTCCACTATGTGCCTAGTTATAAAAAAGAGAGGAGTGACAACATGCTAGCGCCTCTGTCTGTAAGGTCGCAATTGTCCTGGTTGCTTCAAAGAACTGTCGCTTTGAGGAACTGTACAATCTACCCTATAGCCTAAATTTAGTCCTCACTGGCTAGTATCTATTTTCATAACTAAAGAAAGAACTTTACAGTGTCTACTTGGAGTTTAAGATAACTTGAAAACAGGGGACGCGATGGCTCAGATGGTTCAACCAGTTGGCTCTGTCGTCTAGCCGGCGCGCGCGAGTTCGAGTCTCGCTCAACCCATGGGTGTATGTGAATGTCCTAGAATAAGTGCATGTTAGTAAACACAATAAGCCCTTGAAGCTGCAGTGCCTGTAAGTGCGCCAAAAAAAAACTTAAGAACATATTTCTTTCTAATTGCAAAATTGTATGCGTAAACTTACTATTACTGGCTTAGATTTGCCTCTTTCGTAACCTGTCCTACACTTTATTTCGGTTTATTGATAGTAAGGTTTGTTATTTTTTTTCTAATGTGGGTGGCATTCTCTCTATTGTCGACTCTTTCTAGAAGTTCTTGAAAATATTTTTCGCACGTTTATGTGACTTTCTTTGTGTCTGTTATTTTGTTGCCATTCTTTTACCTCATTAATGTAGTATGCGGTTTGAATTTTCCTTTGCGCTTCTTTATATACTGATATGCACTTCTGGGATCATTATCCTTGCAATTTGTTTCCATTTCTTCCACCTGGTGATTTAGGAACTTTCGTTTTTCTTTTTGTATGCTTTATCAGCTTTTCTTCTTGCGTCTTCAACCACTTTCTTTTCTCTCTCATTTTTTGTTAAACATTTTTCAATGTAATGAGCTTCTTTTATTAATGGACTTCTCGCATTATTTGTTGAACCATTCTTCTTTGCGTCGGGATTTTTGTATAGCCAATATTTTGTTGCGGATTTAACTGATAATAAATATCATTCCAACGGTTTTCACATTCTAATTTGTTTCTCGGTTATCCATTTTTTCTAGTTCTTCTTATTTCTTCCCGACTTCCAGATATTTTAGCTTATCTAGATTTAGTTTTTTTGCGAATGTGTTTGTTGGACCGTTGCCGGTCAATTCTGCATTTAAACTTGTACAGTTACTTGATCTGATCCACACGCCTCTTCTGCTCTTAACTCGAGACCCTTCTTACAAATCACTTGGATTTGATGACATTCCGGTGGAATTATACAAAACAGCAGACCATAAACTTGTCGAACAACTACACGCACTGATAGTAAAAATTTGGAACAAGAAGAACACCCTGGAAGACTGCAAAAAAGTATAATTATCCCTATCCATAAAAACTAACATGCAAAAATTATCGAGGGATCTCATTCCTATGTACCGCATACAAATATTTACTTGTATACTAAGGAAGAGGACATAAAAATATTTGGAAAACGTCATCGCTAAATATGAAGCTGAGTTCAGGCTTGGCAGATCCATCATTGACTAGCATTGAACTATGATATAGAGGTAAACCAATTATTTTTCGACTTCCGCCAGGCCTATGATTTCATCAAAAGAGATTGCGAAATAATGAACGTATTTGGGACACCAAAAAAATTAATCAGACTAATCAAGACAACGATGACAGAGGCGGTGGCGTACGTAAGAATATAAAATCAGATGACAGATGCATATGAAATAACAAGGGTCTAAAACAGCGTGATAAGCTGGCCCCAATGATTTTCAACATTAGCCTTCAGTATGTCATAAGAAACATGATAACCATCCCAATGAACAGACTGAGCAATAAATCATATATACAGATGACATCAACATAACAGCTGTAAATACTCCTGCAAATTATAACCATTGGTGACGACAACCTGAGCGAGTAACAAATTATACTTATCTGGGAATAAACCTATCCAAATATGAAAGTGAGGAACCAGAGATTAGAAGAAGAGTCGCCCAGGCAAACAGAGCGTACTTTGCCTTTCTGTACATACTCAGATCTCGTAATGTACACCCACAGAATAAAACTCAAATCTATAAGAGCATCATCAGACCTATGATAGTATATGAACGCGAAACATGGGTCTTAACAAAGAACATGGCCTTCAAAAGGAAAATTCTGAGACGTATATTTGGTTACCAAAGCAAAAACATGAAGCGTGGAGATCAAGATACAACTACGGCTATATGAAAAATATTTGTCATAATCCAAAGACTACGGTGCGCCGGTCACAGTTAAAATGGGGGAGCAGAGAATGTCAAGGAGTGCTCTCGAATCTAGAGTAGAGGGGAGCAGACCGGAAGAAAGACCCCAGAAAAGGTAGCAGGAAGAAACATTATAAACGTCCGCAACTAGAAGAGAGCTGCCATGGATCGAGATGGATGGGAAGAAAGCTGAGAGAAGCCAAGGCCCTAAGCCAGCTGTAGCGCCATTAAACGGAGAGACATAGTGAGGTTCTCACAGGATGTTAGTATAAATGTGTTGTCTGTTTTCGCGTTTATTGACAAGTCTGCTGCATCTACCTTTTATAAGGATTTCGTATTGAGTAATTTTATTTGATTAGCCCTATTGTGTATATAATAGCTGTTTGATTTTTTAGTAGAGATCGTCATGCCATACCTTGTAGAATGCTTTTGCAATACCTAGAAACGTTGTAGAACAGTATCTACCTGCTTATAAGTTTTGTTCAGTAGTAGCTATAGTGTTTCGAAATTGTTTTATTTTATATAACGAGAGGATTGTCTTTTAAGAAATAATTTTTTAAGAATTTTGTGTCACTAGAAAGTGGTCTGTACAACTCAACACAAGGTTTTATCCGATTTAGGGGTGCGTTACTTTCATTAAGGTAGATAAAACCTAATCTGAAATAGTTTTTAAATAATTGTAGTGAGGTATTGCACTAATTACTAATTCACTTGTTACCTTGCGTGTAATTTGGTTAAAATCGTGTGTTTCTCTAAGGGTTCATTTTTTTAAATAATTGCGTAAAACGCTTATTTAGCCGTAACTGGATGTCAACACTTTTGTTAAACTTGGGGCTTGTTTAGAATTTTTTAATCAAAAGCTCCGCTATGAAGGTTGCATAATGTAACGGGAGGCTTATTAATCCGTGCGAGTTGTTTGATGCATGATAGATAATATCGGAAGCAATAGTAATTTAATACACCAAGTATTTTCTTCATTATGCTGTTTTTAGCGCGTCTAGAAAAGCTTAAGTGCGTTACTTCTTCAACATCCGTTGTTAGTGTTGCATAAATGCAGATGGTCATTAGAAATTCACTCAAATATGCGCTTGTCTGCGCATATAAACAAGCTCTAAATAATAAATTATAAAGAGCACTGCACTGCGCCACACAACCGCTTGGCTGCGCTGCTCGAATGAGAGTCAAATTTCAAGCCGCATAGTTTTATGCAAAAATTAAATTAACTTAGCTTAAGAAAATATGTCCTTGTGCAATGTAATATGAGCAAAACTAAAAAATATTAACACTGTAATTTAATCTCTTTGCTTATGAATTAATCAACGAAATACCTCAGCAGTGCAAGAGAAGACACAAAAAACAAAGGTACAAAATATTTACACCTTCCAGCCTTGGGTATTTTTGAATTAGAAATGTCCTTATGCTGAACTGTTTTAGAGGTTTGCAGGATCGTAGGTCCTTCGTTATCGTAGCAAATTATCTTCGGAAAAATACATTCCTCGGTCTTTTTACTTGGTATAATCAACGCTCTCAAAAATAAAAATACGTATTTTATAATACTTTTGTATTTCCAGAAAGTTACTTTTTAATAGTACAAATATAACAACAGCAAAAGTAAAAGTTGGTAAAATAGGAACTCGAAACAAAATTGAAGCTCAGGATTTTTAATAAACCGGGTGTTCATAAAATGTTTCAGGAAATAGATAGATCAGATCGAGACGAACAAAAAATTAAAATGAAATTTTTTGATTTGAGGTCAAATAAATAAGTTATAGCCGATTAAAAATTAATTAAACGGACCAATCACAGCGCGCTCGGAGAGCTTCCGGTCCGACTGCGGGAGGACGGGGAGAGCGCTTGGCCGCTAGGAGGGAGCACGCAGGCGATAATGGGGAAGACTGTGCGGACGAGTTCGCACGGTTACGAGTCAATTATTGTCTTGTACTGTTTATTATAATCAGCTTTCGAGTGTTGGACTCGCGCCTCGTCCTTTTTTAAATTAACAAATTTTTAGACGAGAGCAGCGCAGGGCCGAGACGATGGACCCGGTATAATATACAATAATAGGGTAAGGGAAGTCGTGTGATGTTCACACCAGATTTTTTGTACATGGACATAAATGTATTAATTGTTTGCGCTGAATATTATCTGTGACTATACTTTCTATAGCCATGTTTTGTCTAATTTCTTCATTTCTTATTCTTTCTCTACGTGAAATTCTCATTGCTCGCCTTATCGCATCCATTTTAGTGCTCTCCATTTTTCTCCCGTTTTGCTACAAGTCCCTACGTTTTGCAGCCGTACATTAGTATACTTTTGATCATTATTTTATATATATATTGTAGTTTCTTTTTTTTTTCTAGTTACATCTGTACTCTATAAAATACCATTTAGGCACCTAATAGCCATTCTTGGTTGCATTACTTTGTTAATGTGTTTCTTCACTATTAAATGTTATTCCCAATTTATTTGTTGCTGTCGAGTTTTAAGTATTTATTTCATTTTCTCTAATACACAAATATTTGTTTTTTTCAGTACTAACTCTGTCTCCATTTCTCATACTCTTCGACTAATTTTCTAACCACGTATACCATTTAATGCGTACCCTCAGCTAATACTTCCGGGTCGTTTACGAATTGAACAGTATGTATATCGTTTAGCTTAATACCCAATCTGTCATTTTTCTTTCCACTCTTTAGCTACGTATATTTTAAATAGTGTTGGGGAGACACAGTATTCTTAACCTAATGTCTTCGTTATCGGGGTTTCTGATGATTAGTCGTTGTTAATTTTTACTCTTTATCTTGATCTCTTGTACAGATTTTGTAAAGCTTTATAAGCGTGAAACTTATAATGGACTAGTGCAAGACTTTCACAGTTTATTTATTAATATAGGTATCGTAAACTTTTTGAAGGTCAATAAATGTTATGTGGACGTCTTGATTTATTATTGCAGTTTGCTTTTCAGTTATCTGTTTTAAATAAATTACCGTATGCGTACATGAGCTTTCAGTTCTAAAACCGGTTTGTTCTTCTTCGTAGCTGCTGTATTCAGCTTCTAGTAGATCTCTTAGGATCTACATAGTCGGCTTACTGTGCTCGTGAGGTAGATACCACGGTAGTTCTTTGGATCCTTTTTTAATGCTTTCTTAAGTATCAAAGAAATTGTTTAAATTCTATGAAAAATTTACATCTGTTACATTAATAACATTCAATAAATAGCTAATGAGATATGGCATGCAAAAACGTTTTCTAATGAAAAGGTAACTAAATTTAACTAATATATTAACAGATGAATATAATTATTAATTACAAAAAAACACAAAGATATAACCAATTAGAGCTAGTTGGTAAGTCTAATGGATCAGACCTTTTTAACCTTTGAGTCTTGGTATTTTATATATTTCCCCTATGATAGTCGGTACAGAAATATCTTGTTGAATTGGTCATTTTCGAACATACCAAGAAGCGCCGACGACTACTATTAAGATCTTGTTTTGGAATCTTGGTAGTATTTCCAGATTCAAATTACTAGTTGACTCCCATAACTGGATGCATTTGCAGAGTTATATTTTAGTTTCTATCGCTAGCTAAGAATTTTTGCCGATTAACCAGTATAATTGTCGAAATTTTAATCCTGATTGTAGCCTTTTCTTTCAGATGTGGGTTTTCTAGATAAGTCGTTGCTCTAAATGTATCCCAAGGTATTAGCGATATCTTTTTGCCGTTTATTATGACTGGAGTACATGTTTTTTTTCGTAACGTAAATGTGACATGAACTGATTTACTTTCGTTTACTTTTATACGCAAGAACTTTAGCCAATCTTTTACCTTCTGTAACGTTTTTTGAAGTACTTGAAAAGCTGCTTAAGTCGTCATGCGCACACAGCGTCATCGTAAATGGCTACTATTATTTGCCTTACGGATGGCAGGTGTACGGTATGCACTAGGTATAGAGAGTCTCAGGATACTTTCCAGCAACTTCTAATTGTATTTGGTCGATCTTGATATTTAACTAAAAAATTTTTTCTTAAAAGTATGATTTTATAGTAATCAGAGAACTGCTTTCAGATTTTATCAAAGAAATTTATGGGAGTTTTCATTGATCTCGATAGGGGTGGCCATTTAAACATCGATTTACAATTGTCGAGATCATATCTTTTTTTTAATTTACGCACTTGGCGCATGCATTGCAACTAGTTAATAACTATCTAGCAATTTAATTCGAACAATTCTTACTTAAATCTAGGTTACCTTACATCTAAGCAAGTCTTAGCGTTTGATGGATGTGTTCCCACTGACGCACTCCACATATGGTTTAAAACACTTATTTCACCTGTTTTAATTGCCCTTATTTCACTTAACTGCACTTACACTAGATCGAAAGGTTTTAGCCTTTTTAGCCTACGAGTAAGTCCACTGTTGTCGAGTAATTGTAACACTTCGACATTCACATGTTCATGTAATCTAGTTTCGTGCTTCTTCGCGAACCGTTTAATTTCCTCATTGACCATTGGCACTTTTAGGTCCTTATGGATGTCGTCATTTCTGATGTACCAGGGGGCGTTGACGATGCTCCTAAGTACTTTGTTTTGAAAGGTTTGTATAATTTTGACATTAGATTTCTTCGTGCATCCCCAAAGTTGCACGCCGTAAACCCAAACTGGTTTTAGAATCTGTTTATACAACAGTAACTTATTATGCAGGGATAGCTCGGAGTGTCTTCCAAGTAACCACCACATCTTTTAAATCTAACGCAAAGTTCTTCGCGTTTTTTCTTGACGTGTTCTTTCCACCTGAGCTTGGTGTCGAGTGTCATGCCCAGGTATTTCGCTGTGTTAGCGTGTGGAATTGTCTGCTGATTGATCAGTATGGGTAAGTAATCAACTCTTTTGTTGGTGAAGTTTATGTGAGTAGACTTCGCCTCATTTAGTTTAATCCGCCATTTCTTAGTCCAACTAGTGACGTTGTTGACGGCTGTTTGCAGTTTGTTTGTCGCTGCTTCTATCTCGTTACTTGTAGCCAGCAATGCAGTGTCGTCAGCAAATGTAGCTGTCTTCACTCCATCGCTCATAGGGATATCGCCGGTGTAGAGCAAGTACAAGATTGGTCCAAGGACACTTCCTTGCGGTACTCCTGCACCGATGTCTTTTAATTACGAGTATTCTTCGCCGTATCTTACCCTGAAGTGACAGTCGGAGATGTATGATTTGAGAATCTGACTCATTTGCATGGGTAGATTCTTTTCCATCTTATATTGTAGACCCTCGTGCCACACTTTATCAAAAGCTTGGGCTACGTCTAGAAATATTGCTGAACAAATTTCCTTTTCTTCTAGGGATTTTTCAATTACATCAGTGATGGGATACACTTGGTCGATTGTCAAATGCTTGTTTCGAAATCCAAATTGATGGTTCGGGATAAGTTGCTTCTCCTCAATAATTGGTTTGAGGCGTTTTAAGAGCAGCTTCTCGAACAATTTGGATACGATTGGTAATAGGGAGATTGGACGGTATGATGTTTTCTCGTTGGATGGTTTTCCTGGTTTCGGGATCATAATAACTTCCGCTACCTTCCACTGCATCGGTACATATTGTAATCGCAGAGTAGCGTTGAAAAGGTGCGTAAGTTTCATTATGCCCTTTCTTGGTAGTTCTTTAAGCATTTGCGCACTAATTAGATCATAGCCAGGTGCTTTTTTGGCGCTGAGGTTCTTTCGAATTTCCGTGGCAATTTCATTCGGGGTTATTGGATCAATGGCCCTATTTTCCCAGGTGTCTATCGCGGGTAGTGGTTCGTTGTCATTAGCAGAGTGGGGTTGGAAGGTATTTGCTAAGTGCTCAGCAAATAATTCCGCCTTTTCATTATCTTTCCTTACCCATTCACCGTTTTCTTTGCGAATAGGTGGATTTTGGTTTTGTGGTCGGTTTAACCTCTTAGTCGCCTTCCATAGAAAGTACTCAGTATCTTTGTCGTCTGATAAACCTCTTAGGAATTCAGAAAATGTTTCATTTTAACGGTACGGATTTCCTGTTTGAGTTGCTGGCTTAGTCGATTTAGCATTGTTTTATCTGCAGGTGCTCTGCTTTGTTGCCATTTTTCCGTGCTTTACATTTCATTGATACGAGATCTCTAATTTGTTTTGGGTAGTTTAGCCCAGTTGTTTTCTGTTTTGGCGTCGGAGTATTGTTCCATGCTGCTTGTTGTAGATTAGCAATGAGCAGTTCTGCTTCCGCGTCTAATTGATCGGTTGTTTCAGTGGGACATTTAGTTGGACACGTTCTTCTACTTCTGTTCTGAATACGTCCCAGTCTGTCCTTTTGTTTGTTAATGATGGTGGATGTGACTTATTGATGATCGTCTCACTTAACGTCAAGATAATCGGAGAGTGGTCTGATGACAGGTCGTAATTGTCTTCAATACTGATGTAATTAGATGATATGTTTTTCAGTATAAAGAAGTCAATTAAATCTGGTATTTTGTTGCCATCTGATGGCCAATAAGTTGGCTTACCAGTAGACTGACATTTACATTTAGCTTGCTTAATTGCATCGTACAATTGATTACCTTTGGTGGTGATGAGTCTCGAACCCCAGAAGGTATGTTTAGCATTAAAATCTCCTCCAATTATGAAGTTATCTCCTAATATTCGGAAGAGTCTGAAGTAATCTGCTTTTCTAACGCGTACCTAGGTGGACAGTATATTGCAACAACAGTATAGTCTTTGGATTTTGTAAAGACTTTTACAGCTGTTGCTTGTATCTCACAAGTTTCGTAACTAGAATCTTCATAGTGTTTGATATTCTCCTTTATTATTACCGCTGATTCTCCTCTAGCTGTGTTGTTTGGATGGATGGTGTGGTATAATTTGTAACCTTTTATTTTTAGGTAGTTCTCTTTAGTAAAGTTGTTTCTGATATTAGACAGATATTTATTTTTGGTCCCAGAGGAATAGTTCTAGTTCATGGGCGTAAGAAGCCCATTTGCATTCCAGGCTACTATTCTAATTGACGCCATTTTTATTTCTTGCTTTTGGCAGCTGCCTTATTGCTGGTTTCAAGCTTTTGGACTCTGCTTAAAATTGCATTAATAGCTTCATCTTGCTTATCAATTTTTCCTAGAATTGTTTGCAAAGTGTTGTTTATTGCATCTAGTTTTGTTTCCCCAGCAGTGTTTTGTTGTGACTTGCCTTCAACCATTTGTGCGTAATTACCCCCTGTTGGGTTGCGTTGTTTTACTGGAACAGTGTTTGGTAAAGTAGGAACATTCTGTTGGGTTTTTCTACTGCTTTTGCTACTTGTTCGTTATCTGTTCTTGTAGTTACTTTTTTCTCTTTTAGAGTTTTTTCTCTTCGCTTTTGTAGCTCTTTTGCAATTACACAGCCGCGGTAGTTAGCTGGGTGAGCTTCTCCGCAGTTGATACACTTGGCTTTTGTATGTCTAGCTGACCTACAATCTTTAGTTAAATGGCGTCCTGCACACTTGACACATCTAGCTTCTTTATTGCAGAAGGACTGGGTGTGTCCGAATGCTTGCACTTTTGCATTGTGGAATAAGGGCTGTATTTTGCGTAAAGGTTCTATTTTTACTTTTAATCCCGCGATTAAATCAATCGCGAAGATATCTTTAATGTCTACTGATTTGTTAAAGGATAACATATGTAGCGGTAGAGGCTTCATAGTAGTGACATTATCCTTTTTTAATTTCTTCATGATGTTGGTAACGTTTTCAATTTTAAAACCTTTTGCTAGTAGGTCTTCTGTAATCAATTTTATTGAGCACGTTGGGTGTATGCCCCTGGCCATAACCTTTATGGGTCTATTTTGCTTATCTTCGTAAGTATAGTATTCAATTTCATAGTCACGTACTGTGCTTATTAGCTTCCGGTATTGTATTTCGTCCGGAACGTTGATCTTAAACACATCATTATTCATAGCAGTTACTTTATATGCTATTTTTGCTGATTCCAATATTTCATGCACAGTTTGGTATTCTTTTACGTTCACCAAATTTACCGGCGGCGGTAAGGGTATTTTCTTTTCTTAACCCTATTGTCTGTTTGTTTAGAGGTCGACGCTTGTGGAGAGGTTTCAGGTGTTCCAGACGCTTTACGTTTTTAGATTTGTTTTCTTTGATCGCTGAACTATCCACTCTGTTTCTCTCGCTAATTCTTCCTCATCGGTGTGATATTCTATTTTGTTTTCTATTCCCTGTTTTACACTGGTTTCTCGAGGCTATTTACCCTTTGAATTAATTGGTTGATATTTCCTTTTAGAGTTTCAATGGTTGCGAGGGATTGTTGCCAGGCATTCCATAAATTAATCTCATTTTGAGTTTTTAATTGATTCTGTTGTACGAGAATCTGGTTTTGCTGGGATAATTCAAACTCAGCTGGTGTTGGAGGTCGTTGAATTAACATTTGCTGATTCATTATGCTGTTACGCGCATAGAGTTTATTCCTAGCGCTATTTAATCGCAGGTATGTGGCGGGGCCGATAGCGCGGCGCGGTCACCGATACCACGCGAGAAAAACGCAGAAAGCACGGAATTCGCACGTCTGCACTGCTTGAGCTTCAAAACTCGAATTGTCGAGATCACATGATATCGTTTTTTGGCACTGCACTTTATATGTTCTGCAGGTACACCTTCGAGATCAGAGGCTCGATAACTTTTTAACCCTTTAATTGGTTTTATAATGGTGTCAATCGTAACGGTAACTTGTTTTCCTTGTATGTTTATATGATCTTGTGGGTCTTATATCGTTTTATCTTGTGACAGCAAATTGCTGTAGTGCTGAATCCATTCCTGTTCTTTTATTATTTGTACTGACACTTTTTCACGTCTATCTATGGTAACAGTTTTAATAAACTTCTACCTCCTATATATACTTTTATTTCAGTACATTTTTTATCTCACATATTCTTTCGTTCTTTACCGTTTGTCTAAATTTGTTTTTCTTGTTGGCATACTTTAATATTCTTCCGTTTTTGAGCTTAAGTATTTTAAATATAACGTCTTTTTCTCTCGAAATCATATTTCTATTTTATTTGTCTACCACAAATTGTTGCTTTTTCTTTTTACGATTGCCCTTAGTGCTTCTTTAGCCGCTTTATGAATACTTCCGCTTATGTTATGTATATTTTTGCGAATTATTGATCTGTAGTACTTATCAGTTTTTTTCCTAGCCTCTTTTGATATACACATCTCACGCCGTTCTGCATTAGATTGTCCAGTTTATATTTGTATTTTAAAATTTGTATTACTTATTGTTTTTCTCACATCATTTATCTTAATTTTGTGTGTCGTCTGGTAATTACATTATCAATTATAAGTTTTAGGTTTCGACTTGGTTGCATCTAAGCATATTTATGAATTTATTTTTGCTTAAAAAATCTATTTTTTATTCATAAGGTGCTATATTCTCATATGTCAATACGCCATTGTCATTGATTTGATCTTTTCCATATTGCCCTATAATTTTACTGTTTGTTTCCTTTCTAGTTTTGGTGTTAGTCTTCTAACAATAGAATTTCTTGTAACCTTTCTATCTTTCCAATAATATCATGGAGCTTTGTGAAAAAGTGGTTCTTTTCGAGAGCAGATTTATCATCGAATGGAACTTATGCACCTATAATTTTTAATTTTGTGCATCTATTTATCGATGCTTACACAATCTGTTGTGTTTCTTTATTAGCGGACCCAGTTTCCAAGCTGAAGACCAGCTCTGCTTTTGTCATGTTCGACGTCTGTCACGCTTTACAACTTTTGATCAAAGCAGCTTTCAAGCTGGAGACCAGCTTCTATTTCTGTGATTTCTGACATTTGTCACACCTTATAACTTTTGATCTGTGATAGAGACATAACGTTTTCAGTATTCAACTAAATTGACCATAAGTTAAGTCCAGACGCCAAAAATCAGTCTGATCAAAAAATCTCGAGGCTGGTTTGACCGGAAGTGGCCGCAAAGTGTCCGATATATAATTAATTCACTGTCATTCGCTTCAACACAATTTCGTTAAACCCTATAGTTTAGTTTCATGCATAGGGTCCACTCTGCTTTACCTGTAAAGCAAATTTTTGCTTGCTTAATCTTTGCGTGTTTCACATTGCACACTGCATAGTCCGTGGTCGTAGCCGTTTGGTCCCTACGTTGCTTCGAGGCTTGGTATAGGCATTTTGGAAGTTCTTCTTCGAAAAGAATTTTTCTAGAGAACTATAATTTTGGAGTGTTTTTTCCCTAAATAAATTGTTTTTCATAACTGTTTAATATCTATCTCCTCGTCACAGAGTGATTTATCCGCTTCCATTGTCGTTGGATATTCCTATTTACCTATTTTTACAGCCGAAACCGTCGTCCATTTTGTATACGTAACCCTGGCATAGGGCTCTAGGGCTTGGTCTGAATATTACATTTCCTTAATACTCGGTGTGACGATTAGTTTGTTATTTGGCAGGATACAGCGGATGAGTTAGACAAGTTAAATAAGATTGACATATAGGCTGGTATTTGTCCTTGTTTGTCTTTGCCCATTACACTCTAAAAATAATGGTACGGAAGCAAAAATAATAAAAATAGTAGTCCAGTCATGTATGTATGTAAATTATATGTTTCTATTATAATTAAATAATTAAATAATAAAAAATTATAATAAAAAAAATTTGTTAGTAAATAGGTTTACAATGATAAATTTTAAAACAAGGGTTGATGCAAAGAGGAGCATTGCAATTCTTGCAATGATACGATGTTTTCCTTCTTTTATCATACTTACTACAAACAAAGCATCTTTTAACTTTTTGTACACGTTTCTCTTATGTTGGAATTTTATGATTGAAGTTTTAGTAGATTAAAATGAATGATATTTATTGCCAAGATACAATTGGTATTAAATATTTTTTGCTAATTCTAATATAAAGGCCATTCCAAATATTTTTTTGCGCTTAAAACTATATGATGTGTTAGAATTATAAACGCAAAAGTCTGTAAAATGAAAAAGGCTCTTTTATAACTTTTTGTTCTTTATTGGTGGTTTAACGTCATGTCTGATCTGCGGCACCTAAAGTTTAACTATATTCTACTACTGCTGTTAGTTTTTTAATATTTGCTTTTGTTGATTTATTTATTTCTTTATGATAGTCATCGATGTTTTATGCATAGTTACCAATAGGTAAGTTTTTGTTCTATTAAACCATTCCATGAGTGGTGCTAGTTCAGAATAATTAAAAATCATCTCCTTTTTCTTTAATTTATAAAATAAACCTTACGATTTACCTTTTCTTTGTGCAAATAACCAAGTAATAAAGAACTACTATACCATTTATCGACATACAGACAGCGTTTTCTGTAAATATAATTTTTCATTGTTATTAAAACTAATTATTCTGATTTTTCAAGTTCTAGGAGCTTATCTGTTATTTCCTTTGTAGATATGTGACTATATACCTATACATTAAAATTAAAGCATATCCTGTCACATGCAATAAACATTTTAATTCCAAATCTGCTACGTTCTATGGAAATGATCCCTTAAATTGTAGTCTACCTTTAAGTAGTAGAAGATTTCATCGATACAGAGATTTTTTTATGAGATAAAATTATTCGGGAAAGTTTCTAGCTATGGAATGAATTCTAAATAACTTTCCATTAGTCTATTCTTTGTTGTTCAAAAATGTAAGATTTGCACAGTACAGGGCCTTCGTTATGTGACGTAAACGATAAAAATATCATTATACATATAAAAAACTACGCAAAATAGAATTCAAATCCTTTTTGGTTATAATGATGAATAACTGAAGTTTAGTGCATTATGTTTTCAAAATGACTCTTTACTAGAGATGGTCATTTCAACCCTTTTCCCAAAACTCTCAGCTTTTTCGATGTTCCCAGAAATGGTCAAAACCTCTTCTGTGATGTAATTCTTGAGATTGTAAAAGGACTGGTGGCATAAAAAGAAATCACGTTGATTTAAATCTGGGGAATTTGGGGGCACGTGATGCTATCTTATATCTTACGAGGGGCGTTTTTTCCCAAAGACTTGTGGGAAAGTCCGTTGGGCGGTGGCTGTATTGGTCGACTTATCTGTTGTCTCTTAAAATTTGTTTGTAATTAAATATTATACGAGAATAGATCTAATTTCTTGGCGAGGATAGTGCGCATAGAGCCCACACTCACACAGGGTTGAGTTGCGCCTTTAGAAACCGAATTTGTGGGCTTGTGTTCATAAATTTCTCGAGCTTGTTCTATGGTCTCGGGAGTGGTCACAGTGGTTGGTCTGCCCGTTCTAGCCAAATTGTTATCCAGTATACTTCCTGCCTCCCCAAACTTCTCAATCAACCTATTATAACGTAAAATAGACAATTTAATTACAGAGAAAATTTTTACTTCGCTATTGTAGAGACAAGCAAGGTAGTGTGCCTGCAAAACTTGGCCTTGAAGGCAGTCAGCGCTTCACACTTTCTTCGACTGAATGGCTGGCCTTAGCTGACGTCATATTTAGTACTGAACCTTAGTGTAAATAAAACTCCAAACATAGCTATAACTAACGTCAAACATAAAATTAGCTAAAAAGTTTGACCATGGTAATAAAAAATCTTTAGCGTGACGTATTGAAAGTTGAAGAACTGTATTAAAAACTTTGTTGTCCAATATTTACTTATTTGTTGTTATTTTTACTTTACTATTTAAGTCGACATTCGCTTTGCAACCGTGCTAGTGAGTAGATGTGTACGCTAACCCTGCTGCTTTGAAGGAAAACGAACGGATCTACAAGCCAGCCCGTGCCTGCGTCATCAACGGCAGCGACTGCAGCCTTGCTTAAGGTCAGCCGTATTTTACCTGTTCCAATTTATATTTTCTTGGGTCGCTCTTGGAAATTTTTACTTTTCATTACAAATTTTAATTTTAATTTTGTTGAACGGTCGTGCGCGAACCGAGCCGCGGTGATATCACTTGTGCGGGCGTTTTATCGGCTAGCGGCTGTTGTGAACGATAACGTGACCGCGGGGTCAGCTTAATATTTTCGTGCTCAATAAACTACGAGGAAATTAAATAAAAGGTAACTGTGTTTATCTATTAAACTTCATTAAACAAATTCAAAATGTTACCAGCATATAATGGCCCAGGAGTTAATTATAACCAAAATGGCGTACCATATAATAATCCCACGCAAGTAATCCCAATGAACAACGTTATACCGGGTGTTACATTAGCTAAGACACAAATTCCGCAGTACTATAACTGTCAACAACAAAGTCAATCAATACCCACTAGTAGCAACTTCTTCATACCGCAACAGAACATTAACCCACCAGCCCATTCCCATGCCACTCAGCAGCAGCAATCAAACAACGAACGCCAGTACTACAGACTGACCTCAACCAGCGATGATGAAACAGAAGAAAACCCCAATGAAAACTCCAAAGAAAACCCATGGCAAAAAGTAAAACAAACCAAGCGAAGAAAAATAAATATACCCAACAGTCAAAACATTTTAATACAAAATAAATATAGCCATTTAACCGATGCCATGGAAGAAGAAACTAACACAACACAAGTAGAAAACAAGGTCCCACGACCCCCGCCAATCTTTGTCTATGGCGTAATAAATTACCAACAAATGATAAACAAATTAAATGAAATCATAGAAATAGAGCAGTACAGCACAAAATCTCTAGCTAACAATACAATAAAAATCAATTGCAATACCTCTGATACTTACCGAAAACTGATTCACTTCATGCAAGAAAACAAAATTGTGCACCATACATATCAACCGAAGGAGGAACGAGCCTATAGGGTAGTACTGAAGCACTTACATTTTTCTACTAGCACAGAAAGCATTAAAAAAGAACTTAGTAAAGACGGACATCAAGTCAGAAATATTATGAACGCAAGAAAACGAATAACAAAAGAACCTTTAAACCTATTCTTTGTTGACCTAGAGCCAGCACAAAGCAATAAAAATATTTATAAAATACAAAAAATACAAAACCAACTAATAACTATTGAACCACCCAAAAAAGTTAAAGGTATATCACAGTGCATGCGCTGTCAGCAATATGGTCATACTAAAGCTTATTGTACCAAACCCTATGTTTGTGTTAAATGCGGAGGGACTCATAGCACGAATAATTGTACAAAAAACAAAGACACACCTGCACGATGTGCATTATGCAATGGTCCTCATCCGGCTAGCTATAAAGGCTGCGAATTCTACCAAGGCTTACTAAAAAAATCCAACAATGCTAACAATAGACTAAACATTCAACACAACCCGTTAACAGCCATCTATACAGAAAACCAACCTCAAACAAATAGTATCCAACAAAATTTAAGCTATGCAGGAGCAGTGAAAAATAACAGAACCAACGAACAAAATACATTACGCTCAACTGAGAGTAGAGAACACAACGAACATCACACAGGAACACCCTCCATCAGCTTGTGCAAATTCCTTGATGAGTTTAAGGCTATGTTTCAGCAACTCGTACAACAGAACAGCATGGTGATGAATCTGCTTACCACGCTGATAAGTAAAATTCACTAAATTTCTAACAATAGCCCTGTGGAATGCCAATGGCCTTCTACAGCACAAAAATGAAGTTGAAATATTCCTTCATCATAATTCAGTGGACATCATGCTAGTCAGCGAAAAACATTTCACAGACAGATCATATTTTCGCATACCTAACTTCACAACCTACATAACCAATCATCCAGATAATACTGCACATGTTGGGACCGCCATTTTAATAAAAAGTTCTATAAGCCACATTGAACTGCCAAAATATGTAACTAATCACTTACAAGCCACAGCCATTAAAGTAAAGACAGTCCCATACGAATTAGCAGTAGCAGCAATATATTGCCCACCACGGCACAATATCAAAAAAGAAAATTTGAAGGAATTCTTCCAGACACTGGGGCATAAATTTGTTGCAGGTGGAGACTACAATAGTAAGCATACGCTGTGGGGATCTCGACTAATCACAACAAAAGGTAGCCAGTTGGCTAATCTCATAAAGGAAAATAATTACTCCTTCCTTTCAACAGGTACACCAACCTATTGGCCGTCAGACGCCAATAAGATCCCAGATCTTTTGGACTTTTATGTAACCAATGGGATCTCGCAAGCGTATATGAACGTAACACCATGCTACGATCTCTCCTCTTATCACTCGCCGGTAATTGCAACAATCAGTCAATATGCTATTCATAAAAAGCCAACGCCCATACTTCATAACAAAAATACAAATTGGGAACATTACAGGAACAAGATACAAGAAGACGTAAATTTGAGAGTAAGTCTGAAAACTCCAGAGGAAATTGACACCGTCCTAACCACCCTAGTAAACATCCTCAAACAGGCCGCTCAACATGCCACTCCTCACACAGAATTCCAAAATCACAAGTATATAATATCTACGGTCATTAAGAGGCTTATAGCAGAAAAAAGAAGAGCCAGGGCAAAGTGGTACTGTACCCATGCACCAGCAGATAAAACTGTACTAAACAGATTAAATAACCAACTGCAGCGTCAACTAAAAAAAATGAAAGAAAAGTCATTCCATGATTATGTTACCAATCTCAACAGATACGACAATTCCATATGGAAACCTATAAAAAAAAACCTAAGGCCAATACCTCCTCCGTAACCCTGCAATAGCATATCAACAGTGGGCTAGAAGTGATAAGGAAAAGGCCGTCCTATTTGCAGACTACTTTGCCGAAGTATTTACGCCTAATGATGACCTTACAGACAATGCTATAGACAGACATTTATCTGAGATCCCTATCAACATACCAAAGATCAAATCCTTTACTCCGAAAGAGATTGAGAAGGAAATCAGCTTATTAAATCTCGAAAAGCTCCAGGAATAGATAAAGTGACTACAAAATGTTAAAGGAGATGCCAAGGAAAGGGTTAGTTTTACTTACCTACATTTTCAATGCTATCGCAAGACTAAACTACTGGCCAAAACAATTAAAAATTGCCGAAATAATACTAATCCTTAAACCAGATAAAGAACCCAACGACGTATCATCGTACCGTCCTATAAGTCTGTTACCAATTATCTCAAAATTACTCGAACGACTCCTTCTGCAAAGAATAAACTCTGACCCAATGACAGAAGATTGGATACCTATGCATCAGTTTGGCTTCCGCAATAACCATTCCACTATACAGCAAGTGCATCGAATCAGTCACCAAATAAATCAAGCATTAGACCAAAAGAAATACTGTCTATCAGTTTTCTAGATGTCAGTAAAGCCTTTGATAAGGTATGGCATACTGGATTACTATATAAGATCAAAGAACTTCTACCCATCACCTACTTCAAACTGATAAAATCTTACCTAAGTAGTAGAGAATTTTGCATCAAAGTCAATGACGAGGTGTCGGTCCAACGTCCAATTAAATCTGAGTGCCCCAAGGCAGCGTCTTGGGACCTCTGCTCTACGTGCTCTATACAGCCGATCTTCCCACCAATGAAAACACAACAATGGGTACGTTTGCCGATGACACTGTCATTCTCTCAACTGCCATTGACCCACTCATAGCATCGACCACTCTACAAAACCACCTAGACCAAATACAGACATGGACTCGTAAATGGAAAATCAAAATTAATGAGACAAAATCTGTGCAAGTAAATTTTACACTACGAAAAGGGTTATGTCCACCATTATATTTTAACAATATACCAATACCGCAATCTACAAGTGAAAGATATTTAGGAATACACCTGGACAACAGATTGACGTGGAAAGAACATGTAGATTAAAAACGTAAACAGATTGAGTTGAGGATGAAAGAACTCCAATGGCTAATTGGACGAAAATCTAACCTCACGCTTGAAAACAAACTGTTACTCTACAACACCGTAATTAAACCAATCTGGATGTATGGAGCAGAACTATGGGGATGTGCGAGTAAATCTAACTTAAACAAAATTCAAAGGTGCCAATCAAAAATACTTCGTATGATCACGAACGCATCATGGTACGTCTCCAATCTGACGATTCACAATGATCTGAAAATTCCTTACCTGAGGGACGCCATAAAAGAAAAAAGTACAAGACATCACAACAAACTGGAAACCCACGTCAACCCCCTGTTGCACCCACTGCTTGATGCGCAAAATGGTAGACTGAAACGAAACTGGAGAAGTCCTCTTCACACCAATCACGACTACCCTAGTAATTAAAAAACAGCATATTAGCCTATAGAATGACTTGTAATTCTGATTGCTAATTAAATGATATGTTAAAAAAAACTATTTAAGTAAAGCAGTTTTCTTAGAAAAATTGTAGATTTATAAATAATATTATTAATTATATCTTGGCACAAAATTCTTGATAAATTTAAGTATCTTTATTCGCTACTACTTCTTCTACTTCATCGTCAGTGCTAATTTCTTTTTCAAATTATTCTTCAAGGTTACTTTCGTCACTACTAAGTATACTTTTGATCTCTGACTCGTCAAACATTTCAGTTGCTATTTTGGTAAGCCCTTTAATTAAATATTTGTGTTAATCAGAGGTATTAATTCAAAAATGTTAAGAAATTAAAATGTTAGAAAAATTATAATAATAAAAATAAAAAAATATAATATAAAATATAAATAAATAAAAAATAATATAATAACAAAATAAAAATAATAATTTTAAAATAAACGAGGTCTTCCAGCAGCCCCTCGAAGAGCTTATCCAACTCCGACATGCTTGAGCCCCGTCGTTTTTAAAAATAAAAACACGATTAATAAGCTCTGTTTGACATAATTGGCGTACGCCGTTGCCATGACAACGCATTTACGTATACCCAGTTAGAGTTGAACTTTGACCTTTGACCTTTGACCTGTGTGACAGCAGCACTCATAATTTTTTTTGTATATATAATTCACTTAGATAGAGCAACTCAGACTAACTAATGCACTGATATGCACGCACCTTTAAACGAGCTTAAAAACTGGGAGGGTTTATTTACTAAGACATAAAACTAATAATTAGAAGTAACGGCAACGCTATGTGTTTAATTATATTTTTGTACTCAAAATTTTTGGATTATTAATTACTGAAGATTATTGGTAACTCAAGAGCAGCATAAATATGTTTTTTTTATGTTTAAGTATGTTCCTCAAACAACCATAAATGCGAAATGCTCATAAGCGACAAATAGCGACGGATTGAGCATTTTGTGCGCTGAGCACAGGTCACTCGCAATAGAAACACCAGCAATAATTGTAAGATACTGCTCCAGTAGACACAAAATGCCAATAACAACGCTAAACTGCTGCTTCGATAACAGTGTATTGTACGGAGTATGCAACTAAACCAAAACTTTAGATAACTTAGATTGGCGGTCGGATCTAAACGGCCGGGAACTTTTGGGTTAATTTAATAATGGCATAGACAAGCTATCTTACTTCTAACTGTAAAATTATTGTCAAACTTCCGCGGAAACCCCATTCCAATGCGAAGATATCCTTAACAGGGTCTATAATTGTGTTGTATTTAATTAATATGACGCAGCCTGTGGTAAGCGGCGCTTGCCGGCGAGCCGAAAGTTCACACTCGCAGTTACTTCTGAAATTATGTATGCGGAGCTGGAGCTGAAATGCGTGTACTTCAGCTCGGCCAAGTTTTAATGGAATAAAAAGCGTTAGCAAAGTACTCTTTATAATTAAGAAAATATAATAATAATATAAAAGTGTATTTTACCAGACTTAAGTCTAAACTACTACTAAAATTTGCAAGTTTTATATGTATGTATATATATCTTTTGCTTCTAGTCAGGACCAGAACTAAAATTTCTTTTTTTGACAATATACAATTACTTCAGCATTCCTTCAATATAATTTACTATCGCAATAAATCCGCAAAATCCTCACCATTAAAAAATATAAAATGGTTTTACTAAAATTTATAAAAAATTCTATAAAATTTGTAATGAACAATGCAATTTAATAATTTCTAAGAGTCTGATACAATAATCAGTGCACGATTTTCTTACAACAATATAGGCTTTGTGCAATCTGCCACTGCTGAGTGTCTAGAGCGTTTAGAATTAAAGTAAGACTAAGTAAGAAGAATACCATTTGATGTCAAGTAATTACTGCCACAAATCTTTGATAATAAGTTGGTAGTGGAATTAATTTTAGACTACCATCAAATTTAAAAGCAAAAACTTCTTTCTTGTAAGTATTGCTAAGTGAATCTTCTAGTTCAAAATGTTTTGATTACAATAAAATAAATTAATTTTGCAGTACTAAAGTAGACTCGAACACCACACTAAAGGCGGAGAACTCTCGATCTACTCTGGCGGAACAGAAAATGAAAGATATGAAAGTGTCGTTGGCATCATATTTGATAAATTAACAAAAACAACTTTCATATGATAAAAACCTATAACCGACAGAATTATTACAACGTTTACTAAAGAAGGCAAGGATAACTAGAGTAATTTAATGATGTACGCACGACAGCCGCGAGGTAAAGGCCTCAACCTGCCAAACTGGCGCACGGCGGCTCCGGGTTCGAACCCCGGCATTGACAAAAACATTTAATGCTCTCCGGCCGTCATACAAACACCTTTGGCGGTCGTAAAAAGTACATTCCTATCCACTCGCCATTCCGCCCGGCAAGCGTGGCGTTTAATTGCCAATTCCCCCCCCCCCCCAAAAGGGAGGCCTATGCTCAATACTGGGCGCTACAAGGCTGAAGGAAAAAAAAACTTCTATGATGGTGTGAATTAAGTTGTTGATTGTCGACTTAACACCAAAGTCAGGAACAAAGAGACTAATTACGAAGAACATATAGGAAAACATGAGCTAGGTTACGGGAATAGAAATGAGAATTCTTTTTAGGTCTATTTTGTAATCACGAACTAACTATAAAGGCACCTTGTTTCCCCACAGACGTATTTCTAAAATAACGTGGGTTTTCCTATATAATTTCATAGCAAACCACATAGACTGCATCGCAATAAGCACAAAGTGAAGAAGCTTAGCCTAGACACAAAAGCTTTAAAGAGGTAGACGTAGTAATCAGGCAAATAAAATTGAAAACTATACTTCGCAAAATACATAATAGAAGTAACAGAGAAAAAGTCAACACTAAACTCATAGAAAACAACATAATGAGCAGACACTTTTAGAAAATTAATATGTAATACTGAGGAATGGGTATTGTAGTACAAATTGATAAAGAAAAGAAATGAAGGAAAAACTAATTAACACATCAAACGTGGAAGAAGGCTAAATATTACGGAAGAATATGAAAAGATAATATTGTCGTCAAAAGGAGTGTAAGACGAGACAAACTAACTGGGAAGATAATCTACTGCAAAAGGTAACTAATTCATGGAACACTATAAATAACGAAACAGCTCGTCAGGTAAAACAACTTTCAATAAATCGCTAAGAGACAGAAGTGGCGAAATATTAACGATACCTGAAGAACAAATGTCCCATTAGTCAAAGACCAACTAGAATCAGCACAGGTATATTTAAGAACATCTACAAATGTCCCCATGATTTTTTGTCTATTTTTAAGCAAAACACTGTAACGTTTAAAAGGATTTCAGATTGAAAGTCTAATTCGCCCGGACTAATAGTAAGCCTTCTATAAACGGGCCTAACGGGATTGGTCTACGGATTCCTATTTTTCATTGCCCATGGTGTGCCACCAAACAACAATGGATTTATCTGCAACTACAACATTTCGTCCGATCATACGCCCATAATAACTATAAGCGCAACTATACTGTATGAAGAACTCAGACCTTCTCCCAGCAACGCAAAAAACAATTGAAAACTGTTTGAAGCGCATATTAATGCATTCTTAATACAAGTTTAAGCTATTTAGTAACGCCACCATAACCGTCACTCCCAAGACGCAGTTTTACCCTGCATGACAATGAAACCAAGATAAAATTGTTAATAATAATAATAATAATGGTAAGGCTCTACGCCCCGCGTGGGAGCACGGCCTGCGAACTGAGAGGTTAAGACTCTCATACGTTCTCTCTGCCCGTCGTCGCGCACCATCTCTGATGCGGGGCGATGTGGCAAGCACCGCGCCTAAGACGACCGCCATTATTACCCCTTGTTCGAATGAACGCAGGTACTCAATTATTTTTAGTGACTGAGTAGGCCACCCGCCAGGCATCAGAGAGCACCGGGAATTGAACCCGGGTCCGTCAGCATTGCAGCCCGTCCCTCAACCACGGGACCACGCTGGCTCACATATAAAATTGTTAAACAGCAAAAAATCACTAGATCTCACAACAAAAACTATTTTTAAATTTTATCTGAGAAAGCCATTGATTTGTTTAAATCCTGTTTATAGAATACTGTGGCTTGCGTGCTGACCTGTGTTGCCGAAGCGCGCACAAATTATTTTTATACTTGAACCGGGAAGATTCTTAACTAAATTAAATCCTATCGTGCTATTAGCCTGCTCCCGGTCGTTTCTAAGCTGCTGAAGAAACTAATACTCAAACGTATAAACAAAAGTTTACTTCAAGCAAATGGCTACCAAATTACCAATTCAGTTTTTGAACTACACATTCAACAACACAACAATGCTACCGATTGGTAAATATAATACATACAGCATTTGAAGTCAAAATGTATTATAGTGCACAGAGATTTGTCTTATAAAATAAAGAGTCTATTACCACACAATTGTTATTTACTTTTACATTCTTACCTCACAGATCGCTATTTCCAAAATAAAGTAGGTAGTGAAATATCCCAGGCATGAAAAATAAATGCGGGACTCCCCCAAGGTAGTGTCCTTGGACTGCTGATGTATTTGATAAACAGTCAGTTAAGTATGAGAGTGTTTGAGTTAATGTGGATAAAAAATTATTTAAAAACATTTTCAAATATATAAGTACGTTGTACTCCATTAAAACAAAGATGCTATTGTATCATTAATGTGTCCGGTCACCACCGGCGCTATGATTTGCTGGCATTTTCGAGGCATGCTTTCGGCCAAGTTAATGGCGTATTAATTCGGCAAGAACCTCAAAGTGCGACGAATTTCTTGTGCTAAATGCTTTAAAGTAACACTTTTTTCCACGAAGCTTGTGCTTGATGTATGCTTACGCATTCTCAATTAGATTGGCATCAGGCGACTGCGACGGGCAATCAAGTGTATTCTTTTCACTCTACGCAGAGCTTGCTGCAGTGTTTGCGGTCGTTGTCCTTCTGCAGGATCCGGTTCTGGTTTTCTTATAAACCAACGTTCATCGGACGGTAACAAATCTAGAGCATTTTCGGAGCATGTAGGTTGTTTGTAAATAGATTTGGGTATGTGCTAGCCAATCAACGTTAAATATAATAAAACGCTTCGAGTCTAAAACACTGTAAAAGCAAGAGCAATGAAACGCTACCCTGGAAAATCATTAAAATGTAACAATAACCACGTTAGCTAAGAGGCTCAAACCAGTATGTTACAACGAATGTGGACAGTAGATTTAACAGACTAAATTCGGTGTGACCTCACTGGATGTCTTCCCCTTACGACTATAATTAATTGCAGTTACAATTAACTCATAGAAAGTTATTATTGTGATTGATAATGAATAAATCAATTGAAAAGAATTGTAAGAAAATGAATGGGTGTTTATGTGGTCTGTCCCGAAAGTATCGAATGATAATGCAAGAAATCTATACATTTAATAATAGCAGTAGAAAAGCATTTTAAGGTTTTTTCAAAGAAAGCTCTTTGAAATTTCAAACACTTGTTACGTCATTTTCACTTCTCAAAACATTCAGCGTTGAAATTGTGAGTAATTCCCTAAATCTAGTCCACGGTTTGGTTTAATTTCTTAGTGAATCACTACTGTGGTAGGAAAAAAAGGTGATTCCAAAATGTCTTTATTTCTATAATTGATTACATGCTTCCGGAAATTTTGATCTAGAAAGTAGAGATGAAAACAGCTTACGATCAAAATGCATCGCATTTTTGATCTTGTAGCCAATATTATACAATTATCAAGAGAAGCGACAGTACAGCTTTATGTTTGCGCCATTTCCAAGGCCACGACATTAATAATTATAAAATGTTCTTGTTACTTCAAGTTACTTAGAACTTTTGTTGAAACTGCGCCAGCAAGAATTTTTCATTGTCAAGAAAAATTCACCTGCACTTTTATCTGCATTATTATTATTATTTCTTTAACAATCCATTTTAATTTGCAGTCTACTCGTCTTCTTCTTTATCATATGCCATTGTGCCGGACCAGTTGCCTCGATCCACTTCTTCCAGTCTTTTCGATCTCGAACCAGGCTATTCGTTTCTCCTTTCTCCATTCCCCTTTCTCTTGCCATTCGCTTTAGTCCTTCTATTTATTTTATTCTGATCCTGCCTCGTACTCTTGTTCTCCCTGGTCTTGCTTCGAGTACTTGTTTGGGAATTCCTTCTGTACCCATTCTAAGCACATGTCCGTATCAACCCAACTGTCTGTTCTCTATTCTTCTGTTCAGAGATAGTTTCATTACTTAATCTCTGATTCTGGTGTTTCTTACTCTATCTTTTCTTTTATTTTATCTTCAGATGTATTTATCTCCATATATTCCTTCTACTTGTTGTGTCGGCATGTTTATCGCTTCTTGTAATTTTTGTTAAGAGTCTGTTATTATGAGGATATCATCTGCATATATCAGTACTTGTATGTATATCGGTGTTAGATTCTTGTACCCAACTATCTTTTTATAATGCTGTTTATCAGTATATTAAAGAGTATGGGACTCAGACTGTCACCCTGTTTTACTCCCAGTTTCATTTAAAATATTTCTGAATATTTTCCGCCTATTTGTACCCTCCCATATAAAAGGTGTCCCAAAATTAACGCAAGATTTGAATTAAATAGAAAACACAGTTTTTAGTCTTTTGATTGCAATTTTTTTATTGAATCATAAAATACGTAGGATAGGGTTATTTATGGATTAACACATCGGGCAAATGGCTTCCACGGCTTTGCATACACATACGCACTCGTTTGTCGAAATTTTCTATGACCATTCTGCATAAATGTGGCTGAATTTTGTTGATGCAACGTTGAATCTCCTCCGTTAATGCACGTGTGGTTGTGGGCTTGTTGACAGACCTGTGATTTTAAATAACCCCATAAAAAGAACTTCAATGGTGTTAAATCACACGATCTAGGGGGACAATTCTGATCACCGAAACGAGAGAGTACACGACCTAGAAATATCTCATGCAGTAATTGAAGTGTTTCACGGGCTGTATGGCATGTGGCACCGTCTTGTTGAAACCACCACCATATTGGCCACATCAATATCATCCAACTTCGACAAAAAGAACTGTGTTATCATGTCGCGATATCGAGCACCAGTAACAGGCACTGCTTGACTAGCCTCATTTTCAAAAAAGTATGGTCCAATTATGCCCCCAGCGCAAAATCCACACCAAACAGTGACACGTTGTGGATGCATTTGTTTTTCGAGAATCACATGTGGGTTCTCAGAACCCCAAAAGCGGCAATTTTGGCGATTAACAAACCCATCAAAGTGAAAATGTGCTTCGTCGCTTAGGATGATTTTGCTCGGAAAATCAGCATCCATTTGTTGATGCTCAAAAATCCATTCAACATACTCTCTTCGCTGTGCATGGCCATTAGGCTTCAGCTGTTGTATTAATTGAATTTTGTAAGCTTGGAGATACAGATCTTTAGTGAGTATACGCTGTAGAGAGTTTCTTGAAATTTTCAATTCTTGTCCACGGCGCCGAATTGAGGTTCCTGGATTGTCACCGACACTCTCACGCACTGCTTCGATGTTGACATTTGAACGGCTTGTTTTTGGACGACCAGTGTGTTTGGCGTCTCCAACGGATCCTGTCTCTCGAATTTTTCAATGAATCTCTTCACAGTTGACGAAATTAAAACACTATTTCGACCATATTTTGTATGAAATTTTCGAACAGCGGCTGCCAAGCTTTCATTATTTTTGAAATATTGTTCAATAATGAAGACACGTTGTTCTATCGTGTAACGCTCCATTTTTACTACCCCTAAACTGTCAGCTGTCGATTTGTGTTTGTTTTAGGGTTGCCAACACTTTACTGCATAAATGGCGGCAAATTTAAATCTTGCGTTAATTCTGGGACACCCTTTACTGTATAGCTTTTTAATGATTGTTTTGAGATTTAACGTGATTTCTAATTTGTCTAGGGCTTTAGAGAATTGTTTTGTTGAGCTCTATTTTCAAAAGGTCTACAAAAGCTAGATATAATTTTCGGTTGCGTTCTCTTGCTTCTCGGTCATATTTCATACTGTAAAGATGTGGTCTCGGGTTTGTCGGTTTGGTCCGAAGGCTGCTTGTTCTTCTTTGAGTTTTTCTTCTATTTCATGTCTTAATTTTTTCCCAGTATCGTAAAATATATTTTGAATATTGTAGAAGATAGCATACCTCTGTAGTTTTTGCATAATATGGGTTTTTGTGTAGTGGGTTAATTATGTTCGTTTTACAATCTTCCGGTATTTGTCCTTCCCAGTTTAGTCTATTAATTTAAAGACCGTTTTAGAAATGTGATTTCCGAGATAAGGCCAATCTTAACCAGCGCGATAGATGGGCTACCATATTATTCTATCCAATAAAGTTATTCTCACCTCCAATCGGCTTGTTGATAATCTGCGGCATTAGGTGGCACTTTTCTACGACTGGCACATGGTTGTGGTAGAATTTTCTTGTCTAGTATTACAGTGCGACCAATTTCTTGGACTCTTGATTGAACGGTCTGTATAATCTTCATTCTCATTTTAGCACTCCTCATAGTACAATTCTGTAGGTTCAGATATGTTTTAATCGGCTTATTTTAACAGGTGAATTTTGCTCAAAGCACTTTCTTGAACTTTAAGTCAGTGTTCGCTTCACTTTAGATATTTATACTGTCAATCGTTGATGAAGATAAAGTCAGATAAGTTCTTTCAAAATTTACGGATATTAGATTACCCTTGATGTAATAGATAGTTCTTGTGAATATGGTTATAATTTCGTTTTTTAAATCTTCAGGTATTTTCCGTTTATCATTAATTTAAAATGTTTAGTAAATGGTTTTAATGTTGACATAGAACAATCTTATCCAGCGATGATGGCTACCATTCTTTATTCTTTTTGTTGGTATTGGATCTAAAATATGCCCAATAAAGTTATTTTTATGTCCAGTTAGCTTGTTACGATAATCTGCGGCATATTTTCGCACTTTTTCTACGAATGGCACATTGATGTTTTCGTGAATTGTTTTCTTGTCTACGTATTACGGTGCGTTTACCAATTTCTTGGATACTCTTGATTGAACGGTCTGTATAATCTTCATTCTTGTTTTCTTAGCACATCCTCATAGTACAATTCTGTAGGTTCAGATATGTTTTAATATCGGCTTTATTTTAAACAGTTTGAATTTTGGCCCAAAGCGCATTTCTTTGAACTTTAAGTCAGTTTGTTTCCGCTTCACTTTAAGATATTTATACTGTCAATCGTTGATGAAGATAAAGTCCAAGATAAGTTCTTTCAAAATTTACGGATATTAGATTACCCTTTATTGTAATAGATAGTTCTTGTGAATGTATTGAGTGTATAGATTTCGTTTAATTATTAGGGTGTACTTAAAGGTATTTTGAAGCTGCAACAGCATCGCTGCACTATTCTGAGGTATGGCCGCTTTTAATGGATGACATTAAAATAGTTTATTGTGGTACTTTACAGCAAAATGACGATTGTTAAGATATGACTTTAATACAAAGTAATATGTGGGTGAAAGTAAATGTTTTAATTTAAAGGCTTGCTTAATGTCTGAAAATTCCGCAGTGCCTAATGTTTTGTTTTCGAAATTTTAGCTGTTTGGTTGACTATTCGGTGAACTTGTTGGTAGTAAAGTGGTTTTCCTCTAAACTAAGCTGATGTTTTGGTATTACATTTGACAATTTTATTTCATCTCGAAGTTTATTTAGAAAAAATCTTCAAACAATTTGCCTGATAATGGCAAGAAAATTATAAGCCTATAAGTTTTTACAAAGTGCGATTATGATCTGTGTGTATTCGATTAAATATGGTAGTTAGTAATAGAGTAGCCCTTTTAAGTACCTTCTTCATTATTTGTACTGCTATGAGGTTATGACGTGGAATTTTGTAATTTTTAAAGCTCTTATACCGGCCCTTACTTGAACAGTGATGAATGTTTTTAATTGTTTTTCCATTGTCAGATTGTGCCTAAGGGGTATGCTGATTTGTAACTTTCAAACATCTTCGTTGCTCTCCAACAGAATGAATTTTCTTTTTTATATTTGTGATGCATTTTTGAATGGATGGACTTTGTTGTTCCTTAAAATTTAAAAGATTTTTATTTAATTTATTATAGACACGCCTATTATCAGGTTTGAGCCATCTATTCCATCTGCTTTTAGCTTGTCTTCCCTCTAAGATAATTGTTATATCTGCAATGGAACTTTAGTTTCTTTTGTAGTAAGTTGTGATTTGAGGTAGAAGTCCAAATTACTTGTTGTACTGCTTCTGTTAAATATTATCGAAATCACATGGTTTTTTTATAACAAGTCGCAGATTGTTATTATCTGCTGGTAGTTAAATAAGATTTGGTGTTTTATTACTAACAGTTGTTTTTACCAAAGAGTAAGCAGGAAATAGATCATAATTACCTTAAATTAGGAAGTAATTATCTGAAACTACAAAAAAGTAGGTCTGGGATAAATTGGGGACTTTATAGTTAATGTAGTTTTTGTTTTATATTCCGCTATAGCGTAAATACATTTTATTAAGTACAGAAAATTTATTGTATTTTCTAATCCACCAATAACAAATCGTGTTATCCGCGGTACGTTGCTCGCGACACGACAATTTGGGTGCAATTACTCCTTGTACTTGCGTTGCTTAAGTGGATTGCATGCTTTCCGGGAATTGTTCGCGAACGAGCCCAGCTACTAAAGAACCAGCAGCAGCGTATCGATTGTAGAGCCCAATTCTTTATTTTCACGACTCCGCCTAGCGAACATGAATAGGAATGGAGGGCGAGGTAAACAGCGCAGTACACAATAATTCTATATTAGCCTCGCTTATCTGGGATAATCGAGTTCGGCGTGCGCGGTATTACGTCGTGAACGTACCCAAGATCTTTATAGTTAGCAGCGCCGTGTTCACTTAATTTAAGCAAAAATGCATCGAGGCTTGGCGATGCCGGATGCAGAATCGGAAGTTCGAATTCTTTATCGAATCAACAGCAGAAACATTAAGGTGCATATGCTTCTGCATGTGGCTATTCCCTGGAAAGTTCTGATAAGGCCGAGTAGAGAAGCTTCAAATACGCGAGTTCAGCGCAGTGTTAAAGATAAGAATTATTCTTGAGGACTTTAATAAGAATTGTTTGCCGTGTATCGCTTCCTGGCAGGTTTATGTTGCATAAATAATAACATGATTTAATATTAAGGTGATTTAAGTTTTACCATTCTGGATTCTAATATTATGTTAGTTAAGATAATAATAATAAGAATATAACCTTTATAAAAAGTATTTTAGAGTATTTGCCCCGCCAAACTACCTTTCGTATTACAGCTGAAATTTTTTGACATATATAAATCCATTCCTATTTCGTAGTTATTTTACTATTCTTAGTTATTTAACTCAACAGAAAAACTTCTTGCATTGTAAAATTTAATTATCTATATCAATATCATCTCCCTATATTGTCGGATATTGGCTTCTCCAAGGTATCGCCGTTGCTCTCTGTGCTGCACTTTTTGGTAACTATTACAATCAGTTTTTCTTTTTATGTCGTTTATATAATTGTCTACCTCATTCTTGGTCGCCATTGCACATTGCGTCCTATTTAAAGTCAAACAATTTATTAACTTAATGAATTACACACATCACTCATAGTGCGTAACGACACTCATTTGCTTTAAGTTGACACTTGTCATGGTAAGGGTAGTAATTATCTGTTCTTGCTTGGTTTAAATTATTTAATTAACCTCATTGAACACATTTACAAACGTTAAATGATAGAAAAGTTGTCGTTGGTTTTATGAAACGAATGGTTTCTCTTTATCACGCACGAAACACTGTCACAATGCTTATAAACAGAAATGACACACGGCACTTAATTAGATCACAGCGCAGAGATTTAGCAGATTAGCCGGACACGACAGCGCATGTCATTATTGATTATAATGTTGCAAATAAAATGACCATCGAACAATGTCAAGCGCTTGGCGCCATTTGACCTTGCATTTTCGGTCAAAAGATTACCCTTTTTCTGCTATTATCTGACCATGGTTAATTCAGATTGCATTCAAAACTATAACTTGCACCCCGTTTCTGTGAGAAGAATCTAGAAAGCCCTCAACCACTAAAATCGGTTGCTTCTTCTATTCACAGCGTGTGATTTTCCTTGGCGCTTTAATAATATAGATTCTCAAGTGTTGTATATTATTTCATGAAAGTTTTAGCTAATTTGTAAATCTTGATTTTTTTCCCTATGCAGAGGTATTTCCCACAACTCACTTTTACTCACCTATTTTAGATGTGGTAAACCAGGAGATTTTTATTGCGTCGATTGGGTATTTATTTTTGGATAATAGCAGGAACATCAGCTTTCTATCTCTGATTATATTTTTTTAATCCGTTTCATTAGTATTAGGAATTTACAATACATTTAAAGCATTACATTTTGATTTGGAAGTCTTCTCTTTGATCAAAAGTTGGAAGTTTTTCCAACGCTATAAAACTTTCAACACTAGAAATATAAATATCTTGAAGTTTTTAAAAATAAATAAAATTTTTGCTTTATAAAAACATAGCATCAATTCCACCTTTAAAAAATCCTTACTATTGTACATGAATTAATACTTGATGTACGTAATCAAAAAATTACATACCTGGGTGTTGCTCTGAAAGTTAATTGATTGTCGAAACTGAACTTGTTTAATCGGCGATCACATAGATTTGAACTTATGAACTCAATCACTTGAAGAGGTAGACGGGAAGTCGTTATTACTCTAGCACTGCTAAAGTGAGATAAGCTCTGGAACGTTGAAGTTGACATCACTGGCGATTGGAGGTTCTTGGGTACAGCTCTTTCACTCAGGCCTCTTGAGATCATCTGACGTGGATGATGTGAATGGGTATAGAAAATGCCTCCGTGTCGTTTTACAATGGTATCAGGATCTTTAGCCGCTTGTGATGGATGTAGAATTCTGTAGAATTGTATATGCCACGAACGAAACAGTTGCTTAATGGTTTTTGATATTTTCTTGAAAATTTTGTGTGGACTGGGAGATAAATTCCTGGATTGTTGACGCCTCGATATAATTTGATATTTCTTAGAAGCTAAGGGGGGTTGATATAAATCGTAACACCCGATTCTAGATGACCTGAAACTTAATGATGCGTATCTTAGCGACCCAGCACCATACTAAAGCGAAAAAATGTTATAATAGGGCGTAAGCTTTGAGCGCAAGCGTGTCACCTTTTGTACTTTCATTAGAGCAATACAACGTGATCCCAAAGCCAACTAATTTAAGTTAATTACAAGAAAAATGTTAAGTTTAGTTTAACTCCCTATTAATGACGAAAAATGACATGCAATCCAAGTCATATATTTTCCTTTAGATCAATTTGAAAATGAAAGTCACTTTTGGTATCTTTTAGAACTATGATCTTCGATGTTGGTCCCAACATAATTGACTATAAGCATAGGTATGTTACATACAGTATTAGTCTCTATATTAATATAAACCATAGTAAAATCACTTACATTCATATGGTTATGTATTGTTGTCTTGCATTTTCTACTTTAAATTTTCGCCCTGTATCTTGAAAAACTACCACATATTTCTTAAACAATTTTCATTATATCGGTTACTTATCACATCATTTTCAAAGTTTTGATAAAACAAAGCCAGAAAAATTCTCAAATTTATTTTTCTCAGCAGTAATATAATTTAATAAAAAGTGTTAAATTTTGGATAATTTCTTTTTTGTTATAAACTCATTTTATTAGCAATCAGAATAAATGCAGTAATTCTATGAGCTAATTTTATGTTATTAATCTGTTTAATAAAAGTCATAAGGAGAAAGCACCCACTGGTGAATCTCCTACTTTAGTTCACTAAGTCTATTGGCCACTTCTTCCTTAATCTTCTAGTTTCGGGTTCCTGGACTAGGACGTTGACCGTTATATTGGTGATTTTCAACATGTTTTTAGCTTTTGTTTTTATAAAATCGGCTACTAATGGGATATTAGAATCGTTGTGGATTGTTGCATTTGACACAAACCAGGGAGCATTGGATATCATCCTCAGGGTCTTGGACTGAAGCGTTATTATTTTATTGTTGATTTGTGCATCCCCATAATTCACAGCCGTAGATCCAAATGGGACGAATTATGCTTTTGTAGATTAATTTGTTATCTATGGCAAGTGCTGAGTTTCTCCCAAGGAAACTCAATTTATTAGCAATCAGTAGATCCATTTCTTTCCGTTTTTTTTATGAGATCTCTACGTCAATCGTTTATCTAGATGACACCAGATATCTGATTCGTCTGCCTGAGGTCGGTATTGTTTAGGACTTGCGGACACGTCTGTTTGTTTGAACGTGACTTGTTTATTTTCTACTTTCACTGTATTAAGTCACTTTCAGCTGGTTTAAATGTTCTTGGAGTAGTTCAGTTGCTGTTCGGGTCTTGTTGTACGATAGATTGATGTCATCAGCAAACGTCCCTGTACTTGTTTGCTCTGGCTAGGTGTATTTTATATGTTATTTAGGAGGCCCAAGCACATACCCTGAGGGACACCATTAATTCTAATCTGGGAGGTGTCGTACCGAATTTGATTTAGGAAGTCGTTTGTCCAGTACGAGCCAAAACAGTTGTTAACAGTATGAGTAGTTTTTTTTTTTTACAATAAATCTCTGCCAAACCTTGTCAAATGCAGAACTCACATCTAAGAACTGACTTCGTTCTGTTATGTTCGTGCACCGCGTACTATGTGTGTTAATCGATGTCATTGTTGAATGCTGAGATCTAAATCCAAATTAGTGATCTGGTAGCTATTTACTTTGAAGTTCACATCCATTAATGGTTTTAATATTAATTTTTCTAGTAGCTTAGAGATTATCGGAAGTAAACTAATAGGTCGGTAGGATTTATTTGGATGGAAGATTTACTCGGTTTAAGGATTAAGATAATTTGGGAAAATTTGAGTAATGATGGCCAATATGCCAGACACAGTAATCTATTAAACAGTATTTATAGATAACGAAGTCCTTTCTTAGGTAAGTGCTTTAATATAAATCCTGTTATAAGGTAATCTCCTGCAAATTTTTTGTAGGAAGTAATTTTATTTGGGCTTCAATTTCGTGGATTGTGAAACTCTTTATTTGGGGTGATAAATGCAATGGAGTTTCTAAATAATGTTCAACTTCCTAGTCTGGTTCATTAGAATTAAGTTCAAAGGTAGTTTGAAGGGGCAGCGCAAAAGCTTCAGCCTTTTCTTTATCAGTTTTCGCTCATAATCCTGTTGAATCTTGTAGTGGTGGTATGTGCCCTTTGGGACGTTTGATTTCTCTAGTTGCCCTCCATATTGACTGATCTTGTACAGAGAGTGTGGTTGTGTAAAGTTGGATAGTCTCATTGCGAATCTGTTGAAGTCTTCTTCTTAGTTTATTATTCAGTTGGTTAAATATAGTTTTGTCTGAAATGTTGCAACTACGTTGCCAATCTGCCCTTGCCCTCATTTTTTCCCTTACTATTTCCATTATTTCAGTTGGGATGTTATGTGTGTTGATTTTGTGGTTGTAGGACTGAGGTGTTGATTTCCAACTGGCTTCCTGAATAATTGTTATTAAGAGGTTAGTTCCATATTCTAAGTCTTCGTTTGTTTTTAATGCCAGGTTCATGTTAAGATTTTCATTTATATGTGATTTAAAAGTTTCCCAGTTGGTTTGTATATTGCTGAGAGTAGGTGTGGTTCTTTGTAAAGTATAGTTGCACTTACTGAGACTACTACAGGGGTATGGTCAAATAAAATGTCATAACTGGAAACGATGTCCATGTAGTTTGAGGACATACTGTAGGCGACGAAAAAGTTAAACAGATCTGGTGTTTTATTGGGGTCAGTTGGCCAATATGTTGGGCTGCCCGTTGATAGTAAACTGTAATTGTTATCTGCCATAAGTTTGTATAGTTCTCTACCTTTTGTAGTTGTTAAACGCGAGCCCCAGTGTGTATTTTTAGCATTGTAGTCGCCACCTGCTAGGAATCTAGGTCCTAGTTGCTCAAATTAGATTTGAAACATTTGTTTGGTTATGTTATGGCGTGGTGAGCAATAGGCGACGGAAGTTACTATTGACATCGGAAGTTTTTCTACTTGTATTATGGTACCTTGCAAGTAGTCTGTTTGAAAGCTTGGTAATTCATGATGTTCGATAGTATAGCAGAACCACCATGAGCTTCGTCGTCAGGGTGTTCTGTATGATATATGGTAAAATGAGGTATTTTTAAATGTGATCTTATGGTATAGTGGGTTTCTGAGATTAACAAAATATCTATGGTATTGGTATGTAGAAAAGTTTCAGTTTCTAACTTCCGTTGAAGCAGCCCGTTGGCATTCCACAACACAATTTTTAGAAATTTAGCCATTAGTTGATTAGCTTATTGATCACTGTAGTCAGCAAGTTTAGTATCATGCTGTTTTGCTGTAGTAGTTGATTAAACATGCTTTTAAATTCATCGAAGAATTGTTTAAGACTGACGTCTTCAGCTGGCTGGTTTTGTACTATTTGCGAATAGGTGGGACGTGAAGGATTTAGTCGGTTGATAGTGTCGTGATTTTCTTGTTGTCTTAGGGGCGGAAAGTGTTGCCTTGTTAAGTTTGAGGAACTTACGTTTGTGTGTTGCTTTTCAGGTTGATACTTATTTTGCAGTTTTTGATAAATTGTGCATCCTTTATAGTTTACTGGGTGTTGTCCCTTGCAAAAAATACATTTTGCTGGGGTTGCTTTAGTTTTTTGGTAGCTTTTTGTGTCATGTGGTCCAACACATTTTACGCAGGCAAATGGTATATTACAGTACCCATTTGTGTGTCCGTAGTTCTGGCAACGAGTGCATTGCACTATATCTTTGTTTATTTTTGGTGGTTCGAATAATACATGTTTATTTTGAAGTGATTTTATAATGTAGATTTCCTTGTTATTAGTAACTGATTCGAGATCTATGTAAAAAATTGGTAATGGGTCTAGAGTTAGTTTATTTTTTAAATTCATGTTTCTAACTATGTGTCCTGCTTCTTTAAGGACATCTGTTGGGGTAGTGTAGTGTATGTGTTTTAGAACTCTGTATGGGCGATCTTCTTTCATCTGGTACGTGTGATGCATCATTTGATTTTCCTGCATGTGTTTGATCATCTTGCGGTGGATGTCCGGGTATCTGTGGTAATTTTGACGACATTATTGTGCAGACTTTTGGTCGAGTATTGTTCCCCTTCAGCAACGGAAATTAAATTTTTTGTCATTTTGTTGAAGTCTGGAACACCGTGAACGAAAATGAGCGGCGGCTTAGGTGTAGTTGTTTATTGCCGTTGTTTATTATTGTCATCGCTTACTTCATTCTTTGGGCTAAGGGCTGCGTGTCTATTTGCATGAATTAGTGTTTCTTTTCCACTGACCGTTTGTGTATTTGACTTGTCTAATCGTTTTCGCTTAGTGACCCTTTGCCACTCATTAGCAGGATTAGTTTCCATTTCTTCTTCATCAACTTCATAATACTCATTTAAGGTGTTGTTGTTTTGTTTTAGTTGAGATGAAGATTTAGCAACTGAAATGTAGAAAGTTGTGTCTGTGGCATCTGGGGAAATTGTTGGTATCGTGGGGACAATAATGCTGAATTAGAGGGCGGTTGATTTGTGTATTGGGTTTGCTGGTGCATGTTTGGGGGATGGATAATATGAGGGAACAGTGATGGTTGTGACAGCTTAGGATTTTCATTAATTTGCTGCTGATCATAAGTATTAAATGCGCCGTTATAGCCATTGCCGGTCGGCAGCATTTTAATTTATGTAATATGAATTTTGTTGTAGTTAAAAGTCTTTAAATAATTATTTTAAAATCACTTTAAGTTTATTAAATTTTAAAGTTGATATCACAAGTTGACCTCAAGTCGCTTTATCGCTTTATCTAGCGGACCGCGCGCAGACGTTTTTATTCCGTGAGTCAAAGACGAAGTTCCCACGGCACTTATCGCACTTAGTCACTGCCGGCCGGCGACCGGCTGGCAAACACTGATACGATGACGCACTCTGCAGCACACATAGACAAACGCGTCCGTCCGCATGCGCTGCTCGTCGTTCACAGCTTTCGTTGGAGAACAAGCTACTTCTCTATAAAACTATGCTCAAACCCATATGGACATATGGTATCCAACTCTGGGGTACCGCCAGTTCTTCCAACATCGAAATTTTAAGAAGATTCCAGTCAAAAATCCTAAGATCTATAGTAAACGCCCCATGGCACATTCCCAATGGAACCGTTCGCAGAGATCTTGCAGTTCCTATAGTGTATCAAGAAATTCAACAGTATTGTGCGCGTTATCGAGATCGACCACCCAAATACCTCAGTGGAGTGTCTTAAAAATCGTGACGATGTAGTCCAACGGCGCTTAAAAAGTTTTAAACCTTTTGATCTTGTAAACAGATTCGAATAACATCGGAATGTTCTTCATGTTATTTATTGTAATTAGTACCGCTAAACTACTCAATGTGTAATATAGGGGTGCATCACTGGATGCTACACCTTCATGTTTATCACTTTTAAATTACCTACTGAATGTCAATTTATGACAGATTGTAGTGCCTGTAATAAAAAAAAAATTTTTTTACTAATAACGACCTAAACTCCCCTTACTTTGACGTTAATTTCCAGCCTTTTTCAATAATACTGTTTTATCACCGGTTTCTCCTTGTCACTTTATAATAATATTGCAATTATTTTTTAGTATTTTATAAAGAAATCAAACTCAAACAATTTCTAAAAACTATTTACATAGCATTTACTCCTTGGCTGGTGACAGCCCTTTAAGGGCTGTGGCCTCTCTTTCGAACTGCTTTCGACTGCTCAACTCCTACTAGGGCGAGTTAGTTATCGGCCTTGCTAACTTTTTTCACTTCCTTCCATTTTTTTTATCCGTCGTTAAATTTCTCTAGTTACTCACTCCCGCTTTTTCAATGTCGTTTCTTACATTGTCTAACCACCTTTTCTGCGGATTTTCTTTAGGTCTTTTGCCTTTGAAACCCATTTTTTAAAAATGATTTTGCAACCCCTAGATGCGCACATTTTGTTTAAATGCCGTAGCTACCCCACTCTATCACTTTTAATCGTATTCACTATACTAGGCTGGTTATACAACCGTTTTAGTTTGAAATAGTATCTTGTTCGCCACTCACCATTTTCCATCACCAAACCGTATATTCGTCTGAGGATTTTGCCTCCAAGTTTCTAGAGCACTTTCTTCTTTTTTATTAAGGGTCCATGTTTGTGCTTTATACACTATAAATTTAGAATTACGTGAGATATTTTTTTATTGGTATATTTGTCGTAAAGCATAAAAACACATGTTTCAGCTACTATTCTCGCTTCTATGTCGAGTTGAATTATATTTTTTTCAGTTACTACCGCTTCTAAGTATTTAAACGTCCCTACCTTTTCGAACACGGTTTGGTTTATAGTTGGGTCTTGTTCTTCTCTTCCTCCTCTAGAACTTATCATAAACTCGAATTTGTTTTAATTTATGCTGAGATCCTACTTTTTGTAGGTTATTCTAACTGTGTAAACACTTCTTGTAATTAGGACATGTTTCTTAATATAACAACTAAGTCGTCAGCATATGCAAGAAATTGCGTAGTTCTGTTCGTTATAGTCCCTTTTCTTACTGCTGTCACTTGTCGTATTATCGACTCTAACATCAGGTTAAATAAACTCGTCAATACAGGATCTCCTTGCCTCAACCCTTTCTTTATTTTGAATTTTTCGCTTAAAATCTCTTGTATTTTTACTCTTGCTGCGAATATTCTAGACACATTTTAATTAACCTTCTTGTACTTGCAATACATTTAATATTTCATATAACTGTGACCTTGAACCGAGTGGTATGGCCGACTGAGGTCTATAAATAAGTAGAATAAATCAAAAACCTTTTCGTAGCTTTTTATTACTGTTGCATAGGAAATTTCTGATCTAGTGCAGATTTTTTTTTATTTTCACTGATAGCCTACCATTCTTCATTATGGGTGTTATCCCTCTTACTGTGATTGAGCTTAGTATTTTATACACATTACTTAGCAAGGCTATTCCTCTATAATTTTGACGTGTTGTTTTGTCACCTTTTTTGTAGGTAAACTCTAGGCTTTAGGCATTTCTTCATCTTTCCAGATTTTCCTAGATTATATTATACATGTTACTTTTTATTTCCTTGTCCGAGTATTTGAGTTTCCGTCACAATTTTATCTTCCCAAGGAGCATTATGATTATTAGACTTTTTATTATTTCTTCCAGATCCTCCTTTATCGGTGTTTCTACTTATCCTCTTCTACTATGTTTACCCCATACAAGATCCCCTCCTTAGCTCTACAAAATGGCACTCGTGGTTGATATCCCTGATATTGTTTTGTGATCGTACTTTTCTGTAAAACGTTCTTGTGCTTTTAGCTTTAGCCATATCTTCTATTTCCACTAATCTTTGATGTTCAAATTTTTGTTCCTTTTTCCTGCATAGCTTCTTTACTTTGTTTTTTCTTTTTATATATCTTCTCTTTCTTTGCTTGTTTTAGTTAGCAGTGCAAGGCTGGCTTTGTTTCTTTCTTTTATAGCTTGCCTATATATTCGTTTTCTCTTACTAATTCTTTTCGCTGCAGACGATAGTATCTTCTTTATTTCTCCCCGGTCTTCGTCTACTTCTTTTGCGGCCTGTTTTTAATTTCTTCTAAGATTACTGCTCTGCATTTTCCTACAACTTCTGTATCCTTTTTCAGCCTTTCTAGATTTTTTATTGCGATTCTTTCTTTAAGTTTTACACCTACCAGAAAATCATTTGAGTTGCAGTCTGTTTCTCTACAACTACGGACGTTCAGTATATCTGATGTAATTTGTCTCATGTTTGCCCGTCTGGGGACAACCATGTTTTTTTTATGAATTCTTAAATATTATTTTACTTGATAGGTTTATTGTTTTTATTTTCGTTATCATTGCTTATTTGATGTAGGTTGTCTCCCTACAATTGATGCGTAATGTTTCTCGGCTCTTACTTTGAATTAAACTTTTCCACTGTCAGTTTTACATGTGCTGCTATCTTATCCACTGTCCTTTTCAGCTGTGCATAGAATATATTCTTCTTCGCCTTCTATGGGTGCATCCACACTGAATATGCTAATATTCCAGAATTTCACTCTCACTTTTAATGTAGCTATTCTCTCATTCACTGCCTTAAAATCCTTGATTGGGCTTTTACTATTTTTACTTATTATAAAACCCCTTGTTCGTACTGCCCCTTTTTTGCTTCACTACACATTATAATGTAATCATTACCTTCATCCCAAATGCTGCTCGTTGTCCATTTCATTTCTTGTACCGTCGTAATGTGTTTTTTGCATTGCGAGACTTCTTCTTTTAGATTTTGTAGAACCCCTGGTTTCATAAAACTCCTCACATTCCATGTTGCCAGTCGGATACTTTTTCTATTTCGTTGCCTTTTTTGCACTATCTTTTAACTGTTTTAATTTATATCGTTTTTCTTTTTCTTGTACTCTTACATCGCGTTTGTCGTCTCTATTTGCCATCCTACTCTTTTGCGTTACTAGTTTTTTGGCATCCCTCACCACGTCTTTGTGATTAACCTCATCTATTTTATTATTTCTTCGTTCTTCGTGATTTATGGGGATCTTTCGATTACTGTCCTAACTTTCAGATGTTATTTCTGTATTTTTTTTTCTTTCCCCTTACTTATGCTGCTACCTCTTGCGTTCCTACTGACTTTATCTCCTACCATTTCCATTTTATTACTTAGAAGCTATTGGACTGTAGACCTCGCCATTTACTATCAGCTTATTGTATGTTACATTCGCTTGTAATAATGATTCTTTGTTGCCTTCATATGTTCAATAAGGGTTTCCTTTGTTCTTGATTTTTTTTTAATAGATTTTGCTAATCCAGATATTTTTTCCTTTGCGATTTCTGGATGCTCTAATAGTTTCATGTTTTTTGCTCATTGTTATTAATTCGATCAAAATCGGGAGTTCTTTTAGCTTCCCCGCGGTCGGCTTACCTAATCTTCTAATCTCTTGCACTTCTTATATGTACTCCCATATCCCGCAATAATACTCTGATTTTTTTATTCCTTTCTAGCCCTGATTCATTTTTTCCTCTATCTCCTTTACAATTTTCTTCTGTAGTATTTTTTTTCTAGCATTTCAATCCGCTTCTTTTGATCCCTACTTAGGTATTTGAAGTTTTTTGTTCTTTTCTTTATTAAAGCATTTTCTAATTTTATATTATTGAATTCTTTACGTATGCCGTCTAATTTGTTATCCATACTTTGTGGTCGCTCCTCTAACAAATCCAATTTATTTAGCTTTAAGTTAATATTCTCAAATATTATTTCCATTATACCCTATCCTGGTTATGCTTCAATTATTTTGTTATAGATCATGGTTAGTTTTCCTTGAACTTCGGTTATCACTTATCTAGCTCGCCCTCGAGAGTACTTTACCTTACGAGCCGCGTAAAGTATTTTCAATGCGTTCACTTTTAATTAAACCTTTTATTGTTGTACTTACATTAAATTGTTAATCTACCTCTATCAGTTATTTCCCTTTTTAATATTTGCACTACTCACTTCAGTTTCAAATTTCACTTTCCATTGTAACATCTATTTCCCGACAATATAGCGCTTTCGGTTACCAGCACGTTTTCACTCCTCGAACTCAAGACATTTACTAGCATAGAATAAAAATCTACTTACTTACTTAATCCAAAACCTTTCTACCTTTCGGTGTAAGGCTATTGAGCTGAGTTGTGCTTTATGGATTCGGGCTTGTCTTGCACAGTTCTCTCCACTTTTTTCTATCCTTTGCTGTTGTGCGAATTTCTTCCCACTTTATGTTTCTTGATTCTGCTGCCTCTTTTAGTTCCTCCTTCCATGTTTTTCTCGGTCTTCCTATCCTATTTTTCTCTTTTGGTCTTGCTTCAAACACTTTTTTCACTGTTCTGTTTTTGTCCATTCTTATTATATGTGCCAACCACCCTAACTGTCTCTCTTGCACTAATACCGCTACCGCTTTAGTTTTTATATTTTCTCTAAATGTTGTGCTCCTGATGTGGTCTCTCTTTGTTTTGCCCTCTATTTTACCAGGAATCTCATCTCCGTACTTTCGACCCTGCTCCTATGTTTATTCACTGTTGTCCATGATTCACTGCCATAGATGAGTATTGGTGTTACAACTTTTTGAATACTTCTACTTTTGCGTCATTTGGTACTTCCTTTTTCCTAGAAAAGAGGACTTTATGGAGTTAAATAGTCGTCCTGTAATTCCTACTCTTTCATTTATCTCGTCATCGAGTTTTCCATTTTCCTGTATCCATACACCTAGGTATTTGAACTTCTACTTGTTCCAATTTTCTTCCCTCTATATATATAAGATGTCTTCTCTTGTCTGGTGCTATTACCATTGTTTTGGTTTTATCTCCGTTTATCTTCATGTTTTTCTTTTTAGTTCTAAGTTGTATACATTGATATTTTCTTGTAGGTCTTTCTCACTTTTCCGAATATAACCATATCATCAGCAAAAGTAATTCTGATACGTAGATTTTTCCATATTCCAGCTTCCTACATGGTATCTTCTTATTTTTTCTTGCATTCTTTTATTGCCTCATCTAATACTAAATTAAACAGCAGGGCTGAGTACACATCCCTGTCTTAGGCCTATATTGGCCTTAAATTCCTCCGACTGCTCGTGTCTCGTTCTTATTATGTTTCCGCTATTTTCGTATAGTGCTTTGATTGCTGCTACTTCTCTGTAATTTATGTTTGCTTTTTCTAGACACTGCCATATTGTCTCTCTTTCTATTCTGTCGAAGGCCTTTCCAGATCTATAAAACAGAGATGTATTTCTTCCCTTTCTCTATGACCTTTTCACTTAGCTGTCTGATTGTAAATATGTGGTCTTGTACCCCGTCCTTCTCTAAACCCACTCTGGGTGTCTTCTATTGTCTTATCTAGTTTGTCTCTGAGTCTAGTTTCTAGAATCCTTGCGAATACCTTCCTGGGATACTTAGTAAGGAAATTCCTCTGTAATTACAGCATTCTCTTCGGTCTCTTCTTATATATGGGTATTATGATTCCTATTTTCCATTCCTTCGGTACTTTTCCTGCACTAAGATGTCGTTGTATAGTTCTAGTAACCTTTCCTTGCCTGTTTCTCCTATGTATTTTACCATCTCTGGGGTAATTTCATCTATGCCTGGGGCTTTTGCTAGTTTGAGTTTCCTTATTGCTATATCCAATTCTTGTTTTGTTATTTTGCCTTCTGCGCTATCTTCCTCTGTTGAGTTCGTGTCTTTTTCAAAGTTGGTATTTCCCCCCTCTTCTTTTTTCCAATCCTCTCTGTTCTTCCCCTGCTGCCAACAAATCTTCGAAATATTGTTTCCATCTTTCCATAATATCGTTTTCCTTTGTCAGTACATTTCCCTGTTTATCCTTGATGTTTTTTGTGGGTGTAGTTTTCTTTTTTCTCAGTTGCTTCAAAGTTCCGTAAAATAGTTTCTGGTTGTCGTCAAATTCTTTTTTCATTTTGTTTCCGAATTCTTCCCACGCTTTCTGTTTTGCTTCCTTCACCTTGTTTTTTACCTGCGTTCTTTTCTCTTTGTATAGATTGTAGTCCTCTTCCAATTTTGTTTGTAGATATTTGCTCCAGAATTCTTTTTCTTTTTTACCAGTGTTTTTATGTCAGTTGTCCACCATGCCGTTCTTTTAAAGTCCGTGTTAGTTACCTTTGCCACTGCAACATTTGGCGCTGCTTTTATCATGCATTGTTTTATCGTTTTCCATTTATCTTCTATATTTGTTCTGATATTTTTTGTCTCGTACTCCTTTTTTAGAATGTCTTGGTATTTCTTCCTGATGTGTTCTTCTTGTAACATGTGGCTTTTAATTTTCTCCTTAGTTATTTTTCTATGTTTCTCTGTCGCTTGTTTTGGCTCACCCTCATATCCATTTGGAGTAGGTAGTGGTCGCACCTATTTCCGGTCCTCTTCACCTTAACATCTTTGATTTTCGCCAATTCTCCCTGTTCACTAGAAAATAGTCTATAATTGATTTCTCGTTTCTGCTGTGTTGCACCCTTGTGTATTTGTGTATGTCTTTATGTACGAACTTTGTGTTCGTTATTACTAAATCATTTGCCACGCAGAACTCTACAATTTTCGTACCGTTTCTATTTCTTTTGTGCTCTCCTTGTCTTCCTAAAATTTCTCTATGCCTCTATTATCCTTTCCTACGCTTCCATTTAGGTCCCCCATAATTATAATATTGTTTCCTTTCGTATCTATTACTTTTTGTAGTTCCTCAAAGAACTGGTTTTTTATTTCCACTTTCTCGTCTTCATTAGGTCCGTACGCCACAATCATTTGCCATGTTTCTTCTTTTTCCCCTAGTTTGACTTCTACTGCCATTATTCTTTCATTGACATTTTGCCAGGGTGTACCAATAAACCCACTCCCGCTTGTGCCCTTTCAGATTTTTCTATTCCTAACCAAAGCATCCAATATCCTTTGTGTAGTCTCGTGTGTCCTTGCCTTTTCTTCTTTATCTCTGTTATTCCCATAAAATCCAGCTTTTGTTTCTCCATTTCTTCTATGAGTTCCTCCTCCTTCCAGAATAAAAATCTAATGCTATGAATTATTGAACGGTAAAAAAACTATTTCTTAAAGATTTTAAGTGAGTATATTAAATTTATTAATTAAATTTCGTATCCATTTTTGTTTCTCGACTTCTATTTCATATTTCAAAATTGTTTTTGCTTATTTCTTTGATTATAAATGTTTCTATTAATTAGAAAACCATCTTATAGTTTTGTTATTTAGAGAGTCTCCACAAGCACCCTATCTTGGTTTATTAATTAAAATCTCTAAACATAATCTTTAACCGCTTTTTCATAATTTATGTTTTTTTTTATTAATGTTTTATTTTAGCATTACTTGCTTACTACTCAACTTTTAATCTATTAAAAACATAATAAAATATATACATCCGTGAGCAAATCTAACAAAATAGCACAAATAGGTTTATATCTATTTAGGTTTATTTTATTTTAGTTATTTCAAAATAACGAAAGTTGAATTTATTGCTAACTTGGATAACAACTGAAAGTAATATTTTTGCTACTACTTATTGAGAGATAGATATGTGATCAAAATAGTCTGTATAATGTAGAAAATATATAATTCAGAGTCCCTCCAGCAGTTTTACGGAAACTACTGCGCTTTATATTATGCTTTGAGTGTTGCACAACACCATTTATAGACATTCGACTGAAGTTAATTTTTGGAGGAGCATTTCTCACGTTGCACTGCCTCTTTTATTGCGTCAGGCAGAGCGTAGCTGCTTGACGTAAAATACCGTATTTCCATGAATGTCTGCTTTTGTGCCTTTCCTATAACTGCACTCTCAGCAATGCACGAGTAACTTACTATTTATCCTTACGTACTAGCAACACTATAATGTCAATAATTTTTGAACATCTTAAAAATGCTATTAATCTTACATTTCTTTTATAGCTAATGGAAATTCTGTCAATTACAAATTTTTGAATTAATGGCGGCTTGTCTTCTAAATGAGTAAAAAATGGTTGACGGGCTACTTCTACTGTTTTTTGTCTTTTGGTTTATTCCTTTTTATCCTTCAAATAAATCGGCATGTTAAATTTTTTTAAGTTTGAATTATTGGATGAAAGATAAAAATATGCTATTGGAGAGCTTAAGATTAAAAGATCAATTGTTGTAACTCGTGAATTAATAAAACGGGTGAAGTTTAAATATTACTTTAAAACTTGATATCAGTGTGCTGGCCTCTGTCTCATTTTAATAAACGGCAGATACAATATTTTTGATATTTAGCTCTCAGGCGACTTGAAAGCTTTCGTGTCGGAACTAAAACCATTACCAAGATCAGACGGTCCACGTATGGCCGTTCGAGTCAAAAGTCCAGCCTGATATTCCTTCTGACTTAATTGCTTAAATGAGGAGTTCAAAACTGCAAATTTAATTTATTTTAATTTTTTTCTTAATTATGTGTAAAGCCACGTAATAAATTTTTCCACTTTGAAATAATAAAAAATTTCTTCAAAACTTTAAAAAACCTATATAGTTGGCAGTAACTATAATGCAAACACTTTATAAGGATCCGGGATTACAACCACTAAAGAAAGAGAGTTTCTGAAGGTCATACAAGAAAGTAACTTAAATTGTCCATTAACATTACAGTCAACAAGTCTCCTAGACTTTTGTATAGTCAAGGGCTTTAACACCAAATAATTCTGGTAAACTAATGCATAGCACTAACGTCTTATCATACTAGTAGTACACCGTTCTGGTAACCATTTATATTCACATAATGGGCAAACCAAAAATAAAATTTTGTTTTGTAGCAGAAGAACCTACTGAGAATATTTTAGAGAAAAATTGGATAAACGTATAACCCTAAAGATATCTTTAAAAGCCAAATTAAGTACAAAAGAAGTCGTGAATGTATAATAAAGGCGATACATCACATTCAAACATTTTCGATAAGAACCAATTAAAATACTTAGGCAAGAACGAAACAGCAAAAGATCCTGCTTTTGCCGACATCTTGACACAGTTTTTCAACATTTCTTATTCTAACTAACGGCTGCTGAAGGAAATGAGTTAAATAATAATTTGAGGCCTGTGTTATAAATAGCCTTGCTAATAAAAAGTTTTCCAAAATCAAAATAAAATAATAATAGAGCATTTAATCAATCTAAAATGGCTCTGAGGTATGCCTTGATTATTAACAGAATACTTAAACAAATAATCAAAAGATGCATACAAATGCTATCAAAGTTTCTGAAGTGGACTAATATTTGCCTATTTAAAATTAGGAAAGGAGGAACGCCGAAACAAATTCAGCGAATCGTCAAAAAAATCAGCAACGACATGGAAGAGACGTAGTGCTACTTTAATAAAAGGGTTACTACCTAGGATATAAACTCAAACATTTAGTCCCACACCCATTTTACTCCCTACCAAAAACTTGCCCTTCTGACGGAACTTTCCAAGTAAAATTCGGATTACCACAAGGGGGTACCCTAGGGCTCTCACTGTACGCACTCGCACAACAATTTTAGCCGCACCCACAATTCCATTTCAGCAACCAGAAATTTACAAACCCACCTAAACTATCTTGAACGGTACCATGACACGACGCCGAAAGCCAACGCGTCGAAAGGCGTTACGCCGAACCCGCAACGCCGAAAACAAACATGCCGAAAGGATTGACGACGAAAGTTGTTATGCCGAATGGCATTTTCGCCGAATGGCTATTATGCCAAATGGCAATGCACAGGTAATTTATAATTATTTTATTTTCTAAATAAAACAACTCAACATTCTAAATCGGTTACTTGATTAGATTGCATTCAATAATTACTAAATTACAATTAAAGTACAAATGCTTGAATTGTGAACAAAAATTTAATTAAATTATTACAGAACTTAAATTAGCGAATTGTAAATAATTGAAATTACAATTTTGATTATTAACTTTTGCAAATGTACGCGCTTGATTTACTTGCAGAGACACTTAAAAAAATTTTAATTTATATTAATTGAATTGTAGTTTAAAACTTACATACTTTCATAATTTAACATAATAGTATCCAAGTACAAAAAGGAACAAAATTTAATCAGTTAATTATATTGTAATTAATTTACAACTACATGATTTACAATTTGTTTACGTTGCTAGTCACTAATAATTAAATTACTAGAATTAATTAATAATCAATTAATTATCTCTTATTAAAATATCAAGTTAAAATTTGTAAAATTTGTGGTTTTCCTTATTGCAACTTAAATTAAAATATCCAAAAGCAATTCAACTTAAAAGCATATATGCATTTGGGTTTCGGTGAATAAGGTTGTGCCTGAACGCTCGAAATATCAAGTGCTGTGATAACCTATAAGTGTGAAGGCCGCAAGGCCGCTGCAATCAACGTTTAACTCAAGTGATAAACAACTGTTTCACCTTTAAAAACCGTAAGAATTTATCATTTTTAAAACACATTATACCTCGCAAAGATGTTCCCAACCGGGAATGGGCCGGGTTTAAACACCAATATGTATAATTACATCCTTATGCAGCCACCTACATTACTTCAAAATCAAATACCAGCACAAATGCCGCATGCACACAATTACCAATTAAATCCAGCAGCTATAAATATGCAACTTCCACAATTTTACCAAAATCAAGTAACAACAGAGCAATTCCCACCACTTCCTATTAACCTCGCTCCTTTAAATAACATACAGCCTTTAATGCCGCCAAATAATAACTACAACGACACAAAATCAACGCAAGAAACTTTCGATTGCACGACCAGCGAAGACGAACAAATGGAGAATGACTCTAAAATTACAAACTCTCATCCCTGGCAAAGGGTCACAAACAAGAGGAAAAGGTTTAAGATCCAAACAGTCTCCGTAAATCCCCCTCAAACTATAACAACAAACAGATTTCAATCACTCGCCGAAGCAGATACTAGTACCATTCAAACTCATACTAACAATTCGCACAATATGAAGAACAATACTCAGCCGCAAGACCCGAAACCACCCCCAATTTACGTTTATGGAGTTACCAACTACAAAGCTATGACCGAAAATCTTGTCACAGATGACGAAACTTACTACACTAAAACCTTCCCAGATAATACAGTAAAAATAAATGCACGGACACCCGACACCTACAGAAAATTAATCCAGCACATGAAGGACGAAAAAATAGTATATCATACTTACCAACTAAAACAAGATAGGGCCTATAGAGTTGTCATACGCGGTCTTCATCATTCAATCCCGTTAGAAGATATAACAACAGAACTAGCTGAAAAAGGACATAAAGTCAGAAATATCATCAACGCACGGCACAGAGTTACAAAAAATCCGCTACCACTATTTTTTGTCGATATAAGTCCGCAAAGTAATAATAAAGAAATTTATAAAATAGAATTCCTACAAAATACAAAAATAAGAGTTGAACCACCAAAACATAAAATCACTATAATACAATGCACCCGATACCAGGCCTATGGACACTCCAAATCGTATTGTATAAAAGCATACAACTGCGTTAAATGCGGCAAACCACACGATTCAAAAAGCTGTAATAAAACCAAAGACACCCCGGCTACCTGTGCACTATGTGGCGGAGGCACCTGCCAACTACAAGGGCTGCACAACTTACAGAGATCTATTAAAGTCCAGAAATAAACACAATCCAAACCTCACAAATAAATCGATCCTCGAATTACATTCAAGTACAAATACAGCTTTTCAACTGATAACACAACAGCCTCCTCAAACTAGAGGTAGTTATGCCCATGTAGCCGCAGGAGCAACAAGTAATCAAAATAAAATAATAATAATAATGACAACCTTACTAATACAATGCAAAACTTTTTATACGAATTTAAAAACCTATTCAACCAGCTACTAAGCCAAAACAGCATGATTCTCACCATGCTTACCACGGTCATAAGCAATTTGACCAAACAATGACCTCCTCAATTCGAATAGCTGCCTGGAATGCAAACGGGCTATCAAATCACGTTCCAGAAATCACCCTATATTTAAACTACAATAAAATTGATATTCTCCTAATCTCTGAAAGCCACTCAACTGAAAGAACGTTTATCAGAATCCCATACTACACTATCTACTATACTCATCACCCTGACGATACGGCGCATGCAGGCTCAGCCATCATAATTAGATCGACTATTAATCACCATGTCCTCCAACCCTTTAAAACAGCCAAAATCCAAGCGACGTTATTAAAACTAGAATCACTTCCTAGACCAACTACTATTGCGGCTGTTTACTCCCCGCCACGACACAATATCACGACAGAAGAATATAATGACTTTTTCAACTATCTTGGAACACAATTTATAGCAATCGGAGACTGGAACTCCAAACATACAACATGGGGGTCCAGATTAATCACACCTAAAGGTTGCAATCTGTTCCGTTCAATACAACTAAACAACCTAACTTATATTTCTAGAGGAGAGCCAACCTACTGGCCCACGGACAGGAATAAAATTCCGGACCTACTTGATTTCGCTATATCAAAAGGCATATCAAATACTTACATTGATATTAAGTCTAGTTTAGATCTATGCCATGACCATAGCGCCATAATATTAACCCTCAGTACCAATGTTATCTACAAAGAGCCAATGCCTATTGTGCACAAAAGATACCAATTGGCAAATGTTCCAAAACTTAATAAATGAAGAAATCAGACTGGATCATCGTATCAAAGAGCAATTCGAAACCGAAGAGGTGGTACAGCATCTAACGAATACAATACAAACCGCAGCATGGAAAGCCACTCCTCTAAGGAACAAAGCAAACCAGGGAAATGATAATATTCCTCTGCATATTAAAAATTGATCACAAAAGAAGAAGAGCACGTGGAAATGGCAAAGGTCAAGAAACCCTCAGGACAAAACTGACCTTAACAGGATAACACACCAACTCCACTCTGTTTTAAACCAAGCCCGCAACGACACCTTCAAACACTACATCACGAATCTATCCCCGAAGACCATTCGTTGTGGAAAGCAACAAAAAATTAAGAGGCCAGTAATACAAACCCCACCCATAAGAAAACCTGATCGAAACTGGGCGCAGTCAGACATAGAAAAGAGCAATGTATTCGCGGATCATCTTTCAAAAGTGTTCTCTCCAGTCTCAGACAATGACAACCAAGATGAAGAAATTGAAGACTATATTAACGCCCCTGTCAACTATCACTGCCCGTTAAGCCTTTTACACCAGCAGAAATTCGAAAACAAATCAACAATACAAATTCGTACAAGACCCCTGGGTATGACCTCATAGTCGGGGAGATCTTAAAACATCTACCAAGAAAGGCAATCGTGCTATTAACTACTATATTCAACAGCATCCTTCGATTATGCTATTTCCCAGTTCAGTGGAAACACGCGCAAATAATTATGATTGGAAAACCAGGTAAACCACCTACCGAACCTTCATCGTACCGTCCAATAAGCCTGCTGCCACAAATGTCAAAAATATTTGAAAAACTTCTTCTCGACAGAATAACCCAATCAACACTCACAGACGACATAATCCCTGAACACCAATTTGGATTCAGACAAAAGTATTCCACAACACAGCAATGCCATGAAGATACCCAGAACCACGACTTCGCGTTGCACTTTCGCCGTTTGGCTGCTTTAGCTTTTGTTCTTGTAGAAGGCGTCGTTATGTGCTTTAAAGAGCTCACGCAGTCACCTTTCTACGTGCAAAACAGCAAAATTTTGGAATCTCTGCTCAATTATTTTGAAGATACATGGCTTGGTTGCCCTCGAATTAGTGGCACAAGAAAGTTTTCCCTGCTAATGTGGAATTGCTTGCTAGTAATGGACACTAGAAGATCTACCGAAGATGAACACTCTATGGAGAGATGGCACAGGAGCTTCAACTCTCTGCTATTTAGAAATAATTGAAGGGTTAAAAAAGAACCAACAACCTCCGGTGGCGCAATTTGTACAAAGACGCTGCCCAGCGAATAAAAACAATCGTCTCAGACTACGAGAATAGAGATTTCAATAACGACTACTTAACCGCGGTATTGCCCACAATTTTAATCTGCAGGCTAAGTGTTAAGCTGAACACATGTGTTATGTGTTTTATACAGTTTTTAAACTGTTACACAGTTGGATACTCTTGTCATATTGTTTTTGTTAGTTTTCGTTATTTTAAACGTGCCAACGTGCCAATTGTAAATTACCATTAATATTAGAAGTGTTGGATTTTTATACTTTATACAACTATTATGCTGATCAAGCTCCTTATTAATCACACTGTTATAGTTTATTGAATGCTTTTTGAATGCTTTATACATCTATCCCACTAATTAAATTTAACGGTGTTTGCATCAATGGGGAATGCAGGCTAATAAAAACAAATCGGCATACTTTACTTTCAGAAAAGAAACCTGTTCTACTGTTACACTGAACGTAGACCATATACCTTAAGCGGATGTAGTCAAATATCTAAGTCTTCACATAGATAGCAGATTAACCTGGTACACTCATAGCTTTACCAAAGAAAATGTCTAGGATTAAAAGTCAAATAACCCGAATACTGGAAAAATCTGGGCTATCAATAGAAAATAAACTGATGATTTACAAAGCTACTTAAAGCATAGGACATATAGTACACTAAGGGGTACCGGGTGTACCTCAAACAAACAGATACTGCAGCTTCTTTACAATAATGTTTTCTGAAAAATAATAAATACTCAGTTGCAGCAAACCCCATTTAAACATATTAACTATTTGCGAAGAAATTACAAACATTAGCACCAAGTACCAAGATAAATTAATGTAATTCCAAACCAACTGGCAATTACACTGCTACAAGATAAAAACTAAAACGTTTTAGCCCTTAAATCTAATAACCCAATTTAAGCAAATCAATGAACTAATCAGTTATAATAAATAAATTTTTATAGGAGCTGTTCATTGGGACATTACTCTACATGTAATCATTAAGTTAGTTTTTTAGATTAAACCCTATAAGTTGTATTTATAGTTTCTAAAAAGTCCGATTATACCATAATAAATGAATTATTAAGAAAGAGGTCTTACTATCAGATAAAGTTTCATTGCTTTCTCAAATTACCACTTCAATTTTGTTTTAAGTGCCATCCACACATCAACCCACAACATAAAGCGAATGGTGCCAAATACCACCCTACCAATATCTTACTGCCCGTCCGAGAATTGGACAAGAAAACAATTTGTCCCCTTATTGCAATGTTTGCTGCTACAACAATAACAATTTATTGATATCCACGGCCGGAATGCTGACTGAAATGTGGACATATCCGGCGTAAATAGGAAACGGCTGCGCTAAAGAGCTGTTCTGAGTTACACTCCCTTAAAGAGGCTCCCCGGGGCCGTGCTTATTGATTCTGCCGTTTTTCAGCGTTATCTTTGCGTCTGCATTTTTTATGGGCTGTAAAATGGCAGTGGGGTTTATTGTGGCGCTCTAATTCTAAAATGGCGCCTTAAAAATTTGAGGTAATCGCGACTAAATCTTCATAGAGCTAAGGAGCTTTAAAAGTGGCACAATTTGCTTAGCCTTCTTTGTTTACAGAATACATGTAAGTTGTAATATTCTAAAATCTGCTTTAAGTGAAGATTTTGTAATAAACTATTAATAATTTATTTAATATTTACTGGATTCCTATATTCTATGAGTCTTAGCAAATCAGTGTTTTGTTTGAAAAACAAATTACACCCAGCTAAGTTAGCAATGGCGATGTTAATTATATTCAGGTGCCATGTATGCACACTTAAATACGAGGTGCGGTCAAGTTCTAAGGTCTCCAAAGTTAATCTGATTTATTACGTATGAACGTAAGACGGAAAAATTACGGGAATACATTATGAACGAGCACATAATCTTTGCATTGGTTTAACTTTACGTATTACGCATTTCTTATGAGCGATTTATGCCTAGGTCTATTATAAATGGGCGCTTAGTTAAATTGTTCCTCGTTTCTGATGCAGGGAAAAAGCCGATCCAATTAAAAATTTAAAGGTTCCCACCTTGCAAACATTTCAGAGAAGACTGATAAAAAATTGTCAGCTTTAGACGTCAAAAATACCTTTTAACGACCAACCCCTTGTTTATATATATAATATAGTAATATAGTTTGCAACCTTAATATGCCATTACGTGTTAAGAATAAACATATGTTAGCTATAATCGTATCTGCAATTTACAATAAATTTTCTTGGCCCAGTCCTTTCTGCTTTAAGTTATTCACTATTTGCCTGTTCCATGCTATTTTTAGTCCACTTTTTTTCCTTACTGTGATCCTGCCTACTATATTCTTTTTGTTGTCCTTGCACCACATGTGCAAGCCATCTTAGATATTTGCGTTTCGAGATCGATTATATGTCCAGTTCCTTCTTTATCTTGTTATTTCTGAATTTGTATTTTCTCGTAACTTCTTTCATATTTCTTAGAAATTCTATTTTCATGAGGTTAATTTTGCTTATAATCTGCTTTGTCAGAACCTAACTTTTACTTCCGCACATCAGTATTGGTTGGTACTTTTCGTTTTCTTGAAGATCTCTTCTTTCCCAACAATTGAGTTTTTAATACATTGTAGACCTTGGCTGCACCTTCTTGTCTATTGTTTGTTTTCGCATCAGTTTGTTTATTTCTCTGTCGCTTCACTTCCAAATATTTAAATGTTTGAAGTTTTCCATTTTCGGTGCCGTTTAGTTTTATTGATATGTCTAGTTTTTCTTCTCTTATTACCATTGCTTTAGTCTTTTCTACGTTTATCCTTAAATTTCTTGCAAGCGCTACGTTCCCCCGTAATTCTAAGTTGTGCTGAAACTTTTCCTTGTTATTTAAACATATCAACAAGTTATCGACGAATACACTTTCTGATATTTCTGTTAGTTTCATGTTCATGTAGCCCACCTTTAGTTTTTTAATTTTTTAAAATTTTTTTGACATCGTTCATTACTAAGTTGAATAAGGAGGAACAAAGAACTTTCCCTCGTCTTAGTTATTCATTGTTGTAAATTCTTTAGTCTGTAAGGTTGTCACGTAGGTTCTTGAATTTTTGAATACATTGTTTACGAATTGAACTACTTCGATATTTATTTTTCTCCATTTTAGATTGATACACTAATTTCTTTTAACTCTATCAAATCCCTATTCAAGATCTTTCGACTATCTATTTTCATTTCTTCTATACTTTACTTTTTTCTGTTTTCTGTACTACCTGGTTTATTTCTTTTTGCTATTTTAATTTTTTTTGTGTTTGTTCTGACATTAACATTTCCTCAAAATACTTCCACCATTCCTTATGATATCAATTTTTCCAATAACCTTTCGTCTTTGCCTTTTAAATATTTATTTTTCCGTTTTTATTTTTCTAAGCGAACTAAATATTTTATAAAATTGTTTTTGCTTTCTAAGATAGTTTCGTTCCACTTTCTTACCAAATTCATTCTATGATTTTAATTTTGTATTAATTTTAGAGGTTTGATTCTTGTAACCATTATATTTTATTTTTCGTAGCTGATTTTTTTATTTTTGTTTTTTTCCTGGACTCCTTGTTATTGCAGCTTATTCGCTTCTTTTTTCTGTAACTTTTGTAGTATTTGCTATTGTTATTACTAATTTTTTAATAAACATCTACAGTACTTCTAAGGACAAGTCATTAATATTTTCATTGTATTTTCCACACTTTTCTTTCGCTCGTTCCTTGCATTTTTATTGTCTTTTTTCCCAACGTATGTTGTGCCTTTTTCTTTAGTTTTATAACTACTTATTTCCTTGTTGTTATTTTTTGTTTGTCTTTCAGGTTTTATATTTATTTTAGACAACATTAAGCAGTGGTCAGAGTATATTTCCGGCCTTACCTTTGGACCTTAGGCTTATTATTATACAGTCCAATATCGACTTTCCCTAGTATATTTACGCGCAAGTAGGAATTCGATATCAATTTTTTTACGCAGAAGTGAACTGGTCTTCTGGTAATTGTACCATACCTTCTTATTGTTGCTCATAATTCCTTGTCTTTATTCCCCACTCTTCCATTAAGCTACAGATTCTGCTAATCGAACCCAGAACCCATTTTCATTTAATACCGTATCATAATAGACTACTATTATAATTATTTTTGTTTGTCTGTCTATCTTTAATGTCTATATATTTTCCATTTTTCTTGCATCCCATTTTATCTTCTGCCCGCTGAGTAATGTCTGCCCTACTATAATACATAACATCTAATATCAGCTTCTTATTTCCATTTTTCTCTTTTCTTTCTCCTCAGATTCCTTTATGCTCAAAATGTCCAGTCCTACTTTTTCAAATTTCTCATCTAACTACTTCTTTTACTGTTACATTTCTAATGCTCCAATTATCCATTTACCAAATGTATTCTTCTTTTGTTTCCTATTTTCGCTGGCCTATTTTTTGTTCGGTTGTTATATTGTCCTTTTTTACCACTTTCTTGTTACCATCTCCGTCGTCCTGTGTTCAGTTCTTATATTATCATTTTGTTAAATTATCTCTTGTTGTCCTCTCAATTTATAGCTTCTCCAACGATTTGTATTATTTTATTCTGTCGATACATAGTTTTTGAAATCCACTTTTAAACTTTTTTCCTTGTTCTTCTTTTTCTCCTGTTTTTTTAATCTATATATCTTTTTTTCTTATTTTGATAAACTATTGTTAATATATAGCTTGTCTCCTCTTATATTTTTTAACTTTGTTTTTTTCTCTTCTAGTTCAATTAAGCATATTTGTGTCCCCATTTTATAAGCTATTTTATCTTCTAATTTTTCATTAATTAATTTATTTATTAGTTCCGCCTTTCTGTTGGATTATCTGAACGTCTCGTTAGCCTATGCAACTATGTTATTCTCTCTTTAAAGTTCTAAATTCGTATTTGTATTTCTTAACTCTTTCTGTAGCTCGGTCAAGTCACTTTTGATGCTAATGTTTTTAGACTCCCATTTCCTTTTCTTAGTTCCACTTCAATCTTATTACATTTGGTCTGATCTATTTTTTATTTTATTCGCATTTAATATTAGTTGCTGTGGCATCTCGAATACTTTTCTAATTTGCCTTCATTCTTTGTTTCTTGTCTTCCCTGTTCTGAAAAACTGTTTTTGTCGAAGGGTTGGAAAATGTTTACTTTGTAACTGTTTATATATAGTACATTCTTTGTAATTCGCAGGATGATTTCCTTTACACAGGACATAGCGGACATCGCGGGATTTTTCTTTTCTTTGACATTGTTCCGTGAGTTGATCGCCTGCGCATTTTACATATCTAGCGGGTAGCTGGCAGAAGTTCCTTGTGTGTCCGTATCGCTGACAGCGTACACACTGGGGAATAATTCTTTTTGCCCTTGGGGGTTCAAACTTGATTTTGCATTGCTGTAAGTATTCTACCTCAAAAATGCTTTTATTGTTAGGGGCTGGTTTAAGCTCAACATAAAACATTGGGAGAGGCAATTTAGTTTTAAATTGCTTTATATTACAAATGTTTATGGCCTCGTGCCCTAATTTTTCAATTTGACCTTTGATATCTTTACAGTCGATGGAGTGATGTAGATATTTTAGTACCACTTTATAATTTCTCTCTTCTTTTAGTTTATAAGTGTGAAATTCCGTACCCTTTTCAGTTAGAGCTTTTGTTATTATTTTGTAATGTTCAGGTGTTTTGGGCTGAATTTTTACTTGATTATTGGCTAGAGCTTTAACATCATATTGTTCTTTGGCTTTTTCTTCTAGCAGTTGTATTAGCGGTGCAATAGTTAGTACACGGTTTACAAAAATGGGGGGAGGTTTTGAGATTTTCTCGTTAGTGTTATCAGCGTTTGATTCATGTTGTGCATCGTCACCTTCTATGTTTAGATTGGAGTAGCGATTTGATGTTGAGGGTGGGCTAAGCCAGTATTCGCTCTCTTTAGGGTGTTTATTTTTGATTTCCACTTCATCTAGATTTCTATTCCTTTTATAGGAAACCGTGGTCCAGTTATTAGTGTTTTTTGGCGGCTGCGGGGGTGCGTTGGAATGAGTGTTTTGTTGGGTTTGATAAGAGGTTTGGGGATAAAATGTTTGAGTTTGTTGCGTTTAAAGAAAATTACCTGGTGTTTAATGGAATTGGCTATAGACGATCTGGGTTTGGTCCGGTGTCAATACTGATGGTTGCATTAGTGGTGGTATTTGGGGGTTTGCACGCCTCTCGGAGGCTGGTAGTAGGCCATAAAGGCCTCTTTGCTGCGACTTTGTTCAGTTATGTAGAATTAATTTAACACGCAGCGTTAAATTTAAAATTTAGAAATATGTGTAGCAATAAATAAGGCCCGATTTCGCGGGTTGTCGCGCGGCTAACACTTGCACTTTTAACCGCAAGATACGTTTTTCCTATTAGAAAGTAAAATAGGAACTCCAGGTATGTAAAATGTACGTTTAATATTAGTGAATCAAAAAAATTATTTTACAGAGAATAGTAAAATTGGTTAAAAAAACAACAAAATCAATAGAAATGTCACAAAGGAAACTTCAGTAGGATGTAAGAAAAATCATGTATTTTAACATTATCATGTAATCACTTTGGAGAGGCAGGCGTGTAAATAGCTGCTCTCGTGGTGCGGTGTGGAAACGTAGTACGGCCCGTTTGGAACGTCAACCGAGAAGGCCCAAATCGTCCCTTAAACGGCCGTCGCGTAAGCGGATGGGGGCGGCTACCGATATCCACCAACGAATATTGCCAAATCGCTCACCTGAATCGGCTTCGGCTTCGGCTTCTTCGGCAATTCCAAAGTGGCCACCTCCGCGCTGCGGATCGGGTTTCTGCGGGTAGCGAATGTTCTTGCGGGGTGAAGACACGACCAAATTGGCCGAGCTGCGGTGCGTGAATGTATGCGGGTTGAGACACGACCAAATTGGCCGAGCTGCGGTGCGTGAATGAATGCGGGTTGAGACACGACCGAATTGGCCGAGCTGCGGTGCTTGAATGTTTGCGGGTGTTGAGACACGACCAAATTGGCCGAGCTGCGGTGCGTGAATGTGCGGTGTTAAAACGACCAAATTGGCCGCGTTGGGGATTGCGAATGTTGCCGGGCTTCGCGCCTGGCTTGGCGGTAGGTCTTTGCGGGCAATTTCATTCGCCAGCACCTTTCAAATCAAAGGTGCCGCCGACGGCGTATGCAGACTTGTCGGCTGAACAAAAGCCCATATGCCGTTTTGTGTGCGACGGCAAAACGTGCAGACATCACAGCCGCCAGCATGCCCGCGATATAAAGCGGTTCAAGGGCGAAAAGGCCGCCACACCATACTCCCCGCCTTGAAAGGTCCTGAGCTTTCAAAAATGTTACCTTATCAAGGAGCTATTAACAGCGGTTTGAAACAATATTGTCATTAAATTCCTGAAATTAACTATTATATTTCAGGTGCGTTAAATTGCGGTTAGATTTATATCCTAACAAATTATATATAAATGCCCTATTAATACACTATCTATATATACATGAGTCAGCTAAAATATTATTTATTGGGTTGGCAAAGGATATAGCTTGGTGACAGGACGTTTGTATGTACCTGACCCGGTTTTTACTAAATTTAATTCTTTAGAAAAGTGAATACTTTGAACTATTCGAATAACAAAATTTTCAGCGATTTGAATATCTTTAACAGATTGATCACCATTACGTTTTTTGCTCGCAAATTTGAGAATGTACATGAATAGGCGCAACAGTTTATTCCACGAACAAACACGGGTGACTATAGAGTCAAAAACACGTGGTTCGACATTTGCGGCTTTAACAACAAACGCTCTCGATTTGAACTCCGGTAGAGTTTCACACTCAGTTGGAATGAATTTTAAAGGCCATTCGCTATTTGACTGATGAAGCCAAGCAGGGCCATTCCACCACAGCGAGTGTTTAATTAAATCAGAAAGCAGCATGCCGCGTGAAAGGCAATCGCTGGGATTCTCTTTCCCGGACACATGATTAAAGCAAGCGGCAGGTAAATTATCGTGTATTTTAGCAATACGATTGCTGACAAAATAGACCACCTATGTGGCGATGAGTGGATCCACGAAAGCGCTATTGTAGAATCCGAGAAGGCGTAAACACCTGTAATAGGTACACGAGCGGAAAGTTTATCGCGGACCACGCGAACAAGCTTGACAACAGCAAAGCGGCGACAAGTTCTAATCGAGCTAGCGTTGTTATTTTAACTGGAGAAACCTTTGACTTTGCACATAAAAGGCGGACGGTGATATTACCTTCAGGATCAGTGATGTGTGAATAAACACAACAACCGTAACCACTGAAGCTCGCGTCACAAAAGGCTACGATGTTCACTACTGCTTTCCCTACAATGCCAATATGGCGCGGAATTTTTAGAGAAGAGAGTGCGGAAAAATCGCGTGCAAAAGCTGAAAAGCGACTGATGATGGATTCCGGAGGAACCTCATCCCAGTCTATTTTAGCTAGCCATAGTTGCTTAATAAGAATTTTGGCGTACAGCACAACTGGAGCTACAACGCCAAGTACGTCGAATAAGCGGGCAACTAGCGATAGAATCGTGCGCTTTGTGCATTTATCTTCTACAGCAATTGTTGTTAAAGAAAAGTAATCGTCAGCAGGATCCCAGATTAAACCAAGGATTTTAAAATTGTAAATATCGTTACCCATGCCAGAAAAATTTACTGGTAAGCGGTGAGACTCGGGAAGAACCTCCAATAAAGCGGATGAATTAGTGGCCCATTTGACAAGGTCGAAAGAGCCTAATTTAAATAAATCGATTAATTCGCGAGACAATCGCATGGCAGTCTGTTCATCGGGAACCGAATCGACATAATCATCCATGTAAAACTGAGTTTCTACCAGTTTAGAACCCTCAGGGAAGCGGTCACTATGCTCGCACGCTAAGTTGCGTAACGTACGCATAGCTAGGTAAGGGCTAGGCTTTAGCCCGAAGGGTACGCGGTCAAAATTGTAAGTGCGAATAGGTTCGTTCCTACTGAAACGAAATAAAATTCGTAAGTATTTACGATGGTGCTCGTTTACTCCGATGCGCAAAAACATTTGTTTTATATCAGCGGTCATTGCTATTGGGAATGTACGAAAGTCGAGTAACAACGAGAACAAGTCGGCCTGCAAATTAGGTCCGACATGCAAAATGTCATTAATGACAGTGAGTGCGTTTTAGCACTAGCGTCTAAAACGATACGGATGCTGTCCTTATCTGGTCTGACAACGGCGTGATGCGGATGTAGTAACCCTCCTCTGTCAATTCAGAGTCAGGCACCTGGGACAAATCCCCTGCGTTATATAATCGGCGATAGTTTTATTATAATTTTCGCGTAGGGTTGGCACGCAATCGAATTTACGCTCGAGCGCAAGTAGACGACGGTGAGCCAGACCGCGTGAATTACCCAGTTCCGAGGGGTTTCGAGAAAAGGGTAAATCAACAAAATATCTGCCGTCTTTAAATAAAATCGAAGAGTTAAAGTTATTTTCGCAATCTAATTCATCTGGACTAATAAAACGTTGAGATGGAATTTCCTCTAACTCAAAGAACTTCCGTAAACTTGACTCAATGTCAACGTTAGCGCGGGTAAACGAAGATGTAGACTATGTAGGCAGGTTGCATCATAATGACATGCAATATCTCCCATAAGTACGTAACCAAAGCTGGTTAATATAGCGGGTGGTGCGGTTACCAGAATCGACCCTATCTCCCAAATAAATATAAGGAAACAGTTGAGCACCAAAACAACGTCAATTTCTCCCGGTACATTCCAGGATAAATCGGCAAGCGGTAAATTATTTAAATATGACATATCTTCATTTAATGTAATGAATTTGCGGGAAGTTTGTCTGTAATACAGTCAACTACTAAAGCACGAATGTAATATTTGTTGTTAGGATTAATTCGATTCTATTGCGAAATTAATAAAACCGTGTACAGGTCGCGAGGTCATACCAACACCTTGTAAAGATGAATTGCGTAATTTAATTATGGGAATGTTCAAGCGTTTACAACAATCCATAGTAATGTTATTTTGCGACCCGTTGTCTATTAAACACCTGACGACGAGCGTATTTCCGTTTTTCCATGTGCATAGATCTGTGCGGTCGATAACAATATAGCCGAACTCGAAGCCGCACTAAGCGATACAGAAGACGTGTGAGGTTGCGTTGCTGAATGCGCTGACTCAGCTATTATGGGCGCACGGTTACCTGCTTGCGGTCCAGCCGCCACAGACGGCTTATTCGGCGATCATTCTTTAAGTTCGAAAATGCAGTAAAGAATGATGCTGTTTTTACAAATTTTACAAACGTTCCGTGATTTACATTTAGTTAACGAGTGGGATAGACTTAAACAGTTTATACAGCCGCGTTTCGCTTTAATTAACTCGAAACGCGCTTGCGGTGATTTCATATTTTTAAATTCAAGGCAGCGAAACAGCTGGTGTTCTCTGTCGCATAGCGGGCAACGCGTATTAAAAATCTGTTCACTCGACACAAACGACTTGCAGGCACCTTGTGCGCCACGGCCAAGGCTGTGATAAGGTAAACTGAAATTTGCGCGCGGCTTGGTCTGCGAATTATTAACATGCGAGCGCTCGAGTACTTTGACATAATCTTGCGTAAATGAAATAAATTGTTTACAGGAGGGTAATTCTATTCCGCTCACCTATTTTCGAATTGTTGAAGCGTTTGGGGATCAAGTTTTCTTAAACCACAATGTAACAAGACAAAATCTAATAGGTCGGGAATGTCTAACTGTTTTAATGCAGCGATGGACGCGGAATATTTTTCTATATATGTATTCAAACTAACAGCATTACCGACGCATCCTTTGATGTCCAGAATGTTATTTAGATAATGACTGCCTAAACTACGTTTATCTTGATACTTTTAACAAGACTATCCCATATAATATTATAAGTATCCCTGTAGGAATAATACCTGCGGTTAATTTTAAAGCGTCATGAGTTAATTTACTAATCAAATACTGCACACGCTGCGCGTCAGTCAAATTTGTATTTAAATGCACATTGCTACGAAATATTTCGTAAAATATTGGCCAGCTCTCAGTCTTGCCATCGAAAGAAGGTAGTTCAATTGGCGGTAATTTTACGATACCTCTTTTTTGATCTAATGTAAATGTTTTGCTGTTTGACAATATAAGGTTGCGTTTATATTTAATACTCGAATATAAATCTTCAATAGAATTTAAACATGAGTAGTCTGGAGGAGTCTGATCAATTTCAAACTGCAAATTGTTAATTTCTTCAATTATTGTTTCAAACCTGCTGTATAATTCACTAATAGCTTCAGTTTGAGATAAAAATAATTCGTTTGAGCGTAATTCATAATTTGAAATATTCGTTGACGTATTGTATAAACGATTAAATCGTTCGAAAATCGCCTCTTTTTTGGCAGTTAACTGAACTAATTTTAATTCAAGCTTATCCATTATAAGGGAACTTTACTTGAATAAAGCGTAATAAATTGTATCTGATACCGATCCGGCTCCTAAGGACCAAAAATGGAGAGGCAGGCGTGTAAATAGCCGCTCTCGTGGTGCGGTGTGGAAAAGTATACGGCCCGTTTGGAACGTCAACCGAGAAGGCCCAAATCGTCCCTTAAACGGCCGTCGCGTAAGCGGATGGGGCGGCTACCGATATCCACCAACGAATATTGCCAAATCGCTCACCTGAATCGGCTTCGGCTTCGGCTTCGTCGGCAATTCCAAAGTGGCCACCTCTGCGCTGCGGATCGGGTTTCTGCGGGTAGCGAATGTTCTTGCGGGGTGAAGACACGACCAAATTGGCAGAGCTGCGGTGCGTGAATATATGCGGGTTGAGACACGACCGAATTGGCCGAGCTGCGGTGCTTGAATGTTTGCGGGTGTTGAGACACGACCAAATTGGCCGAGCTGCGGTGCGTGAATGAATGCGGGTTGAGACACGACCGAATTGGCCGAGCTGCGGTGCTTGAATGTTTGCGGGTGTTGAGACACGACCAAATTGGCCGAGCTGCGGTGCGTGAATGTGCGGTGTTAAAACACGACCAAATTGGCCGCGTTGCGGATTGCGAATGTTGCCGGGCTTCGCGCCTGGCTTGGCGGTAGGTCTTTGCGGGCAATTTCCATTCGCCAGCACCTTTCAAATCAAAAGGTGCCGCCGACGGCGTATGCAGACTTGTCGACTGAGCAAAGGCCCATATGCCGTTTTGTGTGCGACGGCAAAACCTGCAGACATCACAGCCGCCAGCATGCCGCCGCGATATAAGCGGTTCAAGGGCGAAAAGGCCGCCACACCACACTTCTTTGGCGGTATTTAATTGCACAAATTAATAATATTTTACTGTGTTCATTTGAAATATATAATTTTAAACTTCTAGCCCTCCTTTTTGACATTTACATCAGAGATAATTAAATTGTAACATAGTTCGTTTGTTAAGTATTTATTTCTATTTTATTGTACAACCGTAAGTTTAGTGGTATAATAATTTCAACACTCCAAATATTTTTTTTATAAAGGAGCCTAAATTACTTCTAATTTTTGTTACCAATTTACCGGAACATGCAAATACTCCGTCACGAGTTGGCAGGATTGTTTGTGATGGTGTTTGTAGAGGGCAGTCAAGATATCTTATTTTCCTCACTTATCTATTTAACTTTATTAAGAGATATCAGCCAATGAGAGTTATATAAACAAATAAATAATTTTTCAATAAATCAACGGAATCATACTTAAAATAAATTTCCAATCTAAGCCAAGAGTTTTGAGTATGCACCAATATGATGAAAATTAGAAATCACAAATATTTTAACAATTTCAATAAATTTAACCTACGGCGCTATATTCATAAATACCACATCAACAATTGCCAATGTATATTCAGTTACTAGTGTTTAGCAAAATATTTAAACTTTAAATTATAACTCTTTTCCCATTTACCTCATTTTTTAACTATTATGCAATCAACTGAAATCAATAAAATCGTCATAGTAAAAAACTCCAGCTTCAAGCAGTTAATTACGATTTGAAAGTATTCATAAAAAGCTGAAAAAATTAAAGAAGGAAATTGTGGTTAGTGCAGGAACGTTTCAAGTAACCATTACAAGTAAATTGGCACCTCTAATGAACATAAACAAAAAAATTATGTATCGTTAAAAACGAGTAGGTCAAAAACTATTATCAATATTTTAATGATTAGTTGATACTACCAAAATTATTTTTGTTTATTTAAAATATTGCACTACAATGTCATACTAAGGCATGCAGTAGTTAATTTTACAACTAAAAATTGATGAGACCATGAAGGTGAAGCATCCATTGAATGCTCATCTATATTAAACTAAAACTATTTTAATAAATTCTGCCTAACCAATGAGTTCTGTGACACTGCACTGTGTAGTTACTCAAATCTGTTTATGAGATCTAACGGTTTGAAACTTTTTAGGCGCGGTTGAACTTTGCCGACACTTTCGATTAAGCACTCCACTAGTGTATTTGGATTACCACTACTACGGTCTAGATAACGCACACTAAACCGTTGTATTTCTTCACTAACTAAAGCCATTTCAAAATTGCGTCTTATGGTTTTACTGGGGATATACTATAGTGCGTTTACAACCATTCTGAATAGTTTGGATTAAAATATTTTAAGAATTTTAATGTTAAATGTCTCAGCAGAGTTGTATTCCATATGATAATAGGGGCATGATCATTGGACTGATTTGTTTTTGTTTAAAGAAACGCGCCACTTAGTGCATCAACTCTGTATTTTGTCTAGGTCGTCTCGTAACTGTTGGAATTCTATGTTGGGGTCGGTCTGCGACAAGAGAATAGCCGTGTCGTCGGCGAAAGCAGCGACTATGATTCTATGTGTCTTGGGGAGATCTGTTGTAAAGAGCAAGTAGAGAATTGAGCCCAACTCGCTACTCTAGGGTACACCCCAGTAATGGGGTACAGAACTGTTAACTCGTCGCCATATCTAACAAGAAAGGGTCGAGTTGTTAAGTATGACTTCAACAGAAACACAGTTGTGCAGTATTTACGTTCCTTTAAGTACTTCATAATTTTGTCTACAACCCTGTGAATTTGTTCAACTGGCGCATGCTCTTTTCGGAAACCAAATTGATAATCAAGTATTAATTAATGTTCTAAGAGTGTTAGGTATAAACTGTGCAAGAGCAGTTTTTCAAACATTTTTGACAGAGTCGACAGCAGACTGATTGGCCTGTAGAAGGCTGGTTTATCAGTAGGTTTGCCTGGCTTTGGTACTAAAACTACTAACGTTTTTTATGATTCAGGAAAGTGTCAAGGTCGCAAAACTTTGTTAAAAATGTTAGTTATGAACTGATGTCCTTTCTGAGGCAGATTTTTGAGGATACAGGCGGTAATAAAATCGTGGCCAGGGGCTTTGTGTGAGTTTAATGATGTGTGAATCGTACTTTCTACCTTAATTTTTTAATTGGCAAACTCATCTAATATGGCATTTCTAGTCTGGTGCGGATCTCATGCTTATTGTCCAGATTGGCCGGGAACGGTTTGAAAATGTTGACTAGATGATCAGCGAACGTTAAAGCCTTTTCCCGATCGCTTTTGGTCCAGGTGTTGTTGGTAGTGCGGATTCTATCTTATGGCCCTCCATGTCCAGCAATTATTTGTTTCCAATGGAGATAGATGTCTTAGTTAGTTATGCACATTTTGATTCGAATTACAGCACAGCCGCGCTCTTTCAACCTAACTGCTATCTATTATTCATTAAGTTACATAATTGAGACAAATGGATATGAAACACTGGGTGATGGCTTTTCAATAAGGAAAAATTGGAATGCCAAAACCACTAACCGGAGATTAAGGCTAACTACTAATACAAAAGGCAGAAATTTACAAAACCTATAATTAGCCATCATCATCTGCCCAATTCAGTCCTTTGTTGGACGTAGGCCTCTCCAAGCATCTTCCATTGGTCCCTGTTTTTCGCCTTCTGCATCCAATTGTAATCTGCTACTCTTTTGATGTTGTCAGTCCACTTGAGGGGGGCCTGCCTCTATGCCTTTTGCCTATTCTTGGTCTCCACTGCAGCATGCTCTTCGTCCATCTTTTATCTTCTAGTCTGGCAATATGTCCGGCCCACTGCCATTTCCCTTTAAATATATGTTCTATTACATCTTTTACTTTTGTTTCATTTCGAATCCATATATTTGTCATCCTATCTCTTAGACTGATTCCCAGCATTGCCCGCTCCATTCCTCTCTGCGCTACCCTCAGTTTTTGCATATTTTTATCGTTAACGTCCATGTCTCTGCTGCGTAGGTTAAAACAGGAGTATATTCTGGTTGTATAACTTAGTCTTTAGTGTTTGGTCTATGTTACTTTTAAATATTTCTTTCCATCTACCGAATGCGGCCCAACCAAGTTTTATTCGCCTTTCTATTTCTTTTGTTTGATTATCCGATTGTAGTGAGATGTATTGTCCAAGGTATATATAACTTCCTACTTGTTCTAAAGTTTCCCCGTCAATCTGTATATCAACTATCTCATCTACTAGATCGTTTATCATTATTTTAGTTTTCCCTCTGTTCATTTTTAATCCTATGTCTTTGGCCTTTTCGTTTAGGTCTGTTATCATTTCTTCTAATTCTTCTACATTGTCCGATATGAGCACGACGTCATCAGCAAATCGTAGATGGTTCAATCTTTTCCCATCTACTCTTATTCCTTTATTTTCCCAAGCGCATTTTTTAAACGCATCTTCTAAACATAGGGTAAATAATTTTGGAGAGATAGTGTCTCCTCGTTCTACATTTATCGGATTGGTAGTACTTTGCAATTTGATTGTACAGGTAGCGTTTGTATATATATATTTTATTAATTCCGTGTATCTGTAATCTACACGGCTGTTCTGTAGAGATTGTATTATGGCCCAGTGTTCAACCGAATCGAATGCCTTTTCAAAATCTATGAAGGCAAGACATAATGGTAAGTTATATTCTTTTGATTTTTCTATTAAATTTCGCATAACTTGTAGATGGTCTTGGGTACTATAGCCGTTACGAAATCCTGCTTGTTCTGGTGGTTGGTAGTTGTCTAATTTGTTAACCAGTCTATTCGTAATGATCTTTGTCAGCAATTTATACATTTGTGGTAATAGACTGATTGGTCTATAATTTTCCAATCTATGTTTGTCGCCTTTTTGAATAGTAATATTACAACTGCGTTATCCCATTCTTTAGGTATTTTCCTTCTTGCAGGCATTGGTTTAATAGTACTTTTAGTTCTTGTAATATCGGCTGTCCCCTTCTTTTAGCATTTCTGGGAGTATCTCATCTTCGCCTGGTGCCTTATTTCTTTTGTCTGTCTTAAAGCTTTTTCTATTTCGTATATTTCAATATCAGGCATGTCTTCTGAATTTACATTTAGTATTTTCCTTTCTATATCTTTTATATTTGTATCAGTTTTTGTGCTATATAGACATTTGTAGAACTGTTCCGTTTTTTGCGTTATTTTATTTTGGTCTATAATTAAGGCTCCATTTGCGTCTCTTAACGATGTCATGATTGTATCCCCCAGTCTTCTTTCTTTCTGCCATTGTTTTGTTTTTCCTCCATTAATCAGTGCTTCTTCAATTTTTAGTTCATGCCATGCTTTTAAATCTTTTTTCATCTCTCTTCTTATTTCTTTGCTTATTGTTGATTGCCAATTTCCTTCTTTCTTCCATTAGCTTCTTTGTATTATCGCTTATTTTGCTGTCTCTTGGTTTTGATGTTTTTATTCTAGACGAGGCTTCTTTAAGTGCCGTTGTTATTTTATTATTTCTTTCTTCTAAGTTGTTTTCCGCTACTATATTAACTTCTTTTAATTTTTTGTTTAATTATTTTTCGTATATTTCCTAGTTTGCTACTATATGTTTTCCCCCTGTCCAGTTTTTAGATTTCTGTATAGCTTTATATCTATCGTTTTTGTTATTGATAACAATCTTACTTCTTATTAGCCTATGATCACTTCCGGTATTTATTTTTTTCACTACCGATACGTCTTGCACTATGTTTTTGTGTGAGGATAAGATGAAATCTATTTCGTTCTTGGTTTGTCCATCCGGACTAATCCACGTCCATTTATTTTGTAATTTCTTCTTAAAGAAGGTATTCATTGCATAAATTTGCTGTTGTCCCATATAGTTTATTAACATATCCCCCCTTTCATTTCGTACTCCTATCCCGTAGTCTCCTATATATTCTTCTCCTTCTTCTTGTTTTGGTCCTAACTTGGCGTTGAAATCCCCTATTATTAGTAAGTGTTTTGTATGGTTTTCAGCAATACAGGTATTTATTTCCTCATAAAGTTGTTCTACCTCTTCGTCCTCATGGTCGCTAGTGGGTGCGTACACTTGTATTATTTTTAAGTTGCACTTCTCTGATATCTTTAGTATTATGTATATTATTCGAGGACTAATCGCCTTAAAATGTGTTAGTATTCCTATTATTTTCTTGTTTATAAGGAACCCTACGCCTCCTTGACTTATGTCTTCGTGTCCTTTATAGAATAGTATGTGTCCCGATTTAAGTTTCAAACATTGTTCTCCTTTGCTTCTTATTTCACTTATTCCAATTATGTCCCATTTTATTTCTTTTAACTGTTCTTCTAACTCTGTTAGTCTAACTTCTCCTAATAGTGATCTTGTATTATATGTGCATACAAATAAGGCTTTTTCTTTTCGTCTTGGGCAGCCTATCCGAACCCAGGGATTCTTAGCACCCTCTATCTCCTCCTGCTCTGCCCGCTGCCTTGGGCAGGAGTTTGAGACGGCTGGGGACTGAGGGCCTTCTTCTTCTACGTCTTATTGTCATGATGTTGGAGGAATCTAGCCTAATACACCTTGCTGGCCAGGCATCTTGGTGTATGCATTTTATACCTTCTGCCAGGATTATGTTCAGCCGCTCCTTTGGAGTACAGACGCTGTTTTGTAACCGCCTACTATAGGTCAGACGTTACTCCTCGTTTGGTCCGCGGGTGCATTCTGCACCTACTCTACATATCTGTAGAGCCTTCCTCTATCCGCCACCCGGGGACGCGCCATGTCGGAGTCGAGGTCCTCCATCCGGCTTCACACACACAGTTTGTGTCAACCCCTACTCGATTCAGAGACGACCTGTATGTGATTTACACCGGACATAGCCATAGTTATTCCTATTTATTTAGTAGTAAACTAACATACTGCCCACAGGCATAAACAAATTTTAAGACTTATCGGTTTCAAGCACGTGACCACAAATTACATTACTATCAAAGCAAATTGAGATTTCTCTTATCATACACTTCTTATAGCAAGTTTAAGTATACATATAATTAGTCGATGCTACCCACCCAGAGTAAAATTACTAAAAACCGAATAAACATTGGTTTGCCGTTTTATAAAAGATTATATTATTTAGTTATTAAAGTAGAGCATTGTTTTATTAGAGTAGTACAAAAGGCAGCACGGAAATCTGTAACATCTAAACCCCTTAGAACGAAATCAACCAGCAACACTCCAGTGTTTATCATATAATGAATCACATGAAAATTAGATCCAGATAGTTCAGAAACTAAATCCCCTTTAAGAAAATTAAATGAGATAGGTACACAAAATAATGAATAAAAGCTCTAGAGAATTAAGACGTATTACTAGCCTATCGAGGGAGAGCCCATCTAGAGAGTTAGCAAGAAGTCAACGAAATTTATTATCCGCATTTCTCTTATAATAAAAAAGATAATAAACAAAAAAAGAAAATAAAAAGTATTTTGCTAAGAATATTACTACAATAATAACAGGTTATCTCTATATTCCATACTTAATCGACTCTTACGCCCCTTCGGAAGTTGAACAGGAGATAACAAGATGCAATAACTGCAACTTGGCCGGATTTGTTATGATTACTGGAAAACTGCTTAAATAATTACTTAGGAAATCTATTTTAGTATGTTTAGATTGGCGTGGGCCTGGACAAAATAACTCCAATTCTGCAAATACCATTCTACAATCCAGGAAAGCAGAAAATTCGTAAAAGGAATCCTAGGCGTCTAGAAGAAATTAAGTTTCTGCTATACAAATTTTTTGCATTTTGATAAAAACTTGTGTCAGTTGTTCAATTATGTTATTTATTTTTAAAGTATAGTCGCAAAAGTTGTCAATAATAACTCGTAGATACACTGTTTCCGTAGCCTCAAGTCTCTCTGGAAACCCATAGGTGTATGTGATGTCGTAGAATTAAGTTACATGCATAGTAGTAAGCACAATAAGCTCTTGCAGTGCTAGTAAGCGGGGATAATTTAATAATTTTACGACATTAAACAGAGAATTTATTATAGCAATCAGAAGTTGTCTTATTTAAGTGTTAGAGATTGTTTTCTTTATATTAGATGCTAGTCTCTATTGTTCACTAATTTCTTGTAAAAATGTTTAAAGTCTTTCATTATCCGCATACCTCAGATTAGTTAAGACTTGACCTACTACATTAATTCCTATTTTGTTGTCTTGCATTGGTGATGCTTAGCCTTATTTATTTAAAAATCTCTGTGGGTACATACATTTTATTGTTGTATATTGTCACATGCCTTGTGATTCAATAAAAGTTTTCAATAAATCTGATACCTTTTGAGCTTAAACCACACTTTTGTGGATTTGAATTAGCTTTGAATGAATTACATTGTCAGAGCCTTGTAATCTCTTTGTCTTACACATATCTTTACATCTTTATGGTAGAACCTAAATATTGGAAGATATGCATGTCTAAGTTATTTCTAAATCCGAACTAAGTATTTGACATGTAATCCTCGTACCCATTATATTCTGTCATGCATCACTCTCAGCATTATTTGCAAAGTAAAATCAAGCTGTTAGTTTGATGATTCAGGTATTCTTTTGCCATTTCAATTTTTGGTAATGCTGTAAATTCAAAAACAAGCTTATTTTTAGAAATAATACTAGTTTTATAAATATTGATAAATGATTTTACTTCACTTGTCCCGTAATTTCTTCTAACTTCAAGACTTTCATTACTTCTCTTACTTTGCCTTCTGGAATATAAGAATTCACCATATTTATGTGTAAAGTAGTAAGCGAGAGGATGTCTTCAACTAACTCTTTCACATATTTTTCCTACAGCGATATCTTGGGTTCTAGCTATGTTTCATTATTTTGTTTATATTATGTTATATATTTTATTATGCGTGTTAATTATCTATTTATTTGATTTTATTTTATGTATTTTATATTTTTATGTTTACAAATCTCTACTAAAAGCGCTGCTTTATGTCACTCGCTTCTTTTTTGGTGCTGTTTTTTCGATTTCCATAGTATTACTACAAAATGTTGATTTAACCAAACTTTGTGAGGTCTTCTGCTGTGCTTAGGGACTTTGTACAATCAAAAGGTTTTTTTAATAGTTAATATGCTGTACAATAGAAACGTTAAGTAACGAAGAAAACGTGTAATTAAAAACGGGGGTCTTAAGTCTGAAGGTGTAACTTATAAGTTTTTAGCAGTAAAATTTTAAATTTTTAATAAACAGCACTTTATAGGGTGGTCTTGAGGATAACTTGGTCCGATATTAGGGAAAATAACATGCGTTGAATCAAGCTCTTTATTTTTTGACACATTTCTCTTGAAATTTAATGAAGTTGCTCCCACACTTCTTCAGGTTCACAATTTCTGCGCAGTATTTATTTATCGTCTGTATTTCTTCACTTTTGAACCAAATTTTTTTCTAACTAGAAGTTTTTAAGACAATTATTAATCTCAGAGAGCTACATTTGGTAAATAATGTTGATACAAAAGAAATTCAATTTAAATTCAAGTTAAAGATATATGTAACATCAGGTAACAGGGTTTTCCTTACAAAGCTATAAAAGCAAATCTGTGGTAGACCAAATTTTTACCCCATTTTTTACAAATATACTTATCTTTTGTATAGAATTTCGCTAGGTTAGCTGCAACGACATTTAGAAGTTCTTTAATATCTTAAATATACTTATAAAAGGGCACAAAATTATAAGAGGGAAATAATTGAAAAGCAACATATATGCGCTCACATTAAGAAGAGTGGGCCAAGTAATAACCATACATAAGAAGAGGTATCAAAACAATACAAAAATTACAGGAAAGTTATGCTATTAGCACAAACTATAAAATATTGTGAGCGATAATCCAAAAAAGACTTGGAGAAAAAAGAAATACACTGATAAGGAAATACCAATTTTGTTTTATGAGGGGAACATCAACAATAAACGCGATATATGTGATGAAAAAAATAATAGGCGCAGGAGTACAATATAAACACTGAACTCCTGTTTATTGATTTTTAACGAGCCTTCAATTCGCCCAATAGAGAAAAGTTAATGCAGATTATGAAGGAAGAATTATTTGTTCTACTTTGAGGATGTCCACACAAAGGGGTTAAATAGAGTAATCCATTGTCTACGCTGTTTAATTTAGAATATAAGAACAAGAGAAAGGCAAGTGATCATCTATGCAGACGACCTGGTCATAAGTCCAAAAAGGTGAGATCTAATGTCACAAATGGAAAAATAATTAGGGAAGAAAAAAAACATACGATTGAAAATAAATATGAAGAAAACAAAGGTAATGAGAAGGAATGGAAAACAAGATGGTTAAGATGAGCAAATTGGAACTCGAAGAAGTGGGCCAGTTTAAATACCTGGAGGTGATAAACGAAAACGAGATAAACGAAAGAATCAACAGACAACAGCCTTATATGTTAATAGAGTGATCTTACAAAGCAAACTGTTCATAATAACGACCAAATGAGAATTTATTAGACACTAATTAGATCAGTAATAATAAATGAGACGGCAACAATCTCAATGACAAATAAAAATGAGGATAAACTAAGAATAGCTGAGAAAATACTGGGAAAGTACTGGGATAAACAAAAGAAATGTAGACGAATACAGATGGAGAAACAATAAAAAAATATTGCAAGTTTTAGATGGGGAAGATGTAGTCAAGAAAATTAGGCAACAAAAGGCTGAATGACTAGGACACATATGGCGAAAAATTCCAGTAGAAGTAACACATAATAACAGCACGGAAACTAGTAGCAAGAAGAAGACCACAATCAATTTTAATCAACGTATTTTCTTTGAGAACAAGTGAAAAGTGACATTGACGTTTATAAATCGCTCCGAAGCAATTTACCCATTTTGGGAAGCTTCGAGCAAATAATAATACTATTTAAAGCGTAACGGTGAAGGTGGAAATAATAAAAATAAGTGTGCCAATTAAAGTAAGAGAAAACTGCAAATTTCTCAGTTTAATATTTAAGTACGTGCATCAGAGGAGACTTGACCTCCGAGAAGTAGAATATTGTAAATAGTAAATACGGAACAGAGCCACACTCAGAATTATTAAAACCAAACCTAAAATATAGTTCTGAGAATGAGTTTAATACATCGGAAGATGGAACAAAGAAAAGGAAACCATCGGGACAAATAGACGTATTCAGTAGAAGTAAATTAACAAAGAGATCGCCAGAAAAAAAGGAAATCAAGACGATACATTACAAAAATGTTTGTTATGATGCAGAACCTCACTACAGAAGTCAAAGAAATTCGTAAGAACCAACAGGAATATAAAGACGAGATCAAAAATTACAAGAACAAAACGAAAGCATCAAACGTGAAAATGAACATATGGCAAGGGAACTAAAAGAAATAAAAGGAAAAGTTGAGAGATTAGAAAACGAAAAAAGGAGAAATAATTTAGTGATACAAGGCTTAGAAATTGATATCGATGACCCTAAGGTTTTGAAAGAAGGCATATTGAATGTATTCAAAGAGAAACTGGGAATAGAAGTACCAATTAAATCAGTTAAGAAACTAGGCCAAAAAACCTGTCTAATCGAGCTAGAAAATTCCAATGATAAGAAAGTAGTTATGATGAACAAAAGCAAACTAAAAGGGAATAAAGAGGTCAAGATATTTATCAACGATGATTTATCCAAGAAAGACAGAGAAATACAAGGCAAAATCAGGAAAAGGGCCCAGGAGGAGAGAACACATGGAAAACCGCTAAAATAGGATTTAGAAAGCTGTATATAGATGGAATAGAGTGGAGATGGGAAGAGACAAAGAAAGAGTTAAGAAAAGCAAGAGAAATAACCAACGGCGACTTAAAAACTGATTACAGATTTTGGATTGCACGACAAATATAAAGACGACGACCAGGCAATGAAATGGCATTTGAATAGGAAACAACCCAAACACCAAAAAGACACAAAACAAGAGAACCTAAAAGAAATTTGAAAAGAAGCATGAAACATGGAATTTAGCAACATGGAATGTAAGAGGAATTAGTGGGAAAGAGAAGGAGCTAGTAAATGAACTGAGACAAATTGAGATAGAAATAATAGTAGCAACTGAGACAAAAAGAAAGGCCAAGGAATGATTCAATTAGAAGATAATTATATTATGATATACAGCGGAGTCCAAGAAAATCAGAGAGCAAAGGAGGTGTAGCATGCATTGTCAATCAGAAATGGGCAAAAGAATTTGTAATTGGACATGCATAAATGAAAGATTAATGTCAGTAGAAATAGGGAAGACCAACACAAAATAACAATAATAGCAGTCTACGGCCCAAACGAAGACGATAATGTAAACAATAAGGACCAATTTTGGAACGAACTAACATCACTCACAGACGAAAGTAAAGGGACAGTAATCACAATAGGTGATTTTAACGGAAGAGTAGGAGTAAAAAATAAGTCAACGGAAGAATCACTAGGCAAATTTGGAGAACAAGAAAGAAACAATAATGGAAAAAGAATACTCGACTTTTGCAGAGAGAACCAATTCATCGTCACAAATACGTTTTACGAACATAAGAAAATACATCAGTACACCAGGGAAGTTAAAAGTAGAGACGAAAAATCAATAATCGACTACATCCTGATAGAAAACGCCAAAAGGAATATGATTCAAGACGTTAGAAGAGGTCCCAAAATTTACAGCGATCACTACCTGTTAGTAGGAAAAATAAGACACATGGACAGAAAACAAACAAAAGAGAAGGAAAACTTGCAAAAGAAAAAGTTTATGAAAAGATTAAGACTTACATGCTCAAGGAAGAACAATATCAGACAAAATACCAAGAACTAATACAGAAAGAAGTCGAAAAACTGGACGAAAGATTTCTACACGAAGACATAGACAATAAATAGGAAATATTTAAAAGAATTTTGAAATCTGCGCAAAGGCAGTATGTGGGTAGCCAAAATAAATAACCAAAATAAACAAACAGATTGGTGGAATGAAGATATTAAAAACGAAATTAAAACAAAGAAACGGAAATGTAAAAATTATTTAAATAAGAAAACTGAAGAATCATACCAAGAATACAAGGAACAAAGGAAGCAAGTTAAAGAAATAATAAAGACAGCTTAAGAAAAGTCATGGGAGAAGTTCGGACACAGAATGGAACATAACAGCAAAGAAAACCAGAAGCTATTTTATAGGGTGCTCAAAAATTGTAGAACAGAGAAGAAAACAATACTAAACCAAGTCAAGAATAAAAGAGGTAAACTCATAACCGAAGGAAATGAAGTGATAAAGATATGGAAAGAACACTTCCAAGAAATCCTAACAGTAGATGAAACGGTAACACAAAATTCAAGAGAAGCTGAAGAAGGAGAACAAAGAGCAGAAAGAATGGAAGTAATAACGGATGAAGAACCCACAATGAAGGAACTATGTGAAGCAATAAAAAACGTTAAGAATGGGAAAACACCTGAACACGACGGAGTAGAGGCAGAAATGCTGAAAACTATGGGAAAATATGGAGCACAAATATTCTTAGACATTTGCAAAGAGGCTTGGAGAACCGGTAGAATACCAAAGAGTGGGAAGTGGGAATCATATTACCACTGTACAAAAAGGAGATAGACTTAGTTGTCATAACTACCGAGGAATAACACTGTTGAGCATAGCATGCAAGGTTTATGAAAGAATTTTAGAACAGAAACTAAGAAAAGTCCTAGCAAGACAACTAATAGACTCTCAAAGCGGATTCAGAAAGGGACATAGTATACAAGACCACATATTTAGCTTAAAAAAGTAATAGAAAGAACACTAAAACAAGACAGAAAAGTTTACCTAGCCTTCATCGATTTAGAAAAAGCTTTTGACCGCGCACCAAGAAAAAGATCTGGAAGAGCCTAATTAGAAGGGGTGTAGGAAAACAATTGCTTAATGCCACCAAAAGCATGTAGGTCAAAAGTAGCGAAATTATGTGTAGGATACAGAAACATGCAACGAATAAACATCTCGGAATGTGCGTTTGCTGATGACGTTGTGATATTCGCACCAAAGGAGAGGGACCTACAATACAATCTGGAAATATGGAAAGAAACGTTAGAGGACTACAACATGAAAATTAACATAGGCAAAACTAAGGTCATGGCAATTGGTAAACAAGAAGAACAGACAAACATAAAATCAACAACAGTAAATTAGAACAAGTCAAAAGTTTCACATATTTAGGAGTTACTATAGACAGCAAAGGAGGACACGAAGCTGAACTAAACAAACGAATAGAAAACACTGCCAAGTTGTACTACGCACTAGGAAAGACATTCTTGAACAACAAAGAGATTTCTAGGAAAACAAAACTCACCATATATAAAACAATTTATCTACCGACATTGACATTTGGGGGGGAATCGTGGGTAACAACGAAGAGACAGGAAAGTAAACTACAAAGTATGGAAATGAAATATCTGAGGAAAGTACTAGGAGTAACCAGAAGAGATAAAATACGAAATCAAATAATTCGAGAAGAACTTAAAGTAGAACCACTGGAAAAAAAATAGAAACACGACAGCTACAATGGTTAGGACATCTACTTAGAATGGACAAAGATAGACAGGTTAAGAAAATATGGGAATCGAAAGTAGGTACTAGTAGAACAAGAGGAAGACCACGAAAACATGGACAAGAACAATAGAAGAAAACTTCTTCAGAAAGGAATAACATGGCAAGAAGCGAAGGTAATGGCACAGAACAAAAGGTGGACCAGATTAGTACATACGAGTAGAAATCAAGAATAATTTTAGTTTTAAATATTATGTCAAGAATTAGTTTAGTTTTATTTGTAAATACATACCTTTACACTGTATGGTAGGAAAGGTCTTGATAATATATAATATATATATATATATATATATATATATATATATATATATATATATATATTTTCTTTGAACTTTTGTTTTGTGAAAATATAACTCCAAAAGCATATAAAAAAAAATTAGAAAAACATATTCAAGTGCACTATTAGCCTATCAGTATACAAGGTTTGTCGAAAACGGACGAGAATTTTCACACACGACTAACAAAGTCATTGTGACAGACATGCACTTTATTATTTAAAAAATATTACTCCAAGTGAGTATTGTGGATGTTGATATATTTAAAATGTTGATGCAAGTAAGATCATAGTAAGCAAATTTAAAAAGGAACTGGTAAATTATAAGTAGTAAATCTTTAACAAATTAACGTGTGGTTTAGCAATAAGAACCAATTATTTTGCTGCTAGAGTTATAATCCTTAGTAGTATAGGAGAAAATCTGAAAGGGGCGTTTTCTTACAAAATGTGATAAACATAATTGAAATTCAAAAATCTGTCGCCTTAGTTCTGGAGTGATCCATGTACTTTATGGACATCCACGCCGTTTGCTTTCGCAAACATTGCCCCCGAGCCAACATTTGCATGCATAGTTTAAGGGTGATTGGCACTGCGTCGCTTGCAAAGAGTCTGTCGCATCAATAATCCAGGATCACGAAGCGATGCACGCGGACGCCGCACTCGACAAAATAATCGCCGGGACAGGCTTTTCGGAAAACGAGCGGCTAATGCGCTTGCTCTGTCGCTAGGCCGCTCGCGTGCTCATCGATGCATTATAAATTATGCGGGCGTATCGAAAACACGCCGTTCGAACGTAACATGAGAGTGTAATTCAAAATCCCTCCCTTTGGCGAATGAAAGCGGTAGATCAGAGTTAAATGTTGAAGTACATACACATGTCTCCCGTCACGGGCTTTGTGTGGGCTGAAGGACACAAGGGCGATTGACGCGGAATTAATTCCAGGTTATCTAGAGCAGCCCTAGAGCGCGGCTTTGTGTAAACTTGGGAATCCCGGAGGTAATGCTGCAAAAATAGCGCTAATGTGACGGTGAATTTTGTAGCCTGTGTCGTATGATTTAATATTTATATGTTTGGAACACACCAAACTGTTTTTGTACCGCAATATGCAAAAAGATTGTTTTAATAGCGATATTGCCCTTTCCCTTATTTAGAACTATAGTAACACTAATATTATTAGAAGCACAACTATAGCTACAGGGTGATCTAAATTGAAGTTCGCGTTATGTAAAAATTGGATGTTTACACTTGTACAGTTTTTGTAATTGATATCACTTGAGTATTAACTAAAACAGGCTACTGAAGAATTTATCGTTAAATTGTTGCATTTTGGATACAATAAGTCAATTGTTACTACTTTTTTTTTGACAAACCAGACAGCGCTGTTATTTTCAATCTTGTACGCTGTCGGGAGATATGCTTTTTACAATCTATATCTCTACAGTATTTTTTTCGGTATTTCACTTGTGACTATAAATCTTCAGCTTATTATGAAGTGTCTGGTTGCTCACATATGGAGCGTTTGTTATTATTCATATTACTTTTTATTGAAATTTTGGATTGGACTGATCGATGACGGTTTCACATATCTCCAGAGTTGAAGATTATAGGGCCATATGGGCTTCAGTATTGTGTAACAATATTTTGTTGTTCTGTGAAAGGTTTCAGTTTCTACAAAGAAGCTACTGTATTTGTCAAAATTTCTTATTAAGTCGTCTTTTTTCGGATTGGATATGCTTCCGCCATGCGAGCCTTTTATTAAGATAAAGGCCGAGGTATTTTTTTCCGTTGCTATAGAAATTCGCTCATTGTTTATCGTTACAGACGGACGTAATTTCGCATCTCATGGTAAACGTAACTTGAACTGATTTGGAGGAATTAACTTTCGTTCGCTATTTGGTGTAGGTTGAGACGGCTTTGCAGGTTCGCAGAGACATTTAAAGGATTATCGTTAATGGCAATGACTGTCACGTCGTTAGCAAAACAGTCTATGTTGTACGTTTCAAGTACATCGGCAGCGCAAATAAGGAAACGCAGTGGTCCCTTGGGAGACCCTTGCTTTAATAGGGCAGAATGTCTAAATGTTTAACAGAGAAATTTCTGTTAGACAGATATGATTTTAGGAGGAAGAAGTAGTTGTCGGATAGTGAGTTTCTTATCTTCAAAACTTCTGGAGGTTGCGTTAACGGTTCTGTAAACTTGTTGAGTTGTGGAGTGGTTTCCTTGGAACCCGAATTGCTGATTTGGGAGTAGTGTCAAGATGTTGTGGTCGACAATCTTTTAATAGGAGTCTTGCTTATTATAGGCAGTGAATTAATGGGTCTATAGAACGAAGATGCACGTGGAGGCTTTTCTGATTTTGAGAGTATTACTATTTCAGCATACTTACAGGTTATAGGATAACATGATAGCCTAAGCTTGCCGTTGGATATGTTTGTTAGGAGAATGATGGCTTTCTTAGGCAGATGTTTAAGTATTAAGTGACGAGGGCTCTTACGTACGTTCAGTAATTTGGTTTCTTCCTTTACTTGAGTGAAAAGGCTTGTGTGGGTGGAGACACTTGACAATATGGCTAAATGAAATTTTTAATTTCCTGGTTAGTGTGGTCTGTCTGGGTTTTAAATACTTCAGCTAAATGTGGAGCAGACGTCTGCTTCTTTTATCAGTACGGGCGGATAGGGGGTATAGATATATGTGGTTTTTGTTTGTGGTATTGTTTCAGATATCGGCTTAGTCTACTGATAAGCTACGTTTTTTAACCTGTGCTAGATAGGTCTAGCTTTGCGTTTATCGAAGATATAATGGTAGATTTGTGGTATGCGTTGCAGTTTGTTTCGTAGAATCAATTTTCAGAATACTCCTTAAACTACTTCGGTGAACTACTGTGCTGCTTCGTTAAGATCGGCAGGGGACTTGAGCCGCAGCTTGAGGTTTACCTTTTGTAGGTAACACTGAAAGAAGGTTCTGTCGGCATTTCTCGTGGTTAGTTGTGGTGGGGAGGACTTTTGAATATCTATAGAACCTATACAATTTATTTGCAGTTACTAAAAAAGTCATAATAGATTTCGACCTTTTATTATAGTTATCCTAGACCCTGCTCCCGTGTGTGTGTGTTTAGCATTCCATTCTCTTCCGGCTATAAATCTAGTACCGAGAGTCCGATAAAAGTCTTTGTATTTGTCCATGGATATTGTGTGGTGGTGGCCTGTACAGAGCGGTGTTAATAAATTGCCATGAATGGGCCTTGATTTAGACGCTGGTTGCTTGTGTTTTGCCCGTTTGAAATTTGGCTAAATAGTACTGTATATTCAATGTTGTCGGATTGGTGAAGTGTGATTCGGAGATGAGCAGAATGTCAGTCTTATTAACTTTCAAAAAAAATCCTATAAGGCGTATGCGAAAGTTGATACGATCACGATCCTATGTCTGAGTATACGCGCGCGTGCGTGTTATTGCGTGTGTGTGTTTTGACACGATATTCCCAGAACTACTTAACTGATTCACTTCATTTTTGGTTAGTAGATACCCTAGGCCGGTATCTTCCTCGGTATTGACCTGTAGACCTATAGCTATAGACCTGTAGCTCTCATTTGACCCGAGATACGAGATCACAAGGTTACATGCATGACTTGCGTTGCTTTTGAAAGTTGCCTTTTCGAGTTTTACATCCATCTCGTTTATATTTAAAATTGTTATTATTTCCTGCTTATGACCTAACAAGCCGTTGGCGGTTCCATGCCAATTCCAAGTATATTCATGGTTGCAGTTTCAATTAATGTAGGTAGTAGGTTTAATATCATTTTGTTTCAGTTTCTTAGCTGCGCAGACGTGTCTCTAATTAATGTAAGAAGGTTGATAGTTAGTTTTTTAGATTCAATGGTGGCACTGATTGGTTATTTTGCTTGTATTGCTTGTGCATATGTACGTTGATGAAAGTGTAGAGTGGTGGTTTGTTACATGTTTGAAATCCTGTACCGTAAACTAGAGTGAGATTGGCTCAAGTCCTGAAAATGTTCGTTTTCGGTACCTTTATTTAATCAGTCGGTAAGTGGCAGCAATATTTACAGTGATCGTTATTTAGTTTAATTTGTATTTCAATGACGATCTACAGCACCACTTCAGCAAGCATTTGTTTTTGACGCGAAAAACGTACCCTGCCAATTTTCATGTGCACAGATGACCCTGAATTCTTCCAATTCACGGTAAGTGAATTTTTATATTTACATTTCTATATAACATGCAAATAATATAAATTCTTCCTTGTTTGATCTGACGGACGTTTTATGAGTTGGCATGACTTTGGCGTACGATTTGGGGTGACATTGACCCAATCTTATATTCTTTGTTTTTTTGTAATAATGCTTGTCACTTTCCCAAATGCTCTTTTTGAAAATTCTAGCAAAAGTTTATATAATTTATTTGCAGTCATACCTCGGAATAAGCTCCCACTTCTACAAAAATTTCAATCCGCAGGTATTGCAAGAATGTCTGCAAAGTATTAGCTATGGGCAACTAAGTCAAAGAGCTGCTGAAATACAGTACAAAATTGCTAGATTAACACTTAAGAACAAGTTGAAGTCTGCACAATAAGCCGTTGGGTGACTTTTACGTGTTCAGTATTGAAGAAGAAGCATCTGATTAAATTGTCGGACTACGGACTTCCAGTTGTCGCTTCAGATTTTTGTGTAATGGTTTAGCAGTATTTCTACAAAAAAGAAGCTATAATTGACAAGTTTAAAAACAATGTTCCTGGTTACGAGTGGTCTCGGGGTTTCTTGGAAAGATATCCGGTCCTTTCAATCAGAACCAAATAACATCGAGAAAATGTGTGATAATGTTGGTGAAGTTCAACTTAACGAGAACATGGACAATTTTAGTGTCGTTCTAAAGGATATTCCACTATCTTGTACTTGGCACTGCGATGAAACCAATCTTAGCGATGACCCTGGTAATCGGGACGTAATTTGCGACAATTCCTAAGGATGTCCTTCCTACGCTGTTAAAGGAATTAATAAAGCAGTTGGAACCAAGCATGGGACAAAATTTAAAATATGATTTTAAAATTAGTGGAATTTGTTTAATTAATATAAACTGCTAGAACGTTTGGCGCAAAATCAAAGTAAGTCTGATAAAAATCTGGTTGGAGAAGCCTTTTTGAAGCAGTTGGAGAAAAAACGGCCAACTTTCCTAAGGATAGAAAGCACTCTGAAAAAGAGAAAGAAATTGCAGGTAGCAGCTGGTATAAGCTTTAATCGTCAGGATTACGAAGTTCCTGAAGGCATTGTTGGTGATATCAAAAAGAAGAAGGTTTTTATCTCCTTTCTCAAACGAAAAGTCTGACAAAGAAGATGTTGATGTGCCATTAGAGTCTGACCAGGAAGGTGAAAACGTTTCTAATTTAGAAAAAAGTGTACATTGTACTATCGCAACCACCACAAGAACTGCAAAACTCTTTATTATGTCATCGATGATTTTGTTGTCGTGTTTAGTGGTGAAAAGTACATCGGATTATGAGTAAAAAGATATTGTTTATCGTATTTTTGTTGTATTTGCCTTTGCTAATTTTAACACACCAACATTATAGAAAATTTACTAATTTTGAAAATATTCTATTCGTTTTCAATTTCACAGTGCATATTTTGGCGTGTTATTGATTCAAGATATATTTTATGTGTGGGCCAAAATCACTCTAACACCATATAATTTAGTCTCTAATTTTTAAAATTTTTTGTGGAGGGTCATATCAAATCAAATTCTAGTTTTTTTATTATTTTGTTAAGGCTTTATATCGATAAAGGATCTATGATTATTCTGTGACTAACATTCATGATGTTGCGGACATGGTGACCAGCTTTTTCCAGTTCTGATTTTATGTCTGTAGTTGATATGGAGTGGTGGAGATATTGTATGACAATTTTATATACCAGTTTCTCTTTAATTTGATGGATGATGTTTGTATTTTTTTAGGTGTGTTATTAGTTTTCTATACGTAGCTATTAAAAATATTATTTGGAGGGTTTTTGTGTAGTATCTTTTCTCTTCTGTTGCTTAGGAGAAGTTGTTTATTTTATGCTTGAAATTTATAAACATGCGAAGTGGTTTTGGTGACTTTGTTGGGTATTACTTGCGTGCGTTTCAGTTGTAGCTGTTTTGTATTTTGGTTGGTTGCGTTGTGGGAGCGGATTCTGGATTTGGTTTATCTCTCTTGCGTTTTCAGACCAGTTAGCACAAATTTGAAAGTTCTGTTGTTGGGCGGTTTAATTTTGCAGGTTTTCAGATATTTCAAAAGATGATGTAGTTACTAGCGTTCTGAAAAACTTGTAGTATTAGTAGCTGTGTTTAAGGCGATTTTTTAGATTGAAACTGGAATTTGCGTTGAATTTGGTGCAATAAAGCCTCGTTGTTAGCAACATTTAATTTTAAGAATCAGGAATTACATATCCTGGTGGTGGGTATTGTTGGGATAGGTTTTGAGGGTTAGGTATTTAATACCATAATGGTGGGTGTTGCTGAGAATTAGAGAACATGTCCCTCAACAGAAAATTAGTATCAGCTGCTTACCTGCGGATAATCTTAAGCAAAGTTACACATTGCCTCGATGATATGCAAGATCAGGTGGGACCGGAGGCAACTGCATGCTTCGCTCCTTAATTTGCCGAATCAAAATTGCAGTCACAGTTACAGCTGCAGCTCGAATACGTCCGCTCAAGCTAGATGCACCAACTCATTTTCTTTCAACTTAAATGGCGTGATTTTAACAAGCTGCGCCTACATGTCGGATAACATGTGAAACACTCACTTTACTTCGAACTAAATTTAGTGGCCATCTTATCTCGCAAAAGGATCAATTCATCACCGCCGTCTTGCGATCTAACCCTATTAGATTTACTCCTCTAAAGGTATTTAAAGTAATAGATTTATGTTAACAAACCTGTGTCAATCGTCGGACTAAAAGGAACATCATACGTGCAATTGCTAAAATATATTTGCATTTAAGGGAAAATATGAAAAAACGTTACTAAAAAATGAGCAGCATATCAGCGGAGTTGAAGAGGGAAGAGTTTGGGCGAAGTCATATTTCACATATAACTATCAGTCTATACCTTACTCTGATAGCATATATAAAATTATGATTGTTCCATTATTTTGCGTTTTATTCAAGAAAAATTGTCTAAAATCAAAGAATATTTAATCGTTAAGCTTATGTATATATTACCTACAGAAAAATACAAAAACTAAATTTTTTTGTTTAAAGACAAGTACGTAGAAAAAAGTGTGGTTTTTTCTTTTACTAAATAATCATATAGGACACGAAATACTGTTGACAATCTCTATTCGTTTTATCTAAGCACTGCTTGGTAACAAGCAGTAGGCAATTTTCATAGAAAAAGCAATTGACTTTAGGAATTAACAAGTTTTTTTTTATTGGTTTACTAGCAATTAACAATCAGAACTAAGTATAAATACAATATATGTTCTATGAGTTAATGTGATCACATTTCTTGACGTGAGGGGGAATCCATCCATCGATGTTATCCCGATTCATCAGAGCTATCCTCCTTGCAGATCATTAGGCTATTTCTTCTTTTTTGGACTTTTTTTTTGGGGGGGGGGTCCTGATGCAGGTTGGACACGAAACTATTTGGGTGGCTTAAAGTCGTAGGAAGTGACTGTTACTCCTTACTGTGCTCATCTTCTACCGTTGTTGTGTTAAGGTCATTATGCAATGTCAAATTGCTGACATACCATGGGGTATTTGCAAGCATTCGTAGTGTTTTGGGCTGTACTCATTGGATAATATTGACATTTGACTTGCAGGAGCAACCCTAGAGTTCAATTCCGTAAGTGCAAATGGGCTTAATTACTGCTTTATATAGAAACAGTTTGTTTTCGAGAGAGAGCCTAGTGACCAATACATTTTTTTGACTCGCAAATCAATTTCCTTTCTCTTCTTCCGTATATGGGACTACCACGCGAGTAGTTTATCTAAGTGAAGACCTAGGTAACGGGTCTCATTTGCTTGTGGGATAGGTGTATTATTCAGATTCATTGGTGGGCACTCTGCACAATTTTGAGTAAAGTTAACATGAATGCTTTTCGTTTCGTTTACTTTGATTCACCATTTATTTAGCCAGGTTTGTAGGATAGTTAAGTGGTTTTGCAGTTTTAAGGAGGCTGTGTTAGGATTGGTGTGGCTAGAGAGAAAGACAGTGTCGTCACCAAAAGTTGCAATGTATGTATCTGATGTTGTAGGCATATCTGCAGTGTATAATATATAGAGCAAAGGTCTGAGGACACTTCCTTGTGGCACTCCAGATTTGATTGGGTGGAGGTCAGAATACTCTTGTCTGTATTTTTTTTTTGAAAATAGCAATCTGACAAGTAAATCTAAAAAGGAGGTAGTATTCACTAGAAAGAAAGGTCTTGATCTTGTACAGTAGGCCATCATGTCACACTTTATCAAAAGCTTGTTCTATATCAATAAATACTGCTGGATAATAGGATACAATCTAAAGCCGCGTTAATAATGTTTACAACTCGATGACATTGTTGTATGATAGAGTGGCACCTCCTGAACCCAAACTGATAGTCAGGGATGCAATTTTCCCATATATTGGTATTATATAATCGTCTGATTATAAGCTTTTCTAGTAGTTTAGACAACAGAGACAATAAACTTATGGGCCTGTAAGATAAAACTTCTTCAGGTTTTAATATTAGAACAATTTGAGCAAATTTTAGTGATGATGGCCAATAATGAAGTCGCAGTATAGAGTTAAAAAGATTTAGTAAAACAGTACGCCGCTTTTGGGTAGCACTTCTGCCGTTATTAAGTCGTAACCAGGGACTTTCTTATTGTTTAAATGCCTAATTTCTTCAAGAACCTCGGTATAGGTAAAGTCTTTGATGGGCAGTGACAATTGTAGGGGTGACTGAAGAAAGGTTTGAATCTCATCATCTGGTTCACTTCAGTAAAATGCTGCACGAACCGATTTGCCTTTTCCTGGTCTGTTCTTGCCCATTCATTATTTTGTTTTCTTATTGGCGGGTTCACGGTCTGTGGCCTCTTATTTCCTTATTAGCCGTATCAGCTCAAGTATTGCTTTGGAAATATTTTCATCCTCACATACCATATTTGTAATCTTCGGCGTTGAGTGCCAAGCTGCATATTGCACAGTTGTGATAAAGTTGTTCGTCGCATCCTCTATTTCTTGAGGGGTATATAGACTAATACTGGTTTGTAAGTCCCCTTGCAGAAAACATCTATATACCTCCCAGTCTGTTTTTGTGTTGTACAGTGATGACATAGGTTGTCTTTTGATAATCGTAATGCTTATTGTGGAGATTATTGGCGTACGGTTAGATGACAGGTCAAAGCTACTAGCTATACTCATATAGTTAGATCAAATACCATGTGTTACAAAAAGTCCAACAGGTCTGGCACCTTATCAGGGTCCGTGGGCCAATACGTAGGCTCCCCAGAATTAACAAGTGTCTTTCCATTGTTATCGCAACAATTAACAAAAATAGAGTTGTAAACTACTTAGAATTTTTTTAGGTAAAGTGTACATTTTTTTTGAAATCATAAAACATAGTATCTTAATATTTAAGTTATCCAAATTGAGGGTATGCTTAAAATTTTTTTTCAGTAAATAATACATTTGGAAAAACGCTTTAGATAGTCTACAATTTGTATTAACCGTATCTCATTCTTTAGAGCTCCTTTTTCTGTTTTTTTCCATCCCGTTCTTGATCTCTTCTTCCTTGATATTTAAAATTTTAACGATATATATCAACGTTTTTGTGGATTCTTCTTATTTGATAACAATTTTATGATTTTTTTCATGCTACTTGTTTAACTGTACTCCTGCCGACAGTTTAATTATTTTTTTAGTGCAAAAAGCGTACCATAGTGCAACTATTAGCAAACTCAAACTTGCTGCAAGTTTAGCCTTGTTGCAAAAATATTTCTGTAAATCTTTGCAGAAGTAAAAGCAACAAGGAAAACTTGTGATTTAATCGCGGGGCGATTAGGCTCAGTAGATTTAGATTTAAGGTGGCGATAGCCCAAATCTCTTTTTTTAAATTGAAATTAATCTCCCCGTCTTTTACAACAAAATGTAAAATGACATGGAACAATGACGAGCCCATTAAAATATTTTAATCCCAAAGGTCTACAAAGTATTAGTGCAATATTGATTAAAAATTTCTGTAGGTAATGTTAATTAAAATTCAGTTATTATGGCATCTTTAATATTTTGATTCATTTCTTTGTCTTTGTATAAGATCTTCAGATACTGTGTTTACATTTTTTTGCAGCTCTCTGTCCGTAGCTTTGTTAACCTTCTCATTTCTTATTCTGTTTAGTTTAAATTTTTTAAATTTATTAATTTTTTAACTTAATATTTCTTGTTGTCCATAGCGTTTCATTTACGATCTTTTGTTTGAACAATTTTAGTTATTCCGATTTCAGTACTGCTATATGTTCATTTGTTGGTCTAGATTGGGCTTATTTAAAACGTGTAATGGGTGTTTATTTTTTTTGTATAAACGTTAAGTAGCCACAGCTCTCATATTTTCTTACAATTATTTAGTTTCATCTATGAAAATGTTTACCACGAAGAGATACACGACAAAAGAACGTCTATTAATTGTTAAAGCTGATTACAAAAATAATGAGTCTGCGACAGAAACATTCCGTAAAGTGTAATTCGTTGTGCTACAAAAAATTACACTCTTGCCTTTAACTACATATCCACATGTTCGTACCGGTGCCATAATTGCAGTTGTTTAAGAAAATGTCGAGCAAAATCCAACCGCATCGACTTATTGTTGCGCTCAACAATTGAATATTTCTTGCAGCACTCTTTTCAACATTCTCACCAACATGTTTTTAATAACACGCTTAAAAGGTTATGTTAACGTAACATCTAAAGCCAACCGATCGTGCTGCTCATCGACAGTTCGTTTCTCGCATTCTTAAGCGATTGAATCAAAGTGCAGATATTCAGGGATGAAACACTTTTTCAACATAATGGTAACGTCAATAAGCAAAATTATCGAATTTGGGGTGTGGATTTTGGTAGGGCGATGTAATTGGACCGCGTATTTTTGAAGACGACTATGAAAGTTCACAACTGGAATTCGTTAGCGCTACAATTTTGGTTTCAACAAGACGATGTCTCATTACACTTAGAAATAATTGATTTTAAAATTTAAAGCCCATGGAATTTCACGCAATGGACCGGTTAGTTAGCCTCCACGAGGTTGCGATTTGACACAAAATGGGGTGAAACATTTTATTAAAAGAATTTTTGATTGTAATGCCGCTTGTGGTTGATTGATTATCATTGGGGTTACGAGCCCACTTTAGCACTACGACTCTGCGGCCTTTGGTGCATCCCTTTTCCTAAGTAAGGGAGATCTGTGCCTTCAACTAATTATAGGATGTTCTTTATAAAGTTTTCGTGATTGGGTAGATTGACACGGAGATTTGTCTTAAGGAGTTCCTGCCTTTTAAAAATTATGTGTGAGGACGTTTCTTCCTCTTCTTCACATAATCTACAGAGTGTGTCATCTCTGTTTACTCCTATTCTATAGAGGTACTTCTTTAGGTGGCAGTGTCCTGTTATAAGTCCTACTACCCATCTTATCTGAGTACGTCCTAAGTTGAGCCTTAGCCTACTGAAAGGTTGTCCTTGCATTTACTCTCTTATCGCCGATCGTATACCGCATTTGGGTATACCTAGAACAGGTTCTGGTCTTGTAAATGGAGTGTTAGCACCGTTTTTGCGAGTGCGTCTGCCGTTTCGTTCCCTTCCACTCCAGAGTAGCCTGGTATCCAGTTAAGATTGACTCTATTATTTTCAGATAAGGTGACCAGATGGACTAGGCAGTCTTTTATAAGCTTGGAGTTAATATGAGGTGACTCCAACGATTTAAGGGCAGCTTGGCTGTCATTTAGGATACTAATGCGTCGTTGAGTGTATGCGCGTCTAGTATTCTCTATTATGCATTCATTATCGCAAATATTTTAACTTAAAACACTGTGGCGTACCTGCTTAAAGGTAAGCTAAGGTTAGTTTCTTTTTCGGCTGAGGTTTTGACAAAGCTAAGTATATTCCTATCAGATCTTTGCCGTTCTAGAAGTTTCACCTATGCTAGCAGTTTCGGTGTTTTTCTTCGGATGCTTTCTGTGTTATAGGTTCCCCTCTTGCTAACGTTCTGGTGAGAGCATCCTTCTTTTTTTGGACACCTGGAAGGTGCTTCGTTGTTACAGTGGTGTAGGTTTCTGTGGCCTTCTTACTGGAATGAGCAACTACATCCTTCTCAGTCATGTTTTTTTTGGACACATCCGAGTTAGATGAGTTCAGCAAGCTTTTTTTATCCTCGCTGTTGGAGAGTGTTACTGGAGGATAAATTCCATCAGTATCCATCTTGATCCCAGGAGTAAGGGGAAAAGGGTAAGTCACCAACGCCAGGAGTCCCCTGCTGGCGAGCAAAGTATTGATACTGCAAGGTTGCGCCCGGTGCCCCGAGTTGAAACCAGGAGAAATTGATCTTCTATCCAGTCACGCATCCCTGTGGCCCGGTTTTCCTCCGTGGGATTTAGGTTACTTTATTGAGGTTGTATCCTCTTGGTCCAGGCAGTTAATCTAAGCTCCCCCCACTTTTTCCTATCCGCGAGACATGACCACGGTCAATAGGAAGTTGCAGGGTTTTTCGGGAACACTTACCTAAAAGGAGTGATAGCCGGTGCCGTTGCCCCCGGTACAAGCCCTTAGCCACAACACGACAGCTGAGCCAAAGGGGGTTGGCCCGCGGAGAGATTTTTACCTAGCCCATGTTGCAGGTTTTTACACTCGCTCAGACACATCACATGCTCTTCACTATGTTGCGGATTTTAAATGCCTCAAGTCTCTGGGTTTTTGAAGTGAGAGGCTTAGCACTACCCTACCCATGTCAGTTGGTCAGAAATAACTGGTCAAATGCCCTGGGTGTCCTCCTATCCGCTACATGGAGATGCGCCTGATGTGGTACATATCGGGCGCCGCTTGTGGTGGTCATATGCCGGATAAATTTGCCTTATAATTGTCATAAACCAAATTTTCAGATCTAATAAAAAATTAGTTTTAATTTATAAAGAATATGTTTTCTATTTATTTAAAATTCATACTGTTGGTATTCTTTTATCATAACTTCATTTCAACTTTTCCAATAAATTTCAAGTGCTGTTTTTGGTATCATTATTTTTTTTAGTTTATTCTTATTGTAGCTAGTACTGGATTGCGTTCGAATCCTAAATATGTCTTTGCAATTAACATACTGATTTTGTTTACCGGGATATAAATTTCCCAATTTCTGTAACTTTCTTTATGTTTCAGTTGCAATGGAAACCGCGTGTTTATTACAGATAAATCTGTTTTTTCACTAAACTATATCACTCCAACTTCTCTTGCATTTCTTACTCTAAAACTACAGTTTTTTACCATATCGTTAATTCTACTTTCTTCCACTTTTGCATTAATGTATTTTATGTAAATATTCAAATTACATAGATTCATATTTTAGGAACAATTTTTATTTGACTGTAAAGTTCCTCTAACTATTCTTTAGGTTTATCTTTATTAAGATCATATATTTGAATTACGTTTACTTTAAATGATTTTGATTTTAACTGGTTTAAAACTAGTTACATATTTTGTTAACTCTTTGCTCATTATGACGGAAATGCCGTATTTGTTCATAATGTTTATTATTCCGTGGTCTTTCTATCTAATTTCGTTTAGCTCTAACGTATCTAATTGTAATATTTTATGCATTGAATTTGCTAGTTTTTCGCTTTTTGTCAAGCTTATAATGTTCCATGTACCTAATTTAAACTTTCTCCTGTAGGCTCTTAATACTTCGAGGCCACTTAAATCCTAGCGGTCACTAAGGACCATATCTATATTATTGGCTCCCACAATATTTTTTTTAGATATTAATAATAATGGTGATAATGTAGGAGTATCCCTTTTGTTTCCATATTTTATACCATTGATCTACTTTTAGTTGTTTCTTCAGATTTCGGGAACGATTTCTCATCCTTACGACAAGAGAGTTCCCCGTCATCGCTTATTGTTAATAAGTTACGCTTATCCTGGCAACAATTGGTCTCCATCTATGTTAGTCACCCGAGTCTTTACAGGTGCCAGATTCTATGTTACTAAAAAATACGTGTAGATGTTTTATTTTAATTCTGATATAAATATAGTTATAGATATAGTTTTGAAGGACCAGTTAGATAACAAAAGTGCTAATTTAATGTAATGAAGTGACGGTAGTCGAAATAGGTAAAACACGGTTGGTCACATAGAAGTTTTTAGACTACTAAAAGGGTTAGTTGGAATTTAGAAGAGGTGGTGTATGTGGTACTAGGTAACATGTAGTAGTAGTAATACATTTGCAAACGAGGTGGCAAGCGAAGCTGTTCTAGCAGGCTAATACAACACTTGTATCCTTTTGAGCTTAGTCATGAGGTTAGTCAGACAAGCTGTCTATTTTAGAATCGACAAGCAAATAATTAAGTGTAGACCTAGTTAAACTTACAAAAACTAATACCCTTGTTACTAAAATTCTTACTACACCTAATTTGTAGCTTTTCTTTCTATATTGTTTTGTATCTTATAATTTTATAATTTAATATGAATTTTAATTTTGTAGCAACTTATATTAAAACTAGTTTCGTAAATTAGCAAATTAAGTCAAAATCAAACAAATATAAGTCCTATACATGCAGCGCTTTTTTATTAGATTAATCATTTTTACGATCAAAAGGCGGATCAGACAATTAAGATGATGTAATTGAAACTCTTCATGAGGTATTATTTTTGGTAATAACGGTACTGGTGTAATCAATTAGCAACAATGAACACTTCTTAGCTTGTTATTAGCATATTTATTTTTCCCTTCTTAAACTAGTACAGACTGACCATATGAGGTGCATTCAAGTTATAACACCTCCGATTTTTTTCTCACAAACTAATCACACGAAAACTGTAAAACTTGTGTCACTTCTCGACGTAATCTTGCAGCCGTGCACATTTTTCACAACGTCAACGTCAAGATTCCATGGCCGCTGCGTTTTGCCTAACAGAAAATCGCTGAAGCAATAGAGGCACAACTAGTAAATTTGCCTTTTATTGTTGTAACCAGCTAAAAGTTGCTAAGAGCTAGGTCAGGTGGGTAGGGAGTATGAGAAATCACTTCAAAGTTGTCAGCATTCGTGGCATCTACCTGAAGAACAGTTTTCGCATTTTCAGGTCTTTATGCAGAATTGTGTACACATATTCCACTATAAAGCAAGTTTATTCGCTCGTTTGATCATGTCGTCAGACCGGCTGGTGCGAGGCCGAGATTGTCTTGGTTTTTGTCATATGATGTTCTGCCTTATTTGAACTTTCGTATCCATAAACGCACATTAGACATATCTATGATACCATCACCACACGTCTCACTAAACTGGCGATACATTTCAGTCGGTGTCATACCACGCCAAAGGAAAAAACAAATGATTATATGCTGTTTTTGCAATGAAAACGTCGCCATCTTAAGTATCAAGAACCGGCAGGTTTGTTAAATACTCAATAAAATTATCATTTTGTATCTCCCTTAACAGGTTATGAAGTTTACGTGTTAGATGATTGTAGATAGTTTTATCAGCAGGATTGTGTGTTCTCTGCCACTTTCCTCTAGCTCTCCTTTTTTCTACAATCAGATCTTTAACTATTAAAGATATACAAGCAGCAGGTTTCTCATGATTTATTTCGGTAGGGCTTGATTCCTAGGCGGCCTTTTGGATTAAAATAATATTTATTTGAAAGAACGTAATTTTTCAGGAGGCTCAATTTTGTGTAACCTGATGTTGTGGTGACATTATCGTACAAAAATCATGATTCTTTTGTTATCTATTGGGACTACTTCTGCCAAGCAACCGTTTGTCTATTCATCCGATCCAGTTCCGTTGTTTTTAAGTGTCTACGCGTGCTTGTGGCTGTTTTAATTTCTTTTTGAGTTTGAAAATTCCACGTACAAAAATAATTTTTAAAAAACTTCATCTTGGGTCTATAATAGAAAAAAATAGACATAGAAGAGGTACACATGTAAATAGAAACAGATTTTTTTATAATTAAAGCTTGATCTGCAATATAATATGCAATAACAGCCAAGTTATTATAATACAAAAAAATAGACATGGCACGTACATTAGAAGTGAGGATTAAGTGATAGACAAATCACACCTCTATCGTAAAGCGTCAACGTTGAACAGTTATAAGTTTATATACAGTCTTTAAATTAAGTCTTGAGGTAATTATGAACGTCTTTTTCATCGAGATTTAATTTGGTAGCACTAGGTTTTGAAAGAACTTCGCTGTAGTTTTTTTGATAAACTCAGTTATTAGTGGAACACTTAGCTCACTAGGCACTTGAATGTTGCGGACGAACCACGGGCAGCTTATTGCAATGCGGAACACTTTGTTCTGCTTTGTTTGGAGTTTCTTCATTGAGGTTTTTGAAGCATTGCACCAGATTGGACATGCGTAGGTAAGAATTGGTCTGAGGATTTTTTTGCAAATGAGAACGATGCACTCAGATCTGAGGTGAGATTTGCGATTTATTAGCGGATATAAAGTACCCAGTTTGTTGTGACACTCAGAGAGATTTTTATTGATATGATGCTCCCAATTCAGCTTTGCATCTAAGTGAACACCTAAATATTTGACAGCTTCGTCCTTTGGGTTCCAGTCGATTAAGTTATTATTTATTTTTATTTTTGTAAGGAAGGGGTATTGTTTGAGGACAAACATTTTCGCTTGGTATTTGTTATGATTTATTTTAATTTTCAATTTTAGAAACCATTTACAGGTCAAATTTATAGAATTTTGGAGAAGTTCAATTGCTGCTTTAGCACTGGAGCTCTGTGTTATTATTGCCGTGTTATCAGCATACATGGCTAGTGTTCAGTTGATATCTGTGGGTACATCATGGACGAACAAATTAAACAAAGTGGGCCCTAAAATACTACCCTGGGGAACTCCCGCCATTATAAGTTTGTACTGGAGAATGTTGAATTGATCATGACTCTGAAAGTCCTGTTGATGAGAAAAGTATTATTTTATGAAGTAACCCGGCATGCCACACTGTGTCAATTGCTCTTTCCAGATCCATGAATACAATCGCAGTGCATTCTTTTTTCTCAAACCCTTTTTCAATTGTTTCGCTTATTCGAAGCAGTTGGTGAGAGGTTGAATGAGATGTTCGGAAGCCGAACTGATGAGAGGGGATTGTGTAATTGAGCTCTAGGGTATCTTGTAATCTGGTAAGTATTACTTTTTCTAAGAGCTTGGTCAGAGTTGAGAAGAGACTAATAAATTTATAACTGTTGGGATTGTTCTTGGGTTTTCCTACTTTATAAATAGGGAGCACATATGCAGTTTTTCAGGAAGTCGGAAAATGCCTGAGCCTAAGACAGGCATTAAATATTGTGGTTAGATAAACAGATTTACAACCTTCTACAGCATTACCTCCCAGCACTACCGTACTCATATAAGCGTTCCTCCATTTTTTCCTCTCATTCGAATTAGCGGAATTTGTCACGACGAATAGAATCCAAACAAATAAACGACATTATGTATAATTGATATTTTTTAATCATAACTTTACTATAACTTCTTCAATCAATTTTAGATGTTTAGGGTTTCTTTACCCTTTTTTGGTTTTAATCATATTTTAGCTACTACTGGATTCAGGTGGAATCTTATATCCGGTTTTGGATATACCTTTGTGCTTTACGTACTGTTTTTAAACCTCTTGTTTACCAAAATGTAATCTATCTAACTTCTGGGTTTCATAATGTTTTAGTGCTGACTATGTATATAACTCCGTTTCAACAATTGAAACGACGTGCTTACTATTATAGTCACATCTGTTCTTTTACAAGGCTGGACTACTGACTTTCACTTCTTATTACTATACCTCAGTTTCTCACAATATATTTAACTCTACCTTATTTGTCATTTTTCGTACATTTTCCACTTGTTATGTAACTTTATTAGACTTTTTGCTATTAGAAGCGTATTTTTGTGTTATATAGTTTTTATTTCAATTAAATCAATATAATTTAGTTTGGTAGTAGTATAAAATATGTAATTAATTTCGTTCTCTTTGTTTATTATAATAACATTAGGTTGTTTCATAATGTTTATTATTCTGTGCCTTTTCTAACTTAGATGTTCTAATGTGTCTATTTAAATTTTTTTATTTTATGTTTTAAATATCCCAGTTTTTATCAGCTTGTAATGTTCCGTGTGGAAGTTTTCTTCAGGAAACTTAGAACCTTAAGGCTATTTAAGACCTACCAGCAACTGAGGGCCTTATTATATATTATATATTGTTGTTATACTGGTTAGCATAACAATTTTCTCTAGTAATTATCTTTTTTGCCTATTCTATGCTGTTGGCCTACTTTTAGTCGATCCTTGTGACTTCAGCCGTAGTTTATTATTTATAGGACAATAGAGTGCCCTATCTTCAATTATTTTTAATATATTATGCTCATCCTGACAACATTTCACCGTCAAAAGATATAATTTGAACTTTTTTATCTAGGCTAGAACAAAACGGTATTTCATAACTTCTACATAGCTTCGGAAGGTAAGAAGGTAAGTTAATATATGCAGCGTGGTAAAGTGCCATATACAAATGCACTGTTTAAAGTATGAAGATCTTTAACGATGTAAAGTAAAATTAATTTTATTTGGTATAATTATTAACCAATTCTAAATCATCAACTTAACATATTTTATGTTTATGTTTTAAATTTAAAAAAAATATATTTATTAATATAATTGGAAGACACGAATGGGGACACAAAAATGCTAATTTGATGAGATAGGTAAAACACAGTTGATGACGCAGTGATTGGTGGTTATGTTATGGCACCATTAAGAAAGTTAGATAAGATTTAACAAAGAGTTAAAGTCTAGTTAAATTTCATTTAATTGATTCAAAAATAATATGTACATGATTTAAGGGTTCCACAATTTTATATGTCTACCGTATACATCATATTCAATACAGCTTATATAAAGTTTCTACCTTTCTCGACGCTCTCGTTCTTTTATTCTTGTTAATTTTATTAATTTCCTGTTGTTCAACAAATTGTCATATGCCTTTGACATTTTTTTAAAAATTCTTTAATTTTCTCATTTCATATTTTTAAACCTCTTTTTTGTAATCTTGTCGTCTTCTTCCTAAGATATAGTTTGCAGCTTTGTGTACTATGCTCTTAATGTTGCTCCATTCAATTTCGATATCGTTTCCTGCGATAGTCGTCTGTATATGTTTTAAATATTTGTTGACATAAATTTATAGTACCTTTTCTTTTTAACAAGTGGGCTTTATATGTCTCGTCTATTTTTTTGTGTAGTGTTTCCAACGATATGGGTTATTTATTCTTTTGATAATGATCACTACCAATGTCTGGTCCTTTAATTATTCTGTTACTTCATTATATCACATTAGTATCCATTAGTAATTAATTAGCATATCTATTTTTCGTTTTTCGGGGATTTGAAATATCATTCTGCTTTTATTATATAAGGTACTTGCTCTTCTTCAAATTTAAAGACAATCTAAATATCAATTAAATTAAAAATATTTAGCTATTGAATGAAATATTTTTGTAAACTTCAACACTTTCTATATCTAAAAAGGTTTCTAGAAGAAACTTTTTATATTTTCAGATTTCTCGCATTGTTACTAATAAATCTGCTGTACATTAGTTAATACTAAAATGTAATTTAAATATGTCATATTATACAATAAAATTATTTTGGAAACCAAGATCAGTAAATATAAACTTTTGTTAAGCGTTTATGATAATAAAAATAATGTAGTCTTAAAAATTATATAAATTTTTATTGGTAGAAGGTGCAAATCTAACATAAATTTAATTCCATGTTTATAATTCAAATATATTTAGTACTCTTTCATCACCTGTAGTCGTTTTACCTTATGTGATTTGTATTGCTATTTTAATACTGTTGATCTAAAAGCGATGTTTAGTTTATTTGGAAATCAGTTTTTTTATTTACATATTGTAGATATTAACATTTGTAAACAAAAAAATTCAATATTATAGTAATTAGCCACATCTTAAGTATATTTACTCTAATTTTAATTTTTCTGGTTTTAAGCTTTCACTCAAATAAATAACTGAAATATACTCATTATGTAGCTTTAATATTCTTACCACGAAATATATAAGAGCCATTTAATTTATTAAATTAGGTGTTGTTTGTCAAAACAGGTAAATTTAGCGTCATTTGCTTCTTTTTTCATTGCTAGAACTAAAACACGTCTTGTATAAATAGAGCGAATTTTGTAACGTTGTTTGCAAAGCAAATACGTAGCTTGCTCAAAGTTATTTTTCAAAGCTTTGATATAAAGTATTCGAGCATGCTTATAAAATTATGTTGTTTGAGCTGTTCGAGTTGGCCTATTCCTGTTTAATGAAACAACTTTTATTTTGTTTGGCATAAATCCTGAACTGTTGAAACGATATAAGTAATGATATCAAATTGTTGCTCGTTCTTCAACAAAAGCACTATTTGCTAAATTTAACGAGTTGTTTTCTACAAATATATTTATGCATAATATATTTTGTATAACCGTCATTAAGAACAACAGTTTGACATTCTAGTGGTAAACGCTAATAATATAGAATTTAAAAAATTAGATTTTGTTAAAAAAATTTAAAAATTGATATTTTATGGGCTACATAAATACTGAACTTAAATTTTAGTTTTGCATTATAAAACTTACTAAATGTAACAAGCACCACAAATATTTGTTTTCTATTCTTATTGTCTATTACATAAAATGTTAAGTTATCAAACGACCAATTACTTGTTTAACTATGAGCTGATTACTTCCATGAAATTAATAATTCTCCATATAATCACTCGATTGTCCGGATAAATAAAGGACGGCATTAAAATTAGAACTAACAATGCAAATGTTTATCATTTAACATAAAAGTAATTGGAGATTGGCGCGAACATTTGGTCTAGTGGCTAGGGTACCTGGTTCTCACCCAGGAGGCTCGAGTTCTATTCTCGGTACCAAAACCAAATGTTCGCGTCACGCTACAATTACTTTTATTTGAATTTTAAATTTAAAAAAATGGTGCCTCATGGGCTACATAATTCTTCTTCTTCTTAATCTCAGCTTCTCCCTTGGAGGTTGCTGATCAGCATGGCTATTTTGACCTTTGATATAGCTGCTCGGAATGGTTCGGCTGATGTAAGATTGAACCATTCTCGTAGGTTACGTAACCAAGAGATTCTGGGACGTCCGAATCTCCTTCGCCCAGCAATTTTGCCTTGCATAATGAGCTGCAATAGCTCATATTTAGAATTGCGGGAAATGTGGCCTAGGAATTCTAATTTTCTTTTCTTAATGGTAGGTAAGATCTCCAATTCTTTGCGCATCCTACCCAGAACCTGCCGATTCGTAATTCGGTCGGTCCAAGAGATTTTCAATAGTCGTCTATAAATCCATAGCTCGAAGGATTCAAGTCTCTTTGAAGTTTCTTTATTTAAAATCCAACCTTCTAGACCATACAAGAGCACTGGGAATATATAACAACGGACCATTCTTGTCCTTAATGCTAACGATAGGTTCTGAGCAGTCAGTAGTTTTCTCATTTTCATGAAGGCTGCCCTTGCTTGTTCTATTCTTGCTAAGATTTCTTCTCTATGTGTGATGTTTTTGTTTACTATCGTGCCAAGGTACTTGTAGTTTTGAACTTGTTCAATAATCCTATTGTCTATGACCAGCTGATTGTCTGCGGTGTTTCTTTTAGATACTACTAACATTTTTGTTTTACTAATATTAATACTAAGCCCAAATTCTTTACTTGTTTGAGATACTCTATCTACCAGTGTCTGAAGGTCTTTTAGGTTGCTTGCGATCAAAACGGTGTCGTCAGCGTACCGAATGTTATTGATACATTTCCCATTTATTATTAGTCCTGAACTTTCATCTTCTAACGCTTCGCGGAATATATATTCCGAATAAATGTTAAATAACATGGGTGAGAGGATACACCCTTGTCTGATACCTTTTTGAATATTAATTTCCTCGGAGAGAGAGTTATCCACTTTTATTTTTGCAGTTTGAGCCCAGTAGAGATTGATAATTATTTGTATGTCATGATGGTCTATGTTGAGTTTCTGCAAAATATCAACTAGTTTATCGTGTTTCACGTTGTCGAATGCTTTGCTGTAGTCTATGAAGCACATGTAAATATCCTGGTTTACATCTATTTGCTATATAACCTGGTGTGGATGATTCTTAAGAATATTTTTAGTACCTGACTCATGAGGCTTATGAGTCGATACTCATCGCAACCCCTGTTTGGTATATATCGTTAAACAAGTCAACAATTATTGAAACTGACTGTTCATCTAATAGTTTTAACAGTTCGCAGTGTATACCATCAGGTCCTGCTGCTTTTCCAGCTCTTGCGGTTTTTGTGGCATGGTTGACCTCACTACATGTTATTTTTGGTGCGTTTTCTGCTGCTGTAATGCTACGTTCTTCTGCTCTTTGATCTCTAAAGATTTGTTTAATATACTTTTGCCATAAGTTTGACTTTGATTCTGTATCTATGACTAAAGAAACTTGGTCATCCTTCATTATCCTCGATTGTTGTCTGTGTGCAATACCAGTGATTTCTTTTATTTTCTTGTGAACATTGAAGCTGTCATACTTACGTTCATACTTTTCTATTTCTTTGCACTTATCATCCATCCAGGATTCCTTTGCTGCACGTATCTTGCTTCTAATAATGTTATGTATTTCTCTATACTTTATTTCATCTTTATTTTTAAATTTTCTCCTTTCGTCCATTAGCCCTAAGATTTCCTCTGTCATACACTTCTGCTTCATCTTTTTCTTGTGTTCTCCCAAGGTTTCTTGTTGTGTCGTTACTATTGTTTCTTTTATTTTAGACCATTTTGTTTCCTTATCTAAATTACTAATATTTTCTTCTTGCATTTTATGGAAGTTTTGGTTTATCATCTTAGTTGCAGAATTTCGTATATCTGGTTGTTGTAACCTTCGTGTATTTATGTAACTATTTTGGTTTTGTTGCTGTCGTCTTTTCTTCAATCTAATATACATATTCATGACTACAGGATTGTGGTCCGAATTTGCACCCGCACCTGGATATGTTTTTACAGCCTTTACGCTATTTCTCGCCTTTTTGTTAACTAGAATGTAATCTATTTGGTTTCTAATTATTTGTTCTGTGTGATCTCTCGGTGTTCTCCAAGTATATAATCTTCTCTTTGGTAGTTTAAAGAGAGTATTTGTGACCACAAGGTCTTCTTCTATACAAAACTGCAGCATTCTCTCTGCTCGTCCGTTTCTCTCACCTAATCCATATTTAATCTCCATAGCTTCCTTCTCCAATCTTTGCATTATAATTCCCCATTATTATTGTGATGTCACGTTTTTTTCTTAATTTTAGTACTTTCTGAATTTCTTCATAAAAAAGTTCTATTTTATCATCGTTTTTCTTGTCAGCAGTGGGGGCATATATTTGAATTAAGTTCATTTTACCTAAGTTTGTTTGTTGCTGAATCATCATAATTTCATCCGAATATGGTATAAAGTTAATTACTGCTTTACTTGCGGCTTTGTCTAGCATGATACCAACTCCATTATAATGCTCTGTTTCAGTGTTCCCTGAATAATATATAACACCGTTTTCGGTACTACATTTCCCTGAGTTAGGCCATCGGGTTTCGCTTAGACCCAAAATGTTTAGTTTTAATCTACTCATCTCTTGTACAACGTTATCCAGTTTTCCTGCTTGGAATAAACTGCGTACATTCCATGTTGCAATTCTGACTCTGTTTTTGTGTATACTGTACATATTCTCTTGATTCCCTTGATTGGCTGACGGGGAGATTCTTCGCACCGTTTCCCCACTGAAGGGGTGCCCCGGACTAACGGCCAATTGTTTTGATTTTTCAGCCGTGTGATTATCTTGGGAAGCATTTAAAACAAAATGCATTTAGTGCGGTAGTTTTCCGTTGCTTTCCGCACCGCAGCGTCCCAACCGTTTAGGTCAATATGTGACCCTCGTCTGAGATTGGTCTAAAATGGGCCTTTAAGGAAGTAAATCTTCAGTAGCCCTATAAAAGTAATGCCACAACTGCTGCCCTGTGTCATGCTAGTTTTGGTCCGCCCCGAGTATTTCATTTCCTCGGTACCACCCATCTGGGAGGCATTCCCCTATCCGCCACCTGGGGAGGCGCCCAATGGGGGACTAGCAACCCCACATGGGGCTACATAATTACTGTACTTAAATTTTAGTTTTACATTACAAAATTTATTAAATGTAAGAAGCACCTCAAATAGTTGTTTTCTATTCTTATTGTCTATTACATAAAATGTTAAGTTACCAAACGGCCAATTAATTGTTTAACTATGAGCTGATTACTTGTAAGAATTAATAATTCTCCATATAATCACTTGATTGTTCAGATAAATAAAGGATAGCATAAAAATTGGAACTAGCGATGCAAATTTTTGACATTTGTTTTTTCTTTGTGTTCTTTTAACATATTGCACCAATAGCTACTAGACAGTTATCTCAAAATTACATTTAAATGAAAATTTTTATTAAAATCTTGATATGTGTCTGCTCTGTGATGCTATTTTAAAAATTTTTCTTTGCTTTAGTTTATTTCCAGTACATTGGTAAATTACATAAATGAATATATACGTATTCAACAAAATAATAAAAACACTTTTCAAAAGTCCCTTGTTTTCTTCAGGTAATATGAACTGTGCCCTAATAGTAGAGTGTGGTTGTGGACGTTGTATAGATGTGGTGAGTGATTAGTATGTTCGACGTGACGGAGTGATTATTGGTCCTTGTCTAGCTGGGTATCTGTGATCAAAACAGTGACGTTATCCACAACAGTAAAGCGGAACTGTATAAAATGGGTATCCATGGACATGTTGCTATTACCGAGTCCCCAATAACAGATACATATACGCAAAGACGATATGCATGGTGCAATTCCCACAATTGGACGTTAGAGGACTAGTAACATGTCGATTGGTCGGACGAGTCACCCTTTACCCTCTTCCCCACCACTGGACGAACACCCTCTAAAGCATACGATATAGCCTGTCAAACATGGGATTTAGCAGCTATCCTTGTCACATGACACGGTCGTAGTCACGGCAGCAGTGCATGGAGAAGTCTTGGGTAACTTGGTCTATCCAATGGTGCCATCTTTATTTCCAGAGCGAAATGGCATATTGTAGGATGACAATGCCCCCATTCACACCGCTGTCCTTGTCCAAGAGTAACTTCAAGAGTATGTTGATATAGTTTAACATCTTCCTTGACTCACCCAGTCTTCAAAACTGATTATCACCGAACCGCTGTGGGTTGTCATAGAAAACAGGCGCCGATTTATATCTCCTTCTACCTGAGCTGGAGGCTGAGCTGCATGAAAAATGGCTTTACATTCTACTCACTAATATTCAGGACTTGTATCTGTCTTTTCCGTCCAGAATTCGAGATGTGTTATAATATATAAGGTGGACCTACAACGTATTAGTATAAGAAGTTCCAACTTCTATAAGTGTTTCCATTATTTTGCTAATACCTCTATATGTGACTGAGAATGTTCATCAACGTCGTTTCAATTACATCAAACGCGTAACAATGCTATACAATTTGAAACTTATTACCTAGTCTAAAAGTCTAAATTTAATATCTAAACGACAAATTAAAAATATGCTGCCTTTTCAGTCTACGTGTAAATTGGTATTCTGTAAGTTCAGTGTATTAGGATAAAGTTCCAACTTGATGATGTAACTTCTACTAAATTTCACTATTTCTTCTTTCACAATACGCACTTTTAGGTCATCGCAGATACCTACGTCACTTTGGCACGGTGCATTAAGGACCCAAAGCGTTTCAGTCTAAAATATTTATATGGCGACTAGATTGGTGGACGACGCAGTAATGTTTGCTAAACTTCTGGTTAAGATGTTTGCGTGTGATAAATATGAGTTCTACAGTTTAGGTCTCAATCAAGTTGGATATCTATCTACCTTGCTTTGTCAAATTGTGCTACCAGAGTCCCATTGAGAGGGATGGGCGACGTGCATAAACTTAGTTTTTGATTTTAAGTCGCTACTTTTTAAACCAGTCTTGGGGTAAATTTATAATGCGGAGATTTCCTCTTAATGTCTTCTGCAAAGTTGCGATTTAAATTTTTTATGAGTTGATAGTGTTGCCGAGTATAGTAGGTATAATACTGGTTCTCAAACATTCTCCTGAGGTACTACAGAGCCTATGGCGATTAAGCTGGTAATTTTTTATTTGTATTTAATTTAGAAAAATCTGTCATGCAGACACGATCGTAGACATTATCAAGCAGCCGCTTTTTTAACTTATACAATAGGGCTTTTGGGCCACCTCTGTCGAATGCTGGACTAGCATCTAGAAAAACAGCACTGCTGTATTTTTTACTTTTAAAGGTGGCGCTAATGCTTTTCACTATTCTATGAACTTGCTCAATTATTTAGAGTCGGCTTCTAAAACCGAATTGATGATCCAGTATAAGGTGTAGTTCTTCTAGATTAGATATTAGCCTCTTGAGTAATAGATTCTGCTTTCTTTACAAATTGGCGAAATGGATTTCTGTGGTTGTTTTAGCGATTTGGTGGTTTTCTACAATGTGCAGTCACTTGCTTCTGTAGCCAATATATTTTTGATGTCTTTGTATTTCTATAGAATTTGGTTTAGCTCCCTTATTGCAGAATTGTACGTTGTTTTTTTAGTGTATCCTACTTCTTTCGTAAACTTCTCTGCTATGTTGTTAGTTATTTGTACTCAGTATACATTCGTCTTGACCTTGTCTAGTAATGTAAGTGTTAATTTACAAGCACTGCTCTGTCAAACCTTCAGAAGAACTTGTATTGCAGTTTCGATATTGTCCATTAATTTTAGTTTTGTATTTACAGAGATGTTTTCTTTGAGTATCTTTTGGAAATAGTCCCAACCAGTTAGACTATTATAAAACTGTTTAGTTTTAACATTTATAAATGTACTTATACTTAGTATTGCAGGAATATGATCTAAGTAAAGGTCATAATTTTCAATATTCGTTAATGCCTTTTAAGTCTAGGCAATTTGGAATTTTTATTAGATCAGTAGGTAAAGCATGGTTTGCTGCTTTTGTTGCATTACTAATTGTAGAGATTTACCTCTTAACGATGTCAATTTAAATCTGAAATGGGGCTGTTTGATATTGTAGTTCTTTGAATTCAGGATATCAGTAAGTAATACAAAACTCCTCTTGTCAAACGTGCTCATATTTGTCTTAATGCACTTTTTATTACTAACTGAAGACTGAAACATACGTAAATACAATCGCATAAAATAATAAATATTTTTATATAATTTAGAAATGTCGAAATTTAGAAGTAATCCTACTTAGCTAGGTTGTAGAAGTTTATCGTTTTTGTTGGCACAGTTAATCAGTTGCATTATTTTTTCGTGTGTTTACTAGTCTCATGATTTATGATTATCAAAAATCCCACTTATAAAATGTAATTTATTACCGTTAATTTAATTCAGATAAGCATTACTTCTTAAATCGTTTCTCAAGTCCCTTAAAATGCAAATATGCAGCTGTCTTTTTATTTATGGGTGGTTACTATCACGATCAATTTTTTACATATATACCTTTACTGTTCTTTTATGTATTTATGCATTTTCTTTCTTCTTTTTGTCCACGTGATTTATATTTTCTTATTTCATAATTTTGTTAATATGTTCTCGTTATTGATTTTGGCACTTAATTTCATTGGTTTATAATAGCTACATATTTATTTTTGTATCTGTTTCTATTTGGTATGCTATTATTAGCCCTGACAAATTCCCTAGTGACTGTGAAGTACTTTGTTTGTCAGTTTCTATATCTATTTCTCTGTACTTTGGCATTTCATTGTGGTATCTAGACTGATATCTGCAAACTTAATGCCTGGTAGCTTTATTATTAAACAAAAAATCGCAAATGCGTTAGTAACATCAATGAGACATAAGAAGTTGTACTTCGAATACGCTGTTGTACTTCTCTTATCTGTTACTAACACTTTTGGTTATTCTATTTTAATGTTTTTAGACAGTTGCTGTTTATCATCTATAATTTGTTCCATATACTTTTTCCTGTTTCTCTGATTCTTGTGTAATTATGTTAAATACTGTTGTCGTTGATTATCTTTGGCACTGATAATTAATAAACATTTATGTTTGCTTTCTGTCTTGTTCCGTAGTTCCAATTTTTTTATATTTGCTATCTATAACGTTGCTTTCATTCTTTGTTTTTCTGTAACATGTATTGAACTGCATTTATTTTATTTTTTATTTTTTTTAGAAACCGTATCTATTTATATTGTTTTATTACTTATAATATAATTAGTTATTGAGTTTTGTGAAGTACCTTGTAAATATAAACAAGGTTTTTGTATAAAAAGGTAATTGTTTATTTCCTCTTTATTGAAGATTTGATACTCTTGCTATGCTTGTCCCTATTTGTTTTTTACACATGTTAGCTATGTCAATATAATTTGTGTTAGTTTTCAAAAATTTTAATTATTACATCAAGTATTCTAGAAGGATACACTATTGTTTTTGCATTTATATACAGTTTCAGCACTGTATGCTTCTTTCTGCTTTTTCCTGTTCTCTATTTTTACATTATGTGTATAAGACAATTGTATTTTCCTACTTCTAACATCATTTTTTGATTTGATTTGATTTAATATGACCTTATGTTGCAAATAATTGTTTTAAATACCTGTTTCTGTTTTTATTTGTTCTGTTTTGAAGGTAGCCTCACATTTCATCAACTTACATTATTTTCACATTAGCAATTTTTACGTATGAATCTTTCCTTCCTCATTCAGGCTTGAGCAAAGTTAAAAATTTGCAATTTAATAATTTTTGTGTATTTTATTGGTAAAATGTTTATTTTATTATATTTCTATTATATTGCAAAATATATCCAATCACTTTTAGCATTCCTTTATGACTTTTAATAAAACCAAATAAATTTTTTTTTATTATTCCAGGGTGAGTTATACTAAAGCCTAACAGTAAATGACTTCTTGCAATATAATCAACAAATACAATTACACCACTTAGTTTTACAATGTACACAGAATCGTAAAGTCGCAATGGGTTGTATCCAAGCATGATGAAAAAGAAGAAGAAGTTTCACAATGTCCTCTCCAATACATTTTACTATACTTCATGGGGAAAAAATATGTGTTGCGTTTACCTGCTGCCACGTCAACTTACTTACCTAGAAGAGACCGCTTCGATGGCTCCAAATTGCTATGGGCAAAGTCAGGCAGATTTAGTAGCCGCTCTTAAGTGGTGAGGAAATCGAAAATGTTTCTTCTACCCCATGCTTGCTTCAATCATACTTTATATGTACAAATCTGGTGAGAAAAAAGTTTCGAATTTTTCAACTACCATTAATATCTCGATAAGGCAGGTTTTACCTGTAGAACAAGTTCCACTTTATGCCATTATATTTAATAGTCGCACACAATACATTACAACATAGAATTATCTGAACATTTACGAAATCACTTTGTATTTCTTTGGTCATTGTGGATCTGTTTAATTGTAAAACCTTTTTGGCAGAGAGCGGCGCGACGTTTTAGTTAGCATATGTAGGATAACACCCCTTTTGCAACTTGTATGGGGTCGGTTAAACAGACAACTTTCTGATTAGTTGCAATTTGAATGTATGTATTATAAGAATTTCTTTTTTTCCACTAAGCTGAAACATCTGAAACCATTTTCTAGCCTTGGAAAGTGTTTGGCAAAGATTATCAAAAATTTGTACCATGTAGCTTGGTATTTCTCCCTTTCAATAGCATTGCGAATGCTTGACGGCTTCTCCATAGCACAGAGTGATTATAATAGCAAAATATCAGTTACGGATTTAAAAAACATAACGTTAACTAAGTCAATAATACAAATAGTATAAATTTATTTACGTATTTTATTAGCGCTTGATGCATACATAAGCTACTTTTGATGATCAAAGATGTGAAAATTATTTAAAGTTATTGGACTTTTGTTACTATAATTACTATACGACTGAAATAAAAAAGTTTAGGAGCGGCAAAACTTTTGTAAGCTACTACTACACTACAGTCTTAATGTCTTCATAATAAAAAGTAAATAAAATAACTAAAATTCTAATGATTAGTCCTGACAGTTAATATCCAAATTGAGACAACATTACGTTAACACTTACATAGAACGCTACATATTTAGATTATTTTTGCAACGGCTATCAAATGACAATGGTAGAAAATAGATTAGATTTTGATAAATATTCAGTGTTTTTTAACAAATTTGACTAACTTCGAAACCGGACCTAACAGGCAATGGTAAGTTCGGTTTAATTCTGTATTATAATAGACATCAAATTTTTGTAAAATTTAACAAATTCAGTGAGTGCACAAGATGTGGGGGATAAATTAAGAAAGTAATGGAAAGCAAAGCTAATTTTAAGTCATATAAAATAAAAGAGTACGGTTCGAGCGCTCAAGCCGAGCACATGCCTAAGTCGTGCGCGCTGCATGTTATCGCTATCGTACAGTGAACCTCGAGCAGTGATAAACCAGTGCATTAATTGGAATAAACTGTTTTCATTTTTGTATTGTTTACTACATAATTCAGTGCATGCATGTAAGTAAAACTAATAGCATGCTGCCATTTGGCAATGGCTACAACTCCACGAAACAATTCAACCCAACAATAACGCAACAAAACGCATCCTTTTACCAACAATACTCATCTATCCCAAATAACAACCCACAACAAATAACACCTGAGCAATGCCAGCAAATGCCCAATAGCTACTCAATGTCGCCACAAATACAAACATTCCAACCTTATCAATATGGTCACTCTTCAATGTCTCAATTTGTAATGCCGCCTCAAGTCCAACCATTGCATCAACAAATCACGACACAAAAACCAATGGAAATTATTATTAGCGACGCAGAGGAAGAAGAAAACATTGCAGACAAAAAATGCTTGGCAAAAGTTAATAACCTAAAAAAAAAGGAAATTGCAAAACACACAAAATCCCCACAATCATTTAATCTAAACAAACTAACAAATACTCAATTTTACCAGAAGTTACAGACGTAACAAACAATAATCAAGATAACGGTGCCAACAAAACTCAAATAAAATACCCAAACCCTCCAATCTACGCATATGGAGTTAACAATATCGAAATGATAAACAGCTTGAAGGATATTATGGAACAGGAACAGTAACCACCAAAAGTATGGCTAATAACGTAGTCAAATTTAATGTGCATTCCCGGATGTGTACAGAAAACTCGTCAAACATTTCCAGGAAAACAGTGTCATTCACCACACTTACCAAATCAAGCAGGATCGTGCATAAGAGTGGTCCTACGGCACATACATCCTACAATTCCAGTAGATGATATTACAGCTGAACTAGCTACTCATAATCACAAGGTTAGAAACATTACTAACATAAAACATAAGAAAACTAAAGAAGCCCACTATTCTTTGTAGATTTGGAGACCACCAATAACAAAGACATATATAACATAAATTACTTACAAAACTTAAAAATTTCTGTTGAACCGCCCCACAGAAATATGAACCTGGTCCAGTGCACAAGATGCCAAAACTATAACCATACAAAGCATATTGTTAGGGCCTGCGTTAAATGTGGCGGACCGCACAATTCTATTACATGCAAAAAACAAAAACCCCTGCCTTGTGCACTCTGCAATGGTGCACATCCCCAAACTACAAGGGCTTTCAATCTAAAAGCTACAAAAAAAATAAAACCGAACACCCAAACACAAAAACACACATGCCTCTTACAAGACAAATCCACAAAACTTTCCTCCTTGCCAGTGAAGAACTACTGGAAAATCCAAATACTAACTGTGAACAAACAAACACAAATAAACCTCAATCACCTCAAGACCTAACACTCACACAGTTCTTAGAAAATTCAAAGGTATGTTCAAAAGTGGGAACCTCATCAAAATCAACCAAAACAAATTAGCCATAGAATTTTGTAAATTTGATGTACTGTTTCAATAAAAAAAAAAAATAAAGTAAATGACTTCTTGCAATTAATCAACAAATACAATTACACCACTTAGATTTACAATGTACACAGAATCGTAATGTCGCAATGGATTGTATCCAAAGCATGACGGAAAAGAAGAAGAAGTTTCACAATGTCCTTTCTTAATACATTTCACTATACTTTATCGGAAAGAAATATGTGCTGCGTTTACCTGCTGCCACGTCAACTTACTTACCTAGAAGAGACCGCTTCGATGGCTCCAAATTGCTATGGCAAAATCAAGCAGATTTAGTAGCTGCTCTTAAGTGGTGAGGAAATCGAAAATGTTTCTTCTACCCCATGCTTGGTTCAATCATACTTTAGGTGTACAAATCTGGTGAGAAAAAAGTTTCGAATTTTTCAACTACCATTAATACCTTGACAAGGCAGGTTTTACCTGTAGAACAAGTTCCAATTTATGTCATTATATTTAATAGTCGCACACAGTACATTACAACATAGAATCATCTTGAACATTTACGAAATCACTTTGTGTTTTTTTGGTCATTGTGGGTCTGTTTAATTGTAAAACCTTTTTGGCAGAGAGCGGCGCGACGCTTTACTTAGCATATATAGGATAACACCCCTTTTGCAACTTGTATGGGGTCGGTTAAATATTCTGCTTTAATAAGAAACAGACAACTTTCTGATTAGTTGCAATTTGAATGTATGTATTATAAGAATTTCTTTTTTTCCACTAAGCTGAAACATCTGAAACCATTTTGTAGCCTTGGAAAGTGTTTGGCAAAGATTATCAAAAATTTGCACCAAACTACATTAATATTTCTCCCTTTCAATAGCATTGCGAATGCTTGACGGCTTCTCCATAGCACAGAGTGATTATAATAGCAAAATATCAGTTACGGATTTAAAAAACATAACAATAACTAAGTCAATAATACAAATAGTATAAATTTATTTACGTATTTTATTAGCGCTTGATGCATACATAAGCTACTTTTGATGATCAAAGGTGTGAAAATTATTTAAAGTTATTGGACTTTTGTTACTATAATTACTATACGACTGAAATAAAAAATTTTAGGAACGGTAAAACTTTTGTAAGCCACTACTACACTACAGTCTTGATGTCTTCATAATAAAAAGTAAATAAAATAACTAAAATTCTAATGATTAGTCCTGACAGTTAATATCCAAATTGAGACAACATTACGTTAACACTTATATATGCAACGGTTATTCAATGACAATAGTAGAAAATAGATTAGATTTTGATAAATATTCAGTGTTTTTTAACAAATTTGACTAACTTCGAAACCGGACCTAACAGACAATGGTAAAGTTCGGTTTAATTCTGTATTATAATAGACATCAAATTTTTGTAAAATTTAACATATTCAGTGAGTGCACAAGATGTGGGGGAAAAATTAAGAAAGTAATCGAACACAAAGCTAATTTTAAGTCATATAAAATAAAATATATTAATATGGGGAACAAAGATCAAATAAATAAAAAGAAAAGAGGTGATAGAGAAGAAAATGGGAAAGATGCATTTAAGAAAATCAAAAAAACGGAAAGTTAACTAGTAAGCAGCCAAAGAAAACTAGAATAAGCTATAGAAGTGGCGATAAATATGATGCGATTAATGGGGGAAAAGATAAAGGATATGATTCAGAGTTCAGAAAAACGCGAAAAGAGCCAAAGAAGTAAATAAAGAATTTAAAAAACCAAGAGTTGCAAAAGGAAAAAGTCTAGAAGAGAAATAAAAATGAAAAAATTTGTAATAGCCACGGGCAGCAGATTCAAACGTTAAAAACGAAAAAGAAAGGAACAACGTAGTGCTACAAGGAATAAGAATAGACACAAAAATAATTTAGACCAATTAAATACGCGATGGAAAATTTGTGGAAGGAAAGTTGAATATAAACATGTTTGGTTTGACTTACAAATCAGATATAGAAGAAAAAATAATGAAAGAAATACAAACTAAAAATGAAGACAGAAAATAAATAATAAAATAAAAATACAAATCAGAAGTACAGGAAAGGAAGAAAAGGAAAATATGAAAACAACGAAATAAACTATAAGAAATTTTATTCAGGAACGTAAAAATAGAAATGAGATAACGTTTAATAAAAATCAAGGGGTAAATAAAGCCACAATTGCAAAAAAGTAATAGCTAATAATAGCTGCAATTTAAACCAGTCGTAAAAAGGAAATTACAATAAAGAATATAATAGATGTAGGGATAGTAAGAGTAAAAACAGGGAATATGTTTGTAATGATAATAAACAGAACAAGAAACTATTAAATTAGCAACATGGAATACGTAAAACATGAATAGTAAGCAGGAATAAAAAATAAACATGCATTACCTAGAAAGTACAGAAACAAAAAGAAAAGAGAAGATTTATATATTATCTAATGGATATTAGATATACTGATCAAGATTAAAATAGAAGATCAAAAATAGCATTTATAATTAGAGAAAAGAGCATAAAATACGCAAAAAATAAAAACTTCATAATTGGGAGGATAATGTCAATAGACATAAAAGAAGGGGAAGAAAATGAAAATTGTCATTAATAATGGGATATAAGGAACAAAAAGATAATTTTCTCAGAGAACTAGAAGGCAAGATTGGCAGAAGTAACAACAAAGTAACAGTTCTACGAGACCTTGAAGGAAAATCAGAAGCAGAAACTAAGAAATAGAATAATGTTTAGGGAAGAACGGAGAAAACGGAAAAATATATGACAAAAATTAAAAATATAACAGTAACAGATTTTTTGCTATAAGTAAAAATAAACGCAAAACATTAAAGAAAAAGGCAAAAGAGATAACCAATAAGAAGAGCATATGCTATAAGCTAAGTAAAAAATATTTTTAGAATACATTGAGCAATGCAGCAAAAAACGAAAGCTACAAAATATATGAGACAGGTGAAAAATAATCAAGCGAGATATTTTAGCAGCAGCACACGATAGATGTGGTATAACTAAAAGTGTTATTATAAATGTGAAAGAGCAAACTGGCGAACAAAAACAATAAAATTGTCAGAATAAGAAAAGAAACAAAAATAAAGTATTTGGAAACGGAAATCGCAGATAATTGCCAAAAATGCAAAAACCAAAGATTCTAGTTAAAAAGACAGTGAAAGAAAAACAAAAACAAATAAGTTAAAAAAGACCTCTAACAATTAAAAATATCAAAGATAAAGACGTAGTCACAGAAGATGAGCACAAAATTATGGAAAGATGAGGGCGGTACTTAACGTTGTTATCAGATGATATATAATTAGATACACAATAAGACAACCTAGAAATGAAAAAGAAATAAACCCGAGATGACTAAGAGAGCGAATTAGGAAAACTAAACAAGAAAAAGTACTTAGAGAAAGATGATAAGTACAGATATGTTGCATATACTCACAAAAGCAACTTTAGAGGAAATTGTGCAAAATTCACAACTATACAAATATGAGGAAACTTCCATACGTGCTTCGTCGATATTAAAAAATAGAAAATTAAAAAAAGACGTCTAGAGGACACTGCCTCATACAATAATTAGATGAATACTTAGTCTATACGAAAATACACATAATTTTGTCAGAATAAGGCAAAAAATAAATCGATTCGCAATAACATCAGATGTAAGACATAATCATCAGATAGTAAAACAAAAATACAATTCGTCATATTTATAGTTGGTAGTTTATAGAAAAAGCACAATATAAGTACAAGTTAAATACAAGTTGATCTTTAGACTTTCTTTCAAGAGCTATAAGCAGGCAGTTATTTAATCTACTTAATTTAATGTGATATAACAATTAGAAATGTTACACTTCATTCTTGACGGGGGAGTGACCATCAAGATGCAGGCCACGCCAAAAGTCATCCCGTTCTTTCAGCAGATTGGCGGCCATAGCAATATCGTCGTATTTTTTGATGAAGTAATAAGATGGTGAGCCACTTGATTGCACAGGATCCCACTTGGTTGGAACCACACGATCAACATTTGGGGTTGGATTTCTGTAAATTTTTTGTAGCTCAGTATATGCGCCTTGTGCAGTGTTGGCTTTAAATATAAAACCTGATAAAACCTAGGTTTTAGTCAAATGCCAATTTTTATTTTAAACTAAATTTAGTATAACTTAGATTTGCCCGAAAAATAGTAAAAAAATAAAAGGCATGCGATTACCCTGTTGCAGCAAAATTTTCCAACAATGTAGTCATAAGGTCGTTCATCTTCAGGTCAGATTCGCTGGGCTGATAATTAGGAAACAGCTCCTGACTCAATAAATAAAAAGTTCATCTCCATGGCACACACCTAAAACATAGAGCGTTCAGGTCAAGTACTATAAATATAGAACAGCTACCAAAGTATTGTGTAGGATCACCAACGAGCTTGGACCAGCTTAATGTTCCCCTATAACCAAACATGAGGGAATACACAGGCTGCTTTGTAAATTTGGCATGCAACATAGCCGCCACGTTTGCAGGTCGGAAATACCATATGTCACTGAATAACTAAAAAATAAATAAATTATGTCCCTTCGCACACACATGTTATATCTTTTACATCTATAAGGTCAAATTTAGTAGAATTATCAATGGGTTTTTCTCCAAAATAGAAATTTCTTATTTTGCCAGTAACGTTTCTCATATCGACGTTGTCAAGAAACATTAACACCGGTAGCAGTTTATCAAAGTCCTCATTTAATTCTGGTATTAGGTTTGAAGTCTTAAATAGACCTAAAATGAACGTTGTATTTTAAAAAATTCGCCTTAAACGAGGTAAGTGACCTTACTCGCAGCTTTAGCCCCACCATCCTGCAGAACGACGCCAATTATGAGCGGCACATTTGCCGATTTGCCACTTTTTATAATATCTGCAGGGTTTTCAGCCAAAAACGCGCCTTCCTTATTGGGCTCGATCACCGGTTTAAACGGAATCAAGGGATCGTTGCTCCATTTCTTTGCAAATAATAATTTAAGTTCCTAAACTGCGGAAAAACCTACAATGCGCACCTCAAATCTTTTCTCCTGCCTGATAATGTCGGAAGCATCCACCCCTCGCAGGCACTTCACCATGTCTGGAATGCTGTCTTGAGAACAGTTTACGTACGACGCTAGTCTCTTGGCGTTTGTCGCAGCCTCGCCTTCTGCAGCCAGCGCCCACCTAGCAACACTGACTCCGCTCAGGGAAATCGCCCCGCTGATTAAATCTAAAGTGATTCCGCGTAAGATGCGCCGAATGAGTTTTGAAACTTACGCTTGCTTAAATCCGAGAGCATTAAATAGTGCACGGCTACTGCTCCGGCCGACTGCCCAAATAAAGTAATTTTGTTGGGATCCCCGCCAAACGGGGCTATGTTTTCTTTCACCCACCGCAAAGCGAGGCTTTGATCTTTTAAACCGTAATTGCCAGGTAGGAATTCATCTTCTGTGCTCAGGAACCCAAAAGCTCCTACATTTATTACACTGCTTTAGATTTGATAATACTAATGTTTCTCTTCATCTCACCTATTCTGTAATTTGTAGTTACAAACACCACATTTTTGTCTAATAATATATCAGGACCATATAAATTCGGATTACTGCTTAGTGCCAGAAAGGAACCTCCGTGTACGAAAAATATCACAGGTAAGTTTCCGCTAGCGGTAGAATTAAATAGCTAAAAAGTTATTGTAAAATAAATGTTATTTGCCATTATTCCTTCTTTACGCGAGGTGTATAAATGTTGAGATAGAGGCAATCTTCGTTTCCGATTACAGAAGAATTCTCGGACAGATAATCTCGTTGTGGACATATAGGAGCGAGAGTAGAAGCATCCAAATTTCCATGCCAAGGTTCAATAGGTACAGGGGACTAAAAATTGTATTAATAATAAAAGTTTTCAATATGCCATATAATTTACCTTAAATCTGAGCTCTCCGACCGGAGGTTTAGCGTAAGGAATTCCATAGAACGCACTAAATGCGCGGCCTTTTATTGTCTGCTGATATTTTCCACTGATTGTCCCATGTTTCAGCGTTACCTTGGGTACATCTCGACCACCAAACACCACGTTAATATATAAAAAGACTAGCACTACGTTTTTCATGATTTCAAATTACGCATGCAGCCAGGTAAGTGAATTATAGAAATAAAAGGCTTTAAGGCGACTTCTGCAGCATTCTTCGAGAACCTACAATTATGACTGTATCTAGTATATATAGCTTTGCCCTTAAATATATCTAAAAACTTATCATATTAATTTGCTTTTGTAGTGGCTTAGTGATAACCTTTCATTTGTTGGAAAACCAACTGGCACTTGGGATTTTACATCAATAACAAATTATTTTTATCGTGTTTAAGAATTTATCTTATATTTCTCCTCTTTCTAAAAGTGTTTAAATTTATATATTTTTCTGGCCTTTACTTTCTTGTGTATTATGTTTATTTTTGACTATTTTTTATAGTCTGCTATATAATCGGTTTTTGTAGTTACTTCCAGTTCTATTTGTGGCACAATTTTTCTTTCTTAATATCTTTGCTTTTGGTGTTTATATTTATATTTACTTCTAGATAGACGATTTGAATTTCAATGTGTAAGCAGTAAATTTTATGTTCCGCTAGCATTAAAGCCAAATTGCGATAACGCAGTCGAAGGCCAAGTGATTATTGTTTCAAAGTAAGTGAATGCATTGGTAACCGATACTTTACACATGTAATACTAGGCGCGCGGTTTTATAAAACAAATACGTGCTTTTATATATCATTAAGGCCAAATGCATCAGCAACAAAATCAACCACAACCAGCACTTCCTGCCTTATAATTACTATCCCCGACCAGCCCATTCTCAACCAAATGCGATAAATCCGTTACAAACAGCACTAGAATTAAGTTACGGTGATGAGTTAGCTATGCATGTCAGCGCTGATAACTAAACACAAATTGCAAGTTATAAAAAGGGGCGAGATGTCATTCACAAGGAATTAATATTCCTGGACTATTCTGCATAATTACAAATAAGAGAAATAACTCCGAAAAAAGCAAAACCTTCCCTTATATTTATGGACTAATAGATTACAAGAAAATGGTTGATAACAAGAATTTTTTTAAGAATTTATTAGCAATCAGAATAGTTTACACATAATTTGTTCTATCAGCTAATAGTAGGACTAGTGTTGACAAGTAGAGGGTGGCGCCCATTCGTGCTTGCCCTCATGTTATAATATATTATATGACAAAACAAAACATTTGCATTAATGTAAAATAATAGTTACTTATGGTGAACGTAATTTGCAGAAAGCAATTGGCGCTGCTATATTACGTAGCTAATTTCTCCTTAACTTCCAATAGGGGTTGGATAATTTTATTTATATGTGCTTCCAATTTACTTTGGTGTTTGGCTGCCATTTGTTTAATAACGAACATTTGCTTTAACGAAGGGTATGTTTAAATCTGTATGTCTTTTCTGATTTGATATGAACCAAATAGTTGACTATAGCACGTAGTGCTCTTAGATTGGAAACGTTGAATAATGTCTATATTTAATTTAAATAAACATCTCCATAGCTGAATGTCATATGTCCACACTGATTTTATAATTACCTTGTAATAACGATAATTTTTTGTCTAATAGCCAATATATTTTCTTGGCCTTAAAGACAATTTCTTTCCTCTTTTTCACTGTGTTTTCAAGTCAGGCTAAAATCTAGGTACATCCCGAGATATCTGGATTGTTTAGCCACTACTTTTGGTACTAGTAAATTATTAATTATAACCTGCACTGCACTGCTATCGTCTTAATGAAAATGCTACGTTCACTGATTTTGCCTCATTCACTTTAATCTTCCAATTTTTAAACCAATCTTTAAGTAAGCAAATATGTCTCTGAAGAAGTTGGCTGATTACTATAGGATAATACAGCCGTGTAATTTGCAAAGATACCGATTAGCGTTGCTTGCATCGTTGGTACGTCTTCAGTGTACAATAAGTAGAGGATTGGACCTAACGAACACCTAAGTTTATACTAGAGGGATTGCATATTGCATTTTTATAACGAACACGAAAGTGGTGATTGTTTTAGGAGAGGAAGTATTCGTGAAAATATTGATTTGATTTTAAATAAAAATCTTATCAAATATTTGATAATATCGAGAAATAGTGCAGAATAATTTTTTAAAATTTTGTTTAGTTTGTTTGTTACACGATGACACTGTTGAATGCTTGTACTGGAATCCAAATTGGTGGTTAGGTATCCAATTTGCTTCTTTATAATTTGCACGTATTTTCTGGAGAAATGTAAATTCTATGAATACTAAGAAGGAAATGGAATACTACTTTGACAAATTAGTTAATATTCTCTAGTAACGCAGTAACGCTACTAAAATGTGGTAAATTAGAGAACTTAAAGTACAAAATAAAAAACAAACAAATAGAAATACTAGGTACTAGTCAGGTAGTTACAGGATAATCAACACGCAAGACAAAGCAAATGGGACGTCAGGAGTTGGTATGATTTTGAATAGAGGTCATAAAAACGACTAATAAAATACACACAATACCATAAAAGACTGATGAAAGTTTGCTTAAAAACCTAATCTACAAACACAACAATAATCAAAGTATACATGCCTACGTCAACCCATAAAAAGACAAAATAATAGTAATGTATGAAGATATTGAGAAGCTTATTAAACACAGAAAGGAAGACGAAAATCTAATAAGAATGGGTGATTGGAACGCCGTACTTGGAGAGAAAAATACAAAATATAGTGGGACGATATGCAGTTGGAAAAAAGCATGTTCGTGGAGAACGCCTAGTTGAGTTCTGTGCAAAACATAAATTGATAATTACAAACACATTATTACAACTTCACAAAAGACGAAGATATACTTGGAAGATGCCAAGAGATACTAAGCACTAAAAATATACTATATTATAGTCGGAGATTTAAATAGAAAATAAAAGATGCAAGCAGCTACGCAGGATCAGACATTGACAGTGGTCATAATATAGTCATAATGAAATCTAAAATCGAAAGAAGTTGAAAAGTAAAGAAAATACAACGTAGAACTTGGAAAACTTAAAAGAAGGAACAACACTTAAGACTTACGAGAGAACATCAAAGAAGTAGTAAATAAATTAAGCAACCCAATTGATAATATAGAAAGTAGTTGGAATAAAATGGAACAAGACATAACAAGAAATACAAAAAACGTTTTAGTTATAAAGAAAATGCAACACAAGAAACAGTATATGACAAACGCTATAATGAAACTGTTACAAAAAGGTCGGAAATATAAAAACAGTGACACAGAACAAGGATGAAGTAAATGTAAAGAATTAAGAAATAAGATTCAACGTAAATGCAAAAAATCCAAATAATATATGAAGAACAGCTGTGAAGAAATACAAAAGAAATAAATGTTAGTAAACTTGATGAACCATACAAACAAATCAAAAATAAAGTGAAAACCCATAGAATTTAAAATAATAATGGAAGCATACTAACCGAAAACAAAGAATGTTTAAAAGATGGAAAGAATGCCTAGAAGATTTATACAATAAAAACAATAGAAAATTATATAAGCCGCTGAGTACGCAAAATGTAGAAAATGAATGTCTCTGTATCCTAAGAATAGAATACCAAAAAGCGGCGAAACAACAAAACCACAAAAATAGATAATATACCTAGAGAGATCATCAAAAACCTAGAGAACACTAGAAAACATTTTCAAAATAATTAAAATCTACAACACAGGACAAATTTCGACAACAAAGATAATGACTATCTCACAAAAGACATCAACACACAAATGCGAATAACATAGAACAATAAGCTCACTATCACACGCATCAAAAGTACTGGTAAAAATAATTCAAGCCATAAGAGTATTAATAGAAAAAAATGCTAAACAAAGAAAAAGAAACTCTTCAACATATTACAGAAATCTTGCATTAGCATGAACAATAGGAAGATAATTTACAATTTATATAAAAATCAAACCGCGGTAATACAGTACAATGGTGAAAAAGAAAAAGCAAGGATCAGACGAGGAATTAGACCACCTTTACTGTTCAATGTATATATTCAACAAGTCACTAATGAATTTAATGAGACGCAGAAGAATTAACACTATAAGACACGCCGACGACATAGCGTTACTCGCCGAGGCAAAAGAAGAGCTAAGACAAGCAATAGAAGACAGGGACAAAGTTTTTAAAAGCAGCTATAACATTAAGCTAAACAAACCAAGACAAAAGTGATTAAATGCTCAAGAAAAGCAAAAGATGCTTATATCTACATTAATAGGGGAGACAGTAAAGGTTGTGCGCAAATTCAAATACTTAGGAAGCTTTATCACACAAGATGGCAAACGTACGAAAGAAATAAATAATAGAGAATTAAACATAGGCTAAAAGCTTACTCGAGGAAGAAGACAACTACTTAAATCTAATAGCAACAGGAAAGGTTTAAGCAGCAAACATTTACAAAAAACCAGACATATGGAGTAACTAAGCAACTATATGGTAGCGAATCATGGACTATAGAGAAATCAGAACGAAGAAAACTAAAATTTTTAAAGATGTGGCGCTATAGAAGAATATTGAAAATTCGATGAACGCAAAGAAACTAGCAGAGAACAATACTTAAACAATCTAAAAAAGCGAAAAATTTAGAATCACATAGAGAGACTGGACGAACATGGCAAACAATAAGACCACGTAAATAAAATTTAAAATTGGCATAGAAGAAATAATAATTCCATGGAAGAACCCAAGTATAAAAGACTGAAGACAGTTACTCTACAATATATTAAGCAATTAATAACAAATTCGGACAGTGACGATTTGCGTGACAAATATGGAAAGCTGCCACAAACCAGTCGTTAGACTGACGACCTTGGAGGAGGTATTTCCTGAGTCGAAAAGATGAAACTTAATTCACTGGCTCTTCAATTAAACCATATAATTCCTGCATTAAATTTCTTGACCCAAAGGACAGGCGGAATATCGCATTACAAATGGTGGTGATTAGAACTAGAAAGTTCTTTCAATATTCTGTGCTGCTATTTTGCAATTCTAGGTGCTCTAGTTTTAGGGCAAATTTATGTTTGATTTCATAGAACGAAACAAGGGAAATTAGTTTTTAAGCTGTAATTCTGAATTTAATCTTCTTTATTTCCATTTGTGCCTGTAGAATACAGTAAAGCTTTGTAAATGAGTCATTGTTTGCTTTCTTCATGAGATCTACTTTCTCTTTCAGTTCATTGGTATAGGATAGCAGTTTGAGGTATCTACCTTTAAGGCTCTAGTATTTTGTTTGTTTGCTCTTTCTTAAGTGTCCAAGCTTCTACGCCATAGAGCATGATATTAAATACATAACAGCGAAGCATTCGTATTCTGAGCCCAATGTTTATGTTTCGGTTGCAAAGTACTTTCTTTAATTTTGCAAAGCAGGATCTAGCTATTTCTATACGAGTTCTTATCTCCGCTGTTTGTTCTATCCACGTCCCGAGGTATTTGTATTTCCTTACCCGTTCTATTAATATGTTTGCAACTCTTAAGTTTCCTTGAATGTGTGGAGTTTTTGTAACTACCATACATTTGGTTTTATTAAAATTTATTTTTAAACCGTAGTGGTTACAGCGATCATTTACTTTTTCAAGCAGATGTTGTATTTAAAGACTACGCCTACAATATATTAAGCAATTAATAACAAATTCGGACAGTGACGATTACGTAGAAATGGAAAACAAGGCTTTAGAACGACAAATATGGAAAGCTGCGACAAACCAGTCGTTCGACTGGCGACCTTGGAGCAAGGGGTATTTCCATGAGAAGCATTGTTTCTATCAGTTTTCATAAAACTGGTAAGCGACTTATGAGTCGAAAAGATGAAACTTCATTCACTGGCTTTCCAGGCTTTAGCAACCATATAATTCCTGCCATTTTAAATTTCTTGACCCAATAGGACAGGCGGAATATCGCATTAAAA